>CP129449.1:47405000-48005000 GCA_030445155.1 Quercus variabilis | reverse complement strand
TCCTTCAATATAATTTTTTTTTTTTTAGTCAAATAATATAATAATGCTACTAACCTTATAAGTACTCACTCATTTGATGGCCCCTAGTCTTTTTATTGATGTAGGAGGTTGGATAAAGGTCCTGAAATATAATGATTTTGACAAGTTACAAGTGGAGTTTTCTTACTAATTTATCTTTTAGACGAACGTTTTACAAAAACAGTCAAACTAGCTATGATGAGGGCATCCCTATTTTCCTTGTTGTGAGCTCTCTTACACTGTGTTTGGTTGGGGTGATTTTAGGGAGGATGGAAAACTTAGGAAGGAAAAGTGGGTGGAAAATAGTGTTTTCCACTATTTGGCAAAAGGAGGAAAACACTAAGGATGGAAAACTCGAGAGAAAATTTTCTCTCCCAAGCCCACAAATCTCATCCTCCCAAATTGGGAGGAAAATTGTTGGGGGGGTGGGGGGTGGGGGGGAGGGGAAGTGGACTTATGGAATTTTTACACAAATGCCCTATGGAATCAAGTTATAAAAAAAGAAAAGAAAAAAAAGACAGAGAGAGAGCGTTGGAGAATGAGAGCTGCACTTGCTAGTGCTGGAAGCCTGGAATGTTCTTGAATGAGGGAGACAAAGCAAATAAAAGAAGCAGGATAGAGCTATAGACAATGTGTGGAGGAGAAAAAAAAGAAAAAAAGAAGAAGAAGAAAAAAGTATGGATGAAGGCTGAGAAAGGACAAATAATATAAAGAATAAAAAATCTTGAGAAATGTTACCATAATATTTTCACAATATTATCACAATAACGCATTATTTTTTCCACTTTTAATCCTTAAACCAATTAACGCATTCCATTTTAGTCATTTTCGTAAGTCAACCGATGGAAATAGCTGAGGTGGCAGCTGGAGCAATTAAAATATTATAAAAATGCCACATCACCCATAACACATTAGCATATAAATTTTAAAAATTTATTTATTAATTTTAACTAAATAATAAAAATAAAAACAAAATTAAAAACTAAAATTCAAATCAATTAACATCTAAAAGGTTCTTGAACAAGAACACCAATCCAAAAATTTTAAAACCTAGAAAATTAACACAAGATCCAAACCTGAACACCATTCTCAAACCGGCCATACACTTTTTTTGTTTTTTCATCTCAAACTCAAACCCTATTCTCTCATCTCAAACTCAAACTACACGGCCACACACTATTCTCTCATCTCAACCAACCCAAAAAAAAAAAAAAAAAATCTCAACCCAGAAAAACACATCTCAAACCCAGCAAACCCACCTCAAGAAAACCCAAATCTGATGGCTGGAGCACCCAATTGGCCTGGAGCTTTGCGGTGTCACCGGGCTCGAACGATTTAACTCCGGTGATGAGGCCAGAAGCTCTGCCGCCTAGAGCTTCGAGGAGGTAGCCACAGTCGGTGAAGAAGGTGAGGTTGTCGCTGAGATTACGGCGACTTCGGCGAGCTTCTTCATCGAAGAGGTATTGAGGGGCGGTAAGGAGTTGGTAGATGTTGTGAACTGGGATCAAGACTTGGATCCCTTGGTACGGGTCGCAGAATTGTGTCTGAGTATTATTCGAGTTGGGTTTCCATCAGAGAGAAGAGCTTGTCGTCGGAGAGCATGGCCTTTAGATCTGGTTTTGCTTAAATGGGTTTGCTGGGTTCAACTTGCTTGAGATGGGTTTTTCTGAGTTTGAGATTTTTTTGTTTGGATTGATTTGTACTTTGGGGCTTTAGGATTCGATGATTTTTTTGGGTTTGAGAAAATGGTGCCTTTAAGATTTATGATTTTGTTTTTGAGTTGAAATTTTTTGGGTTTTTTGTGTGTTTGTTTCCTAAGAAAATTTTTTGGGTTTTGCTAGTTTGTTGATTGGGGAATATTCATGTGCTGGGAAAGAAGAAATGTTCTTACGAAAAAAATTTTTAGATTAATGTTCTTTGTGTTTTGAAATTTGAGTTTGTGTTTGGCTCTGGTTTGAGCTCTTGTGTTCTTGTTCTTTTGTTGAATGTTCTTGTGTGTTCTTGTTCTTTTGTTGAATGTTCTTGTGTTAGATCTAAATTGAGTTTAATTTGATTCAATGGGTTTAATTTTGAATTTGTGTTCTTGGTTTGATATTCTGTCTTATTTTTATGTTTTAAATTTTGTTTTTATGTTTTTTAATTTTGTTAAAATTAATAAATTAATTTTTAAAATTTATATGCTGATGTGTCATGGGTGATGTGGCATTTTTATAATATTTTAATTGCTTCGGCTGCCACCTCAGCTATTTCCATCGATTGACTGACGGAAAGGACTAAAATGAAACACGTTAATTGGTTTAGGAACTAAAAGTGGAAAAAATAAAATGTCGGGACTAAAATGGAAAAACGTCAAAATGTAGGGACTAAAAGTGCATTTACACCTTTTTTTTCTTCAACCAAACAAAAGAGTTTTTCACCCTCCCACTTTTCCATCCCTCCAACCAAACATATACAAGGGAAAACTAAATATTTTCCATCTTCCCAATTTTCCACTCCTTCATCCAAAATGACCCTTACAGTTTTAAAACTTCTGTTATGTCATTTTATTTGTTAAACTATAACGATTTGTAATTTCTAGGTAAAAAGTAAAACGATGTTATGCTGACTTTATAAGCACAAATAGAGTTGTAAACGAGTCAAGCTTTACCGAGTAGTGCATGTTCAAGATTAGCTTGTTAGGAAAAGTCAAAAGCTTAAAATTGGTTTGAACTTGTGACAAGCCTAAGAATGGTGTTTGATCTTGAGTTAGTGGGAAAGCCAAAAAGTTTGAACTTGACTTGGCTTGACTTAATTAATTAGTTAAGTCAAGTTCAAACTTAATATCAAGCTTATACTCGAGTTCAAGTCAAGCTTTTGAGCTTGAGATTTGAAAAAAAATTATATTATCAAATTCTTAAATCTCTAAAATTAAGAAGAAAAAAAAATAGTTGACTTTAATTATTCTGCATCTACAGTTTCAACAATTATTCAAAATACAATTTTTACATTCACGTCAGAAGGTGAAGAACTAGAAAAATACTTGTTTGTAACTTTTATGAATAAGAAAATACTAATATGTTTCATAACTTTACTTTAGTTGATTGATAGAGAAAAATCATATGCAGCCAGCTTAATTAATTAATTTATTTTTAAATGTAACTGTAGGGATAAGGGCCCAAAATAGTATATTGGACCTTAGGTTTTGTCCGAGGACGTTGATTGGTCTGAGAATGAATAAACAGTAATGAGGGCGTCAAGCTCAGAATCCCATGAGTAAGGTGCGAGCAGAAAAGCTAGGAAGGTTGTTGGAAACATATTTTTATATAATTGGCATATCCTTTGACAAAACGCACTTTACTTATATTTGGGTAAATCTAAGTAGGTTCAAGATAATCATCACAAGTGGTTAAATTGAAGACATGAAGATTACTCAAGAACTGCTCAAGAAAAGTGCAATTTGCAGGTCTCGATATCTTCTCGACAGAAGCTCTATCTGTCGAGATTCATTAAAGCTCGATAGATGTCTCGATCGATCAAGCTTACGAATTTTCAAATTATAGCCATAATGTTTTTATTCTAAAAGGCTATTTGTTTATGGGTTTGCATAATCCTTATTTGGAATAGGAGAGTCCATTAAGCTCCTAATTAAAGGAGGTGGGAAAAAAAATCCTAACCCTAGAGAGCTTCATAAGGTTTTCTTTTTGAAACCCTAGCCTCCTCCTACAGAATAAAGAGTTCTTGCTGCGTTTCTTGTATGCCTTTGAGTTCTATAACCAAGCAAAGTCTTTTGCACCAACATTGAAGATCTTATTGGTGTTTCTTTATGAAGCTGCTGCAAAATCAACTACAACAATCAAAGGGTTGCTGTGGAGTTAGTCACGTACTAGGATTCGTGCAAAGGAGTAAGTCGCGTACTGGGATCCGCACATCAAATTAGTTAGTCACGTACTTGGGAGCTGTGCATCAAAAGGGAAATTGTCATAACAGAACAAGTCCAATTGGGTATTAAGGTAAGGGTTCAACTGTAGGTTGGTAAGGTACTTGAGATTCCTTTACTTGTAACCGCTTGTTATGATAATAGTGGAGTTTCGGGAGTGGTGACTTGAAAATCACACGGTGGGGTTTTTGCCGTAAGGGTTTTCCCCATTCGTAAACAAATTACCGTGTCATTTAATTTCCATTGCATGTTTAGTTATTTGGTGATTTGTTTGTGCTTCCACGTATTTGCATGTTAAATTGATTAATTAATAACTTGGCTAATTAATTAATTGGTTTAATTACAATGGGTCATTCAGTTTGTGGCCTATCAAAGGTGATCCGAGGAGGAGTATCTCCTTGGATGAACAGGGCACGGATCAAAGGTATATCCTGTCGACTAGAGTGACCTTCGAGGAGGTTCCACTGATGGGAATGTATATTATGAACATGCAAGAGGGCAATAGGCTTAGAGTTACTTAGGAAAAAGCTGCTGCCACTGCATTTAATTTTCTATAGCTTACTTTTTGGCCGCATTTATGCGGAGAAGACCCCTGAACAATGATACCTAGGCTATCCTAACTCACAGAAAGCCAGAAAGGATGTCTGATGGGACAAGCACTTAAGTAATAACTTGGATGATCAATGAATGGAGGGCCACAACCAATTAAGGGGAGATATATAATGTGGGGAGCCCCTAAGAGGATCGCAAAAAAGAAGAGAAACACTGTAGCAATTAGAAACCAAACTTGTAATTGAGTTTCAAAAGCAATTTATAGGAACCAGTCTCCTTGGACATTGCCGAGGATATTTTTCCTTAGTGTAAATTTGTTGTCTTCCTTTCTTTGTTATCAAGATCTATTTACTTGCTGCTTAATTCATTAAAACCCAGTTTTCCAACCCATCCTTTACAAAATTATTTTTTTGGGCCTAAGTCCATATACCTCTTAGGCTAGGAGTTCAAATCTGGTCCTTACAATGATTATAGTCTAAATTGGTTCTTGGTCAATTTAGAGGGGAGAAAAATATTAAGGTAATGGGTAGTGGTCCTATGTTAGTCATGTCATTATTAAGATATATGTAATGAGTATATTTAGCTAACACATATAACCTTAAAAATGAGTCTATACTTGAATTGTATTGTATCAAATCTATTAGCTTATGAGCTTGTTCATGAACATATTTTTTTGCTTGGGCTCGACTTGTTTATTAAACAAGCCTAAAATTAAGGCTCAAGTTTGATTTATTTATAAACAAACAAAGATGAACGAGCTTTTCTTTGAACTGAACTCAAGTTGTTAATAATCGGCTTGGTTCATTTACGGCCCTAAGAACAAACAAAATTGATTAAAAAAAAAAATCGTTTAAACACTGTTTCAACTTTCAAGTGCAATAACATTTTTTCCTTAAAAGAAAAAAAAAGGTACGATAACATTTTGTATATGAGGATGAGTAATGCTATAGTTACAAATTATTTTACAATATTTTTATAAACTGCTGATGTGGCAAATTTTTATTAGTTCTAAAATGGGTTCACTACTAACATCACATTTATGTTTATTAATGATTATTTGAAAATTACTAAAGTCACATTAGCAGTTCGTAAAAATGTCGTAAAATAGTTTATGTCTATAGCATTACTCTACCTCATAAAGTAACGCTACATACACAAACTATTTTACAACATTTTTATAAACTACTGATATGAAAATTTTTTATTAGTTCTAATATTGGTCTACCACTAAGAGGTTCCTTTTAGAAAGCATGCTTATCAATTATTATTGGTAAGAGGTTTCCTTTCTGGTATCTTTTTCCTTACAAAAGCATTAGTATATTTTAAAATAGACATAATTTTTTTGTCTTTGAAATTATATTTATGTTCAAGAATTTTCCTTCGTGAAATATAAGAAGTTCTAATTTAATATTTAAAAAGATTTAAATGGTAGACTGGTAGTAGTAATTTAATCGCAGTGCCCATCATTGATTAGAGCAATTTAGTCTTGATTTAGGGGTCAAACTTGTATTCCATCTTTGAAAAACTTAGGGTACGTTTGGTATATTGAATGGGGATTACGACAGGAATTGTAATCTTTATTAATAGGAATAAAATGTGTTGTAATGTAATAACTAAACCTATTCATTAGTTGGTTGTGAGTTATAACATTATAATAAAACTTAACATTTATTTTAGGAAATTTCTTCCTTATACAATTATATCTTCTTAAAAATTGTTATTTTTAAATTTAAGAGAGATATGTGTTATTTTTTATGATTTTTTTTTTTTATTTTTATAATTGTTAGATGTATATGGAAAGTTTTTTATTTGGAAATATATTAAGTTTTGAAATTGTTACAATTACTAAGGAATAGCTAATACAACCTTTTAAAGATGAATATTTATTCTTCATTTTTGAAGAATAACTATTCATAAAGAATGATTATTCTTTGTAATAAAAATATAACCAAACTAAAAAATAACTAAACCATAGGAATAACCATTACATTACAATGTCTATTACAGTTTACCAAACATGCCCTTAGTGCTTTCACAAGTCACAGCTACTGAGAGTCCAAGCCATTTAAAAAAAAAAAAAAAACTAGCTACCAAAGAGTCCCTTTTTTATTTGCTTCCCCCCCCCCCCCCTCTTATATATAAATAATGACGTTCAATATATATATATATTTTTTTGAGAAAGGAAATTGTAATTTATTGATGGATAGCCAAATCGGCTTGAATTACAGAAACAAGGTGTGGAGGAATATCCTCAATCCACACTGTAAACTTGCTAACATGTCTCGCATGTCTAGGAATGTTATGGGCTGATTTGTTTGCTTGTCTTGGCGCATATTGGAACTCCACAAAGTCCAACTAACTTGCCACCTCTCTAGCTTCAACCAATAAATGACCATACTCAGTAAGTGAAGAACTCTTGCATTTTAGGCCCTCAATAGCACTCTCTGAGTCACCTTCAAGGATGAACGACGTCAATCTTAGGTCCTTGGAGAATTGAATAGTCTTCTTAGCTGCAATCACCTCCACGACAGCAACAGAAAAAGGAAGATGGAAACTCTCTGCCATTGAAGCTAGCACACTGCCTTTTGCGTCTCTTACAATGGTACCTACCCTAGCACATTGGTCTTCATCAAATACGGAATCATCGAAATTGACTTTCAGTTTCGACCATGGTGGTGGCTTCCAAGTAGACCGTTGTTCACTATGAGTCGTCTGGTCTGGAGGGCAAGGTAGGATGGTGCAGACATATGCAGCTTTGGCCTTCTGCACTTCCGTATAAATCTGCTAAATTGGGATGTGCTGTCTGCTGGTTCTCATGGAATTTATTCGTGACCAAATTGCCCAAACCGTTGTGGCAAAGCAGTTTAGGTCCTTTCCTTCCTCAACAACTGTTTCCACCAAGTCTTTGAAGCTTGAGAAACACAGACTAGAATCCAAATTTTCCCATGTATCAACCTGAGACCATGCCTGAGAAATGGATGGGCACAACCAAAGTGCATGAAGCACATCCTCTGGTTCCTCATGACAGTGATTACAACATTCATCCATTAGAACCATACAACGCTTAAGATTAAGTTTTGTTGGAATGGAATTCCTGATGGCCCTCCACAGGAAGTTTTGGACCTTGGACTAGACTTGCATTCCCCACACCTTCTTCCATGGTTTATTTTCCTCCGGATGGTACTCTCCAATATCCAAGCTTCTTGAATTGTGGAGAAATCTATAGCTGGACTTCATGGTGTATGATCTAGTTGGAGTAAAAGGCCACATTAAAGCATCTTCCACCGGTTTACCACACAAATGGATTGAAAGAATCAGCTCCTTGTCTCTAGGATTGAACAGCAAGCTTAGTAAGTCATGCCGCCAACCTAGGTTAGAAAAATCCAGTAGAGTATCCACTATTGCCTCCTCCCATCCTAGCTTTATTGGTGAAGAAATGAAAGGCATGATGTTGGAAGGCAACCACAGATCAGACTAGATTCGGACTAAGGAACCATTACCTACCCTCCATCTCATAACTTTTTTTAGCACTTCCCTTCCCTTCAAGATGCTTCACCAAGCATAGGAACTAGCTTATGAATCCGATGCCTACATGAATGAGCAATTGGGAAAAAATTTGGACTTGAACACCCTATAGAGTAGAGAGTTTTTATTTTGGAACAACATCCACGCTTGGTTAGCTAGTAATGCATCATTGTACAATGCTAAATCTTTGAAACCCATTCCCCCTTCACTTTTGGGCTTACACAACTCCTCCCATCGAACCCAATGTATTTTCCTCTGATCCCTATTTGCCCCCACCAAAATCTTCTAATAAGACCCTCTAATTCATTGCACAAACCAATAGGCAATTTGAAGCAATGCATTGTATATGTAGGGATGACTTGGACAACCGTTTTAATGAGAATTTCCCTACCAGCTTGAGATAGTAATTGTTCTTCCCACCCTTGTAATTTCCTCCAGACCTTTTTTTTTTTTTTTTTGTAATTGAAGCTTGCTTTCTTATTCCTCCCCACTAAAGATGGTAATCCCAGGTACTTCTCATAGCTCATTATTTGCTCCACCCCCAAAGTATTTTTAATCAACAATCTCCTATCTTCTGGTGTTGAGTGGCTAAAGAAGATTGTGGTTTTCACCTTGTTTATTTGCTGTCTGGAGCTTGATTCATAAACTTGTAAAATTTTCATGATCTTTTGGCATTCCTCCATATTAGACCTACAAAAAAGCAAACTATCGTCTACAAATAAAAGGTGGGTTAGTGGTGGACTTCTCCTGGATAGGGAAAAGCCATGAATGTCTCCTCTCATTGCTAATTAAGTCAGTAAACCATGCAACCCTTCTGTACACAAAAGAAATAGAAAGGGGGATAAGGGATCCCCTTGTTTAATCCCTCTGGTTGGCCTTATAAATCCTTGAGGAGCCCCATTGATGAGGATAGAATACGAGACACTCGACACACATAGCATCATGAGGGTTATCCACCTTTCATTGAATCCCAATTTTTTCATCATGTTTTCTAAGAAAGGCCACTCAACTCTATCATATGCCTTGCTCATGTCAAGCTTAATGGCCATATAACCCTCTTTGGTGGATTTGTGGTTTTTCATGCTGTGAAGGGATTTAAAGGCAAGTAGGATATTATCAAAAATAAGATGGTCTTTTGTGAAAGCACTTTGGTGTTCAGTGATAATGTGGGGAAGGATTTTCTTTAACCTGTTTGCTAGCACTTTAGAAAAAATCTTGTACAACACATTACATAAGCTAATAGGATGAAATTGAGATACCAATTCAGGATTTTTAACCTTAGGAATCAATGTGATGAAGGTGTGATTTAGGTGTTCAGGTAGTGTGGCAGAATTTAAGAATGATAAAACAGATGTGGTGATATCCTTACTAGTTCCCAGTAATGTTGATAGAACAACGGTGACATGCCATTGGGACTCGGTGCTTTGAGTGGTGCCATTTGGTTGAGGGTCTGTTTAACTTCTTCTTTGATGAAATCAGCTAACAAGTCCTTGTTCATATCTTCGGTTACTAGGCACTGAACAGACTCCAAGGCTAAATCTGGTTGGCATGCTTGTGTTGATGAGAATAAATCACTATAAAAATCTAGCAACTCCTTTGCCACTTCCTTAGGATCTGAACACCATTGACCCCTTGCATTCCTTATTCCTTTAATCTTATTTCTCCTATGTCTTTGGGTGGCCCTACTATGGAAGTATTTTGAATTTTTGTCACCATGAGTAGCCTAAAGAGCTCTTGATCTTTGGTACCACATCCTCGTCTCTTTATCTAATAAATCATTGACCTCATTCCTCAAGCCCCTTGCCCAAAAGTTAACTCTAGTTATTAGTGCTTCCAATTCGGCTTGGGCTAGGAGTTTTTGCTTCAACTTCAATTCTTTTGGGACACATCCAAAATTAGCACTACTCCACTTCTTCAATGCCTTACCACAACTTTCAATTCTTGGAACAATATCCCTACTGCCTTGTTTACTCCACACATTTCTCATGGTCTCTGAGCAACCTTTTCTGCCAACCACATCTCCTTCAATTGAAAGGGCTTTTCAGGATTCGTTGACTCCACCATCTCGAGTACTATGAATAACGGGCAATGGTCAGAAGTACTACAAGTTAAGTGATGCACAGTAGTTCCACCATACCTCAATAACCACTCATTATTCGCCAATCCCCTATCCAATCTCTCCCACAACGTTTGTCCATCTCTGTAATATTTTTTCCCAGTAAATGGATTGCCTTTGAAACCCAAATCAATGAACCCACACCTATCCATAGTATCCTGTAACAACTACTTTTGTGAATGACTACGGTTTGAACCTCCTTATTTCTCTGCCCCTCTAACAATTTCATTGAAATCTCCAGCACAAAGCCAAAAAAGGTTGAACTGTGAATGTAATTGCTGAAGTAGTTCCCACGATTCATGGCGTTTATGTGTTATAGGTTCTCCATAAAAACCTATGAATCTCCATGCTTCCTCAGTACCTCCTCTTATAATACAGTCAATGTGATTTTTTGAAGATGTTTCCACCCGCAAATTCATCGCATCCTTCTAAAATAAAACAAGCCCTCCACCTCTATTGATTCTTGGAACAATAAACATGTGATCAAAATTCAATCTACGTTTCATGATCTTTAGCCTTGCTTCATCCGTCCATGTTTCGGCAATGAACATGATGGAGGGATCTTTTGCCTAGATATAATCTCCAAGCTCACTCTCTGTCACTTGGTTCCTAAACTCACGACAGTTCCACACCAAGAGACTCATGGTTCCTGGTGGGGCTGCATTGCAGCCTCCACCATTGTGCTTGAGTTGACATTAGAATTTGGAAGGACCTGAAGACGTTTGTTGGGAATATAAGGACCATCATTTTGAGTGAAGGTTGACTTTCTTTTCTTTTCAGATTCGGAATTGCTAGTAGGAACTCCATTGTTACCTTGTCTCATTACACGTTTCCATGTTCTGAGACTATGGTGTTGCCCTAGATTTTCAGCCGTTGATGGAAGGGCGTGTGACTCATCCTGAACGTCCAAACTGTGAAGCAATAATTCCTAAGATGAGGTGGCTAGGGTTTCCTCATTAATTATTGCTAGACGTTGGCTATTAGATGAGGGGATTAAAACTGCATTTAATTGAGATTGACCAGCCTTTATTTCCGAGATAATGGGATTGTCGTTTTCCTCATTAATTGTTTCCATATCAGGACTAACTGACTTGGAATTCTGAATTGAGACCGAATCTGGTGCAAGGGATGAATAATTATGAGGCATTAATTTCTCCTTAACTCTCGGATTAAAACTGTCCCCCATCTGATATCCCTCTTTAACGTATCCTTCTCCCTTATTACATGCTGCATTGAATTCCATCGGACAGGAATTAATACTCCCCCCAATCTCCTCTGTTTCCTGCTCAGGTGCCACCAATTTTGGTGGTGGAGTGGCTGCAGCTGCCCTTGCTGCCATGTGAGCTACTATCTCAGCCCTTTTCTTCCTCGTCTTGCTGCTTTTTTTCTCGTAATACGCTGGCACGTGAATCACATCTCTACCCCCTGACTTGTATGGCAGAGCTCGAAGGAAAGAACCGAATTGTTGTTGGTCAATCTTCAGAGTTCCATTGCTCTGAATCCATAATTCACAATCCCTATCATCGTGATCCAATCGCCCACACCAATAGCATATACTTGGCAACCGCTCATATTTGAATTTTGTCCAATGTTTGTTCCCGTTAGGTAAAGTAATAACCCTACCTCTACACAAAGGGCTTGTTACATCAACCATTACTCGTACTAAAAAAAACCTGCCTCCATCATCATCTGTAGCTTCATTGGATCTCTGAATTCCCCTTACTATTTCACAAATTTTCTCTGCCACCTTTTTTGTTTGAAAGCTAATGGGGATATTGTGCACCTGTACCCAAAAAGGAACTTTTTCGAATACAAGGTCCTTAACTGGGATATCATTTGAATAGCGCTGCATGATTATCAAATGTTTATCAAAACTCCATGGTTGACTCTTCAAAATTTTGTCTACTTCCGCCAAACTATTAAACACAAAAAGGACTAAATTGTTCCCTTGGTTTCGAACTTTGAACTCCCCCGTCAATCCTCCATAATTGCTTGAAAGTTCTTGCAACTGCCTCCATTTGAAGAAAACGGGAAGTTAGGAATTTTGCCGCAATGATAAATTCACCCTTCCGATGGTCTTCAGGAAGGATGAACTCGAACTGTTCTTTTTCCGACAGAGACATATTATTCCAACTCTCTGTTAGTTGATCCATCACTCGTCAATCAAAATGGTAAAGGAGAGTACACAAGTTACTGTTTCCCACAAAAAAACCCCCACAAGAAAATACCACTAGCTCTAAGTGTATACTTGACAGTTGATACTCCTAAAGGACACTGCACCATACAAACTCTTCTGTGAAGGGACTAAACTTCTACAGCCTTGGAGACTGAGAGACTATTCGTTCCCGTGCAAACTTTGTTGTACAAAGCCACTTGAGTTTCCATTTTAACCCAACAATTTGAATATTCGTAACATTACTAATATTAATATTATGAAAATTTCAATGTTGCCTAAGAATAATAATATTTTGAGTCATTATAAAATATATTCAGTCAGATGATAAACCAATCCCAACTAAAGTCCAGATATGTATATATATTTTATTAAGTCTGATCAAACTAAACCGCATTCTTTATATTGATATTACCTCTATATAAAACTTATTCCTTATTAGATTCATAGACTAATTTTAATTTTTTTTTAAAAACCAACTAATATTTTCTTTATCAATGTTAATCTATTTTTAATTTTATACATTTTAAATGGAAGAGTGGTGATTGTCAAGTATGACTTATATTTTAATGAGAAAGTGTCATTCACCCACTAATAACTAAATAAAATGTAAATACTATTTATTATTATTGTATATTAAAAATTAAAAGGAATCCTTAATTAAAAAAGTACGAGGTAAGCCAAACCTGTGGTTGCCAAATCCAGAACGTCTCTTCGTTAAAAAATAAAATCCTGAACGTTTCGTTGAGTACACCAAAAATTAATATTTGACCATCTATATACAAAGAAAGACGTGTAGAGAAAGACTTAAAAGATCATTGGCTATGTATTAATACACTAACAGTAACAGCTACTTCACATGGTAAAATATTGAAAATCATAAGTTGAGAATTAGTTCTATTAATATGGTCATAAAATGTAAGAGTAAACTTTGTGTATCTCCTTCATCTCTCAAATCACTGTTGCTCATTTCTTTGCGTCTGGTTTTCTTCCCCAAACTTTGTCAAACCCTCTCTTGTTCTTGAACATACTTCAAAACTCTCTCTCTCTCTCTCTCTCTCTCTCTCCTTGCTCTCAGTTCCCAAAAACCCTGTCTTCTTCTCACCTCGAAATGCTCGAGTTCAACCCCATATAGAAGCGAAAATGAAAAAATATGTAAAAATGTTTTCTCATTGATCTTCAACCTCACAAGCCCCCAGCCTTGTCCTCTAGCTTTAATGGAAGGTATGACCAAACCCACAACAACAACGACGAAGACGACAACAACAACAACAACAACCACCACTAACACAACGAGCACACTGATCAGCGACAAAGCTTGTCCAATAAGCTCAAAGCTCTCTTTCTGGTTCTCCCCCACAACTCGCCCACCTGGTCTAATAGCTTCCAGCTTTGGTTCATAGTCGAATACAGTACTCTATATATACTTTCTATCAAAAAAAGAACTTTGGCATATAAATGGGTTCCTACTCTTATAACTCGAAAAATTCTTCATATGTTTATAATAACCAAAACCCTTCATTCGGTCCTGAGTTTCAGAGGCTGTTCGATCCGTCCTCGAATAGTCTAGGAGGGTTTAATGGGGTTTTGCGAGGCGGGTCTGCGCTGTCTCACTCTTTGGTTTTGGATAGCGAGAAAGGAGAGCTTGTGAAAGCTCCGGCAAGAGTTGGGAAGAAAGGGGTGTCGGAGGCCAAGGCTTTGGCGGCTTTGAAGAGTCACAGTGAGGCAGAGAGGAGGAGGAGAGAGAGAATCAATGCTCATCTTACTACTCTTCGCACCCTTGTGCCTTGCACTGATAAGGTAAATTTAATTTTTGTTTGTTGGTTCCTTATAATCAATAATAGAACTAAAGCATATATATTAATCGTGTTGCTCGTAATCAGTCATCGTAGTAGTACTAGCTAGACAATTGTCAGTTTGTTTTGTCTCTCTATTTTATGTAATTGTTGGGTAATTGATTTGCATATTCATATAAATGGTTGAACTTCAAAAATTACCAAGATTGAGTAAAAATAAATGAAATTCTTCAGATTATCTTGCTGAACTTAATGAGCTCTCTAGTATTCAACAAAATTAGGGAGTTTAATTTGATAAATGAATCATGAAGATTAGGTATCTTATGTTTAAAAGTTTTAATTAGATATGCATACCCCATATTGTGGCTGAGAACAGATAGGAAAAAAAGAAAGATGGTCATGCTGAGTGTTCATATTTCATTATTCAAACGTGAGCGAGGGAACAAGATTTTCACCAACTGAGCCTCTTGGAATTGCTATACTTTTTTTTTTTTTTCCTTTTTTCCTTTTTGCCCTCTTTCCATAGAAAGAAAAGAACTTTCAATCTTATGTCGTAAAGGGTGTGACCTATGTTAGGTCCATAAGATACCACAGCTGTTGATTCAAGAAATGAAAGATAAACTCTTACCTTTTATATATTTCAATTCCCTTTCCATTTCTTTTTAAAAAAAAAAAAAAAAAAAAAAAATTCCCTTTCCATTTCAGAAGCAACTAAGTTGAGGTTTAAAATTATTTTGTGGAAAATTGTTAGGCCTAGATGATAGTAAATAGCATTTTATGTTTATTTTCCAATGCTTTCCTTTATCGACAACAATAAAAACCAAGTTAAGTTTTTGGACTGGTTATGGATATTCAACAGACTAAACATACTTTTCTTCATATAACAAATGTAAATTTGAATGAGCAAGCAGATTGTCAGTTGGAGCTATGGAGAGTCTAGATTTTTAGCTTCTGGGTATTTTACTGGGATGATGTACATTTTTCTAATAAATTCAGACAGATTCCGTCTATAATTTTTCGAGAAGCCGCTAAACATCGTGTCTCAAGGAGCCTAAGGCTTTCAATATTATATTGGGTCTCTTACGTGTTATAATATTTTTGGTTTTTGTTTACTTGAAATAAAATTGGAGATCCAAAGTTATACTATTATGCAACAAGCGTATATTCCGCCTAGATGATGTCCATTATTGAAATTAGTTTATTTCTCATCCAATCATTGGTGCTTTTGGATTGTCAACTCTAGATCTAGGAGTTGTTAAGTCAACTTCTTGATTCATCATCTTTATATAATATAACATTCATGACATCAAAACTTAAAACTAGGACATTAATCGTAGCAGTTAAAGTATACTATACTTCTTGACAATTCAACATTTTTTTTACAGTCCCAACCTGAACCTGTAAGTCACTCATAAATTACTAAATAAATGCACTTCAGTTGCCTTAGTTTCCTTGCCATATACGTAATCTGTACAGTGTTCATAGTTCTGGATAAGTGACTGTGGCTATCGTGCAGGCTTGTCTATCAAATAGGTATGATTTGGTCTTGAATTATTGACGAATTTTTCCCAAAGCAAGTGGTCTATTAATAATGCTCTTGTCTATGCACATCATGTGCAACAGAAGAAATGGAATGTTTTACTATTTGGTGCCGAAACCATTGTGATAAGTATTTGCCTTTTGGTTGGGTCACTTAGACTGTTGAGCACTGTTTCATGCTAGTTCTTTTTTTTTTTTTTTTTCTTTTCTTTTTTTTTTTAATAATTGTTAAAATAATAATGAAGTAATTAAATTTACTGTTTTTTAACAACTTAAACAGTCCAGACAAATGAAATTTTTTTATGTGTTAGTCTGTAATCTAGGCTTTTGGGACAAGTGAAAATTTATCAATAATCTTATGGGTTTTAACCATAAGTATATCCAAGCAACCGATGATTTATAAGAATTACTTGAGATTTATTTTCTCTCTTCATACCAAATTGTCAGCAAGAACGTCACACACACACCTCTCTATATATATATATATATTATATTGGATAGTGACTCGAGGATGAGCATGAATAAATGGTGGGGACAGTGCCAGCTGTTGGGTTACGGGTGCCTTTAGTCTTAGTCTTTGAGTATTACTATAAGGCTTAGGTATGCGTCGCTTAATTTATATTATGATATGTTGCTTAATTTATATTATGATATTTTATCATTTATAGTAACGTAAGCAAGCCACTAACTTCTGCGTGGATTTTACCAAAGAATAAATAAAAAAACTTCTGCGTGAAGAAACAACTATCACATTTTTTATATTTATTTTCTCCGTTGCAGTTTGTTTGTCCTCTATTTTATTTTGAAATGTCTCAAAATATTGTCATATTTCTAAAATAAAAGTAATTAATTTACTAATGTTCTTATTATATCCCTAATTTATTTTCAAAACCATTTGAAAAGAAAACTAATAAATATTTTAAAAAATCAATCTAATTGAGGCACCTTTTTAGTTGTCTTATTAAGAATAACTTTTTTAAAAAAATTAATAAATAGATTTAAGGGTAATTTTGTAAACGTATAAATTGTTATAAAGTAGACAAGACAATAAATAGTATTCTTTTAAAAAGTATGATTTTTCAAACAGGACAAACAAATTGGGATAGAGAAAGTACATGATTGTTACTAATCTTTTTTCTTTGTTTGATAACCAAATAAACTTTCTTTAGTAAAGCCTATAAGTTTTTTTTTTCTTTGCTTATTAAGTGATTATCACCGGGCTTGCTGAAATTGACCAAGTCAAAGGTTTCATCTTAACATGTTACTCGACAAAGTAACAGATTTATATATTTCTCTGAATTGCAGTCAACTTAAGTGTACTGATTTATAGGTATACATTAATTTCATTAAGAGTTTATTAATTTTGTAGGTGACAGTTTCTTGATAAATTGCTGATAACATTGTTAGAGAAGACATGTGTTGATGGTACTGCCAAGTTGCAGTATATCAACAAATTTAGTTGCATATAGTAGTAGTTGGGTCCAACAAGTATATACAATTAGCAGGCTATTGACCACAAATTAAAGTAACTTTGTTCTCTTATAAATGTTCGTTTTCTTTTTTATACAAGTAGATAGTCACTTTGAATTGATATATTCCTTCCTCTAGATGGACAAAGCTACATTGCTTGCCGAAGTAATCAGCCGAGTGAACGAATTGAAGAAGACTGCATGTGAAGAAAGCCTAGGCTTTCTCATTCCAATGGATGATGATGAAGTAAAAGTTGAACAATGTGATGATGGAGCAGAAGATGGTGCAGTGTCTTACAGGGCATCTCTCTGCTGTGATTACCGACCCCAGCTTCTCTCTGATCTAAGACAAGCTATTGATAATCTTCAAATTGAGTTGGTGAAGTCGGAAATATCAACCTTGGGAAGCAGAGTGAAGAATGCGTTTGTTTACACTTGCTGCCAAGGTGAAAATATTGACAGCCAAGGTATTGCAAATAGTGTTCATGAGGCCCTGAATTCTGTACTGGAGAAAGCTGCTGCTGCTTCTGCCTTACCAGAATACTCACCAAGAACACTCCCAAGCAAAAGGCGAAGGACCACTTGCTTTGATACCTCATGTTCATCTTCATGATGAAATCGCAGATATACCATTATTGAGTAATCCTGTACTGAGAAACAGTACCTCAAATGGCCAATAATGAAGCATCTTCTAATGCTTCTAGTAGTCATCATATATATTGATTCCATCTCTGTAATCACAAACATAGTATGGAAAGGTTAAAAACTCCTAAATGCTTTTATGTATTGTATGACATAACACCGCCAACAGACATTGGAATCAGTTGAGAGAATTTAGTAGCGTCTTTGGGTTATTATCTGTCGCATTTATACGAATCTTATGGGAAAGTGTCATATAATCTTAAGAGAAGTTGGTGTAATTTACAATTTTTTAAATTGCACTTTGTTGAGAATTCTGTCTACAAAAAAATATTAATTGACAGTCTTGTACGTGCCTTTTTAGGAAAAAGTAAGTATTATGCTTCATATAGAGAAGAAAAAAAAAAAAATATATATATATATATATATAAAACGTAGGGTAGAGTGTAGAGGATACAGGTTTGTGAGTTTTGGTTCAAATTAAAAGTTCAAATAAACTTTATAGTAACAAAACTAAAAGTATTTTAGGAATTTCGTTTTCATATTATTTTAACAATGTCATAAACATATTTTGTTCCTATCAGTGACAAACTAATTAAACAAGTGTATATAAGTATGGAACATAGCGGAGTTCTAAGTAATTTTTGAAAATACAATGAAGCTAGATAAATTTATTATTATAAATTAATCAAGGGGGGATGAAGTATTAATTTCACCTTTTTGTTTTCTTCTTTTTACTTTTTAGCAACAACCAGAAAACACCCAAATTTAGCAAGAAGCTCAAACTAATACAACTGGATTTTGTATTAAAAAAATTAGAGCATCCTATAATATTAAATCTTTGAACGCAATACTCCTGCAGTTCTGGTAAAAAAAAGACCTTCCAGTTCACTTAACAGTTTTCTTCGGACCTCCCTTAGAAATGAATCTTGTATATTATTTTATTTATCAATTAGCATTGGTAGACAGAATCTTGTTAGCGATCTAAAGAGGCATGCATCATTTTTCTACTTACCGAAACAAACGAAGATATAAAAATCTTTTGAATTTT
This sequence comes from Quercus variabilis, assembly GCA_030445155.1. NCBI lineage: Eukaryota > Viridiplantae > Streptophyta > Magnoliopsida > Fagales > Fagaceae > Quercus > Quercus variabilis. The sequence goes on along the minus strand of CP129449.1, from coordinate 47,986,206 downwards.
TGAAGTGTCTTCTGTTTAATTAATAGAGAATAATGCTCAGCTTTGTTATCTCACTAATTTACTTCCACCTCTTCCAACACCTAACCCACTAGACAATATAATGGTAATGCATCAATATTGGGACCATATTACTATGAGAGTGTAAATCAATTGATTTTTAGCACAAACATCATTTTTGTTAGGACATATGTGAAACTTGTTAGAGACATATGTTATGTAAATTAGCTAATCCTTTGACAAAACGCACTTTACTTATAATTGAGTAGATCTAGAATGAGTTTAGTACTTCAAAGAATAAGAGTTCAAGTTTAGTATTGAAACCATGCAAATCTGTCCAAGAAACAAGTGAAGAAATGTTGTTTATTAAATCTCGACAGATAACTCAACATATCATATCTATCGAAGTTTAATGCTGATGCTCGACAGCAGCTCGACAGAAGCTGTATCTATCGAGAATTACAAAATTTTGATATCCAAATCTGATTTCATGCATATCTATGTGTATTTGTGTAGGGTTTCTTTTCTCACAACCTTAGACATGTATAAGGAATATTTTAAGAGCCGTTAAAGGTAACACAAGGTGATGCAACTTGATGAAAAGTCATTGTGCATGCAAATTGTGACCAAAGACAAAATTTGCCCTAGTTCATTCTATTCTCTCTAGAAGTTACTGCGTCTTTGCGCCAAGGGTTTTATGACCAAGGAACTTCTTGATCTTCATTGTTAGATAAACTAAAAAACTTTGCAGCCAACAGCTTCCTCAAGTTGGTGTGTAAGTCACGTACTAAGATCCGTGCATCATGGTTAGTCACATACTGGGAGTCGTGCATTGAAAGGAGAGCTTGCCACTACATTACAAGTCCAATTGGGTATTAGGGTAAGGGTTCAACTATAGGTTGGTATTAGGTACTGGGATTCTTTTTACTTATAATCACTTATTTCGATAATAGTGGATTCTCGGGAGTAATGACCTTAAATTCATCCAATGGAGTTTTGCATTGGTGGTTTTCCCTATTCATAAACAAATCACCCATTTCAAATTTATTTTCTGCTGCATTTTAACTTAGTTGGTGATTTGTTTGTGCTACCACATTTTTTGCATGTAATTGAATCTACTTAATTCATTTGGCTAATTAATTGATTAAGTTATCAAAGGGGTTAATACATTCTTGGCTTATCATATGGTATCAGAGCAGGCATACTCTGATTAGGGTTAATCTTTGCTATGTAATCCATTGACCCTTGTTGTCATGGCTGCAAATGGCATGAAAAGCTCTTTTATTTCAAATACATCTTGTTTTTCTAATCTCTATTTGATTAAGTGTTTCAGAAGATGCAAGTTTAAAAGTTATTTGAAAGCTATCTTGAGGATTATTGAAAAAGTTCTTAGTATGACAAAGAAGAAACTAGACTGTCTTAGAATGAAAATGTGTAGAGGAGTTCTTCTAAGAAGGGTGAAACTTAAAGGTTTCCTTCTTAAATGGCAGATGAGAGAGAAAACCATTCCTACTGATTTGTCATGCAAGCATGAAGTGTGCTTTATGATGAAATCTGCATTTAAGGTAATGGACACATGTTTGTGGTACCTTGACAATGGATGCTCACGACACATAACTGGAGACCGCTCTTTTTTTAAGGTTTTCGAGTTTAAGAAAGGTCAAGACTTCATAGTGTTGTTCTTAAAAGGGAAATTCCTTGTGTTGAATGAGTTTGGGAAGAAACTTATAAGCAGAGTCTGCACTCTAGATAATTGCTATGGATTGGTACCTAATGCTGATATTGCATGCAATAGTATTCAGTTGCCAAATGAAGACTTATGGCATTAAAGGATGGGACATGCTAGCTACAAACATCTGTCAATTGTATCTAAGCATGAATTAGTGTTAGGAATATCAAAGCTCAGTAAGGTTAGCAATGTTATGTGTGGATCGTGTCAGCTTGGGAAACAGACGAAAGCAAAACATCCAAGCACTCAAACATCAACTACATCTTGACCTTTAGAGTTACTACATTTGGATCTCATGGGTCCAACTAGAACTGAATCTGTTGGAGGAAAGAGATACATCATGGTTGTAGTAGATGATTTCACCAGGTACACTTGGGTCATTCTTTTAAGATCCAAGTCAGATGCTCCTGAGCGTATTGAAGTTTTGTGTACAAAACTACAAAATGAGAAGAACATGAAGATTGATCGAATTTGTAGTGATCATGGTAAAGAATTCGAGAACTCATATATGGAATCATTTTGCACTAGATCTGGTATAACTCAAGAATTCTCTGATCTTATTACTCCTCAGCTAAATAGTGTAGTAGAAAGAAATAACAGAGTTATTCAAGAGATGGCTAGAGTCATGTCACATAATAAAGATGTAGCTAGAAATTTATGGGGAGAAGCAGTCAATACCACATGTCATACGGTTAACAAGGTGTATTTCAGACCCGGTACAAAGAAAGCTCCCTATGAATTGTGGAAGGAAAGAAAGTCAAATGTGAAGTATTTCAGAATCTTTGGAAGTACTTGTTTCATCCTTAAGGATAGAGAAAATGTAAGAAAGTTTGACTCCCGAAGTGATGAAGGAATATTTTGGGATATTCCTCCACAAGCAAATCTTATCGGGTGTATAACAAAAGAACCAAGAAGGTGATGGAAACTACCAATGTTGTTATTGATGAAGTTTTAGATTATGGTTCTGAGAAAATTAGTGAGGAAACACCTAAGGCAATTTTTCCTTTAGAACCTAAGGGTGTTCAAGAAATAGTTGATCAAAAGGTCATCTTTCCAAGTATTCCAAGTGTTGTAGAAGTCTCAGCAGACATTCCTATCCCACCTAAATCTGAATCTCATGAAGAGAAAGGACCTTCCTCAAGGATCAAGTTGAATCACCCTCCTGAAGTTATTGTGGGAAACATGAATGAACTTACACTAAGAAAGCGTACAGTTGATAAATGTGTTGCACTAACTTTGTGTCTTACTCTTGCTATTTGTCGTAGGTTGAACCCCACCAAGGTTGAGGATGCTTTCCAGGATAAAAGCTAAGTTGAGGCCATGCATGATGAACTGTTCCAATTTCAAAGGAATGATGTCTGGACCTTAGTACCAAGACTAGAAGGAGAGCAAATCATTGGCACAAAGTGGATATTCTACAATAAAATTGATGAGGAGGGAAATGTGATCTGCAACAAGACTCATTTGGTGGCCCAAGGATACTCTCAAATGGAAGGAGTAGACGTTGATGAAACATTTTCTCTTGTAGCTCGCATGGAATCCATTAGGGTTCTCTTAGCCTTGGCTTGTCACTTAAAGTTCAAGCTTTACCAAATGAATGTGAAGACTACTTTCTTGAATGGGTTTCTTAAAAAAGATGTCTATGTTGCTCAACCTAAAGGATTCATTAATCCACACTTTCTGGATCATGTATAGTACCACAACAAGGTTCTCTATGGACTAAAGCAAGCACCTAAAGCTTGATATGACCAGCTTACACAATACCTGGTCTCACATGGTTTCACAAGATGACAAGCTAATCAAACTCTTTTCATCAAAAAGGAAAATGACGAGTTGATAGTAACTTAAATCTATGTTGATGATATCATCTTCGGGTCTACAAGGGATGAAATTGCTCATGATTTTCAAAGCTTATGCAGGCTGAGTTCGAGATGAGCATGATTGAAGAGTTGAGTCATTTCCTTGGATTGCAGATTTGTCAGCAAAAGTCAGGTATATTCATATCTCAATCTAAATATACTAAGAATCTTATGAAAAAGTTTGGTTTGGAATCTGCTAGTTCTGTTAGAACTCCCATGAGCCCAAATGTTAAACTCACTATTGATTTGTTAGGTAAAAGTGTTGATTCATCGTTATATGGAAGCATGATAGGTAGTCTCATTTACCTTACAGCTAGTCGACCTAACATTAGTTATGGTGTGGGAGTGTGTGCTAGATATCAAGCAAACCCCAAAGAGTCTCGTATGATTGCTTTAAAAAGAATCATAAAATATGTCAAAACCACTACCAATTTTGGAGTATGGTACAGCAAAGACACAAATGATGTCTTAGCTAAGTATTTTGATGTAGACCGAGCAAGGAATGCTGATGATAGAAAAAGCACATTAGGGTTTTTTTAATTTTTTAATTTTTTTTTTTTTAATGTGGGTAATAATCTTGTCTCCTGGATGAGTAAGAAGCAGAATTCTATTTTATTATCTACTGCTGAGGTTGAATACATTGCTGCCAGTAGCTGTTGCACTCAACTTCTGTAGATGCAAAAACTCCTTCTTGATTATGGTATTCGTCAAGAACATCTTACCATTTATTGTGACAATACCAATGCCATTAATATCTCTAAAAATCCTATGCAACATTTTCGAACAAAACATATAGAGATTCGACATCACTTCATTCAGGAGCTTGTTGAAGATGGCACACTTACTCTTGAGTTCATCCATGCTAATGATCAGAAGGTGGATTTGTTCATTGAGCCTCTTAATAGCAAACGTTTTGAATTCCTACGCCAAAATATTGGTGTAATCTCCATGGAGTGATCTCTCCTCTTTCTCCTCTTTCCTCATGCATTTGCATCTAGTTTTATACTTTACTTTGTTTGAAATTTTTTTGTTTGTTTGTTTTCAATTTTGCTTTATTTTGTTTTTTATAAATATAAAAAAAAATGAAAAATTAGAAAAATACAAAAACAGTGTGTGTTTGTGTACATTGGTACTTGTGTACCTTCGATGGCCATTGAAACAAAGTTTTCTAAACTTTGTATCATTTGTATCTTAGATGAGCATCTCAATGCACAACTAAACAAATGAGCCTTGTGACTTGTGTTTGTGATAAGTACCATTTAGTGATTTCTTATACTTAACACTCATATCACTATTTTTAACGGGAATAACTAAAAAATCCTAAGAGAAAGGCATAAATAACCATCTCACCACTAAAGCCTGCCAATCATATATAACATCTGTATGCTTCAGTATAGCAAAATTGTGATGTTTAAGCTTACATAATTAGGTATTTCTTCTCTCTCCCTTATATGCCCATGCATGATATGCTCAAAAAGAAAAAGAATATGCAAAGAAAATCAAAAGCAAAAAGAATCAAAATACTTTTAAATATGGTTGCAAACGTGTTTCTAGGAGATGTGGGAGTTATAGGATGTACCTTAAAAGTGATAGTCCCCATCAAGTAGTTATGATTGTGTGTGAATGTATGTGATTTTCTCATATCTCAAATCATCATAATATGTGAAATTTATGCACTCTTGCTATATTTTCACACACAACACGCAAATTCTTTATTACTTTTGATACATGTGTAGGTACAATGTGATTTGGCCACCACAAGAAATACATGTATTAATGTATGCTCACTAAACTGTCATAACTTGTTTTTGAAATATAAAATTGGTTAGACTTGTTGTGTGCATTTGTGTGTGTTTTGTTTTGTTTTTTTTTTTTTTTTTTGAATGCATTGCATTTTCTTGAATGCGTTGCATTTTTTTGAATGCGTTGGATCTATGTTTGAGTAGTTTGCTTGTTGCATTCATCTCTATGTGTTTTTTTTTCTCCCTTTGAAAAACTCCTTTTCTTCGAGCTCGACATCTTCTCCACAGATCCTTGATAGATTCTTATCTATCGAGCTCCTTGTACTTCCTTTCTCAATAGAAGTTAGCGCATTTTCGATCCATCAAGCTTTTTGGAATTTGTCTCGATAGCTCCTTGACAGCTTCTCGATCCATCGAGAAACTTTCTGTCTAGATGATAGATTCTTGATAGAATCTCAATCTATCGAGGTACTTTTATCGTCGACAACACCTTGACAGATTCATATCTGTTAAGATTTAGTGCTCGACAGATCTCGATCGCTCCTCAATCCATCGAGATGCAATTTCAATATATATACTCAGTGCAAAATTAAATTCTTTTTTCTCACCACTCTCTCGACAGAAAATATTTTCGCTCCCTCCAAACATTCTCTTCTCACTCAAATGCCTCTACCCATGTGATTTTTGGCCTAGACCAAGATCAAATCACTTGGTAAGTGTCCTAAATCCTTCATTCTTCACGCATTCATGCATTTTAGACCTAGGTTTTGGGGTTTTTGAAAAATTTTGGGGTTTTTAAGGTTTTTGTGAAATTTTTGGGTTGGGTATTATTTAATTGATGCTATATGATCATGCATTGCATTCCATTAGCTTTTTCACAATGTTTCATGCATTTAAATGTGTGCTTGATTGTTGAAAATTGTGTGCTATTAGGTTTGGATTGGGTTTCAACCCATGATGCAATTATTTTTAGCACATCACATGTTCATGCATATTTCATACATTCGTACCATTTTCTTTTCTTTCTATTTGCTCTGTTGTGATTGTGTTCTATTTCTTTCTCTCTCCCTTTCTCTCGGATAGATTGCACATGGCACCCAAGTGCAAATCTAATCCGACTCAGAACCCTTTTTGTTCTAGGTCTTCCTCATCTTCTGATCTTCCCGTACCCCTTCTTCACGTTCGGTTCTGTAATGAGAAGGCCTATCAAGATTTCTTTAAGAACTTTTCTAAATGTGGCATTCATTCAGAGCGCCATGTCATTCTGTTGGACTTTGCCGACACTCCTCTACTCGATGTCATTCACACTCGAGGATGGGAATCTCTTTGTGAGATACCCTTGAGGTGTCCCATCGTGTTCATACAGGAGTTTTACTCAATATGCACGGTATCGATACCTCTATACCTCAATTTGATACGGTACTAAGAGGTACATGTATCGTAGTTACTCCGAATCTTGTATCCAAGATACTACACGTCCCGCACGTAGCACATCCTGATTACCCTATTTGTCAACGTTTAAGGACTGTATCCAAAGACGAGCTTCTATCTCACTTTTGTGAGACACCCTCTACATGTGGTGAGTGTTAAAACACCTCATGCTTGGGTTTTGCAAAAGGTCCAAGATTCCTTAATATGGTGATGACATTTATTCTTACTCCACTGTCTCACTATAACTCCATCATACAGCCTCGTGCTTGATTTTTGTTGTCCCTCTTAGAGGATCTTTCCATAAACTTTTCCTCTCATTTCATTATCTTTATCATAGATGTCTATAGGGATACGGCGACTCATGATAAGCTCATTTTTCCTTCGGCTATCATGCGAATCCTTTGCCATTTTTCCATCCCTATTCTTGATTCTCCTTACTACACTGTCATGGGTGCCATCAGCGCAGCTTCTGTTTAATAGAGCAAGGCCCAACTTCGACTGAAGCAGCCACGGACGAAGACGATTGATTCTGTAGCTCCTGCTGTTCCTTCCACCTCCACTTCTTCTTCCTCGGATGGTGGTGTGACTCTTGAGGCCATCATGACGTAGCTTTAGTACATGGATGCTCGCCTTAACACTCTCAGTGATGAGTTATGTCAGGTGAACACCTGTGTCAGTTGTATTACATGACGACAGGCTTGCCTTGGTGGTTTTGTTGCTTCTCCCTCTTCTTCTCTGGATTCTTCATCAAATAAGGACGGCAATGATAGTGCTGATGAGGATAAGGATGAGGATGCTAACTTTTCTAGTGAAGAGAAGATGACGACGTCTCAGTGACTTACCTTTTGTCATTCGTGACAAAAAGGGAGAGTAGTTTTGGATGATGAGAGTAGTTTAGTTTTTAGGAGGAGAGTTAGCATAGGACATTTTTGTTAGGAGAAGTGTTTATATTTTGAGGGATGTAGTGAGGATTTTATGTACTTTTTATTTTATTTTATTTTTTATTTTTATCTTTAGTTACGTTATCCTCTTGTACACTAGTCTTGTGACCATTTATTTATAACATACATTGTATTTATTTCATTTATATATATGTTGATGTGTGTTGTTTTTCACCTATCTCTCCATGTGTTGTTTATTTTCTATCTTTATACACATGTTTCTTTATGTATGCAATCATTTATTTCTGTTTCACACTAAGACGCCTTGATGAGTTTTGTTTAAAGTGTTTTAGAAAGACAGGTTGTGAAAATCTACCATGCGACGAACTCTCTTCTTGTAAAGTTTTTCAAGAGTTTGTGTTAAGGTTAGATTTTATTGTATTCAACAAGTGGTTATGAGTTTAGTGATTTAAGACTTCTCTCATAATTCATTTGTTTATTGTAGTTTTGTCACGGATTGTCAAAGGGGTAGATTGTTAGGACATATGTGGAACTTGTTAGAGACATATGTTATGTAAATTGACTAAGCCTTTGATAAAACACCATTTACTTGTAATTAGGTAGATCTAGAATGAGTTTAGTACTTCAAGGAATAAGAGTTCAAGTTTAGTATTGAAGTCATGCAAATCTGTACAAGAAACAAGTGAAGAAGTGCTATTCATTAAATCTCGACAGATAGTTCGACAATTCATATCTATCAAAGTTTAATGTTGATGGTTGATAGCAGCTCGACAAAAGTTGTATCTATCGAGAATTACAAAATTCGGATTTCTAGATCTGATTTCACGCATATCCATATTTATTTGTGTGGGGTTTCTTTTCTCACAACCCTAGACATATATAATGATTATTTTAAGGGTCGTCAAAGGTGATGCAACTTGATAAAAAGTCATTGTGTATGCAAATTGTGACTAGAGATAGAATTTGCCTTAGTTCATCATATTCTCTCTATGAGCTATTGCATCTTTGCACCAAGGGTTTTGTGACCAAGGAGCTTCCTGATCTTCATTGTTAGATGAATTGAAGAACTTTGTAGCCAACATCTTCCTCAAGTTGGTGTGTTATTCACGTACTGGGATCCATACATCATTGGTTAGTCACGTATTAGACGTCGTGCATTGAAATGAGAGATTACCGCTACATTACAAGTCCAATTGGGTATTGGGGTAAGAGTTCAACTATAGGTCAGTATTAGGTATTGAGATTCTTTTACTTATAACCGATTGTTTTTATAATAGTAGATTCTCGAAAGTGGTGACCTTAAATTCACCCGGTAGGGTTTTACCTCGGTAGTTTTTCTTATTTGTAAACAAATCACCTATGTCAAATTTATTTTCCGCTGCATTTAACTTAGTTGGTGATTTGTTTGTGCTACCACGTTTTTTGCATGTAATTGAATCTAATTAATTCACTTGGCTAATTAATTGATTAAGTTACCAAGGGGGTCAATACATTCTTGGCCTATCAATTTTAACCAAGTTCCTCCATCGATACTAATAAGATTTATTAATTGAATTAATTGAAACCTACTACCATGATTTTATAATGCCATTGATTATCATAGTTTTGAATATATTATGACCGTAATGTTTTTTTTTTTTAATTTTTTTATAGTACAAACATCATTTTAACCAAGTTCCTCCATTGAAACTAATAAGATTTATTAATTGAATTAATTGAAACCTGCTACTATGATTGTATAATGCCATTGCTTATTATAGTTTGGAATATATTATGACCATAATGTTTTATTTATTTATTTATAGTAGTCATGTTTGTCCTAATGTGTTTTAATTTATAATCTAATAGTTATTGATAAAGTTTGAATGATTAATGAATTAAAACTATATTAATAAAGTAAAAGGGACTTTCAATTTATACAGATAGGATATGTGTATAGGGACTGTCTATTTATATAGATATACTAGTGTAGTACAAGGTATATATGGCCTAATATTATTAGCTTATATTCTGACATCCCCCTCAAACTTACGCTGGATAAAGTGAGACCAACTTTAGTTGGAATCCAATGCACGAAAGCAATTGTAGAGTACCCTAGAGCAAATGATGACGAATGAAGTGAAAAACAATCTGAATATATTTGGTGCGCTCATGGAAGACATTATTGTAGGCAATATGAATGATACTTCAATTGTCACAATGGATTGAAGTTGCAATGGAGCAATCAACTCAAGATCTTGTAGTAGCTAACGCCGCCATAGAAATTTAACTATGGTTTATGCAAGAGCATGATATTCTGCCTCAGTGCTAGATCGAGCAACAATAATATGTTTCTTGCTGCTCTAAAAAATGAGTCACAAAAAAGAAAAAAGAAAAAAGAAAAAAGAAAAAAGAAAACCTTGTATTGGACCTACAGTTAGTGGGACCATCTACCTTGTCTACATTCAAGTAAGCACGGAGGATAAGTGTTGATTGAGAACAAAAGTGATGTGTGACAAAATTTACAATTTATTTTTTGTAATTGATTAATTTTCACATTTTTATGTAATTTTATTTGTTTTAAGTTTAGGGTTATTATTTCTTTGTTTTTAGGTGTTTTTAATGTTGTTTAGTCAAATTGGATTTTGTATTTGATTGCCAAGAAAATACAAGAAATTTTGAGAATATTCTTACAATTTTATTTATTTTAATCATTCAAACTGAAAAAGTAGATTTAAAATAAATTAATGTTGATGTGGCATTTTTAATATTTATTAAAAATATTTTTTTATCAGCCACGTTAGATTCAAGTGTCCATCAATGTATACCGTTTGCCACGTAAGCATTTTCCGTTAATGAGTTAATGTTAGGGACCAAATTGGTTGTAAGTTGAAAATACTATTAAAATGTAATGACCAAATTGACCGTGATGAGCTAAAAAAAAATATGATTCCTTATATAACCTTCCTTTTTATCTTCAAAAAGGCAAGTTGACCAAAAAGAAAATAACTTTGAATTTATGGGTAAAAGAGAATTGCAAAGTGTTTTGTGCAAGTTTTTAATTATGAAAATTAAGATTTAATGAAGTTCACACATGATGATTACAAAGGCCATGACCTTTATCCTTTTTTTTTTTTTTTTTTTTTTTCTCTTTCTTAAGAAACCAACCAATTAGAGCATTATTTGCTTCTACTAAATAACCAAGTGAGCTTTGATAAAGTGTAAAACAACTTGAGTTAGTACTCTTTTAAGTGCATGTTTCACTTCATCGCTAAATTACAAAGCCATCCAAAATGTCTTGAAAAAGATGATTCCTCGTATAACTGATATAAGCATCCTATTGCTTTGCAATGTCCATCTCCAAAAGTTAAAATCATGCACTCATATTTGCCACAGTAAAAACTTTTCTTGCATGAGACACTTTGTCCTATTAAAAGAAAGAAACCATTTAATACAATAGATTGGTGCTAAGAATACTACGAATTTAATCAGTTTATGTTTCTTTAGGTGTAGCATTTCAAAGACCTTTTTTATAAGTGCAATTAAGTGATGCTAAACCCCACGCATTCTCATTCACTTTCCTAAATTTTTAGTTGAATTTCACACAACGAACTTCACAAAATCTTCTTTATTATCACTTGAGCATAAGTTTCACAAAGAAGCACATGTATATAGATATATTTATATAATCTCTCCCCCTACATACACATAAACATATCGTATAGTTATGTTTTTCATGCACACGTGATTTGAACTTTGTCAATTTTTAGTCCATTAATGCTTTACAAATTTGTTTGGGCAACCTCTTAAAATATTTATTAGCATTTGCATTCTAGTTGCTTATATATGCACCATCCAAATTCAACTGCATAAGGTTGTCAAAAAAAATAAAATTCAACTACATAAAAGAAGTAACCTAAGTATTTGATATATTACAAACAATTCTTTTAGATATGTGTTGCAATTACTATTAGTAACTGAAATCAATGCTACACATTGTGTCGTAATAACAAAGTTGCTACTTGTTGCAATTAAGATTTGAAACCATATTCAATGCCACCGCATATGCCATAATAACAAAATTGATATTGAAAATGTACCTCTGACTATTAGTTTATGTTTATTTTATGAAAATAAACGTTTCACATCCATCTAATTCTTCACTTTTATTGCTTTTTATCAATGCTTTTGATATTGTTCTCTTAGTCTTTTTCCACTACAGAAATCTACTCAAAAGCATTAACTTGAGTTTCTTCTTATTTCAATAAAGTTGATTATTAATTTATTCCATTTCAATAAATTCTGCAACTTTTTGTGAATTGAATTTGTGATTATATTGCAGGGTAAGCAAGAAGAAGTTTTGGAATTTATGTATATTTATATGCTCGAAAATATGACAAATGAAGAATTTGAGTAGATGCAACGTTTGATTCAAGCACATATTTCCACCTTTGAAGATTCTTCGCGTAGGAGAATTATCACTCTCGTGCTTTTAAAAACATGAATTTCAAAAAAGGCCTCCTTGCTAGTGTCAACATCAATTTTATACATATTAGGTGTAGTAAGTATCACTTATAATAGCAAACTATTATGCTTAATAATATGCTTATGTTATGTACATGTTATGCTTTTCATACACTCATGAGTTGAACTTAATGTCATTTTTTTAGTCCATTAACTCTTAACAAATTTGTTTGGGCAAGTTGTATAAACTATTTAGGGTAAGTTACCAGTTTAGCCCCTAACTTATTGCTCGGTCAACAACTTGCCAGGCCTGACCCACTAGGCTCATGGGTTGGCCTAGCCTAGCCCATTATTGATCCTTACCTCCGTGTGACATACACACAAATACATAAGCATATTTTATGGTTATGTATATGCTATGTTCTTCATACACATATGACTTGAACTTTGCATCATTTCTATAATTCATTATCGCTTCCCAAATATATAACCAAATGAGCTCCAAAAAATTATGAAACAACCTAAATTAGTACTCTTCCTTCTAGTGCACACTTTACTTGATCATTGGAATATATAGTTGTTCAAAATATATTGAAAATATGATTTCTCTTATGGCCTTCCTTATGCTTCATGCTTTTCATCTCCAAAAGTTCAAGTTGATCTAAGAATAATAATTTTAAAACCATAGGTAAGAAAGGATTGCAAATTTTAGCGTTGGTTTTAAATTTGGAAATTAAAACTCAATTAAACTTTTATTGCTTTTTATCAATGCTTTTGATATTGCTGTCTTAGTTTTTTTTCCACTACAAAAATATAATCATAAGCATTAACTTGAGTTTCTTCTTATTTCAATAAAGTTGATTATCAATTTATTCCATTTCAATAAATTCTGCAAATTTTTGTGAATTGAATTTGTAATTATGCTACAAGGGAAGCCAGAAGAAGAGTACAAAGTTTTGCTTACTTATATCCCTAAAAGTATGGAGAATGATTACTCCTGTACTTTTACAAACATGGATTTCAAAAAAGGCATCCCTATTAGTGTCATCATCAATTTTACACATATATTAGGAATGAGAAGTATCACTAATAATATCAAACTATTATGCTTAATATTATGCTTATGTTATGCACATGTTATGCTTTTCATACACTCATGAGTTGAACTTAATGTCATTTTTTCAGTCCATTAACTCTTAACAAATTTGTTTGGGCAAATTGTATAAAATTTTTAGGGTAAGTTACCAGTTTAACCCCTAACTTGTTGACCGAACAACAACTAGCCAAGCCCTGACCCACTGGACTCATTGGTCGGTCTAGCCTAGCCCATTGCTAACCCATACATCCGTGTGACATACACACAAATACATAAGCATATTTTATGGTTATGTGTATGTTATGTTCTTCACACACATATGACTTGAACTTTGCGTCATTTCTTTAATCCATTATTGCTTCCTGAATATATAACCAAATGAGCTCAAAAAATTTTTGAAACAAGCTAAACTAGTACTCTTCCTTCTAGTGCACATTTTGCTTGATCATTATAATATAAAGCTATCCAAAATGTATTGAAAATATGATTCCTCTTATAGCCTTCCTCATGCTTCATGGTTTTCATCACCAAAAGTTCAAGTTGATCTACGAATGACAATTTTAAAACCATAGGTAAAAGAGGATTGCAAACTTTTGTGTTGATTTTAAATTTAGGAATTAAGACTAAATTAAACTTTTGTTGCTTTTTATCAATACTTTTGATATTGGTCTCTTTAGTTTTTTTCCACTACCAAAATATACTCTTTAAGTATTAACTTGAGTTTTTTCTTATTTCAATAAAGTTGTTTATTAATTTATTCCATTTTAATAAATTCAGCAAATTTTTGTGAATTGAATTTATGATTATGTTGTAGGGTAAGCCAAACTTTGGAAGTTATTAAACTTATATTACTAAAAATATGGAGAATGATCATTCCGGTGCTTTTACAAACATGGATTTCAAAAAATGCCTCCTAGTTGGTGTTATCATCAATTTTACACATATATTAGGAGTGGAAAGTATCACTTATAATAGTAAACTATTATGCTTAATATTATGCTTATGTTATGCAAATGTTATGCCTTTTCATACATTCATGAGTTGAAATTAATGTCATTTTTTCAGTCCATCAACTCTTAACAAATTTGTTTGTGCAAGTTGTATAAAATTTTTAGAGTAAGTTACCAGTTTAGCCCCAAACCTATTGACTGATCAACAACTAGCTAGGCCTGACCCACTAGGCTTATGGGTCGGCCTAGCCTAGATCATAGCTAATCATTACCTCCATGTGTCATACACACGAATACAAAAGCATATTTTATGGTTATGTGTATGTTATGTTCTTCATACACATATGACTTGAACTTTGTGTCATTTCTTTAATCCATTATCACTTCTCGAATATATAACCTAATGAGGTCCAAAACGTTGTGAAATAACCTAAACTAGTACTCTTCCTTCTAGTGCATATTTTACTTGATCACTAGAATATAAAGCTGTCTAAAATGTATTGAAAATATGATTCCTCTTATAGCCTTCCTCATGTTTCATGGTTTTCATCTCCAAAAGTTCAAGTTGGTCTAAGGATAATAATTTTAAAACCATAGGTAAAAGAGGATTGTAAACTTTTGTGTTGGTTCTAAATTTAGGAATTAAGACTCAATTAAACTTTTATTACTTTTTATCAATGCTTTTGATATTGTTCTCTTAGTTTTTTTCCACTACAGAAATATACTAATAAACATTAACTTGAGTTTCTTCTTATCTCAATAAAGTTGATTATTAATTTATTCCATTTCAATAAATTCTGCAAATTTTTGTGAATTGAATTTGTAATTATGCTACAGGGCAAGTTAGAAGAAGTTTTGGAAGTTGTGTATACTTATATTCCTGAAAATATGGAGAATGATCACACTCGTGCTTTTACAAACATTGATTTCAAAAAAGGCCTCCTAATTAGTGTCATCATCAATTGTACACATATTAGGAGTGGGAAGTACCACTTATAATAGCAAACTATTATACTTAATATTATGCTTATGCACATGTTATGCTTTTCATACGCTTATGAGTTGAATTTAATGTCATTTTTTCAATCCATTAACTTTTATCAAATTTTTTTGGGCAAGATGTACAAAATTTTTAGGGTAAGTTACCCATTTAGCCATTAACATGTTGACCGGTCAACAATTAGCCAGGCCTGACCCACTAGACTCATGGGCCGGCCTAGCCTAGCCCATTGTTGATTCTTACTTCCATGTGACATACACTCAAATACATAAGCAAATTTTTTGGTTATATGTATCTATTATGTTCTTAATACACATATGACTTGAACTTTGTGTCATTTCTTTAATCCATTATCGCTTCTCGAATATATAATCAAATGAGCTTCAAAAAGTTGTGAAACAACCTAAACTAGTACTCTTCCTTTTAGTGCACACTTTACTTGATCACTAGAATATAAAGCTGTCCAAAATGTATTGAAAATATGATTCCTCTTATAGCCTTCCTCATGCTTCATGCTTTTCATCTCCAAAAGTTCAAGTTGATCTAAGAATAATAATTTTAAAATCATAGGTAAAAGAGGATTGCAAACTATTGTGTTGGTTTTAAATTTAGGAATTAAGACTCAATTAAACTTTTTTTGCTTTTTATCAATGCTTTTGTTATTGTTCTCTTAGTTTTTTTCCACTACAAAAATATACTCAAAAGCATTAACTTGAGTTTCTTCTTATCTCAATGAAGTTGATTATTAATTTATTCCATTTCAATAAATTCTACAAATTTTTTGAAATGAATTTGTGATTATGTTGTAGGGTAAGCCATAAGAAGCTTTGGAAGTTATGTATACTTATATTCCTAAAAATATGGAAAATGATCACTTCCATGCTTTTAAAAACATGGATTTCAAAAAAGGCATCCTAATTAGTGTCATTATTAATTTTACACATGTATTAGGAGTGGGAGGTATCACTTATAATAGCAAACTATTATGCATAATATTATACTTATGTTATGGACATGTTATGCTTTTCACACGCTTATGAGTTGAATTTAATGTCATTTTTTCAATCCATTAACTTTTATGAAATTTTTTTTTAGGCAAGTTGTACAAAATTTTTAGGGTAAGTTACCCATTTAGCCATTAACATGTTGATTGGTCAACAACTAGCCAGGCCTGACCCACTAGGCTCATGGGCCGGCCTAGCCTAGCCTATTGTTGATTCTTACTTCCGTGTGACATACACTCAAATACATAAGCAAATTTTTTGGTTATATGTATATTATATTCTTCATACTCATATGACTAGAACTTTGCATCATTTCTTTAATCCATTATCGCTTCCTAAATATCTAACCAAATGAGCTTCCAAAAGTTGTGAAACAACCTAAACTAGTACTCTTCTTTCTAGTGCACACTTTACTTGATCTCTCTAATATAAAGCTGTCCAAAATGTATTGAAAATATGATTCCTCTTATAACCTTTCTCATTCTTCATGGTTTTCATCTTGAAAAGTTCAAGTTGATCTAAGAATAATAATTTTGAGACCATAGGTAAAAGAGGATTGCAAACTTTTGTGCTGCTTTTTAATTTAGGAATTAAGACTTAATTAGATTCACATGATGATTATAGAGGCCACAACCTTTATCTCTTTCTATAGAATCCAACTAGTTGCAGCACTACTTGTATTCAATAAGAAACAACCCAAGCTGCAATGATTTGCGACACTAAGTATACTAATAATCCTCTGAGTGCACACCTCACTTGATCATTAGATTACAAAGACATCTAAAATGTCTCAAATAGATCCCAATATAAGCTTCCTCTGGTTTTGCAAAATATAATTTTGAAAGTTTAAGTTTTGTATCGCTGTTTGCAATAGCTAAAACCTTTCGTTACTAGAGAATTTTTATTTTAACAAAAGGAAAATAATAATAATAAGACAATAGGGTGATTCTAAGAATACTCCAAACTAAATCATTTTAGTTTTCTTTAGATATAGTTACAAAGGCCTAGTTTTAAGTACAATAAAGTGATGGTAAGGCCCAAGCATCCTTGTTCTCTTTCATAAAATATTTAGATGAATATCAAGTGATGAACTTCAAAAATCTTATTTACTTATCACATGAAAATAAGTTTCATCAAGAGGCACATGTATACACGTATATTTATATTGCCCCCTTAACACACATATATAAATAATCCTATAGTATGGTTATGTTTTTCATACGCACATGAGTTACTTTAATGTCATTTCATCAGTCCATTAATGTTGCACAAATTGTTTTGGGCAAATTGTAAAACCTTTTAGGGTAAATTGCAAATTACACTCCAAAGTTTCAAAATTTTGATTTTACACCCTAAAGTTTGGTTCCTTTAGCAATTCACCCCCTTTATTAGATTCTATTGTTATGTGACACATCATCGCACTAATGTGTTTTGGTTTTGCCAAATCAGCCCTAAATGACACCATTTTGCCCAAATGTGAAAACACAAAACTCAAGCTTAATTATAAGACACCTTTTTAGCCAAATCCAAAGCTACCAAACTCAAAAATAAAAGACAAGACCCCACAGTTACCTATCAATATTGAGTTGCTTGATTGTTGGTGGAATTGGAGCGGAGTGGTACTGGTCAAGTAAGGGCCATGGTGGTGGTGGCACTTGTTGCAGCGGCAACGATGGGATTTTAGTGGTCACAATTCTTGTAATCTGGGAGCTTCAGTTTATCGACAGCATGAGTTTGGGATTTTTTGTGTGTAGAAGAAGAGCACGACAGTAGGGGAATCATTTTTGGTCTGTGGTGGTGGTGGAGCTGTCACTTGGGGTGGTTGGGATGTAAATGATAAGGTTTAATAAAGGCCTTATTATAGAAGAGCTTGAAGTCAATATTGTGGAGGAGACTAATAAATGCCCTATTATAGAGAAAGATCTTGAAGTCAAGATGGTAGAGACTATTAAGGAAGAAATTGAAGAGAAAAGTTTCAAGGATATCAATGAAATCAAATCATATGATTTTCAATCTCAGGATTCTTTTATTTTGGTGTTAAGTGATATACCAAAGTTTATTGACTTTATTGGGGTTAATAGATTTTATTTCATTGTCAGTTCTTATTTGGTACATCTTTACAATTGCATGAAGACTAAGGAAAAAGAAATTCAAGTTGATTTGTTTAGTCCATTGACGAGTTGCAAGTATGGAAAAAAGGTCAAGGGGCTCAAGTATTCCAAATATTTGTTTGCTTGGCATAGAAGATTTCAAAACTCGACTATCAACTCGAGGACAAGTTTTTTTCAAGTAGTGGGGTCTGGAGTAGGATAAAATTTACAATTTAATTTTTGTAATTTATTAATTTTCATATTTTTATGTAATTTTCTTTATTTTAGGTTTAGGGTTATTACTTTCTTGTTTTTAGGTATTTTTAATGTTGTTTTGTCAAATTAGGGTTTTGTAGGTTTTCCTAGCCACCCTAAAATTTCCTAGCTACTTTAGGTTTTATGGCCACCCTAGGTTTTCTTTTTACTATTTAAACGCATTGTAATCTCCAAAAACAATTCAAATTATTATTAATAAAAATTCAAACTTTGTCTATTTTTTCTCTTTAGTGGATTCTAGATCTATCACCTTATGGATTCAAGGAACCACTCATGGATTCGAGATTCACTATCAGAAACTAACAATTTAGTTTTTGTTCCATTAAAGAGAGTATTGTGTATGCTTTCTTCAGGTTTCCGCGACATCAAAAAGTGAAGTCTATCAAACATGGTGCATTTTAGATAGTGAAAGATTTTGAGGACATCAACATAAAAGAGTACCACGATGCGACCATGAGTTGACTGAACAAAATGTGTAGGTGATGTTTGGGCTATTGACATAAAGATGAATCAAACTCCTAACCAGTTGTCTTTTGAGAGTTACATCAAAAAGAGGCTTTCTATCATTAACAATAAGGTGACTATTATTTTAGATGCATGTGTCGATTATCTTGCTATCAATAAAGTAGCTCAAGAGATGAGGTCAGTGGTGTACTTAACACAAGTAGGGTAGTAACCATCTGATGAGAATGAGGCTTCTTGACCAATGAAGTAATTTAGAGGACCTAGATCTTTCATCTCAAATTGTTGACTAAGGAACTGCTTAAAATCTTGGATGCCTTGCACATCACTACCTATAATAATCATATCATCAAAATAAAACAAGAGAATAGTGATACCATGATTTGAGCGGCGAACGAACAAAGCTTAATCATAGGAGTTAGTTGAAAACCTAAGAAATGGTTAAGTTGAACTTTGAAAACCAAGCATGTGAGGCTTACTTATGGCCATCGAGTGCCCATCGTAACACTTTGTGAGGGAAGCTCGAAGAAGAAGAGAGTTTGGGAAGGTGTTACATGTAGAAATCCTCTATGTGATCGTCATTAATAATAGCGTTCTTGACATCCATCTAAAAGAGAGGCCGTTTGCAAGAGGCATAAACATCAGTAAGTGTTTTGGGTTAACTTTTTTTATTTGATAGAAAATTTAATAAAAATATAAATTTAAGAATAAAATCATGTTTTAAATGTGTAAATCTATATTATTTAATATATACAACAATCTATTAGTGATGATCACTTGTCATATTCATAGGCCTCAAGAAACCTTGATCAGACCTGTTCACTCAATCTAAACATTCGATGAAGCCTAAATTTCACCATGTCGCTTAATTTAACTCACCCTTCCAAACTCATTGGGAACATTTTTTTGGGAAACCATTGAATTTTGGACCTAAGCCCTTGTACCAACTTCCTAAGAAAATATTCAACTGCTCCATTCTCCCAAAACCATCAATGGATTCCCCCAATATTTCACCCAAATAAACACTTTCCCATAATGTGGGCACAAGCACCTAATTTGCAAGTTCAACTCCCTTTTGCTGTGCATGATTGACATGCTCTTGGGAATATGTCTTAGCTGAGTGGATTGAAGACGGATGGTTCATGGGAGTCCCCACCTAGATTAGGTCTAGGAACCAAGTATTTGCCCCTTGCAGAGGGCCTAATCTATCTAGAGTCTGTGTTCGGAGTTAAGGTACAAAGATAGGAATGTGTTAGGCTCCTAACTTGCTTGATCCTTGGGTCGACCTCCATTCATTGTGTTCCATTTCTTAATTCTATTAAAGGGTCTTCTAATAGGCTATCACACACACACAAATCTTACCCTAGCATTCATCTAATCACAACATGGCATACACAACATTACATGTAATTTAAATGGAGTAATTTTTAAGTCTTATTCTCCAATGGATACGTAGTATCATTTGATTAGCCAAATATCTTAATTTAAAATAACACTTGCAGCATTTAAATAGATTGCTTATGTCACTTTAAATTAAATATTAACACATGTCAATGATATTCTTTGCAACTTATATTCAATGATACTTGGGAAATTCCTATTGGTCTTTGGATTATAAAAGTGGGACTCACTAAGTAGCACATGGCAGTAGGGCCGACCCTAGACATTTTGGGCCTAACTCCTAAGGCGACAATTAAAATTTGGTCTTTTTATTTATTTTTTATTTATTTATGCATTAATTAAATTAATATTTATTTAATATTTTTATATTATAATATATTTCATTTAAAATGTATTTTTCTTGCATTTTGAGATGCAAACTGACTAATTACATTTTTGTTTACAAGTTCTTCTAGTATATCTTTTTCAATAATATAGCAAATTTTCTTAATTTTTCTTGGGACTTTGTTGATCTTAGATATGATAATATAACTATTTTGAAGTTCATAATCAAGATTTTTGTTTTGCAAAATTAAACATCATTATGGTTATTTTCATTGTTATCTTGCAATTGTATCATTTCATTATCTTCATACTCTTTTTGGTGAATTTCTTGTTCATTTGTGATATTTTCATCTAAATTTGCGCTGTATTTTGTTTATAACTTATAACAAATTTATTCATTGATCATTTTGAGCCTCAATTAATTTTTTAATTTTTAATTTTTTAAAGTTTTCATATCTAGATGCATTTTTGCTAGTGGACATTTCTAATAACAAAAAATTACAAATAAAAGAAACACTGTCGATAATATATTTATATAACTTGAATAAAAAGTAATTTCCAAACGTGAAGCAATAGAACCTGATATATAGAAAGTACTATTGCAGCTTCATCAAACAATAAATATCTAGCAATCTCAACCTGCATAAATAAAGACATATTCATTATATTATTCAATGAATTAAAACTAATAAAAGTAATATATATATATATATATATATATATATTTATTGTAAATATCCATTTTGGTACTATAATGTGTACAAGAAAAAAAAATACTATGCTACAATGTGTGGTTTTCTTCACTGACACATGTATAATGTTTTATTTTGTTTTTTCTTTAGTATTATTATTTCATTTTGTTGTTTGCTTTTACAATTGAATTTTTTTTTTGGCATTAGTCTTAGTGCAGTCTGTGAGTACTAATACACAACAAAATGCAAGATTTGGTAAAAGGGTAAAACACATCCTATAACAAAAAATATTAATAAATTGCAAGATTATAATAAATAAATAAATAAAAACCAAAATGCCGCGGCCCAAAAATAGGAGAAATTATAAGGTCTACATGATGGACAAGTGACATGGTCCATTATTCCACTAAAAGACTCACACATGTTTAAAATTGCTGAGTTAGAATTTTTTTTTTAAACAGAAACTGATTACTGACTTAACAATTTTAAATAAGTGGGAGTTTTCTAGTGGAATGGTAGACAAGTGATATGGTCCATTAGAGGACTGTATAATTTCTCCAACAATAGAACCTAGCCCACAACCACAAGTCTTCGAGTTTTAAAAGCAATTAATATCATTAGTCATCACTCAACAGCCACAATAACCCACAAGTTCCACACACTAACCCACGAGATTTATAATATTTGAAATAAAAAAACCCTACACATTAGAGATAGATACCTTAGTCGTGAGTGTGAGCAGTAAATGATAGACTAGATTGGAGGAAAAGTGGAGCCGCCAACAAAAGAGATTTAACTTTTTAGAGTAGTGACCACTGACAAGTGAAGAGGAAGAATGAGAAGCAAAAATTGCAACGGCAGAGTTGAGAGAGGCAAAGAGAGAGAGAGAGAGAGACAGAGAGAGAGAGAGAGAGAGAGAGAGAGAGAGAGAGAGAGAGAGAAACGGTATGGGTAAAATTTTGGGATTTGGGATTTTTTGTGTGTGTTTATTTGTGATTTTTTTGTGAGTAATTTTCTTAGACCGACTTTGCATCTTATTTGTTTGTAAATTTTGGTTTGTCTAAGGTTAAAAGTGTTATTTTTGGGACAATTAATTTTGTTTAGACCAAAGATTTTGGTCTTGTTCTTTCGTCAAAATGATGGTGCAGATTTTTTTTTTCTTTTAGGTTTAATCAGGAACCTTTTTTTTTTTTTTTTTGGCTAACACCTCTTTTTTTCCAAAATTTTGGGGCCCCCTTCCACTTGAGGGCCTTAGGCAATGGTCTAACTGGCCTAGTGGAAGGGCCGGAAAAGTATAATTTTTGCATGGGATGTGAGTGTTAGAGATGTGGTCTTTGAATGTGACTTCCGAATTGTTGTTGATGCAGTAAATGATCTTTGTGAGCCACCTACTGCTATTGGTAATATTATAGACGGCATTCGGCAAAAGCTGCAGGACTTCCATAGGACCAAAGTTTCTCATATTTGTCAATAGGGTAATTTCCCTACTCATATTTTAGCTTGTTATGCTTTTCATATCATTGGTTTTATAACTTGGATAAAGGTAATTCCTTGATGATGCCGAAAAATGAACAGTAAGCCACATGGTCCTCGTACACTCGAAACAATCCTTGCACAACACAAAGAGAAAACCCTAGGAGAGTACCAGTGTGGTACTAGCTGAAAGACCCTTCGAAAGTTAAGTTAGAAAACCTTTCTACAACTTTAGAGTGCCAGAGCTGGGGTGAATTATGCATACCTGTTTTCTAAGGGTCTTTGGGCTTTTATAGTAGTGTAGAGCCAAACTCCTAAGACTTGCGTAACAAGTCCTTTCCTTAGAGGGAAAATCTCCATTGATGCGCATATATTCTAGAATCCTCTTAATGTTGGAATTCTATTCATATTGGGACTCTGTAGACTAGGGTTTATCGTGAGATGCAAGTCGTTTCCAATTAGGGTTTCTTGGAGACCACATAATGACCAGTTAAGCGCCACGTGGCCCTTTGGTCCATCCACCCTATGTTCGTTCACATAGGATCCGTTCAATATGAGCAAATCTGTCCAACACCATAAAGTCCCTATAAATAGATCTGTCTCCTCTAATTTTCACCCTCTTTAGTTGCCCCCTCACCCCATGGGTCTATGATCTCTTAGTGGAAGGACCCATGGGGTGACGATTCAATTCGATCTCTTGGGGAACACTCCAAGCTTTGACAGGCTAGACTAAGATCATTAATGACGAAGGACACGTGGCATTTACTGAATGGTTGCTCACTTGGATCAAAGCGTCCCTTCGTCTTCCATGCCATTCCCTCTATATAAACCAAACTCTCTTCCTCTGATTTCTTTACTTTCTACTGAAATCTATGATTAGAGCGTACCCGTCATAATTGTCAGACGAACACACTGTTCAATTGTCGCATCCATCATCAAAGCCTCTTACCGACCAGTTCCAACCTGGTAAGCATTCTTCTCCCTTAAATTTTTATGCTTTTCACTTCTAGACTTGGTACTACCGTCATCCATTATAGACCCATCAGAGTCTTAGGATTTACGATCACATGTAGGTCATGTCTAGTGTGTCGAGTAACCAGTCGTTTGTCAGTGACGGGGCGGGCTACGATGAAGTGTACCAGTCAAGTCACAAAGACCCTGACGCATCAAATGAAGATAGGACTCTGTCAGCCACCTCTCCCTCAACGGATGAGGGTATGGAGATGGATGGGTCAGAGGGTGATTCTAATGATGGTATAGAAGGTGCGGAACCGCAAATTCAGTTTGTCATTTGTCCTAATGGAATGAGGGAGTTTATAATGCTACCCACATGGACAGTTAATGATTTTGTTTCTACAATCAAAGAATCTCACTTCAAGACACAAAGGGAAAAGTACCAAATACCTACCAAGATTCCCATTTGTTTTCCCTATATGTCGGAAAAATGTTACTATGAGGGTGTTGAGGATGTCGGGGTGTATGAGCAGATGTTGAAGGCAGGGCTCAGATTCCCTCTAATTTCCCTTCACCATCAATTCCTTCAGTACCTAGGTGTGTCCGTCAACCAAATCTCCCCTAACGCTTGGAAGGTCTTCCTCAGTGTAGAGGTCTTGTATGGGGCAATGTCCGACAGAGCCAGGAGGTTGACACTAGAAAAATTCTTTAATTGTTACCATTCGGTTGAGATTGCTCAGTCAAAGGGCATGTATAACTTTGTGCCTAGGAACCCCCATACTAGGATTGTGTGTGAAACCCCCAACTTTAACAGAAACTAGAAGAGTCGGTATTTTTTCTTGGAGGTCAACGAGTGGATGTGTCGTCCTAGTGACTGCGAGTTTATGCCTATCGACACAACATGTGGAATAACACCCCGTTCTGGTATGCATTTGTCTATATCCAAGCTATCAATCCTTTTCTTTAATTGTTTCTAGGACCCTCCTCATTCGTTTTTGCAATTCAAGATCGTCCTCGGGTCTCTTTAGAATAGTGGAGTTTTTTAGAGAGGATTTTTAGCAAAACTAAGTTAGAGGAGAGGATGTGGGCAAAGTTGGTCACGCTAGACACCCTCAATTAGTATTGCGATGGTCTTGAGCCAACTCCAGTCACCCGTTGATACGATGCCCAAGTTCATCAACGTAAGTCCGTTATCCACACATATGGTTTTTGTCTTTAATTTTACTCTAAAATATCCGTCTACTTTTGTGCAGAAATGGATGTTGCCAAGAGGAGAGCCTACATAAAGTAGTAAGCTGCTTTGCAAAAACAACAGGGAGGTTAAACCTCAAAGGGGTCGGGCTTAGCCAACCCGTCCACCAAGAGAAAACAACCAGAGAAACCTAACAGTCAACCCATCAAAAAGCCTAAAATAGTTCTTGAACCCGTCATGGGTTTAAAGGCTGAGACCAAGAACACGGTCACAAAACTCGACCCAGAAGGGGAAAGGGACTTATGACAGGTCTTTATTTTTCTACAGAAAAAATGCATGTCCTCCTCCATGAGGACTCCAAATATGCATTAGAGAAGCTCTTATCCATCATCACGGTTGATGATTAGGAGGACTTGAGCAATCGTGCAACCGAGGCCATGGGAGAGATGGGTCTCTTTTGCATCGCTCAGGTAACTATGCCTGTCTACCCTATCACTTTCTTTCCGTCAACTTGCTTAGTTACTAAACTTTTCATCTTTAGGCAATGGTGATGATGAAGGGGTTGATGGGCCGTTGCCTCGACCATGAGACATTGTTGGACTGTATTCAAGATAAGGCAAGGTCGACGGAGGATGAGTTAAATGAGTTGAGGGCTTGGAAGGTGGTCCAAGAAAAGAAGCTCGTCATGGCGAAGTGAGCTAGGGATGAGTTTGAAAAGCAAACAGAGCAATTGAAGTAGGTCTTGGAAGACAAGGAGAAGGAGATCCGTGATGCTAAGGACTAGCTTCGTCTGGCGAAGGAAGTGGCTATACAAAAGTATCGTGACTCCGATGCCCTTCTGGCAGAGCTTGGAGTCTTATATGGTGAAGACTTTGATGACGCCCTCCGTCAAGTGAAGACTTTCTATCCTGACCTAGACGTGTCCAATGTCAACATCAATGTCTAGGAGCAAACATCAATTCAACCCATTCATTCCGAGAGTACAAATGAACTTTTTGCCGAGGATTCCCCCATCAACGACACTCATGGTGATGGAGTTAATGTTGAAAGCCAAGCTAAACCAAATGATGACTAGGCCCGTTACCTTGAGGATTTATTGGTCGAAGAGAAGGATGAAACTCCTTCTCAAGTTGTGTAGTTTTTTTTTTTAATGGTTTTGGAGAACATTAAATGCTTAACTTAATCGTCTTCTTCTGTATTTAAACTTCTTCCCCTTCATGGGTTTTAGCTTAATTAATTTGTTCTGTTTTTTTATTTTTTATGAACAAATCTGTTTAGTTTACGGCTGTGAATGAATACAATTGTCATAACCATCTTCCCATTCATATTGAGGGCTTGTAATGTTGGTTCCATCGTATTATTGACCCGTCCTTTATGAGTGGTTATCATTCTCTTGATGAACCCGTCCCATAATGTTGATACAATGAATTGTTGGATCCGTCCACTTAAGGACTTAATATCCTTTCGGATGAATCCATCCACGTTGTGAGCTTGAATCCATCCACTTATAATAATTAATTTTATGTTGAGCCCGTCCACTTTGGGATGGATCCGTCCACATATGGACCTGTGAACCCGTCCATCATATGGACTTTATGGTTGTCATTCACTTATGGACTTGTAATAAACATCTATTAATAATAGACCGGTCCATTTTATAGACTTTGTAATAGTAGTCTACTTAATAATAGACCGGTCCACTTTGTGGACTTTGTAATAGTAGTCTACTTAGTAATAGACTCGTCCACTTTATGAACATACCGTCCATATGGTGAACTTTAATAAATCAATCTATTTTAATAATAGATCCGTCCACTTTGTTATGGACCCGTCCACCTGTAGACTTGTAGAGTATGTAGAAACTGATAAATACGATATGAATCTGAATAATCCTCCTCTTATTATTATGTGGTAAATGCAAGTAGAAAATTTTTCTTGAAAAATAAAAAGAAACTTACCCTCGGGCTCAAAAGGTAGATGATAAAAACTATAAAACTAGAAAGAAATGATTGGCAATAAGGAGGTGTTGTTGTTCATCTACTGCTAGTAGCCTACTGGTAGTACTTTTTTAGGTGCTTCGTATTCCATGGGTGATGTAGCTTCCGTTTGTCCTACGTTTCCAGGTGGTAGGTCCCCTTTCTATGACACGACACAATTCTATACGGTCCTTCCCAGTTAGGTCCCAGCTTCCCTTGGGAGGCGTCTCTTGTGGTGCCCATTACCTTTCTTAGGATAAGATCCCCTACTTGGAAGTCCCTAGGTCTAACCTTGGAGTTATAGTGCTTGGCTATGAGATTCTGATACTGTGCTAGTCTTTGTTCCATTGTTGCTCTGACTTCATCCACCAGATCAAGTTGCAGGCACATTGCTTCCTCATTTTTGCCTTCGTCATGGTTTTCTACCCTGTAGCTTGTAAGTCCTACTTTCGTCGGGATGACCGCTTTGCTTCTGTATGCTAATCGAAACAGGGTCTTTCTTGTAAGTGTCCACATCGTTGTCCTATATGCCCACAAAACACTTGGCAACTCTTCTGGCCATATACCCTTTACCCCCTCAAACCGAGTCTTGATGATTTTGAGAAAGGATTGGTTCGTCACCTCAACTTGCCCATTGGCCTGTGGGTGGGCGAGTGATAAGTAATAGTTCTTAATCCCTAGTTGTGAGCAGAAGTCTCGGAATGCGTCGTTGTTGAACTATTTCTCATTGTTAAAGACCAACACCCTTGGTATGCCATACCTACAAATGATGTTCTTCCATATAAAGCTTTGGACACTCTTTTCGATGATGGTAGCTAAGGCTTTCGCTTCTACCCACTTTGTGAAATAATCTTTACCAACTATTAAGAACTTCAATTATCTAGTTGCTGTTGGGAACGGACCCATTATATCTAGTCCCTATTGAGCGAGCAACCACGGTACTATCATAGGGGTAAGCTCTTCTGTTGATTACCTAATGAGGTTGCCAAATTTTTGACATTTGTCACAAGCCTTGACATATGCATGGGCATCCTTCTGCATGGTTGACTAATAGTATCCTGCCCTGATTAGCTTATGCACCAATGAATGCAATCTCAAGTGGTTCTCACAAATTCCCTCATGAACCTCTCTCATAACATAGTCTGCTTCTTCGGGGCCAAGACACCTTAGGTAGGGTCGAGAGAAACTTCTTTTGTAAAGAACGTCTTTGATAAGGACGAAGCGGGCAGCTTGGACCTTCACTTTTCTGGCAGCCTTCTTTCCTTCTGGCAACATGCCCTCCTTCAAGTAAGAGGCTATTGGTGTTGTCCACTAGTTCTCAGATCTTACCTCTTGCACATTAATGCCATTTATTAGTGGTGAAATCTGAACGAAGGATAGTACCTGACTGGGAATAACCGTATGTTCTGCTAATGCAGCTTTAATGAGTCAGTTGGTGTGCTCGTTCTCCTCCCTTGGGATTTGAATGAACTTTTCTCGGAGATGGTGGACCCGGTCCTTCACCTGTTCCAGGTACTTTTTCATTCATTCATTCCTACAATCATATTCTCCGTTGACCTGACTTATCACCACTTGGGAATCGCAGTAGAGGACTAGATTTTCAACTCCCGCAGCCTTTGCGAGGTCCAGTCCTACTACTAAGGCTTCATACTCTGCTTCATTGTTAGTCGTAGGGAAATCTAGGCGAACCATGCATTCGATCTTATCCTCTTCCTGGCTATGGAGTACGACACCAGCTCCGCCTGCTTGCTTATTGGAGGATCTGTCTATGTGGACGCTCCATTATGGGACCTCTTCTGCCCCCTGTCCTTCTACGGTGGTGAACTCTGCAATGAAGTTGGTGACCACCTGTCCTTTAATGGCAGTGTGGGGGCGATATTGTATGTCAAATTCACTCAATTCAATTGCGCATAATGCCATTCACCCGACAGCTTCAGGATTACTTATTGCTCTCCTTAGGGGTTTGTTTGTTAGGACGATCACTGTGTGAGCTTGAAAGTAGGGCTTGAGGTTGCGAGCCATGGTAACTAGAGCGAAGGCGAGCTTCTCCATTGGTGGGTATCTCTCTTCTACACCTCAGAGCGTCTTGTGTAGTACACGGGCTTCTATATCCTATCTTCTTCCCTAACTAATGCTGCACTGACGGCCGCTGGGGATATTACTAAGTAAAGGAATAGTTCTTCCCCAAGCTAGGAAGGACTCAGCAATGGAGGGGATGGGAGGTAGGCCTTCAGATCCTCGAAATGCTTTCTGACACTTAACCATCCATTCAAAAGACTTTTTTAGCGTACAGAAGAATGGTAGATATTTATCCATTGCCTTTGATACGAATCTGTTGAGCGCCCCTATCTTGCCGTTGAGGCTTTGGACTTCTTTCACATTCCTTGGAGGTGCCATCTCCATTATGGCTTGAATATTTTCTAGGTTGGCCTCAATACCCCTTTGGGACACTATGAACTCTAGGAACTTTCCTGCCGTCACTCTGAAAGCACATTTTCCTGGGTTGAGTTTCATGTTATCGGAGTGAAGGGTGTCAAATGTTTCTCTAAGGTCCTCCAAGTGATCTTCCTCCCTTTTACTTTTTACTGGCGTGTTGTCCACATAGACTTGGACGTTTCTTCCAATCTGCTGCGCGAACATCTTGTTCAGAAGCCTTTGATACGTCGCCCCTGTGTTTTTTAGACCGAATTGCATTACTTTATAACAAAAGAGGCCTTGGCTGGTGACGAAAGAAGTCTTCGCCTGATCGGCTTCGTCCATTCTGATTTGGTTGTAGCCTGAAAAGGTATCCATAAAGCTCAGCAACTAGTTTGTGTCGTAGAGTCGACCAGGATGTTAACTTGTGGGAGGGGGTAACTATCTTTTGGACATGCCTTGTTCAAGTCGGTGAAATCTACGCACATTTTCCACTTTCTACTGGCTTTCTTAACCATTACCACATTTGCCAGCCAGTCGGGGTAGTGGACTTCCCTAATGAAGTCAGCCTCTTATAGCTTGTGAACTTCCTTCGCTATAGCTTGGTCCTGTTCAGGGGTGAATGCCCTTTTCTTTTAACGGATGGGTGTGAATGTAAGCAACACGTTTAGTCTGTGCACCATAATGGCAAGATCTATCCCTAGCATGTCTTCATGACTCCAAGCAAATACGTCCTAGTTATCCCTGAGGAAGGTTGTCAACGCTTGGCGAACCGTTGGGCTGGCGAGGGTACCAATCCTTGTTGTTCGATCATTTATAGAGTCGTCGAGGGGTATCTCTTCGAGCTCTCCCATGGGTTCTGTAGTCATCCGATGTTCTTCTATGTTGGTGGCCTGTAGGTGGTCATCCATCTCCATCATTGCTATGTAGCATTTGCGTGTAGCCACCTGATTTTCGTGCAATTCTCCTACTCCGTAATCTGTAGGGAATTGATCATCAAGTGGTAGGTTGAGGTTACAGCCTTCCATGAGTTGAGGGTAAGCCGCCCTATGATGGCATTGTAAGCGGACGAGTAGTCGACCACAAGGAAGGTTACGTCCTTAGTGATCTGTTGGGGGTAGTCGCCTACCGTCACAGATAATGTGACTACACCAAGTGGGAAGACCCGTGTTCCTCCGAATCCAATGAGCGGAGTATTTGTTGGAACTAATCGTTCTCTATCAATCCTCATTTGTTAGAATGCTAGGTAGTAAATGATGTCAGTCGAATTGCCATTGTCGACCAGAATTCGGTGCATATTGTAATCTCCTACTCATATGCTGACTACGAGTACATTGTCATGTGGGTGGTGAAAACGCCAGGCATCTTTTTCTGAGAACCTGATGATGGGATTGTCCATCCGCATCATCTTTGGTATGGAGCCTATTAGCTAGACGCTCTGAACCATCCTTAGGTAAGTTTTCCTGGCTTTTTTAGATGACCCCATGGCTATCGTGCCCCTTACAATCATTCTTATGTCCCCTAAAAATGGCCTGGGATGCTTATTCTCCCACCGAGGAGCCTGCTCCTGTGGTTGATCTGTCCTTTCTTGTTGACGAACCTCTGCAGCCTCCCTTGTCGAATAAGGGCTTTTATTTGTCGCTTCAGGTCGTAACAGTCAGACGTGTCATGGCCGTGGTCGTAGTGGAACCAACAATACTTGTCCCTAGAACTTAGTCGGGAAAGGTCAAGGCTCTTATTAGGATCTCCCTTCAGTTTGTCGGGAAAGGTCAAGGCTCTTTCGTCCTTGATTTGCATCAGGACTTAGTCGATCAGGGCGGTTAGCGGGGTGAAACTCGTGAATTTTTCCTTGTGGGGTTTTAGGCATCTGTCCTCCCGTTGTTCTCCGGTCTTTGCCCTCTTCGGTCCCCAGTCCTGCCGTATGTCTTCCTGTCTCTCTCTCTTATTGGGCTTCTCTTCTTAGGCTAGCAATGCATCTTCTACGTTCATATACTTGGTTGCCTTGTACAGCATATTTGACATAGTTTTTGGGTCCGATCGAGAGAGCTTCTTTGTTGAAGCGGGTGATGTAGGATCTCAGCGTCTCGTCCTCCCGCTGCTTAATGTTCATTAGGCATGCAGTGGATTTCTTGTACCTATGTCCCACGATGAAGTGTGAGGTGAACTGAGCGCTCAATTCTTTGAAGGTGCTGATGGAGTTGGGTGTCAACCTACTGAACCATATCCTTGTGGGTCCTTTTAGCATGGTTAGGAAGGCTCGACACATGATCTCGTCGGGCACCCCTTGAAGGTGCATCAGGGTCTTGAAAGATTCCAGGTGATTTAAAGGGTCATTGGCTCCGTCATAGCTTTCTACTTGTGGCATACGAAACTTTGGCGAGAAGGGAAAGGATGAGATGGATGCAGTGAAGGTTGAGTCAGTTTGGTGGACTAGGTCATCGAGGTCACTAGATACTTGTCCCCTGAAGGCGTTCATCATAAGTTCCATCCGCTTCTTCATCATCTGCATCTCTATGACTATTTGAGGGGGAGCCATATCCAAGTCGAAAGGACGGCTGGTATCCTGTCATTCTTGTCTACTTGGTGTGTTACTACCTTCCGGCTTCTCTTGGTTCCTTCTTTCAGCACTGGTTCCTTCTTGATCTTCCTTTTGGGTATTCAGTGCTGCATTTTTCTGGCGCAGCTGCTCCTCTAGGTCGCGGTTTTGTTTGGTGAGGCATTCCACGGTAGCAGCGAGAGTCTAAACTTGTCTCTCAAGGGCAGTCATGGGTGATTTGTCTCCTTGAACGTCGTTGGTAGTTGCCATTGAGCAAGTGAGCACCATGCAACTTTTTTGTCTGGGAAATGATAGTGTTGCCTACAAATCGCACAATTTTTCCCACAAACGGCACCAAATGATGAAGCCAAAAATCAACAATAAGCCACACGTTCCTCGTACGCTTGAAACAATCCCTGCACAACACAAAAAGAAAACCCTAGGAAAGTACCGATGTGGTATCGGCTGAAGACCATCTGAAAGTTAAGTCAGAAAACCTTTCTACAACTCTAGAGTGTCAAAGCTAGGGTAAATTATGTGTACTTGTTTTCTGAGGGTCTTTGGGCTTCTATAGTAGTGTAGAGCCAAACTCCTAAGACTTGCATAACAAGTCTTTTCCTTAGAGGGAAAATCTCCATTGATGCGCGTATATTCTAGAATCCTCCTAATGTTGGAATTCTATTCATATTGGGACTCTGTAGACTAGGGTTTATCATGAGATGCAAGTCATTTCCATTTAAGGTTTCTTGGAGACCACATAATGACCAGTTAAGCGCCATGTGGCCCTTTGATCCGTCCACCCTATGTCTATTCACATAGTATCCGTTCAATATGAGCAAATCTATCCAGCACCGTCAAGTCCTTATAAATAGATCTGCCACCTCTAATTTTCACCCTCTTCATTCCTTATATGATTGAGTCTGCTATGACTCAAGATGTATTGTTTTTATCTTCTTCTTAATAAAAGTTATGGTCTTCTTATTAAAAAAAAAAAAAAATTGTGTTAAGGCTAGGATTTTGCATGGATATGACGTTGGTTCATTATTTATTTATTTATAGTTTTTTTTTTTTTTTGATGAGAATAGTTTTTTGTTTTTTTTTTTTTAGAGAGAGTTTTAACCTATGACGTCCGCTCCTGATGAGCGTTTTTTATCATCAAACTAAGACACTAATCAGTTTTTGGTGTAGGTGGGGATTGAATCCCAGATCTCTTATATAACCATCAGAGACTTTACTAGTTAAGCTAACTGGAACCCACGTTTGTTTGTTTCATTGTTGTGTCGTTGAATGTTTTAAATCTTTAAATTGTACGCGGTAACTTTATAAAAAAAAGGGTATGTGGACCGTGGTAGCCTAATTATATTGGCTATTAAACATTAGGATACTAGTTTTAGGACAAGGCAATGAGGGTGTTTGGGATGTTATTTTTGAGAGTGACTTTAAAATTGTTTGTGATGCAGTAACCGGATGTAGTGAACCACCATCAACAATAAGCACTCTAATTGAGGGGATTAGACTAAAATTGCAAGACTTTTGGAGGGCAAGGGTATCACAGATTCTTTGATAGGGTAATCACTATGCTCATTTATTGGCACAATATGCTAGGCATGTTGTTGGTTATGTAACTTGGATATAGGAAACTCCTTATATAGTTAAATCTAGTGTGACTTATGATATAATGTTGTTATCTTTGTCTTAATAAAAGTTACTATCTTCTTATCAAAAATATATATATATATATATATATACACATATATAGCTCTTAAACTAATACTTACGGTGGTAGACTAAAAGCATTGCCTTTTAATTTCACCATTTGTGAGATTTTTCTTAGGGAAAATTTTGGTTACAAACTTAGTTACAGTCTAAGATTAAAACATCTATTAAGATAATTAACATTGTTACATATATGATCCATAAACTTATTTTTTATGCATAATTTTATACTACAAAAACTTACAAATTAAACAATTGATTGATGACATAGTTGTTAATTTCTAATTTTCTAAAAAAATTATTCTTTTTTTTATATTTTGTCTTTTATATTGTACTTAGGATTAAAGTAATGAATGTTTTGTTAGAATATACCTAAACTCATGATGCGTATACTTTCATTTTTGGTTCAATGTATTTTATCAATTTAATAAAATTGATAGTTAGTCTTCATAATTTTCATTATAGTAAAATTAAATGACAATTCTATTTAAATCTCTAGATTTGGAGGAATGAACACCTATAGCAAACTACCCTGACAGAGTGACACTCATTATTGGCAGACCCAAATTAAATAATTTTCTTAATCATAGTACTCACATCATCTCAATGCAAAAAAAGATTTCCAGAATCCCATTTTAATTCTCATTGCAAGCTCAAAACCTTACGTAACTGTAGTTCTAGGAGCAAATTAAATGCATTTTACCCCTCTCAAATGAATAATAAGTCCAACCATTTTTTGCAAGCTGACCAATTTGTACTAGTTCTCATTTGGATCTGCCACTAATATTATTTATTTTTTAATTTTTCACTAACAATTTGTCATATTAACAAGTGTCAAATTTTGTGTCTATAGAGTGTATAGACTTTATCCTCATTTATTGTGCTTTTGAAACACTAAATAATTACTCCAAAACTTTTTTATAGTATAAAGTTTGATTATAAATTTAGTTGTAGCATAAAACTATAATTTCATTTAATATTTTTTTATTGGATGTGAATTTTAACAGATCTATCATTAAATTATATTTTCTTCTTATATCCTTTAAGTCAACAAAATTTCCAAAAGATCCAAGATTAATAACTTTATCATCAAGTTTTTGTAATTTAAAATTATTTATAAGAAATAAGCTTATGGATGGAATAGTAAATAATATCATATTAGTACAAAATTTAACATGTGCATTAAAAATATAAAAAACATGTAATCCAACAGTTAGATTTTAAAAATATGTAGTCATGTTAATTTTTGTAGAGAGAATTATATAATCTTAGGGTCTATTTGGATTCAACTTATTTTGCTGAAAACTGAAAACTGAAAATGTTATAGCCAAATAATTTTTAAATGTGTGAATAGTGCCGTGAGACTCATTTTTAATGAAAAAGTTGCTGAAAAGTGAAATTTGTGGGTCCCATAAACAATACACGGGACTCACTGATGTGGCTGAAAATGAGTTGAAAAGTCACGGCTACTGTTTATAAACAGTGCATAAATAGTAACCGCACTTTCAGTTTTGCTGAGCTAAACACATGCCCAAAAAAAAAAAAGAGTTAAAATGCGTAAAATGTGAAAGTGAAAATGGATCTAAACCCACAATTAGACTACAACCAAGTTTGTAGTTAAACTTTATTATTATTATTATTATTATTATTATTATTATTATTAACAAGAAATGCTATATTCGCAACAAATGCTAAGTGATAAGTTGTTACGAGTCGTTAATGGTGAGCAAAAAAGTAATTTCAATAATAAGTTTTTTTTTTTTTCTTTTTTGAAAAGAATTGCCCAAACCAATTGTATGGGATTTTTTAAAAAAATAACTATAAATCTCAAACTATATTATTAGTTAGATAAGGTTTGAAATATATTTGGTTTATAACAATTCGACTTTTCTAGAGTCGATTTCGCCCTTTGAAAATCCACTAAGAAATCAACTTTTTTGGAGTCGATTTCCCAGTGGATTTT
The DNA here is from genome assembly GCA_030445155.1 of Quercus variabilis. Lineage (NCBI taxonomy): Eukaryota > Viridiplantae > Streptophyta > Magnoliopsida > Fagales > Fagaceae > Quercus > Quercus variabilis. Next base: position 47,950,583 of record CP129449.1, on the reverse strand, counting down.
CAAAGGGCGAAGGGCAAAATCGACTCCAAAAAAGTTAAATTGTTATAAATCAAATATATTTTAAACCTTGTCTTACTAACACAATAATTTGAGAAATTTGGTTATTTTTTAATAAAATCCAATTGTATGCCCAAATCCAAAAGCTGACTTGGCAATAGTTGATCGCTCCAAAACTTTACTAACTCTAAAGTCTAAACCAAAACGCAACAAAAGCCAGTGCCAACGAGGTATGTTTCTATTCTTACTCTACCCATTAAAACATCTGAGAAATGAGAATCACAGTCTCAATTGAATTGAATTCCTAAAGAAAAACAAGACGAAACGAAAAGAATAGCTTGGTTTTGTGTTTGTGATTGTTTAGTAATGGCTAGCGAATCCATAGTGGTGTTCGCGCAATTCCAAAGCGCGGTTGACGAGGGTTTCTGGCACCGCTTGTCTTCTCTCAAACTCAACAAGCTCGGCATCGATGACTCTCCCATTCCCATCACTGGTTTTTACCACTTCTTCTTCTTCTTTTCTCTTTATTCTTCTTTTCTTTTGCTTCTCCTAATTAGGATTCAGGTTTTGATTACTATATATTTTTTTTTTTTGGTAATAGTTTAATTAACTTCTGTATTTGTGAAGGTTTTAATGTCTCATCGGATCATAATTTGATCATATGAATTACTAACTAGTAGAAATAGTAATTCAATATTGTTTCTTATTTGAATTCGTACCTTTGGTCATATGTGTTGGTGTCCCATTATTATGATGTTATAATTGGTGCATTAGGTCACTTGGGTCGTTAAAACTTTGTTTTTTCGGGGGGAATTTATGTTATTAGACTCATTTGTGTGAATGTAGAATCCCCAAGTATTGAATGGTGCCTTATGAACAAGAATTCAGATTTTTTTAGTGTAACTAACCTTCCTGTTTGTTCAAAAAATATGAATCTTATGTCTCATAAACATTTGCTTAATGTATTGTCTCAAATCATTATTAATGAGAAACTAAGTGAGCTCTAGTTAGTTAAACTGGTAAAGTCTTTCATTGTCAAACTAGGGACCTGGGTTCGAATCCCGCTTACATAAAATAAAAAATAGAATCCCCCGTTGATTTGTTGGTGTAATGGTAGAGAGCAAGCATCTTGGAGTGGATGCCTTAGGTTTCAAATCGTATAGTATCTATCAAAAAAAGTATATATATATATATATATATATATTAATGAGAAACTAACCCTTATTTGTTTTATGATATTTTGTTGTAATCTGGGGTACAAACTGACCTTGTTTTGCAGGTTTTTATGCTCCATGCTCACATCCTCAAGTATCAAATCATTTAACTCTAATAGCTGAGTCTTTGCCTTCTGAATCGAATGAGCAATCTTCAACAGCTGCCACAAGTGGTGGCAACAGAAACAGGTGCCCTGTCCCAGGCATTCTTTACAACACGAATACAATAGAAAGTTTCCATGCCCTTGATAAGAAGAGTTTGATAAAGGCAGAAGCAAAAAAGGTGCTCCTTGAAATAGGTTTAGTTCCTTAATTTTATGTGCAGTCAGTTTGTACTGTGTAGCTCAATTTCTAAGATAAGTGCCAATTAGCAATTATGGATATAATTGTTGTGTAACTTGATTGAAAGTATAAGAATTCATTTTGACCAAATGTGTATGAAGATCTTACATAAAAAGTTTCCATCTTGTTGATATTTAGATTTGGGATGACATTCATACTGGAAAAGCTGTGGAGGATAGTGCCGTACTTTCAAGGTTCCTTCTTATCTCATTTGCAGACTTGAAAAAATGGACGTTTCACTACTGGTTTGCTTTTCCTGCTCTGGTGCTTGATCCTCCAGCAACCTTGGTTGATTTAAGGCGAGCTTCACAGTATTTTAGCTTAGAAGAGGTGCCGAGACTGATAATTTTCAGAAACTATTTTAAAATGAGAAGCTAACTATTTTAATTAAATTACGTTGTTCATGTTTGATTGTTTTTGTAACATGCAGGCAAAATCTGTTTCAGCGGCTTGTAATGAGTGGCGAAACTCAAGCTTAACAGCCGGTAGATATGCCTCCTCATTAATTTGAACCTCTTTTATTTATTTTTTTAGGGAAGATTATCTCTTACTTATGTTCCTTTTAATGTATGCTCAATTTGTCCGATGCAGATGTGCCCTTCTTTTTGGTCTGTATTGATCCAAATTCACTAGCTACAGTTAAGCATATAAAGGATTGGGAAACCTGCCAAAGTGATGTTAACAAGGTTTGTCTATATGACTCCTCAAGTTATTTGGAATGCTTAATGTGATTTTGCTACTAGAAATAGCTTTATGTGGGATTTTTAATTGGTGTGTTTTTCTTAAAGCTACTATTTTTGCTATTGGCAGTTGCTGTTCGGTTTTTATGACCCATGTCATCTTCCAAATAATCCTGGTTGGCCTCTTCGAAACTTTCTTGCACTTATTTCTGTGAGATGGAATCTCAAGTCAGTTCGCTTCTTGTGCTATAGAGAGAATCGTGGTTTCGCAGATATGGGGTTGTCCCTTGTTGGTGAAGCCTTGATTACAGTTCCGCAAGGTAGAGCGGCAAAAACTGGGTAACAGCTCTTTTCTGATTGATAGTTACTCTCCCTCCTTCTGCAGTTTGAATTTGTTCTGTTTACCTGACCTTTATAACTTATTGTTAGTAATGGTTTAGGATGGAGGGATCATCAATGTTTACCAAACGCAGTGGGGTGGGAACAAAACAAAGGGAGGCAAGTCTCCAGGTGTATTAACCTTGCTAAATCCATGGATCCAACTAGGTATGGCTTCAGTAGTATCACTCTATTGTCGATAATGGTATTGTTCCAATTGTTACTAAGAATTTTGAGACATTCTATTTTCAGGTTGGCCATATCTGCAGCAGATTTGAACTTAAAACTAATGAGATGGCGTGCTTTGCCATCTCTGAATTTAAATGCCTTGTCATCTATGAAGTGTCTTCTACTAGGAGCAGGTACACTTGGATGTCAGGTTGCTCGCATGCTTATGGTAAGAACTAAAATAATTTATGATTACCGTATCTGATTCTATCTATCAGGTGATAAAAAATTATGCTTATTACAGGCTTGGGGTGTCCGGAAAATTACACTGGTTGACAATGGCCGGGTTGCTATGTCGAATCCATTGAGGCAGTCCCTATATACATTGGATGACTGCCTCAATGGTGGGGAATATAAAGCTACAGCAGCAGTCAAAAGTCTCGGTCGGATATTTCCAGCTGTGGTAACTGATTTTACCCTTTGATGGTTTCCTATAAAAGATGTTTATTTTTCAAGCCATGCATATGTTCCATATTTCATTTTACAGGATGCAGAAGGTGTTGTGATGGCTATACCAATGCCTGGGCATCCTGTGCCTAGCCAAGAAGAGGATAATGTGCTTGAAGATTGTAGGCGCCTGCATGATTTGGTTGATTCTCATGATGCTGTTTTCTTGTTGACTGACACAAGGGAAAGCCGGTGGCTACCAACACTTCTTTGTGCCAATACTAACAAGGTCTGCTCTTGGTGTAATCGTTGTTATATTTGGCATTGCATTCTCCAATAAGCTTGGTTCACAGCTTGTTCAGGTTGATTTATTTGATCAACTGCAATAATAAGGTGTATTTATTTAGATATCAAATTCACTTGTTTGCAGATTACCATAACTGCAGCTCTAGGATTTGATAGCTTCTTGGTAATGCGCCATGGAGCTGGTCCTTTTAGCTCTAATGATGAAAGGCAGAGATTGGGCTGTTACTTCTGCAGTGATGTGGTTGCGCCAATTGATGTAATATTCTAGAAAACCTGAGATCTGATTTGTTTTTTATGTTTTATTTATAACAAGATCACCCATTAGTCCTGTGCTCTTTTTGCAGTCAACTGCCAACCGCACTTTAGACCAGCAATGCACAGTTACACGACCAGGACTTGCTCCTATTGCTTCGGCCCTCGCTGTTGAACTTCTGGTGGGCATCCTGCATCACCATCAGGGGTAAAGCCATGTGAACAGATCTTGATTATTTGTTAATTTTATGAGTTTTGAAATGATTTTTAGTTGACCTGGCATTTGGGTGTTCAACTGCACACATACAGGATATTTGCTGATGGTGAGCTTGCAAACTCCAGTAATAGTGGAAGCAGTGAGCAGCCTCTTGGTGTTTTACCCCACCAAATTCGAGGTTCCCTCTCTCAATTTTCTCAGATGACACTTGTGGGTCACTCCTCAGACAGTTGCACAGCTTGTTCCAGCACAGTAAGTCTTGCTTGCTCATTTGATTACTTCTTCCTAGCACCACTTTTACATCTACTTCCTCCACTTTCATCCGTAACTTTAATCATCCTGTACATGGGAGGTTTCTCGTATGTTCTTCACCTTGGAGGAAAGAAGAAAAGTTCTTTCTTTTATAACTTAGTAGACATGTGAGATGAAAGAAATAAGAGAGAGAAATAGAGGGTAGGAAGTGGAAACTGATCCTTTCATAGTCCATATCAGTTTAATCAGTATCCAGGTACATCATTGTATTTATAGAGGCTTACTATCAATGGTTTTTAAGTTGGTTGAGATTAGCTCACGTGCTGAAGAGATTAACCCAAGTGCTGAATAAAGTAAACTACCTAGCAGATGCTTAACTGAGTCTCACTTGTTAACAGACTAACCATCAATAACAAACAAGTTGTTACAACCAGAAGTAGCTGCGCAGACAGTTTCAAATGAAAAGCGGCGGTTACATGAGCTGTTAAGCAGTTTGACTGGTATACGTATTCCCCCTGCAAACGAAAGGGCACAGAAGGGACCATGAGTTCGTCTTCAACAATTTGAAACGCTCAGAACCGAGCTTATTAGTAAAGAGATTCGCAACTGGATTAGAGGTGGCGATGAATTTTAAAACTAGATCATTGCAAACCATACACTCTTGAGTGAAATGGAAGTCGACCTCAATATGTTTCGTTCAAGCATTAAATGTGGTGACGCAGGGCAATCGCCAAAACGTTCTCACACTAGATGCAAGGTGCAGTATGGAGAAAAATGCCTAAATTCTTGAAGAACCATGCAAAGCCAAGATAACTCCACAGCCGTATTAGCAAGGGAATGGTATTCAGCCTTGGTGGAGTGCCGATTGAATGGATCACCAACCCAGTTGGCATAAGCAAAGGATGGAAAGGTGGAGAAAGCCAAGTTTGAAGTGAATACCATGACAAAGAGTACCCTTGAGATACCGAAGGATTCTCATAGCAGTGATAAGAGGAAGACCAGTTGGAGCTTGCATAAATTGGAAAAATTGATTCACAGCAAAGTAGAGATCAGAAAGTGTAAACACTAGATACTACAATGTTCCCACAATGCTCTGATGGGGAGAAGGATCAGAAAGTAGAGTATCATCAACAGTCTTGCAAGATATCAAACATATTATGACAATTCAAGGGGTTTGAATCGTACTTTTCTTGATGAATGAAAATACCCAAAGGAGAGGACTCAATTTGTAGACCCAGAAAATAGGTTAAGAGGTTTAAATCCTTAAGTTCGAAAATGGATCCCAACTGATGATTTAAACTTGTAATGAAGTATCATTGCCTGTAAGAATGATGTTCTCCATGTGGAGAAGAAAGAGAGTAATGATGTGATCATTTCGATGGATTAATAAAGATGAGTTAGCAGTAGAGGCACGTAAACCTCTTAAACCAAGCTCAAGGTGCTTGTTTGAGATCATATATGGACTTATGAGGTTTACACACATGATGGGGATTCTCAAGATCAATGAATCTATGACGCTGGACCTTGTAGATCTCTTCCTTTAGATAATCATGCATAAAGGCATTCTTAAAATCCAATCGACAACTAGACCATTGAAATTGGACAACAATGGATAAGATAATGCAAATGGTAGCAGGTTTGATAACATTTTTTCTTTTTTCAGTTTTAGCTAGGTAAATAGGGGGAGGGGGGCTGGTGGGGTTTGAACCCCAGTGCCCAGGTACCACAAGAGGTACTGGAACCACTGGGGTATCCGTCGAAATCCAGTAGCAGGTTTTATAATTGGGTTGAATGTTTCAACAAAGTCCAAGCCAGGTTGTTGATGATAGTCCTTGGCTACTAATTGAGCCGTAAAATTAGCAATGCTGCCATCCAGATGCTGTTTTAATTTGTACATCCACTTGCATCCAACAATTTTTCTTGTATGGCAGAGGGACTAAGGACCAAGTACCTTGTTTTTGTAAGGCTATAAATTCAACCTCCATTATCTGATGACACTGAAATCTTAGAAGCAATAGCATAATAAGGAGGCTCAGTTGTCAAATTGTCAATAGTGGATGAGTGAAAGCATTTCTTTTTAAAATGCCCTACAAAAAAACATGTTTGCATAAGGTGTGTAGGTAATGGAGGTGGAGCAGGATAAGGAGAAGATGGTACCAAATGTGGTGAGGAAGTTGATATCGAATTCAATGAAGAAGAAGGAATAAAGTTGGTGGAGGGAACAAGGAAGTGTACTGAGAGCAAGGCATAGCAATCAAAGAGGACGGAGGAAGTGACGGAGAGGACGATGGAATTGGACCAAGTATAGAAGGAATAGCACAGGGAAGAAAGAATAAGGGAGTTGAAACCTAGTGTTGGATTATGACGAGGAGGAAGGTGGAGGAGAAGTAGAATCTAGATAGAGTAAAAGGAAAAGAGGATTCATCATATATAATGTGCTGAGAAACAAAAATTCTGTTAATAGGGAGGTCTGAAAATAGATGTCCTTTGGAATTAATGACATATCCAAGTAAAGTACATTCCATGATTTAATTTTCAAGCTTGTGTGTATTGTGAGGAGTGAGGATGAAGAAGATGATAAAAAGAACACCCAAATCTTAAAAGAGGTGTAACCCGGCGGGGTCCCAAAAAAAAAAAAAAAAAAATCCCATGGGGAAATCAAGAAGATGTCAGTGATGACAGCATAAGATCAATATGAAAAAGGGATATTAGCTTGAGTCATCAAGTTAAGAGAGGTTTCAATTATATGTCCATGTTTATGCTCAACAATTCCATTTTGTTTGGGAGTATGTGGACGTGTAATTTGATGGGTAATCCAAGAGAAGAACATAGGCTTTGAAACTCATTACTAATATATTCACTACCACAGTCTGAAGGTAAAAATGAATTTTGGTTGATGATAAGTTTCTGTAATGGCTTTAGATTTAAGTTTGATAGAGAATAACCAAGTACAGCAGGTAAAATCATAAACAAAGATTACGTAATATCTTAACCATTAACAAAGGTGATAGGTGCAGGATTCTAAACATCACTGTGAATTAAAAGAAGAGGAAATGTGGATTTAAAACTAGAAGCATCAAATGGTAATTGAGTCATTTTACAACAATGTTTCTTGATGAAAAATTTTGCGTTACAGAATGCCAAGGAAATATTTCAAGAGCATGCTTGAGAATTCTATCATGTGGGTGGCCAAGACAATCATGCCAAGCTTGATTATTGACTTTAGCACCAATGGAGGCAGGAGACAAGAAGGAAATAAAAAGCGAAGAGGATTTTTCACTCTTGCATTTGTTGATGAGCCTCCTCATAGATTTGTCCTGAATAAAGAAAATATCAACATCAAATTAGAAAGAACAGTTGTTATCTCTGCATAACTTATGAATGGATAAAATATTAGATACGATTATACCTTCATATCCAAAGTTGTGGAAAGGTTCATATACAAAGTGGGAGCGTTACACGGTTGAGGATGCGTATGAGATTGTCAAGTAAGATACCTGGAATGTCTTAGATGTTGAAGTATGCTAAGTTTTTACCTGGTATGCCTCAACCCCTTCTATCTTGTGACAGTATGCCTCAACCCCTCCCCCCCCCCCCCCCCCTCCGCCAACTATCTCCCTCCACCTTACCTCATCCCTCTGCCACAACCACTAACATCTCTTCCTTCTTCCCAGCCAACCCAGCCTCCAATTCCACCCCCTGCCGCCCAAAATTTTTTCCCTTCTCCACAACAATTTCTTACCCCATACCCTTGCCCACCCACACAACCTTTCTATTGGCCAATTCAATTCGGTCAATTCATTCCTCGTTATCCCCAAAACCTGAACTCCTTACCCTTTAATCCGAAGCCTATATTGCACACTCACAAGTCTTTTTCAACCAAACCGGGGGTACGAGAGGTGAAGCACTCTTTTTCTTTTCGTATTGATTCAAAGTCATTTCTCTTGGCTTTTGATGGGGGTCGTATGGATGCTTACGCCATTACTGAAAATAGGGGTAGGTATCATAGCTCTATCCGGGTTGGTAGATCAGGGTTGGATTGGACCATTGCTTGTTTAGTAGAGTTGGGCAGGTGGGACTTTAGCAAGAAGCACTTTTTCAAACGATTTCGTGAGCGGTATAAAATCTTGGAGTTTTCTAGTAGGTCGAATAAAAGTGGTCTTTTTGTGGAAACATCCGAGTATCACAATGGGGCAAGACGTGGTTGTTTGTGTCCCGGAAGGGAGGAATAAGGGAGGTTGGGCTTTCTTTGAATTGAAGCTACGTGAATTTTTCTTGGGAAAATCGGCATCTAGGCCGGGGAAGGAGGTGGTTGCTGGTGGTGGTGGGCTAGAAACATCCACCGGAAATTCAAGGAATCAGATTTGGAAAGATCTTAATGGAGGCGCAAAATCTGGAAGGGAGTTATGTCTAGAGGATCAATTTCCAAATATTCCTAAGAATTTAAATCAGCAGGAGAGTTTTGGGGGATTTGATTTTCTTCAAAATTCAAATAAGCATCCCATAAATAGCTGGCCCTTACGGGGCCCTCCTGCCAGATGGACCCAAGCCCACTTTTCTTTAAAAATAACTGCTACCTTTGATGGGTATACTCAACGTCAGGTACGTTGGAGCAATTTTGTCAAACCAACAGGTGTTAAGTTGGGCCCAATACATTCTGATCCAGCTCAGCGGGCTGAACCAACTAAAGCCCAAAATGAATTTCTTAAAAATTTAGAAAGGCTGACAGAGAGAAGCTCGTGGGAAGTGGGAGAAGGTTCAGGAGTACTTGCTGAGAAGACTCCGAAGCTGTCTTTGATCGCCGGCGAGCTGGGTGGGGACCTCCCAAGGGCCGATGAGCATGTGGAGGAGGTTTTGACATGCGATCTTTTGGCGGGACCCCAGTGTAGCGATGGATCGGACCCCTTTGGCCCAGCCGAGAAGTTTCTGATGGTGGTTCCGGGTTCCGGCGAGTTGGGTGGAGTCTTCCCCAGGTCCGATGGGCACGGTGATGAGAGTGGGGCTGTTGGTGGTCTCCCGGTGGGCCATAAGTCAAGTGGGGCTGAGGCAAGTGGTGTGGGTGACACTGTAATTGTCACTGTCAGTCCAGCGGAGGATTTCCCAAACTCCGGCGGTGCTCAAAACTCTGATGGGCAGTCTGTCATCGCTGATTTCGGTGCTTCCCCATCTCTATCAGTTTTTGAATCCTACGATATGGCCCGCCATCACAGTTTGCTGGGTAAAAATGATTTCTATCCTCTTTCTGAGCTGGGTTTTGATTCTAAGGAAGAAGAAGTTCTGTTGTTGGATTGGGTCAATCCCAAGGGGCCAAGTCAGGATGAGGAGAGTAGGAATACTTTGGATTGTGTACCTCTGGCTAAATGGGATCCTCACGGGAGTTTGGATATAGTATCAGAGGCTGTACTAGATGATTTTCTTGTGGGGGAGGATCTGGAACCTTCAGTGCGGGTGAAGAGGAAGATTAAAAGCTTTAGTAAATATGTGGGATTTCCTATTGATTCCTGTGAGCAGCAGTGCATTGCTCTCTTTCAAAAGCTTGAGGAAGTGTGGGAAAAGCAAGCTACGGCAGGTAGGTTGCGCCGCAATACCTCTTCATCTAAAAAAGGTATGAGGGAATTGAGGAATTTAGTTTCTTCCGTCAACTATGAGGGACAATCTGGGCGACAAACCAGAGGGATTGAGTATTCCTGTGGGGTGGGTTCAGTTAGTTATCCATGAATTTGAAACTCTTATCGTGGAATGTGAAAGGATTAAACAATCCTCAAAAGAGGGATACGGTGAAGAATTTACTCAAGGAGTGGAAGTGTGATGTAGTGTGTCTCCAAGAAACTAAAATGGATTCTGTCAATCCTGTTGTTGTGAAGAGTCTTTGGAGCAGCCCTTTTGTTGATTGGGTAGCTTTGGATGCCATTCATACAGCCGGAGGGGTTATTTTGGCTTGGGACACGAGGGTATGTAAAAAAATGGATGTACTGGTTGGATGCTTTTCTGTTTCTATTTTGTTTCAGGGTGTGGTAGACGGTTTTGCTTGGATATGTACAGGGGTGTATGGTCCGAATGTTGATGGTCTTAGGGATGCTCTATGGACTGAACTTGATAGTGTGAGAGGGAGGTGGAATGCAGCTTGGTGTGTTTTCGGCGATTTTAATATCATCAGATACCCAGCAGAGCGTCTTGGTTGCACTTCTTTTAGTCCTGCAATGTTCAAATTCTCGGATTTTATTGAGAAGAATTTTTTGGTTGATATACCTTTGGTGGGGGGCGAATTTACATGGTTCCGTGACTCAGAGAACTCTTCTATGTCTAGAATTGATAGAGTGCTGGTATCTGCTGACTGGGAGGATCACTTTTTGGATGTGATCCAAAGGCCTCTTCCTCGAGTGATTTCGGATCATTGTCCTATTCTAGTGGAGGCAGGTGGAATGTCGAGGGGAAAGACTTCTTTCAAATTTGAGAATATGTGGCTTAAGGTGGAGGGATTTGTGGATTTGGTGCGAGGTTGGTGGAACGGATACCATTTTGTGGGTTCTCCTAGTTATATTCTAGCTTGCAAATTAAAGGCTCTCAAGGGAGACTTGAAGCATTGGAATAAACATGTTTTTGGAGATGTGTCTTTTAGGAAAAAATGCTTGCTGGCTGAGCTTTTGGACTTAGATTTGAGAGAAGGGATGCAATCTTTGTCACCGGCAGATAGTGTGAGAAGAGGTGAGATAAAGGCTGCTATTGAACATTTAGCTTCTTTGGAGGAGATTTCTTGGAGGCAGAAATCGAAGGCTTTGTACTTAAAAGAAGGGGATAATAACACTGGGTTTTTTCATAGGCTTGCTAATTCTCATAGATGTACAAATGCTATGAGGACTGTGGAGGTTGAGGGCATTTTGTATGAGGATGAGCCTGCCATTCAGGATCAAGTGGTGGGTTTTTATAAATCTTTGTACCAGGAGACTGAATTTTGGAGGCCCACTATTGATGGTTTAGAGTTTGCAAGTCTGGATGAAACTGATAGGGTTACTTTAGAAAGGGAGTTTGAGAAGGAGGAGATCATAGCAGCCCTACGGGAGGCTAAGGGAGATAAGGCCCCTGGTCCAGATGGCTTTACGATGGCTTTCTTTCAAAAATGCTGGTGTGTTTTTGAGAATGAGATCCTGGTTTTTTTTGCAGACTTCCACAAAGAATGTATCTTTGAAAAATCTCTCAATGCCACATTTTTGTGCTTGATACCCAAGAAGATTAGTGCAATCAATATAAGAGATTTTCGCCCTATCAGCCTTGTGGGTAGTTTGTACAAGCTACTTTCAAAGGTTTTGGCACATAGACTTCGTTGTGTTTTGGATAAACTTATTTCCAATTCTCAGAATTCTTTTGTTGGAGGAAGACAAATTCTTGACTCTGTTCTAATCGCTAATGAATGCCTGGACAGCAGATTGAAGAGTGGTATTCTGGGTGTGATTGTCAAATTGGATATTGAGAAGGCTTATGATCACGTGAATTGGAGTGCATTATTTTATCTTATGGAGAGGATGGGTTTTGGGGAGAAGTGGGGAAGATGGATGAAAATGTGTATTTCTACTGCCCGTTTTTCAGTACTTGTTAATAGGTCTCCAGCTGGTTTTTTTGGCAGTTCTCGTGGTCTTCGCCAAGGAGATCCTTTATCTCCACTCTTATTCTTATTGGTAATGGAGGTGTTGAGTAGATTGTTGAAGAAGACAGAAGGTGGAGGCTTTCTCAGTGGATTCCAAGCGAATCCCAATTCAAGGGGAGGTTTGCATATCTCTCAACTTTTGTTTGCGGATGATACTATTCTCTTTTGTGACGCATCTGAGGAACAATTATTGCATATTCGTATGGTTCTAATTTTCTTTGAAGCTATCACAGGATTGAAAGTAAATGTTAGTAAGAGTGAGATTGTGCCGGTTGGTGAGGTTGGGAATTTGGATGCCTTAGCTCGTATTTTATGTTGTAAGGTAGGCTGTTTACCCATGTCTTATTTGGGTATGCCTTTGGGGGCTCATTATAAGGACTCCTCCATATGGAACCCTATTGTGGAACGGATGGAAAAAAGGCTTGCAGGTTGGAAGCAACTATATTTATCAAAAGGGGGTAGACTTACTTTATTGAAGAGTACCTTATCAAGTCTCCCTACATATTACTTATCTTTGTTCACTATTCCACAACACGTGGCGGACAGATTAGAGAGGATTCAGAGGAATTTCCTTTGGGGGAGATCTAATGATGTTTTTAAATTTTCACTTGTTGCTTGGGAGAAAGTTGTGTGGCCAGTGGAGGTAGGTGGCTTGGGGATCCAGAAGATTAGGCTGTTTAACCAAGCTTTGCTTGGGAAGTGGCTTTGGAGATTTGGGAATGAGGTCACCCATTTATGGAGGCAAGTTATAGCTTCCAAATATGGGGAAGCTAGTGGGGGTTGGTGTACTAGAGTTGTTAGAGGGTCACATGGATGTGGCATGTGGAAGAACATTAGGAAGGGGGCTGAGAGCTTTTTTGGGCATGTGTTGTATGCAGCAGGTGAGGGTTTTCATATTAGATTCTGGCATGACCCTTGGAGTAGCCCTACTGCCTTGAAGGATTTATATCCGGCTATGTTTGCTATTGCTGTAGATAAGGCAGCTATGATTTCTGATATGGTTGATGTTGCACCGGATGGGGGTGGTAGAAGTTGGAACTTACGTTTCCGTCGTGCATTTCAAGATTGGGAGACAGGGGTCTTTTATGATTTTTTTGAGTATATTTCATCCAAGCTACCTAGAGGGGGTGATGATACCATGATATGGCAATTGAACCGTAGTGGTGTTTTTGATGTGCGCTCTTTCTATTTTTCATTGCTAGCAGCCCCGATGGTGTCTTTTCCTTGGAAGAGTATTTGGTGTGTTAAGGTACCTAAAAGGGTAGCTTTTTTCTTATGGACAGCTGCTAGAGGTGGGATTCTTACGATAGACAACCTTGTTAAGAAGCTGTTACCTCTTGTTAATTGGTGCTGCCTTTGTCGATGTGAAGAGGAAGCTGTGGATCACTTATTGATCCATTGTAAGTATGCTCATACCTTGTGGAGTGAAGTCCTTCGTTTGTTTGGGGTTCAGTGGAAGATGCCAAAAAGTGTTGTTTCTCTTCTCTCTGCGTGGTGGAATTGGTTGGGGAGTCACACTTCTAATGTGTGGAATATGGTTCCAGCGTGTCTTATGTGGTTAATTTGGAAGGAGCAAAATGCCCGAACTTTTGAAGAAACTGAGAGACTTGTAGACTGTGTGAAGTCTTTGCTACTTAGGACTTTGTTTGAGTGGTCTCGTATTTGGGGGTTTACGCATTGTCATTCTTTGTCTGAATTTCTTAATTCTGTTAGTCTCTCTTTTTGATGGATTTGTATTCTTTTCAGTGCAATGAGTTTACTATCGTAAATTCATTGTACTTTTATTATCAATAAAGTCTATTATTACCTATCAAAAAAAAATTAGATACGATTATAGGGATCCTAAGAATGTTACAAAGTTAAAAGTGTGTGAGGGGGTTCTAAGTTGAGCATCACTGAGATGTGTAATGCTAATTCCTTGACCATTACCAACTGAGACTACCTCCAAGCCTTTGTACTCATTATGGAGAGAATGTGGTAAGTAGCACCAGTGTCACTGAGCCAAGATTGCTGCTCTGTAGTAAAGGATGCTTGCGCAGCAAGTTTTTCTGGTGGCTTTCATCCTTGAGAAGAGTAATCCATCCTATTATAACAATCTAGAGTAATGTGGCCACAGATCTGACATATTGTTGATATAAATTACTGCCAGAGAAGTTTTGATAGGAAGGTCGGGGATTGCTGCAATGAAAATCACTGTTAGGATTGTTATTAAAACCATGACCTCGACCTCTGTGGCTTGTTGATCTTCCACGCCCTCTATTGTTTGGTGAGTAAGAATATTGTGTTCCATTTGCACTGAAATTCTTGTTGCCATTTGAGGTTGCTGTCATGGCAATGAGATGAGGATGTTTCAGAGATTGTTCCTTTGAGAGTAATAAAGCATGAAGGTCTTCGAAAGCAAGGGGCTCATTTCTGGTTCAAATAGTGGAACGGGAATAATATTGACGAGGCAGCCCCTTCAACATGATATATTCTAATTCCTCATCATCTATGTGCACGGATGCTGCTGTCAATTTATCTCAGGCTTCCTAGATCCGTTGAAAGTAGGCAGTAATTGAATCATTCTCCTTCATATTGTATAGCTTGCCTTTTAGATTGAGTATATGAGATCTAGAAGACACGTTGAACACCTTTTGAAGAGTTTCTCATGCACCCCAAGCAGTCTTTTTTCCAATGACTCATGTCAGAGCTGAGTAAGAAAGTGTAGACGCTCGATCCTTAGCAATCCATTGCAGATATGCTGGATTCTCTTATCCAACATTGTCTTGTAAATATTGCTAAGGACATTCAAAAGAACCATCCACAAAACTGAGCAAGGCGAATGCTTCAAGAATAGAGATCATCTGGTGTCTCCATAAGATATAATTGGAGTGATCCAGTTGTACTGCTCTCAGATTAGAAATATCTGAAAGAAGTAAAATAGGGCTTTGATTCAAAACGTTGCATTCTAGTATTTACTTGGCAAAGTGTGGCTCTGATACCATGAAAACCTGTAGTTTAGCTATTGAACCATGTCAAAGTAAATGGTTTGAGAGAGAGAGAGAGAGAGAGAGAGAGAGAGAGAGAGAGAGAGAGAAGGAAGTAAGGGACTGAACCTTTCGTATTTCCCATCAGCTGTACAGTATTTAGAGAGGCTTACAATCAATGGCTTTGCAGTTGGGTGAGATTAACGGACACGCTGATGAGATTAACCCATGTGCTGAATAAACTAAACTTCTTCACAGATGCTTAATTGAGGATGGTTAATTTGTGCATTTTGTCTTATAACTTGCTTTTGCTCTTCATGTTTTTATTTATTTATTTAATGGTTTCTTTTCAATCCTTTGTTTTTATTAATATACATCACAACGAATTGTTCAGGTGGTATCAGAATATCGGGAAAGAGGATTGGAATTTATCCTCCAAGCAATCAATCATCCTACCTATCTAGAGGATCTCACTGGACTAACTGAGTTGATGAAATCAGCCAGCTCCTTTAAACTTGACTGGGATGATGATGATGATGATTGTGTTGAAATTTGAGGCATTCCTTAAGCTGAATTGCATTATTTTTCAATTAGTATCAGACTAGGTGCTTCACACGTGGAGCCTAACTTAAATCTCTGATTGATTTGTTCACTTTATTTAGGTTCACAACCAATAGGTCATATATGTTTGTTTAACAGCTTTCCGACCATAATCCAGTAGATATTCATAGGCGTGCTATCACCTGTTCTTATCCTCTTCATCTACTAGTATAATAGACACTTTGACGATGTATTTAATATGTGTCAATAATATTATTCAAATATTATTGTTGTCATCTACCTGTCTCTTTTTGTATTCTTTCAATTATTATTATTATTATTATTATTTTGGTTTTGTTTCAATTGCAAAATTTTGTTCATTTAAAAGAGAATTACAAAATTAGGTTGAAATATCACTGACATGCGAAAAGGTTGAACGTTTATATCGCAAAACGCCCAAGCCTTATAAATATATATAATATACATTGTATATGGTACAAAAAAAAAAAAAAGAGAAAAAAAGGGCAGATCCCACATAGAAGAAAACAGCAGTGACACGAAATATTGAGAAAAATTCACTTAACACCGACCCACCAAAGAGGCAAACCCCAAAAACATTTTTATTTTTACAGAATTTCAATATATATTTAAAATTTATACAGCCCAAGAATTTTGTTTTGGAATCAAAGAAAAAAAAAAAAAAGAGGAAAGATGAAAGAGTTTATGAAATAAATTTACATGGGTAAGCATCAAGCACATTTCTTTCCGGTCTTCTTCTTTTCCTTCTTTTTTCTCTTTCTCTATCAATTTGCTTACGGCTGAATTTTTTTTTTTTTTTGTAATCTCTAACCTTATCTCAATCCCTTGGATCCTGTGTTTGTGTTTATCAACAGAGATAACTCTTAACTATTCAAAATATAAATGGTCTCTCTTGTATTTGTTTTATGATTTACCCATAGTTGGTCTTTGCCAATTAGTGGATTAGTTGGTAAAGCAGACTCCTCTCCAGCGTTCTTCTTCTCCCTCAAATGCATGTCCTGTGTTCATGTCCATCAACAGAGTAGTTGGTTGATCAAAAAAAGCTAACAAAGAGATAAGATCAAATAAAATAGGTGCAAAAGACCAAAAGACATATGCTCTCTAACTGTTCAAATTAAAATTTTTTAAGGATAGAAGTGTAAACCTATCTACACACAATAAACAAACCAACCCAGCTCTCCTTTGTCCGTTGCGTGGCTGTAAATTTGTTAACACGAAATAACCAAGCAAGGTGCTCAACAAAAGCAATGTTCAAAAGTTCAATCACGCTTTTTATATAAGTAATAGATAATTAAAAAAAAAACAACCTCATTCCTTGTACAGTACTAAAACCCTAGAGCCTCCACTATATTTTTTTTCAGTTTCAAACTTTGAGCTTTTGTTATAAACCAAAATTTTAAATACTTTGAATAATAAAGAAAAAAAAATCTTTAATTCCACTTATTTTTTAAAAGCAATGAAGGCAATGAGACTTATATTGTATACAACTTTGTAGGTATATCAT
This sequence comes from Quercus variabilis, assembly GCA_030445155.1. NCBI lineage: Eukaryota > Viridiplantae > Streptophyta > Magnoliopsida > Fagales > Fagaceae > Quercus > Quercus variabilis. The sequence goes on along the minus strand of CP129449.1, from coordinate 47,933,639 downwards.
TTTACTCTTAACATTTTTAAATTGATTTTTAAAAAAATTTATTTTAAGGAATCAAAATAAGTGTCTAATTAGATAAACCTCTTACTCTGATTAAATTAGACTCGGTATGAAAGAATAAATTATAGTTTGTGCTTATATTAGATTTTGTATGGCAATTGTAGTTGTTCACAATTGTATATTTATTTTATTATTAATATAGATTAATATATTTAGGCTTTACTTTAGAGATTAAATTTTGTAAGGACGTGATATAAAACTCATGTTTTATCTTTCCAATTATAACATGCTACATCATTTTATTATATATTTAAAAATAAGCATAACTACGCCCAATCAATTCTAATACTTATATATAAATTCAACAAAATTAGAAATTTATTGAGATATTATTAGGTGTGATAGGATGTATTGAATTTTAAGTAAAATGTTGATATGACAATCACTTATTGGATGATGTAAAACATAGATTTTACACCCCATTCTTTCCAAATTCGGGCTCTTTACTTTATATTACCTTTTAATTTTGTTGCCCGAACTAAAATCTTGACTCCGCTACTAGTGATAGGTATAAAGACCATTAAATACGGATGGACACTTCTTACTTTGAGTATGAACTATAGTGCAAGGGGTTTTTACCCCTCCCAACCCCTTTAGTTACTCTGTGAATCAGAGATTTTTAAAAGATCAGTGAGGAGTGATCATAGCATGGATTGGGTTCTTAAATATTTTGATGCTTGTCTTGGTAAAATAAAGTCGAGTTTGGGGTTGCTATGAACTTATCTGTTATGAAGATCTGTGTCCTCAATTTTGTGTTAAAGAGTCCTGGAATTTGCATGAGAGGAAACAAAAATTATGCTAGCATCTGTTTTTTAAATTTAGATATATTTAGTCATAGTAGGAGGAAGTCAAACAAGAAAGCACCAGTGGTCTAGTGGTAGAATAGTACCCTGCCACGGTACAGACCCGGGTTCGATTCCCGGCTGGTGCATTATTATTATTTTTTATCTCAGAAATGAGAAAGCTTTATTATTATTATTTTTTTCTGTTACAGAAATGAGAAAACTGTAAACCACATAGCTGGTCAATTAGCAGTAATATACTTTTTTGGTCGCTAATCAGGACTGCGCTAGAAGTGATAGGATCTCAATTCTCATGGAATTAATCATAGGTAGAAAATACATAGTAAATGGGACCATCATTATTATGGGTCCGGTAGACCCCAGAAGCTTGACTTCAACTTTAAGCAAGACTTGCACATTTTTGTCTTCAAATTTAGTCATGAAGATCTGAAAGACTTGTCACTAAAGGTAATCCCTCGTTTAATCTGCAAATGGCTTTTTTAAAACCAAAAAAAAAAAAACAAAAAAAACAAAGCCATTCAAATTCAAAAATCATCATGAATTCTGTTTTGCTATATGTTTATTGGGCAATGCAAACACAGCCCTTTGGTAAGTTTTAGTGGAACTTCTTAATTCCATTTCCCCATATACTCCCACGTAGAAAATTAAACTTCAGTTTGGCAGCTTTGAACAAGCCAGCAGCACTATTTGATTTGAATTTTGATCCCTGCCTAAATTTGTGTCTTGGACTACCTAGTTGGTGTATTTTACAAGTAATTGTAAAGTTTCTGGCAAGCCAAAAGTGCTTCGATAATTCTGTCTCAATGGTTTTCAACCTAAAGAGGGTATCATAGCAACAATATGATAGTTTGACCACAAGGCAGGTTATTGTGTCAAATTTTCAGAAACAACATCAAAAAATTTGCTAAAACAAATCACAGAATTACTTTACTGTGCGTTTGACCTTGACTTTAGATTGTGTTCCAACATTTGGCTGAAGTTGGCAGCCAAACGTTGGCAAGCCAGAGCTTGGCTACCAAAACACCAATTCAAACGTTTTCTTTGCTCAATGACTTGAAAATTGGAAATGGAGTAGTCAACGATGAACTTGAATAACGCTTCATTCCCGTGAAGCACGAAGTGAACTTGCTCCAAATTGTGATAACACAACTTGGCATGCATGTATAATATATTATAGAATTTCGAGGGAAGCTTCAAAAGGCAGAAAAAGGAGCAGTATTTTTACAAAGGAAAAAAGGGTAGGATTTGGAAGACTTAAAAGTGCAACTCTAAAAAGTTGAGGTAGTGGGTTTTGCAAAATTATGTGTGATTGGGTGAAAGAGTCTAAAAATCCATCATACTAACATGGTCATTGGGGGTAATGTCATCCTATCAAATGCTCTATCCTTTGGCAGTGCACTTGTTAGTTGTTGAAATTGACACTTATTATCATCTGACTGCTACTTCCACCTCTGCTAATACATTCGTGGAGTGTCCATCTTTTTTAAGTTACATTCTTTTCGCTATCCCCCGTGTCAGATAAACTGTATTATGAATTCACTGAACCAACAACACCTGGCACCTTATTGTAGTTATGTCTGCCAATAGGCACATTACTAATGCCTCAATTTGATATGGTTGGCTAGTCTAGGCACTATCACTGCCAATGAAAAGATTTTGCCAGTTCCAAGGCATGATCATTGAGTGAGTTAGGGTACCACACTTGTTAGTTTGAGAATTGCTTATTTTTAGTAGCTTATTTATATAAATAAGATAAAAAGTTAAAAACTAGCTTATTTTTAAAAAATAGTTAGATTATTTGAAATAAAACTGATATAAAAAATAATGTGAGACCCACGAATAGTAGATTATTTAAGCAAAAAATCTAGCTCATAATTTGTTGCCAAACGCACTCTTCCCCCCACTTTTTGAATATGATACTGATATCTAGTTCTCGCCTCTTGAAGGGGCAGTTCAATTTATAGGTATTCAGATCTTCAGAAGGTAACATGTAAAACCCTCTTTCATTAACATGCTTGTACATGATCATGTATCATTATCAAATCAACCAGTAAAAATAGAAGTGAACTGTTGTGTCATGTGTGTTCATTCTTCGACAGGGGGGAAAAAAAAAACAAAACTACAATTAATCATGATTTGTAAGTGATGCCCTGATGGGTCGCTTTACCAAATTACCATACCAACATTTAGAAAAGAATAGGAAAAATGGAGAAAAAGCTGCTGCTTGTTGAGGCCTGCCAAATGTTAAGGTGAGCTTAAGCTTATGTGTACTTCTAGATAAATCTTGACTAGAATAAAGTCTTCAAATAAAAAGGAACAAATTTCAAAACCATTTAAGATCTTTAAGAATTCTTAAAGTAACCTTCTTTATTAAATTTCTAAAATTCCTATTTATTTATTTTAAATGAGTGGATTAAATTTTATAACTTATTAACATTTAAAAGAAAACATAGACTATCACAATTTTGGTTTATAACCAAATTATTATTGATATAATAAAATTCAATCTACTAATTTTAAAATAAATAGATAGATAAGATTTTAGGAATTTCACAATGAATTCTACAAACTCTAAAGGATGCTAATTCATTTAAAAACATTTGTGAGATGGTTTGATAAAAAAAAAAAAAAAATGATTTGGATCTCATGCAAAAATTACACGGAGCAAATATAAGTAATTGTAAAAGTTTAAAAAAAAAAAATTATGATACAAAGGCTGAGAATAAAAGTGAATTTTTAATTTTTAAATACATCCTAGCCATTACAAAAGAAAAAAAAAATTAACCAAGTTTTTTTTTTTTTTTTTTTAATGAATAAGGAATTAACCAAGTTGTTATCAAACTACAGAATTTTGGCATGTGAGAAGAAGATAAGATGAATCTAAAAGAGTCACTATCAAAGTGTAAGGATGGTGGTGGTGGTACACATCATACAAGCACCATTCTTTTTGTGTGTTTTTTTTTGGCTTCAACAAGTCCAGGTTTATTAGGATGCGTTTGTATAAGCTATTGGAAAACTGTATTTTAAGTTTAAAATCAGTGTTTTTATAAAAGTTAAGAGGAGTTGTGGCTGCAAAATAAAATTTTGAGTTTTAAAAATACTTTTTTATGCTTCTAAAACGTCTAATCAAACGAACCCTTATCCATTATCCGTCTCTCTCTTGTTGTAGTAAACTATTTCACACGTGAAATTATAGTGGTGTGTAACGTGAAAGAACTCCACCCAAAACTCATACCCAAGATTTTTTTTTTATATGGTGAAAGTTGGGTCAATAATGGTAATCTGGTTCACAAAGTGGTGCACTAATCAAAGACTCAATGTGCCGAGTAGATTCTTGACTAAAATGGTAGGCACGGCTACAATTTTAATTATATTGTTAATCCAATTTTTTATGGATCAAATTTTATTTCGTGTGTGTGTGTGTGTGTGTTGGGTAGACATGGCAAAACGGGCGGGTCGGGTCGGGTTCGGGTCGGGTCAATCGGGTTACGGGTCAAACGGGTCACGGGTCAAAAACGGGTCACTTTAAGCGGGTCAAAATCGGGTTCGGGTCAATCGGGTTGCGGGTCGGGTCGGGTCGGGTCGGGTTGACCCGTATTTTTCACATGAATTTTTTTATTATTTAATTTTTATATAGAAAACAATATGTATAAGTCATTTGGAAAGTTATGCAATAAATTACTTAATGTAAAATGCATTATTTTGAATTCACCACTTGTATCAAGAATGAACTCAATTAAACTTATTAATACTTATTCAACAATTTTAAAATTATACAAATCCTAACATTACTATCTAAAACAAAATAACACAAAGATAAGTAAAACAAATACACAAGTTTTATTTCTGCACAATATCAACATTCCAAATATAAAACAAAATTACAAATGACTTATTGGATAACTCATTTGATAAAGAATAAAAATATATAAAAAATTTACAATCTTGAAAATTAATTTTATAATCTATTATCAGTTGTGGTTGACACTCTATTTCAATTTGAAATATACTTTAAAATTTGATTGCTTACTTATTCATACATGGTCTCTTTTATGAATATCATATTATTGTTAAGTAACACACGCTTTAGAATATATCATAATTTATTTTGAAAACTGTTTATTTTGGACATAAATTATTAAAAAATAGGTCTAAATATTCATAATTTATGCTAATTTGATACTTTAGCTTCACTATTTTCACACTTATGAATATTTCTTACATGTCTACAATTTTAAATCTATATTTTTAACTCTACTGTAACCAGATTATCTTGGCATGTACTTTACTATTTGATATCTAAAAATATTCACTCATTACAGAATGTTCAGCCATTAATCTTTCAATTAATTTGCATACAGTTATGTAAATGTATCAATTGTTTCCTTAAAGTTCACAATAAACAATTAAACCAATATTGCCTTAGTTTTACTATTTTTTTTACAAAAAAAAAAAAAAAAAGTTTTAAAAAAATGGTTCGGGTTCGGGTCGGGTCGCGGGTCGGGTCGGGTTGACCCGCAAAAAACACGGGTCGGGTCACGGGTCAACCCGTTTTTGCTTCGGGTCAAAAAAATCGGGTTCGGGTCGGGTATTTTTCGGGTCGGGTCGGGTCGGGTCAGAAAATTCTGACCCGTTTTGCCATGTCTAGTGTTGGGGGGGGGGGGGGGGGGGGGGGGGGGGTTGTTGTGTGTGGGGTGTGGCTGCGCAATTCTTATCTATGTGCAACTGGAGCATGTAGGATGCTAAAACCTTTTTCAATTATTTTCATTCAGATTCACGTTGGCGGCTCTTAAAGGCAACACACAAATCAACCACATGGACTATTAAAGATGTGACGGTTTTTTTAATTTTGTTCTTTCTTTCTTTCTTTCTTTTGTATAAATGAATTTGGCCTAAAATTTGAATAATTCCTTCGAGTCAATGAGCCATTAAAGTCAAGAACCTACGCAGCCTTTCCGTATTAATAGTAAGCCAATTGTATGCAAAACTTAGATACTAATTAAATACCAAAAAAAAAAAAGAGTAGAATTAAATTCAAATTTTTTATTGTATTGACCAAGTACAAAAAATATAATATTATCTTTTTTAAAGATAATTTAAGTTCAATTCAATTATATATATATTTGAATTTAATTGGGAAACTTAACGTATTACACATGAGTTGTTATATCTAAAATTTACCTATCATATATATTATGACTGATGCACAATAAATATTGTGGCAATAAAACAATGTGTAAGTGATGTTACATAAGTGATGTTACAGGAATTATAACTTGAGATTATCTAATAATCATGTATCAAATATCAATTTCATGTAAAAGAAAATAAATATTTTACAAATATTGTCAAATTTATTATATTATCATACCAATATGTATGGTATGTCGTGCAAATTTAATTATATTTAAATAATTATGATAAATAATGTTAATAATTAAAATAAATATTTTATTTTACTTTAAACTTATTGAAAATTTCACTAATAGAATTTTGATTGGAGAAGAGTTTTAAATATTTAAAACCTAGATGATTGAGTTTTACCTAAATTAGTGATACTAACAACTGATAACGTAAATAAAATTACAATAGAATTTTTAATTTCTTAAAACTTAGCTAAAAGAGCTTTTAGATAAATTAAACTATCCTCTCAATAATTAATAAGATAAAATAATTTTATAATTAATGAGAGGGTAGTCACTTTTCACTGAGAAAAGATTGCTGCTTGGTGTAACCTAATTTCTAGAATCCAACTTTTATTCTATAGTTCTTTCTCAAAAAAAAAAAAAAAAAAAAAAAAAAAAAAACAAAACTTTTATTCTATAGTTAAATGATATGATTTTATCAATCTATGTTATGTTTGTAAATTTCTTTATGTTGTTAGGTTATTAACAACTATATTAATTTCCTTATTAAAAAAGAAAACAAGTACTCTTAAGGCATTTGTTAATAAACAATTTTAGAAAAGTTTTTATATTACTTTTATAAGAAATATGAAAAAATGTAAAAAAAAAAAAAAAAAATCAGTTAATTTTTCTTTACAATAAAAAATTTCAAAAAAAAAAAAAAAATCATAAACCAATGTTTTAGGGCATCTGTTAACTTTTCCCTAAACAAAACAACTACATTAATTCCAAGATCTAGAACAATAATGAATTTCACAAGTACATAAAAACATAACTGAATAAATTTGGAATTGACCTAGATCCATTGTTGGATTTTTCAAAAGATATAGTCTTTGGTGATTAAGGAAACTTAATTTCTTAATAGGATATCTTTCTCTCTCTTCAACCCTTCTTTTTAAATTTAGTTAGTGTGATGGAAAACAGAATATCTTGTACAGATAGAGATGACTAGTTTCCTTGTACAACTTAATATCCACTTACCCATCAAAGTAGACGTTATTTTAGAATCCGCTTCTCTTTTGATCAATTAGATAAAAACACTTAAGGATATGCAATTACATCCTTATTAAACCTTTAACTAATCCCATGTATGTTATCAATATTAGGAGTGTACATGAGTCAAGTTAAAGAGTTTTTTCATCCTAAGACAATAAGGTCAAGTTGAGAAATTCCAAACACAAGTTAGGTTGGATTGGGTTGGGTCGGTGAGTTGTGCTTTCATGTTTTATACCTTATAAAAATTTGGACTTTTATAGATCACTAGTGAAAGTCCCTTGTGTTGAACAGCTTTAGTCATCAATTTTTTTAATATATATATATAGAGAGAGAGAGAGAGAGAGAGAGAGAGAGAGAGAGAGAGAGAGAGAGAGAGAGAGAGAGAGAGAGAGAGAGAGAGAGAGAGAGAGAGAGAGAGTAACTAAATGAGTTATTATTACATAATTTTAGAACTGATCATTTCTAGCTAAATGAATTATTATTATATAAAATGCATACTTTTGTATATTTTCCTTATATAATATCTCTAATTAAATTGATCAATAATTTTTTTTAATTATAATTCCTTTTTTATTAATGAAGAGAGTGATTTGAACTCAAGTAGTTAAATCTTTTCTAATACTTGCATAAATAAGGTTTTCCTAAAATAATTAACTCCAAACTTAAGATTAAAAAATCAATTGTATTTGTACACTTAAAAGAAATTTCATTTTTAAGTCTTATTTTGATATTTAAATCATTTGTTTTAGTATTGATTTTATTCAAATGGTTAGCACCCTAACTTATACAACTTTAGTAATGTCTATAATTATATTGTGCTTTGGTCTTTAAGAACACATATATTAATATTACACATGAAAAAATAATATATTTAACATTTAAAACAAAATTAAGTCAAAATCTCAATTCATTAATGAAAAAAAATCCAAATTTCTGAACCTAAAAAAAAGAAAAAGAAAAAAAAAAGATGTTAAGTAAAAATAGACTTACATAGGAATTTGGACCGATGGATCTAATTTAGCCAAATATTATCTACGATCTAAAAGGATATAGGAGGAGTTCTAAATTAAATTTAGTTAGACTTTCAAAGAAATATAGTCATGAAAAAATTCATAGCAACCTTAAATTATATGATCTAAAAGGACATGGGAGGAATTCGCATACTAAGAAATTTACACAAAGCACAAACAAAGTTTTAAAATATAAAAATAGATAAATATTGATAAAGTCTTAACAATCAATAAGTAAAAGTAACTTGAAATCATATTACATTACAACACATGAAAGAAATGTTTTGAACCAGATTTTTAGTAGTGATAGTCAAATGAAAAAATCAAAACACTTACAAACTAAATACATAGAATAACCAAAACCTCAAACAAACAAAATAATTCAAAAGTTGAGAATTTAAAAAAAAATAAATAAATAGCCTAAGAGAAACTAAGAACTTAAATGGGTATCCCTTATTTTTCTTCTTTATAATATATTTCACTTGACATATTATTTATAGGGACGCAATTTGAGTCCTAAGCCCAAAAGTTAAAAGGATCTAAGCCCAATACAATGAATTTATAGAGAGTAGGTTGGAAAATTAGGCTCTAATGAATTGGGTCACGATTATAATGGATCCAGATAACAATAAAATAATAGACTGGTTTTATTTAAGAAAATCGTCATTGGCACAATTCGAGAAGATCAGTTCTTAATATATTTCTTGAAGTTAATTACAAGTACAACTGTTATAACTATAGTATTTCTCTCTCAATTCTTCGATCCCTTCTTTTCAAGGCCTTCCTTCTATTTTATACTATCTTCCTTCTTTCATCTTTGTCTTATATGTGTAGATTAGATTGTAGGTGTTGATCCTTGTCACATCAGCACCTTCCTGAAGTTTTCGAGGAGTAGCTGTAAGACTGAAAACTACTGTTCAAATATTACTTCCTCATTAATGTGACTAGAGGGTTAGCTGCAGAGTATTCAATGCGGTGATAACAGTTTTTCCTTAAATAGTTCATAGCCTCCTTTTGTCTTGTTCCTTCCTGATACTTATCCTTATCAATGGAGTTGTTCAAAACATTACTCTGGATAGCAGACTACACCTTCTGACCTTGGCTTTACTTAGTCGAGGAAGTATTCCTCCTTGGATCACTCTTTTGGACCCTCATGACCATACCTCATATTTTCATTCATTAACACAGACTCCTCTAACAATGTTTCCCTATCCTTAGACTACTTAATGTCCTCGGATTAGGTCTTCAGCCCAACATATACATAGATGCATACTACTGGGCCTACCACCCCTACAATATTCATACATGAACATTTAGAAACAAATAACAATAAGAAAGATGAATTTGTTTAATCAAAACTATCATATAGAACTTGAAAACAAAATTAAATCAAATTGAACAAAAATGTGGGCTGCAAGAAGGATTTTATGGAAAGACCATTGGTGAATATATATATATATATATATATATATATATATATAAGTTTTAAAATTTTGATAATAGATTTTTAGTTGAAGTGGGATTTAAATTTCTGAAACATAGATGATAAAGTTTTAGTTAAATTAAATTATAATTAAATCTTATCCCTTAAATCGAGGAAATATATTCTAACAATTAATAAAATATTTTTTTAAATAATTAATAAAACATAAGATGCAACTTGAGAGAGGGGGGGGGGGGGATGTGGGGTGTTGTGTGAGATTCCAAATTTCAGTTAAGTTTTTTTATTTTTTTCCTAGGGAAGGAAGTAAAAAAAAAATTATAGTAGACTTTTAGTTTGAATAGAATTTAAATGATAAAGTTTTACGTAAATTAAACTATTGTTAATTTTATCGCTTAATTTGAGGAAACATATCGTGACATTTAATAAAAAAAATTAATTTAATAATTAATGAGAGTAGTTTTTATTAGGAAAAATTGAGAGAGAGAGAGAGAGAGAGAGAGAGAGAGAGAGAATCATATAAATTTATCAACTCCTATGAATCTATTAAAAAAAATGTATATCTTTCCAATACAAATACATATGCGTAAGTTGCAACTTGGAAAAAAAAATGTGGGATGCAAGAGAGATTATATGTAAAGACCATTGATGAATATATATAAGTTTTAAAATTTTGGTATTAGATTTTTAGTTGGAAAGACCATGGTGCATGTTTTGTTAATACATTTATTGTTACTTTATCTAAAGCAATTGATAAGAACAAATAAGTTGTTATATCTATCAACCAAAAGTTAGATGCATGTTACATGTGTTTTTTAAACATTTGTTGTTACTTTGCCTAAAGAAATTGATAAGAACAAATAGGTTATTGTCTCTATCAACTGAAAGTTAGATGCATGTTGTATGTTTTGTTAAAACATTTATTGTTACTTTATATACATGTTGCATGTTTTGTTAAAATTGTTATTTTATCTAAAAATATGTTTCATGTTTTGTTAAAACACTTATTATTACATTATTTAAAGAAATTGATAATGTAACAATAAGTGTAGATGCATGTTGCACGTTTTGTTAAAAAACTTATTTTAATTTTATCTAAAAAATTGATAAAAACAAATAAGTTATTGTCTCTATCTAAAAAATTGTTTTTATCCAAAATATTACTGGGTTTAAGTTATACCTGGTATAACTCTAAATAATGTTACACCACTCAATAACTTGTTATAGAATTCATATTTTGAAAATCTCATCGTTGAATTATATGTTCTTAACATTCATGCCACTTGGATGTTATTTACTATTTGATCTATTAACTCGTCTTTTATACATTATTTTAAATTACAAAAACTTGAATTTAAACAATTGATAGATGACATAGCTATTAATTGTTGATTATTTTGAAATTTTGCAAGTATAGATAATATACGAAAATAATGTAATAATATATATATATATATATATGTTTGGGTTCAAGTTACACTTGGTGTAATTCTAAATAATGTTACACCACTCAATATTTTTTAATTGGATGCGAATTTTGACAAATCCACCGTTAAATTACATTATCTTTGTATATTATCCAACCTTACAAAATTTTAAAGTGATCAAAGATTAATAATTACGTCATCAATCAATTATTTAAATTCAAGTTTTTGTAATTTAAAATAATACATAAAAAATGAGTTTATAAGTTGAATGGCAAAATAAGTTGAAAAAACTATCAATCCAAGACTAAAAAGTAAAATGTCACATTTTTTTTCTCCACCCTTGCCCAAAGATCTGTGCTACATTTTGCATCAGGGTTTGTAACTTAGCTATTCCATTTGAAATTAGCAAGATCGATTAAATGATTTCATTTCTTAGCTTATTATATTTGTGTGGTATAAACAATTTTAAGCGGATCATATATGAACGGTGATTTCACCCTTCTTGCTAAGAAATCTTGACAATCAATCACCATGCTTTTGAGAACGTGCTTGAGAAAAGAAAAGGAAAAAAAAAATTATAAAGATTCAGGCAGTGGCAAGGCTATTTCGTGGTATGCATGCCACGTCTATAAGAAAAATTTTAAATATACAAATTATTTTATAAAATGTTTTACAAATTGTTGATATAGTGAGTGACTATTGATAAATGAAAAAATGATATTAATGGTGAACTTAAATGAAAACCAATAAAAAGTTGATCATATCAACATTTAGTAAAAATATTGTAAAATAATTTGTGACTAGCATTACTCCGTTTATAATCTATAATCAATATGATGACAAAAAATTAAAAATCTATGATGCTTCGCGGGAAAATCAATGCTAATGCCTTGGATTCCCACTCACATGCCATAACTGTGGCTCACACCTAAACCGAGATTAATTAATCTTTGATTTGAAATAAGTGGGATTGCAAAGAATTCTTTGTGAGATTATTTAATGAACATTTAATATTTTTGTCAATATTTTTTCTTACATTTAGAAATGAATATAATTATTTGTGTAGGTTCATTTAATGTGTACACTTGGCTTGTAAAAGATAGAGGATGCATTTAGTACTTTTGTTTTGCCTTTTACTTTTGTGCAAATAGTTGATTTTTGGTTCAATGGTTTAGTTAAACGTAATCTTTAATACATTATTTAAGGATCATTATGTGTTCTTTTTTGTAATCATTTATTTAACAAATCAACTGCCTAATTATGTATATGCCAATGTTGTTTTGGAGGGTGATTTCCAGTCTCTTTTGTCAGCTTTGCAACTTGATAAGGATATTTTGCATCCGGATGGGTTGTCAATTGAAGATGTTCGTTTCTGTTCTAGGCTGTTTAATCAATTATGTTACTCTCATTCTAAGAGAGAAGGTAATAAGGTTACTCATGGTTTTGCTTGGTATGCTTTACATATCTCTGACTTTGTTGTGTGGATGAAGAATGTTCCACCACCAATTATTTCTCTACTTTAGGCTAACTTAGCCATTTTTATTTAATATAAGCATTCTTTTTTCTCAACCAAAAAAAAAAAAAAGGAGGCCTAATGATGTGTTCTTTTCTAATTATTTATCAAATAAGGTGAAAATTTAATTAATACTTTTTAAACAAGGATTTTGTTAACTTAATTTCTTTAAATTCTTAGGGATTGTAACTTAATTTCAGTCATGTAGCTGTTTTGGTCAGTGCAAAATAGATCATTTTATCTTTGGAAAAAGTTTATGAATGTTTTAAGGATATTGATTTAAAAACTAATTTTAGAAACTTTTTATGAGAAAAGAAAATGTTACTAATTTTTTTTTATAACTTCTTATATTTCCCATAAAAGTTGTATTAAAACTTTCCTAAAATAATCTATTAACAAATGTACTAAAGGCACTATTAATAAGACTCTTTATCTTTTTTAAAAGGGGTTTGACTTACCTCCAATACTCTTTAAAAAAGAATCACCTTTTACTTTAATGGGAAATTACTACATCATCCATTAACTAAATAAAATGTGAGGATTAAAATACACTACCACTTGCTATTGTATATTTAAAATAAAATAACATATTCAATTAAATATGTATTGAAGGTAAGTCAAACCCTTTTAAAAGTTACAACACCTAAGAAATTATATTTAAATTTTGTCTAATTAATTTTTCTCTTTCTAAAAGTTGGAGCAAAGTCAGAGTGCTATGACCAAAAATTAAGGCTCATTGGGAGTTCTATAATCCAATACTTCGAGACGGAGCATAATGATGAGTTACTCCTTTCTCTTATATAATAATAAATTAATTATTAAATTCAAATCAATGTGATAGGAGAGAATATCACGTTGCTTTACTTTAATAATTAATTATCTCGATAGTTTAAGCCATCAAATTATGAAATGTCCATGAAACTTCACCCCCCAAAATGGGTTGAGCATGATTAATATAAGCCCTACCTACAAATTTCCTACAAAATGATAGTTCTACGCTTCTTAGTGCATACTCACTATACATAACTGTACTAAAATTGCCTTTTTAAATCGCAATTTCAAAGTAGAGTTTACAATAGTGAATGTGGACTAAGATTTTCTGTATTTTTATCTCAAATGGCCACTTCATAATATGGGGTATTATAAATATGGGCATAATGGGAATTTAGAGCTCATGATCCCTCACTTGTCTTAAATATCCGTCACGGTCTGTGAGTTTACAATGGACAGCACTGTTCCTCTGCATGTGCTTTGTGCTTCCTCTCGTTTTTGCTCTCAAAGTCGTCTTCCTCCTTGTCCCACTCATATCCCATATTCCACTTTATTTTTTTGAAAGTCAGGCTCACAGAAAAACTTATACTATAAAGAAACAAAACCCAATAACTATTTCTCTATCTCTTTTTCTCTTTTTCTTTCACTATGTGTCCCTCACAACCCCCAAACATGTCCAATTCTTCTTCTTCTTCTTCTCCTATTTGGTTATTGTCTTACATAAAGCTCCAGTTCTTTGGTCGAATCCGAAGGTTCCTACGATCAAAGGCGGCTCGCAAGCGATACGGGTCGACCACAGATCGATTCGATATAGTGAGTATCAAAAGTAGTGTTGATGATGATGAAGAAGTAGTAGTACAGCAAGTTATGGGAAGAGAGAAAAGTGAGGATGACTCGGCCGTGGTGCTACAGAGGTCAGTGAAGAAGCTTCACTTTGGGAGGTGGGAAGAGAAAGAAAAGGCGGCTATGGAGATTGAAAGGCTTGCAAGAGAAGATGCGAAGACTAGGAAGTTGATGGCGGAGCTGGAAGTTGTACCTGTGTTGGTGGCTATGGTGGCTTCCGATGTGCCTAGTAGAAGGCTTGTTGGGGTCACGGCTTTGATTGAGCTTGCTCGTGGAACTTACACGTAAGTTTTACTATTTCTTCATTTCTTTATTTACTTTTGAAGAAAGGTTTAGAGATATAAATTTCTTCATTATTTTGATGGGATAGATTGTCTCTTGTTGAAAAAAAATCGTAAATTTATTATTTGTATTAAAAAAAAATTGTAAATACTCACGGTCAATAATTGTGGCATAAGTTGCGCTCATAAGAAAATCAATTATTTTTAGCGTTTTGTAGGATTAAAACAATGGTTCACTATTCTAGTTGTTCACATATATATATGTTTTTAGATTTTTTTTTTTTTTTTTCCCTAATGGTATGACTATATTATAGAAAGTTGGAAAAGGGTGCATCGTGCATAACCTCCTCTTTGATATTTCAACATAATAATTGACCATACTATCATTCACCAGCTACATGTATGCTTCTAATTAGTTGTGCAGTTAATCATCTTGATGCAAGTGGAATTCATCTTTGGAACAAAGAAAATTGAAGGCATGAATGGATTTTATTGAATAAGTTTATGGAGTCAGTAAAATTTGGTTTGGGTGGTTATAGGAATAGGAATAACTTTTTTTTTTTTTTCCAAAAAGAGATTTTTTATTTTTTTTATTTTTTAAAAGATGTCTTAAAAATTAAAATTAATTAAGGTTGCTAATGCTAACTTCTAATCATTTTTGAATAGGTTTAGCTTTGATTGGTTGTATAAGTTTGTTAGGACAGATAGGGGAAGAAAAGATGGGACCCTTACATTTTGTTAGGTTAGGGACTTAGGGGTATTTAGTGATTAAACATGAAAATAAGCTTTCCTTTATAGCTCCTTCATTTAAATTTATATTTATCTTAATTATAAATATATGAAACAGAGGTGAACCCGCGTGGAAAATATTTATATTTATCTTAATTTTTGGCGTTTTCTGTTTATTTTCCTAACAATGTTGACATCGTGGAGTTCAAGATGGAACCCTTATGGGCACCACCACTCTTTGACTCTTTGAGAAGTGATAATTCATAACAACTAGGGATTCAGATTCATTTCACGTGGTAGTTGGTCGGATTGGGGTTTTTATTTTTCGGACACTATAATTCCTAGTTTTTTTTTTCTTAAATGTTGCAGAAAACAATGGGACATAAATGTTTCTAAAAAGGGCAGTGATGAATGGATCTTCATGCACTTCTCGATCTAGCTAGGCTGTTGCACTCATAAATATACTCACTACTTTAATAATGATAATATTAATTGTAAGAAGGAGAGATGGGCTCTCTGCTCCTTTTCATTTTACTATTTTTCATGCGAATCTGTGGCAATTGACATCTACATTCAAAGGTGGGATAGTGGTTACCTTTGATGTAGAAGTATATATATTTTTGGCATGGATGTAGAAGTATATTGGTAGATAGTCCTTAGAAAGAAAAAAAAAATTGTATATAGTAAAAATGGAACAAAATAAAGGGCTTTTTCGGCTTAACACATTTGAATATAATAATTAGGGATTCAATTAATTTTTTTTTCTTTCTATAATCTTTATTACTTGTTAAGGTGGTCAAATTTTCAAATAAGTATATCACGGATATTACTTTTATTATGCATGATTATAATAGAGCATTTCACTAATTATAAAATTGTTTGAAATATGCAGCCCATCGATCAAAGCATTGATCCAACCATCATCCATACAACTAGGGCTTATGTGCTTTCTAACATGTGTACATGCATTTCCTGAATTGTTTGAAATAGACCAAATCAGTAATTATAAAATTGTTTGAAATACATCAAAGCACCCGACCATCATCCATATAACTAGGGCTTTTGTGCTTTCTAACGTGTGTTCATGCATTTCCTGAATGACCCATTTTAATTACTTTTAATTACAAGAAAAAAAAATTAAGATCATATCTAGCATCTTGATCATGGATGGAATAAACCATTATTACTAGCATATATAGCCTCTGTTTGGATATCAATGAACAATGAAAATTATTTCACTATTCAGTTTATTTTTATTACTATATATGGGTCTAACGGTACTTTTTGATACTATTTATAAGCTATATTATATTATTTTAATTAATTTTTACCTTTATTTATAGTATTTTTAATAATAAATTTTTAATTTTAACAAAATAAATGGTATCCAAACAACAGTCCTATATTATATAATCGGGTATCATTAGCTTCAAAGAACCAAAATATAATTAAGCAAAATGTGCCCTTGAATCAGAGTGCCATAAGGTGCGCTAACTGTCCACTAAGTTTCACAGTGGCAGGAAAATTTGGACAGGGAACAGTGTTTTATTGAAGCGACATCTTTGTCTTTTACAAATTAGAAAAATCAGAGTCTATGAGATATAGGCATATAGCGTAGTGGTTCAGATTCCAACAATAATCTTTAGACAAATGAAAACTTCATATATTGACCTCCACTTTCCAACACAGATCTTTTGACTTCATCCAGATTGGAATTCTTAAAATAGTTTGGTTAGTTTTGATCAGAGAGATTTGTTTAATGGGTACCCCTTGAATATTTTATAAGAAATTATGCAATTACAGGCCACCACTTGTTTTTTTTTTTAAGCGACCTTAACCTATTATTTTTGCTTGTTTTATTTAAATAACCAATTCAAGTTTCGAGGTCATTATTGACTCGAATTATGTGTCATTCTTATTTTCAACCTTGGTTAGATGAGAGTTGAAACATGTTGTGCTTCTGGTCCCAATCTTTCTTTGTCAATTTCTCTCTTTTTTTTTGTCCAATCAGGAACAAGGTGCTCGTGGTGGAGGCAGGAATATTATCCCAACTACCAAAGAACATTGATATTATAGACGAATCAACGAGAAGTGAATTTGCTGAATTGCTCTTATCATTGTCTTCTCTAGCAAACAACCAATTCCCTTTTGCCACATCAGAAATTCTCCCATTTCTCACAAGCATTCTAGAATCATCAAGCTCAAGTGTTGAAACTAAAGAGTTGTGTTTGGGTACTTTATTCAACTTGTCCACAGTGTTAGATAGTGCAGGACCTCTAGTCTCTAATGGGGCGGTACAAACCCTCTTGAAGCTCTCCTCAGTAAAAGAACTATCAGAGAAAGCCCTGGCAACACTTGGGCACTTGGTGGTGACCTTAATGGGAAAGAAAGCCTTGGAAAATAGTCCAATGGTGCCACAAAGCTTGATAGAGACTTTGACATGGGAAGACAAACCCAAATGCCAAGAATTATCAGCTTACATTTTAATGATTTTGGCCCATCAAAGCTCAGCCCAACGCCAAAAAATGGCCAAGTCAGGAATTGTGTCGGTACTACTTGAAGTGGCATTATTGGGTAGCCCTCTAGCCCAAAAGAGAGCACTAAAGCTATTGCAATGGTTCAAAGACGAGAGGCATGCAAAGATGGGCCCACATTCTGGCCCACAAACAGGAAGGATTACAATAGGTTCACCTATAAATCAAAGGGAGGCTCAAGTAGGAAAGAAAATGATGAAGAATTTGGTGAAGCAAAGTTTACATAAGAATATGGAAATGATAACACGGCGTGCCAATGCTAGTGAGGACAGTTCTAAGCTAAAGACCCTTGTGATCAGCACAAGTTCTAAGAGTTTGCCATACTAAAGATTTACTAACATACTTCAATATTCAGGCTTCCATCGGGATATAGCGAAGCATATGTTAGATTTGAGATTATACATGGGAAAGAGGGATGTTTTCCCACAGAGATGCATTCCTTGTGCAGTATGAATTGTGACATTTGTATATCATGGACAATAAAGATGAAAGGTTTCTTAAGATGGGAAAACAATTAATCTTCCCGGTAATACATTGGATTTGGTCACCCACAAGTTGTGGCTAAACTTGAATGTGTTACCAAGAGAAAAATTAACCAATTTCTTTTTTCAACAAATTGAATTTTTGGGACTAATAATGTTCCCTAGGATCATAAATCACAATTAAAATCTTACTCATATTCTTTTTTTTGTTTTTTTGTTTTTTTTTTTGTTTTTGTTGTTGTTGTTGTTGTTGTTGTTTTGAGTTTGCGTCTCAAATAATATTACCACCAATATTATCAAACCCAAATAGCAATCACACAAGAATACAAATATTTATATAGAAAGTCATTTCTCCTTGAATAGAAAAACGACAAGACAAACTTCAAATCAGTTTCACTACACTCAATTCAATTACAATATATTTTTTTTGTATGTCTTATAGCTAAAGAAAAACAAGCTCTCACATACACTCTCTGTGTCTCATGGGAAAAGAAAAAAACCTCATTGTTTTTCTTTTTACTCTCACACACACTCTCTTTGTTTCACACTCTATATTCTCTCTACCCATAGGAATGACTCTTGTGCCAAAGCCACCAAATTGTTTGTATCATTTTCTATTTATAAAACTTTTCATATTTCCTTTTGGACCAGAAATAAATTACTTCTTTAACAGAAAATAGACATTCCTTAAAATAATTTTCCCTATCATAAGTCAAACCAAACATCTATAAAGGTTTGGCCTTTTGGGTCAAATTTTACAACCAAAAAAGTCAAAAGAGTCAGTATGACTGACTCTCATTTCCCCTTGTCCATCCGATAAAGAAGAAAGCCTTTTCTAAAGTGGCAGATCTCATCAGCTACAATATTAATAATATCAATTACCTATTCTAACAACCCCACTCTTATTTCAATAAAATATTATGATCAACTCCATGTTTGTTGTTGTTTCCCATCCGTACTTATTTAAGGGTAATATAACTCGAGCATTGGACCCATAGCTCCAAAACTTCCAGGTTCCAACAGGGGGCAAAAAAGAGTGATCCAGTTACCAGTTTTTTATTTTTTTTTTTTTTTTTTTTTTTTTTTTTTTTTTTTTTTTTTTTTCTTTGAGAAGATAGAGCTTTGTAAGGAAAGGCATCAAGTTAAAAAGTCAGAACTTTGATCTTTTGTGCTCAAAGATTTTTTGAGAAAAAAAAATTTACAAATCTAGATTGCTCATTCAAGTAAAATTTAGAAAAATGTTCAAGTAATAAGCCAATAGTAATGGTGTTCTAAGTGGTGTTTAATATCTGTGATTTGAACCTCTCCCCCTTATTATCTACCAAGTAAAAAGTGTTTCTAAATTTATGCATTTTTATGCTATGATTTATATATGTAAAATTCAACATGCAAAAGTTAAACTAAGAATACCCCAAAATGTGTGGAACCCATATTATTAAAATCTCAAATAAAGAGATAAGCGAAAGCCAAAAGAGAGCAATGGTAGAAGGTTAGAAGCGCTTTTAGTGTGACTTTGAGATGTGGAAGTCACGATTAGCTATGAAGGCAACTTTGGAATGAAATTGTGATTTTGCTGCTTTATTTCCATTAATTAAGTCAACTCAGTCCAGCTATTTGTCGTTGGCAAGAACCACTATGGTGGTTCGCAGTGGTGGGCAAGTTACATGATCTCAGTGATGGTGGCAAGGGTTTATTAATGGCTGCAGCAAATACCACGGTGATTGCTTAAGAATTTAAGGTTTAGGTTATTGCATTGGAGTGACAGTAAAAGAAATCAAAGGCTTGGATTTATTGGCTCTGATATCACCTTGAGTGTGAGGAGCAATGTGAAAGATATTATGGTTTATTTAATAGCCCAAGAGGCTTAGAGTATATTGTAGGTCCAACTAGGGTTATCCTAGCTGCTACATATACCATGCTTAAGGTTCATTGTAATACATAATTGAGTATAGTAAAAAATGTAGCAACTAAAGGCTTTGTGTTTTGGATGTATGTCATTTGGCCATATCACACAATCTTTGTGTTCTTATTCTCTCATTTCTACTTCTCTATTTCTCTACATCAATATATAGGAAATTGATTCTCAATTCTATGGAATGGTGAAGTTAAACACTTAATCAATATTCTAACACTCCCCCTTATTCTATGTGCCCAAACTCTCCCTTAATAAGTGGATCCTAACAATGAGATTTTTAATTTTTTAAATGAGTGAGATAAGATTTGTACTCAATATCACATGCTTTAATAGCATGTTAGAATCTCAAATAAAGAAATAAGCAAAAGCAAAAGAGAACAAGAACTACGTGGTTTAACTTAATAGTTTACACCCATGAGAGAAAACCTAAATGACTACTTCTTTAATATTCATAAATTGGGGTTTTTTTTATTTTTTATTTTTTTTTATTTAAGGAAAAAAAGAAAAAGAAAACCTTATTAGGGTATATATAGGAGCTACGTCAAACACTACATGGACTGAAAATATAATTAGTCCTCTTGAACCATAATATATTTAGCACAAACCACAATATCTTTTAACACATAATAAGTTTTCACATCTAATTGTTGGCGCATTGGAGTTGTGAAGTTGGTGAGCATTTGGCAACCCCACCAATTACCCATAAAACAACTAGGGCCTCTTCTCCAATTATTGAATCTATGGAGGAAGTTACAGTAGACTCTTTGATTGATGCTTCCACAAGACAATGGCACATGGACATGGTTGATGGCATTTTTGTACCTGGGGAAGTTGAAATTATTAAGAGAATTCCACTGGCTAGGTATGCTTCGGTGGATATAATTATTTGGCCCATGACTCTCAAGATGGGAAATATTCTTGTAAATCTAGATATATGTTTTTGAAGGAAGAGACTGATGGTGATATGTTTATTGAGACCCCAAATTCCGACAAAGAACTTTGGAAGGATATTTGGTCCTTAAGTTTGCCCAGTTAAGTCAAGAATTTCATTTGGCGAGGCCTGTAGGAATTCTATGCCCACAAAAACTAATCTGGTATGCCAAGCTATTCTTGACTGCCTTCTCTGTGACCGATACAAGGCAGCTCCCAAATCTAATCTACATGCTTTGTGGGCGTAGACACCACATTTTATAGCCCTTACGACTCGGGCTCCTGTTCCTTAATAATGTTAGAATTCTAAAACCCAAGTTTGGTTTAAGGCCTGATCAAATTGAAATTGACTTGAGAAAAGTATTTTTGAAAAATATAACTCTTTTGTGAATTAAATAAGTTATTTTTGGAAAATAAAGACCACAAATACATAAGCATGCGTACACATATTAGGGTTCCAAAAACTATGAAAGACAAGCTTTCTACATTTAAGTTTGAGTTTTGGAATGAATCTCACATCGTCTGGGAGCTGTTCCAAACTTCTATTTTTCAACTATAAAAAGCCATACATGGTTCCTTTTCAAAACATAGAGAAAATTCTAAGGGAAAATATAAGATTCGTTAGAAATAGTGAATCAAAAAAAGAGTTTTTCACAAAACTTCCTCAAGTCAATATTTTTCTAATTAAGACCTATTTTGGTCTTGATCTTCGAATTTCAAGGTTTGCTAACTAATCTTATTTTGGTTGTAAATAGATTGACTAAGGGGAACAATCAAAATCAAACCAAGGAACCTTTTGTTTTGGAGGTAAATGTTCTAGGTTTTCTTACCTGCTTTCTCTTTGTTTAATTATGCTTTTGTCTAGTTCTTTTGCTACATATATGTTTTAATATGTTTTTTAGTCTAGGTTTACATAGCTTTTTTGTTTTTAAGCATGCTAGGTTGCTAGATTTAAAGTTTTTGTCTATTATGTTCTGGTTTTCTAGGTTAGGATTAGGGCGTGTATGCGTACACATGCTTTTTGCATGCGGACGCATGCTCGAAGTATGTGTACACATACAACTAGGCTACGAATGCAACCCTATGTATGCGTAACCATACTCATGCCCAGAAACCCTAATATGAACCTTTTACTTCTATTTCTTTACTTTATCTATTTAATATGCCTCTGTCCAGGGTTTTTTTTTTCATGTGTATATGTCTTTGCTTCCATGTTTGTTTGCCTTGGTTGTTCTTTACATGCTTGATTATGGTTTTATCTTCTAATTTTGTTGTTTTGCCATGAACATGCCTGTAACATGATCATGTATCAATACATAGTTTCTGTGATGTAGTAAGGTAAGTCATACATTCATATGAACATGCATTTGTTTGGAATATGCTTTCAATGATAAGTGAGAACATGCTTGGTTGAATGATGAGTTCTTGATGTTTAGATGCCTATAACCCATGTTTGATTGTTGCCATGTTTATATTTCTACCTTAGATATGATTTAATGAGAAGCATGATAGATGTATGCTAGGGTTTGTGATGAAAATGCCATATTGTTTAAATGTATGTTAGTGTGTGTGTGTGAGTCTAGAATACAAGTTTTGAATATGCCTTTAATAAGATTAAGACATAAAACACAATGAGTGGAAATCGACCCATGGGTCGAGTGGGGTTGGGTGCCTAACACCTTCCCATCTCCATACCCAAACTCCAAATACATGCTTTGGTAGTAGATTAGTCCTTCCACGAAGCCTTTCCATGAAAGACGCTATATTTATGGTTCCTAGACCTAATCTACGTGGTGACTTCATTTTTCCTTATTCTCCTTGGTCCACTTGACCGAGGCGTACTCCCCCCTGTTGCGCCTACAATGGGCATGCCTTTAGCTAGGTTCGGTATGGTCTACATCTGATGTTTAGGATTTCTGCCTTACTACCCAGTTTTGGATTTTAAAGAGCTTATGTCTTGGATTCTGTAGAAGCACCAAAGCCTAGAGCTGTTTGCTATGACTGCTTGATTGATTTGGACTCAGCGAAATCAAGTTAGAATAAATAAACCTAATTGCAATGTTGATCATAAAGCTCAGGTTGCCAAGATCGGTTTGAAGAATTTTCCTAAGTTCAACCTCCCAAGCAACCCCGAGTTCCCAAGCCTCGTAACTTATGGCAGCCCCCACCTCCTGATTTGTTTAAGATTAATTTTGATGGAGTAGTTTTTAGCCATAAGAATAAATCTAACATTGGAGTGGTTATTCACAACAATCATTGCCTCTTTATCTCAGCAATTCCCTTAAGTTTTCCAAGTTGAGGAGTTTGAAGCTTGTTGAAGGCCAAAATTTCACAAGAAAGCCCATTCCATAAAAAGTAAGGAAATACCATGGGCTTTAACAAAAGAAGGTCCAATTCATGAAGCTAAGAAAGACCATGAAGACCCAAAATCCCAAAAAGAAGGAAAAAAGAAAGAAATAATAATGATAATAAAGAAAAAAGAAGAGGATCTCGATTAGGCCAAAGGAAGGATCTTGGGCGAACAAGAGGATATGCAGCAAGAAGAAGGATCCTAGTCAGACTAGAGGATATGCAGCAAGATGTATGTTCATATTTCCAGCAAAAAAGGCCATTAAAAATTCAGAAAAATCCAGTGAAAGAACTGGGCCGGGATACCTAGAGGCTCAGGATTTTCGGGATGTGCAGTACAACTAAAGTCGGATTGAGACAACTCAAAATGGGTATCACGAAATACAAGAAACGAAGAATAGATATGTCCTTCTCAAGCACCCAGTGGTGCAACAAAGAATCAGAAAGCTTAGATAGTGACAATTCATGAACAAGAAGCTAGTACCTCGAGGAACCCAGAATGAAGAACTATAAAGGGAAGTGGCTAGGAAAACCTTCAACCTAGCAGGAATGGATTCCACTCACTTGGGAAAAATGACAACAAGAAGGACAGCTAAAAGATGAGTCTGAAAAGGTAAGAAGCCTTGAAAGAAGAGAGATTGAAGGTCAGCTGCTTAAGGATGCCCTGGAATGGAAATTCAGCAAGTGGCTTTTAGAGAAACAACACTAAAATAGGAAAATTATGAGAAACAGGGGAAGAACCAGCCATCAGAATGGCTAACATGACAAGAACTTTGGTACCCAAGGAGCCAAGGGGAGAGAATCAGTGGTATCCAAACCCTAGAATGACACTATAAAAGGGGGGAAGTAGCCAACATTAAGGGGCATTATTCAGTAGAAGGAAATCATAAAAGAATCTTTGACAAAACATGGTCTAAAACTCAAATAAAGTAAAAACAACGCTCAGTATCCCAGAACAGCCGCTATAAAACGTACTTGAATTCAAAAGGATTCAAACTTTACAAGTCTTAGAGGCTTAGATAGCCATCTAAGTCTGTAATTTTTGAGCTTATTTGGACCTTGTAATGCATCTTAGTGAGCACATTGTAATTCACAACTAAGAAAAATAATGAAATATCTCTTATTGATTTGAGGATCTCGAACAATTATTTCGCGTATTTCTTTATTACGTTGTTTTCCTTTACTATTTCTTGCTACTCAATACATATATTCTTGCTTGCTAGTTTTCCTTTTACTCAGCTAAAAGCTGAGTCCTTTTACCGGAGTCCTCACTTCAACTTGGGCCTTGGACATACTTAGCCTTCAAAGAAACATATGTCAAAACATGCACACATCAGATATCACTCTCTCCCACAAAAATCCTTCTCACCCAACTATCTTAGAAGGCAAATCCCAAGCAAAACCACTTGAACTTGAGTTCCAAATCCCACAAGTCTTGTGCAAAAGCATTAAGTCTGTGAGAATTGGGGTCAGGATCCTCATGGCTAAATCATTCTCATGAAATTCATTTACATATATGTATATGTATTAAAATGTATATCCTAATCTAAGAAATTAACAATTATTTGAAGATATGTGTATTGTATAGTGTGTTTTAAGTAGCACCTATAGAGGTAAATGGAAATGACAAAACTTTATTGCATAATAAACATGGAAAAAGTTCATATAGTTTAGAAAACCAGCATTCTGCATTCTTATAGGCCTAGTACGCCCTGGGATCCCATGACAATATGCCCAGGATCCCACGACAGTATGCTCGGGGTATCAAGTGAAGGAATTCTTTTAAATGTTTATACAATAAAAGATAAGCCTTAAATATTCTATTTCAATCTCTTTCCCATTGTGAATATTATAAATACTTATTTTACTTATTTCGTAAGCGTAAATGGTCATTTTATGACACTAAAACACTTATAATGATATTTTATTGCTTAGGAGGAATCACATTTTTGCCTTAAGGAGATTTATGTGATTTGCGCACAACTTGGTTCGTAATTAACCCCCATTTTACTGCAGTGAACCAAGTCCAGTCCACCAAACAACAAATATTTGGCCTAGGATCCTTGTCTCTACTTGGGCTTGTGTGCTAAGAAAAAAAAGCACTCTCATACTAGGACGAAAGATAATAATTGTGTTCATAATTTGGCTAAATATTCGATTAATGTCCCAAAATGTGTTGTGTGAATGGAGGATATTTCACAACAAGTCTTTTCTATACTTTAGGTTGATATAGCTGGTTTTTCTTAATAAAAGTGTTCTTTCTTCTCAAAAAAAAAAAAAAAAGACCATAATTGTACACATCCTTTCTTCACGTAGAGAATAAATCTGTGTACCATAGTTTTACTATTTTCTAAAATTAAAATAACAACCTAGATTCTCTTTTTCCCCCTTGGTTTTGGATATGGCCAGGCTCCAAAGTCCAGAGTCGATCCTAACAAAAATTCGAAATTTAACACTGAAATAAAATTAGCTCTTTATTGTAGCCCAACTAAGGGGGGCCACTTTGATTTTGAAGTTGAGTCCATGATCAATTTTAGCCCACTATACTTTTCTAAAAGCAGCCTAGCTCCAAATAGGAGAAAGTAAATAAGTTTCTTCGTTATTGTTTGGCCCAGCTTAAACCAAATTACTAATATGTGAACAAGTCTAGAAAATTGACCCCCTTACGGTATGGTTTGGGAGGATTTAAGATTTTTAAAAGTTTGTACCATATATTGTAAAGTCTTACTTATTTTAAAAGAAAATTTTAGATTACATACTGAAGAATACTTTAAAATCCTAAATGATTTTTAGGAAACAATAATTTCAGGGACATAAAAAATTTATAAAACAACTATTAAGTATTAACATGAATTTATCCTTGGCTATAAAAGCAAATGGAAGTGGACATTGAATCAAAAACAATCGTTGGTGATAAAAGATTAAAAGCAAATGGAATTGACATTGAATCAAAAAACAACATATCATATCAAAAGAATTACAAAATCTTATAATAATTTAAAAAAAAAAGAATTTTAAAATATTTTGAAAAATATTGTATATATATCTTATAGTACACTACAAAATAAACAAAAATTGAAACATTTTGGATTAGATAGGTAACTTCAGCCTTTTGAAAACGTAACCTTTTTTGTCCTCAAGAAACGTAAGAAGCCTATCAAAAGATTAAGAGATTGATTTGGTTCCGTCTGGGAAATAATACGAATTAATTTGGTTCCTCTACTTCCAATTGGATGTAGAACTCTATCAGGTTCTGGAGACTCCAAATTTTGGACTAATTGACCACCGGAAAGTATTAATCATATTTGCACTATATCCAAAAAAAAGAAGACTAATCAAGTTAGAATTAAGGCTAATGATATGCTATCATGGGACTTTTGCATAACATACATATCCTCGATGTTATGAATCTTTTCCCTCTTCATTGTATTTAAATAATAATGGTTTCTGAAAAAAAGTGTGGTGGATTTTTTTTTTTTTTAAAGGGAAAAATATAATTAATACTCAGCATTTCTGAGATTTGGGTTAATAGTTAATACCAGTCAAGTGAAAAACTTTTTAAAACTGACTAACTTGGTCCTTAATTTTTAAACCCTTGCTCATTTTAATCATATTTTACAATATAATTACTAATTAGAGATTAACTTTGATAAATTTTGAAAAGTCTTGAACTTTACATATATTAACACTTTGAGTAAATTGAGGTTCCCTATATCAGAACTAAAATAATAATAAAAAATAAAAATAAAAATAAAACTATTATAAAAAGTCAACTAGAGGAAGTTCTATTTTAGTAGGAAACGGAGTCAGTATCACGAAGGCTTGTGCGTGTGACGATTAGTAATAGGAAGTAAAGAAGAACACCTTTTCCTTAAAGAAGTAGAAGTACGTAGCCAATGAAGTTTTACGAACTTCGTTCCTTTTTTTCGTACTCTGTCCTTCTTTTACTTTTTTGTTAATAATAGGTTCTTTTATTGCTATTTGCTACTTGCTAGACCTCTGCTTCTTTTATGTCTCTTCAAATCTTCTCTCCTTTATCTTCTAATTTTCTTTTTCTTTCTCTGTTCTATTGAGCTTTGGTGGATTGGGTTTCCTTTGAATCTCAGAATTTTCAAGTATTTTGCTTCTGGGTGTTCGACTCTTAGTACCTGTAAGTGGTGGTCAAACTCATCATAATTTGATGCTCCTTTTTTAATAAAAATTTTACGTACTCGATGTAGCTCTCTTGCTTTTTGTTTAACTACTACAAGCTTTAATGATACCGTGACTTTAAAACGCTTTTGCATGTTGATCGTTGTGGTTTACTAAAGTTACATTGTGGTAGTTTATGGCTTTTGATCATCTGCAGTATTGGGTTCTTTTTCAATGTCAGTGTTTGCTACTCTCCAACCCCTCATTCTCGTTCAATTGCCTTGAAATTCTTGACCACTAGACCACAACAATGTTGTGCGTCAGAGCCAAAGTATAAAGAAAAATAAGTGGGGATTCATGGTGTTTGTATGGTGCTCTTGCATGACAAAGTGACACAGAGGGAAAAAAATTTGACAGCCCTAAATTCTTAGTTATTTTGATTTCTCTATATCTAATGTTGTTTTGGTTTCCAGTCATTAAATGAATTGTCTCATTAAGCTCAGATAAACTAAACGGACTCCAAATCTGACAATTAAAGTTATGTTAAAGCTGGATTTTATGTGTTTGTCATTTTTTTTTTCAGTTTGGCAATAAAACCTCAGCTTTGGTGAAAGCATCTGTGTCTGAATAATTATCGGGGTTAGCATGAATAAGATTATGATGTTGGGATTGTTTTTGATTATGGAAAGTTAGAGCAACCATGATTGATACTTTTAGGGTCCACAGTGGCAATGTGATGATAAGTCAAGTTCAGTTTGTTTTGGTAATGTATGTATATAGCACTAGCATAGGGTGTTTGGATGCTCTTCTAAATGAAGAGTTTTGGCTTTAGATACTGCAAGAAGTAACTGTGTTGATTTTTGGGCCCCACTCTCTTTAAAAGTCTCAAGAATTACAATTTCAAAATGTGATATGAATCTTTTGTTTCAACGAGAGAGTTTGCAGCATGAACCCAAGATCAGTTTGTTCATGTGCAGATTTTTAACTATTAGGATTGTTAAAAAATGAATTATTATATAGGTTGAGTTCCAACATGTTCTGTTGTACTTTCTCCTGTGCTCCAAACCCGAATTCTAATGAATGAACACTGATAGGGTGTCTTGTCTTCTTTAGCAATGCCTGAGCAAATTTGTTGTCATTGCTTGTCATACTTGATTGCTTTACATGGCAGTATGTCAGCTATGCCCATGTTTATGTGTAAATGTTAGGCTTGCTTTTAGCTGGTAGACCATATAGGCCAATATTCTTCAAAAATCGACAATTAGATGTTGCATTCACTGGATTCGATTGTTTTGCTTTTATGTTTATCATTTGTCCTGTTTCTTTGCTAATAGCCCAGCAATCTCATATATATTGCTAATATGTCTTTTGAGCATGTTGGATACTCATTAATCAAAATAGTTGCAGTATAATCCTGTGAGTTGGAGGTGAAGAAATTGTGATTTTGGCCTGCATCTGAAAGGTGGATTATATCTTAGTTGTTTGTGTTCAATATGGAGGACATGTTTAAAGTCATTATGGAGGACATATCTAAAGTCATTCCATGGGTTGGGTACATAGTCCAGATGTTTGAAGATATGTGTTTGGAAATGGATGAGATCGTGAAGCAGGTATCCTTTTAAATTTCCTTTTGACCTTTTTATGCTGTTTTTGTTTTATGTGGTGGTTGAATTTTGGCATTCTATTGAATGTAAATGTTATGTTGATTGTGCCTTATCAGCATCTATATCTTGACAACCTCATGGGTGTAGTACTGTAAATATGTATTACTCAGCTGTCAATTTTAATTATGAGGATTTTATATTATTGTTCTTATTTGATATATTGTTTGGTGACTAATAGGCTGTTCTTTACTTTTTAAACTGTGCTTATGATACTCTTATTAGTAATGCTCAAACATTATAGCCATCTTTCAAATTGTTAAACTGTGTAATAATTTGGATGTGTGTTATGTTGCTTTGGTTGCTTGTATCTTGTTGCATTCTTGCACCATCCTTAATTGAATTCTTTTCACATTATGTCTCCATGCCACTATTTCTCTTGTACTTGATTGCATTCTTGAACAGTATGAGGTTCAAAATGATGAAAGCCAGTTGGAGATGGAGAGTGGGAATGTTAGAGAATGTAGCTCAGAAGTCATGCAAGATGTGCTCCCTCCATCTTCTGTGGACAGAGAGAAAGAAGAAGTTTCTGACTTGTCTGTGGCAGGAAACACTGATGGAACCACCCGTGAAAAGTTTGGAGAATGTATTGGTGAAAAACATTTTAAAGAGGGACCTTCCAAAGGAGATCATTTGCTAGATTCATCTTTTGTGGAACCTGTAGAGGGCATGGATATTGGTTTATCTTTTGAGGAAAATATCAATACTGGTACGAATGTAAAGGTTGAATTTAGTATCAAGAAAAATCCTACTAAGGAAAAGCAAACCTCTAGAAAGAAGAATTCAAGCATGAGACGGTTATCCCATCAATTTCAAGCTGATAATGAGATGACATTAGATAGTAGAGCGGAAATGTTGCTGCCATTTCTAGATGATGTCAAAGGGTCTAACTCTTTCAAGAAAATAGCAGAAGACATAGATGATGATGCTTGTGATGACATACTATCCCCTGACTCTGTTAGTTTGGTTGAGTCCAGTGAGAGTAAAGTTGTGGAAGTTGAACTTCGATGTGGTGATACATCAACACAATCAATTGGTAAGTACCTTATTTTTCTTATTGTTCTGGATCTTCTGACCTCTCTCCATGGATTAGGGTAGAAGGGGCTATTATATTATTTTTATGAATCAGAGACTCTGTTTTGTGCAGAAAATGGTAGTCATTTTATCTTTCTCTTCGTATAGCATTTATTTGCTTGGAAATATTATTGATTTTCCTCCATGCTCTTGCCCATACATATGGGTTGAGGATTATATGGATATTCTTTTTTAGTAGTACTTATCCCAAAAAATAATTCTTTCTTTATTAGTAGTACATATTGTTTATTGCAGTTATAAGATTTTAGATGTGAAGCTTATAAATCTATAGTTCATTTATGTGTGTTATGCACATTTGTAAAGTGTACTATGCTTCCCTACAGAAGTTTTTAATTAAAGCCTAAATAAAAAAGTTCTCATTTTTTTTTTTGTGCTCTTTCTCCCTTGTCGTAATCAGGTGCTCACTATAAATTAACACAATAATTACACAATAATTGTAGAGGAATGTTACCATATGTTTTGTTTTCTGCATTATTTCAGAGAGATCTTGTGGATCCGTTGATGAAGGGTCTAGAGAGGATGATGTTACCAAGCAAAGCATACAAACTGTTCAACCATCTGATAAAGTGCAGCTTGATGAAAGTTCTGTTATGGTACCATATTGCAGTGAACTTTATACCATCTCTTGTGAAGAATCAAAAGACCGTTCTTTCAAGGTACGACTTTCTTCCTTTCTCTTTCCTAATACTTAAGCCATTAGAAAATGATAAATCTAATCATTTAACCATAACTAGCGATGTGCAGTGCAACTTATTATTAGTTATTTTATAGACAAAATAGACATCACTATATGTGTGTATTCACAAATTAAAAATTACGTGATATAGTGGTTAATTTATATGTGTGTATTCCCAAATTGAAAATTACGTGATATAGTGGTTAATATATAAATATGCATGTTTCATACCTACTAAAAAATGCATATATCTTTTAATTATTATTTTTAACATTCTTAATTATGTGTTACTAATTTTTTCCCTTTCTGTTGGACATTGCTTCAATTTTTGCATAATATAGGATTTCAATTGTTCCTCACATAAAAAAAAAAAAAAAAAAAAAAAAATCTCATATAAATTTTAGAAAAATTATATTAAATTTCATTATGCAATAACAAAATAAATATATTTATTCTGTTACACACACATATATATTATATGACTAAAAAGAGTTAGGAAATTTAAAGAATTAAGATTTAAGTTGTTGCGTCAATTATTGTCAAAGCAACTAAACATGAATAAGAATGTAATAGTCTATTTTTTTTTTTTAATTATTATTCTAACTAAAATTTTCTTATATAGAGTTTATAAAAATAATTGTATAAAAAAATTCATTTGATATAAATAATTAATGCTCAACTATAGATAATTAATATATACATTTACTCTATTGGCTAATTTAATAAACTAATACTTTGATATAAATACAAACTTTGTTAATTTAGAACCCCAAATAAAGAGAACTTAAAAAAATGCGCCACATGTCATATATATATATATATATATATACATGATTCTAACAGATACTTTGAAACAAACATTCCAAGTAATAGTAATATACAAGTTAACAATCTTTGAGTTAGAAATAAGGTGTTATAGTTGGAAATTAACGCAATATGGATAATAACTTGTGTATTTCTCTTGTTTTCCTGGTTCTTTCAGAAAGACTTTAAGGAAGACCTTGCTTCAAAACTGGGGTTGAAGAAGAAGAAAGAAGATGAGCTGAATGCAACCTGTTATGACGATTTTAATGCAGGATTGGATGAACAAAGAGGAAAAGGTTCCAAATCATATCTTGCTGAAAACCCTGATACACCAGACCAAGAATTCTCTGAGTCTGACTGGGAGATTGTTTAGAATAATTACCATTATGTCTGCAGATGAGTCGGTAGTTCAACTGGTTTGGTGGCCTTGATTATGCTGATGAAAATGCGAATTAACAAATGTTTCCTTTATTTATTTATTTATTTATTTTATATATATATATATATATATAACAAATGCTTTGAATTATTTGATCTCTTCAATCAAATGTACACTGTTAGATACTGTGAGTCCTTATAAAGGCGGAAGATATCCATTTATTCACAGGTGGATTTTTGGTTCGGATATACATATTTCTTTAGGAAAAGACCCTCTCCCGTTCAAATCCTCAATTTTCTCCAATTCTTTGGAGTTTAATCCTTTTTTTTTTTTTTTTTTTTTTTTTTTTTTAAATTTGCTTAATAGAGATTTCATATTTCCAAAGAAGGAAAAATTAAAAATATTGAGGGCTTCCCAATCTCTTTTTTTGGCTTGTGCAAATAGGTGGAGATGGGGTTTGATTCTCTAACCTCATTCTAGGGAAGAAAAGTTTTTCTTTCGATTAATTACACATTTATTCCTCAACTTTTGTCTTATGTTTCAAGATAATCTTAACCTTTAACCATATAAATGTGGTGCCAAAAAGGTCATCACTGTCAATTGGTGAATTGAAAAATATGATGTAGCAAACAAAAAAAATACTAAAATCAAGCCCATATGCTGACATGGAGCCCAGGTGGCAGTTATTAATGGTAAGGATACTCCATGTCAGCCAGCAATGCTTTTATTTTAGTATTTTCTGTTTTCCATATTATACTTTCTCATTTATCAATTGACGGCATAGATTTTTTTTTTTTGATAGGTAATAACATCTTTTATTGATAATAAAAGCACAATGAATTTACGATAGTAAACTCACTGCACTGAAAAGAATACAAACCAATCAAAAGGAAAGACTAACAAAATTAAGGAAGTCAAACAAAGAATGACAATGTGTAAACTCCCAAATCCGGGACCACTCAAACAAAGTCCTGAGTAGCAAAGACTTCACACAGTGTACAAGTCTCTCAGTTTCTTCAAAAGTACGGGCATTGCGCTCCTTCCAAATTAACCACATAATACACGCTGGAACCATATTCCACACTTTGGAAGTGTGACTCCCCAACCAATTCCACCATGCAAAAAGAAGAGAAACAACACTCTTCGGCATTACCCATTGAACCCCAAACAAACGAAGGACTTCACTCCACAAAGTATAAGCATACTTACAATGGATCAATAAATGATCCACAGTTTCCTCATCACATCGACAAAGGCAACACCAATTCACAAGAGGTAACTTCTTCTTAACTAGGTTATCTATAGTAAGAAAGCCACCATTTTAGATACCTTAACACACCAAATGCTCTTCCAAGGAAAAGACACTAACGGGGCTGCTAGCAATGAATTATAGAAAGAGCGCACATCAAAAACACCACTACGATTTAATTGCCACATCATGGTATCATCACCCCCCCCCCCCCCTAGGTAACTTGGAGGAAATATACGCAAAGAACTCATAAAAGATCCCTGTCTCCCAATTTTGAAATGTACGACGGAAACGTAAGTTCTAGCTTCTACCACCTCCATCTAGAGCATAATCAACCATTTCAGAAATCATAGCTTCCTTGTTCATAGCAATAGCAAACAGTGCTAGATATAAGTCTTTTAAGGCAGTAGGGCTACTCCAAGGGTCATACCAGAATATGATGCGAAAACCCTCACCTATCGCATACAACACATGACCAAAGAAACTCTTAACCCCCTTCCTAATGTTCTTCCACATACCACATCCATGAGTCCCTCTAACAACTCTACTACACCATCCCCCACTGGACTCCCCATATTTGGAAGCTATAACCTGCCTCCATAAACGTGTGACCTCAGTTCCAAATCTCTAGAGCCATTTCCCAAGCAAAGCTTGGTTAAACAGCCCAATTTTCCGGATCCCTAAACCACCAGACTCTACTGGCCACACAACTTTCTCCCAAGCAACAAGTGAGAATTTAAAGACCTTATTAGATCTCCCCCAAAGGAAATTCCTCTGAATCTTCTCTAATCTATCCGCCACATGTTGTAGAATAGTTAATAAAGATAAATAATAAGTAGGGAGACTTGATAAAGTACTTTTCAATAAAGTAAGTCTACCTCCTTTTGACAAATATAACTGCTTCCAACCTGCAAGCTTTTTTTCCATCCTTTCAGTGATAGGGTCCCAAATTGAGGAATCCTTATAATGTGCCCCCAAAGGCATCCCTAAATAAGACATGGGTAAACAACCTACCTTACAACATAAAATATGAGATAAGACATCCAAGTTCCCAACCTCCCCAATCGACATAATCTCACTCTTACCAACATTTACTTTCAATCCTGTGATAGCTTCAAAGAAAATTAGAACCATACGAATATGTAATAATTGTTCCTTGGAAGCATCACAAAATAGAATAGTATCATCAGCAAACAAAAGGTGAGAGATATGCAAACCTACACGTGTATTGGGATTTGCTTGGAAACCACTGATAAAGCCTCCATCCT
Organism: Quercus variabilis; assembly: GCA_030445155.1. Lineage (NCBI taxonomy): Eukaryota > Viridiplantae > Streptophyta > Magnoliopsida > Fagales > Fagaceae > Quercus > Quercus variabilis. The sequence goes on along the minus strand of CP129449.1, from coordinate 47,898,890 downwards.
TTGTCCTTTTCAACAACCTACTCAATACTTCCATTACTAATAAGAATAAGAGTGGAGATAAGGGATCCCCTTGGCGAAGACCACAAGAGCTGCCAAAGAAACCAATTGGAGATCCATTAATAAGGATTGAAAAACGAGCAGTAGAAATACACATCTTCATCCATCTCCCCCACTTCTCCCCAAAACCCATCCTCTCCATAAGGTAAAATAAGGCACTCCAACTCACATGATCATAAGCCTTCTCAATACCCAATTTAATAATCACACCCGGAATACCACTCTTCAATCTACCATCCAAGCATTCATTTGTAATAAGAACAGAGTCAAGTATCTGTCTTCCCCCAACAAAAGAATTTTGGGAGTTGGAAATAAATTTATCAAACACACAACGAAGTCTATGTGCCAAAACCTTTGAAAGTAGCTTGTACAGACTACCCACCAGGTTGATTGGGCGAAAATCTCTAATATTGACTGCACCAAGCTTCTTCGGAATCAAGCATAGAAAGGTGGCATTGAGTGATTTTTCAAAGATACATTCTTTATGGAAGTCTGCAAAAAAAGCCAAAATTTCCTTCTCAAGAACACACCAGCATTTTTGAAAGAAAGCCATAGTAAAGCCATCTGGACTAGGAGCCTTATCACCCTTAGCCTCCCATAGGGATGCAATGATCTCCTCCTTCTCAAACTCTCTTTCTAAAGCAATCCGATCGGTTTCATCCATATTTGCAAACTCTAAACCATCAATAGCTGGCCTCCAAGATTTGGTCTCCTGATACAAAGCCTTATAAAAACCCACCACTTGATCCTGAATTGCAGACTCATCCTTATACAAGATACCCTCAACCTCCACACCTCTCATAGTATTTGAACGTCTATGAGAATTAGCAAGCCTATGAAAAAATTTAGTATTATTATCCCCTTCTTTTAAGTACAAAGCCTTTGATTTTTGCCTCTAAGAAATCTCTTCTAAGGAAGCTAAATACTCAATATCAGCCTTTATCTCAGCCTTTCTTGCACTATTTGCATGTGACAAAGTTTGCAGCCCTTCTCTTAAATCTAGGTCCAGAAGTTTAGACATCAAGGATTTTTTCTTAAAAGCTACATCCCCAAAAACATGTTTATTCAAATGCTTCAAGTCTCCCTTAAGAGCCTTTAATTTGCATGCTAGAACATAACTAGGAGACCCTACAAAATGGTATCCGTTCCACCAACCTCTCATAAGATCCATAAAACCCTTCACCTTAAGCCACATATTCTCAAATTTGAAAGAAGTCTTTCCCCTCGACTTTCCACCCGCCTCTACAAGAAGAGGACAGTGGTCTGAAATTACTCTAGGAAGAGGCCTTTGAATCACATCCAAAAAATGATCCTCCCAATCAGCGGATACTAGCACTCTATCAATTCTAGACATAGAAGGGTTCTCTAAGTCACGGAACCATATATACTCACCCCCCACCAATGGTATATCAACTAATAAATCCCTCTCAATAAAGTCCGAGAATTTGAACATGGCTAGACTGAAAGAAGAACAACTAAGACGCTTTGCTGGATATCTGATGATATTAAAATCACCAAAAAGACACCAAGCAGCACTCCACCTCCCTTTCACACTATCAAGTTCAATCCACAAAGCATCCTTAAAACCATCAGCATTCGGACCATATACCCCTATACATATCCAAGCAAAACCGTCTACCACGCCCTGTAACAAAACAGAAACAGAAAAGCATCCAACCATACAATCTATTTTTTTTATACACCCTTGTGTCCCACGCTAGAATAACCCCCCCTGCTGTATGAATAGCATCCAAAGCCTCCCAATCAACAAAAGGGCTACTCCAAAGACTTTTCACAATAGCAGAATTGACAGAATCCAACTTGGTTTCTGGGAAACACATTACATCACACTTTCACTTCTTAAGTAAATTCATCACTGTATCCCTCTTTTGAGGATTGTTTAATCCTCTCACATTCCAAGATAAGATTTTCAAATTCATGGACAACTACCTGAGCCCACCCTAATGAAATTCTCAATCTCTCTGGTTTGTCAACCAGATTGCCCCTCATAGTTAACGGAAGAGACTAAGCTCCTCAGTTCCCTCATTCCTTTTTTTGATGAAGATGCATTACGACGCAAACTACCTACCGTGGCTTGTTTTTCCCACTCTTCCTCAAGCTTTTGAAAAAAAGGCAATGCACTGCTGTTTGCATGAGTCAATAGGAAAGCCCACAAATTTACCAAAGCCCTTGATCTTCCTCTTCACCCATGCTGAAGGTTCTAACTCCTCCCCCACAAGAAAATCATCTAGTATAGTCTCCTCTGAAACTAATTCCATACCCCTTTGTAGTTCCCACTTAGCCAGAGGCACACATTCCAAAGCATTCCCAACATCCTCATCCTTGCCTGACCCCGTGGGGTTGACCCAGTCTAGTAGCATGATTTTATCATCCTTAGAATCAAAGCCCAGCTCAGACAGGGGAGAGAAACAATTATTACCTAGCATCTAGTGATGACGGAACATATCGGAAGATTCAGAAACCAATAGAGGTGGGGAAGCAGATGGTTCGGCATTGACAGGTTGCCCATCAGAGTTAAGGATAGGCCTAGAGTTTAGGAAGTCCTCCGCTAGACCACCGGCGACCCTTACACTAAAACCCATACAACCCACCTCAGCCCTGCTAGAGTTAGGGTTCATTGGAAGACCACTGATAGCCCCAACCTTGCTATCGCACCCATTAGACCTTGAAAAGACACCACCAATCTCGTCGGTACTGGGAAACACCATTAGTGGCTTCTTGGCAGAACCGTGGGGATCCAAATCTTTACTAAACTGGGTTCCCACTGACAAAGCGTGAGTCAACATCTCACCCACACACCCCTCGATCCTTGGGAGGTCCCTATCCAACTTGCCAGTACATGAAGACAACATCGGACCCTTCTTGGCTGAAACATGTAAACCTGATCCTTCTCCCACCTCCCATGTACTTCTTTCAGTTAAACGTAGAAAAATTAGAAAAATAATTGAGGACCAAATATATGGTTAAAATTTTTGAACCAGTACTCTCTAGATGGTATGTATCTTATTTATTGTATTATATAATTGAATCATTTTCAATGACATATATATTGCCTAATATATAGTTATGCAACCTGAAGGAAACTATCCTAACTAATATCCATATGGATTAATAAATAGAAAAGAAGGTAAAGAAGAGCTTTTTCTTTTTAAGAAAAAAATGGTTAAGAGAGGGTGATTAGTGTGACATTCCTATCCGAGCATAACCATAATCGTCCCTAACGGCCCCCATGTTAAGACTTTATCCTAATGAACTATAAGGAACGCTAACACATTACTAGTGGGGAATGAGTGACTCAATCCTAAGATACTTTGCATATAAAAGTCTTGTTGGCCTAAGGCCTTAGCCACTTGGCCACCAATCACGTCAGTGTGTGGAGCCTAATTTAATAGGTGGAATTTGAACATTTTCATTTTAGATAAGTAGTAGGTCATGATCAATGATAGTGGACAAAGAAGAGAATAATAATATACTAAAAGATTCATGGCTTTCCCATTCCTATTCATTAAAAAAGAGAAAAAAAAAAAAAAAAAAAAAAAAGGTAAATATTGGTAAGAGCACCAGCATTGGGATGTAAACATCCCCAGTTGCTATTTTACAACCTAATTTCTCAAAAACAAGCTCCATCCTAGTTGCTAAACTCAAATTTTTTTCCCACTCGCTATAGTGAAGTTGCATATATGCAACCTCATTGTTCACATGTTGTATAAAAAAATACTACCATTATTTTATTAATTAACTCCATTTTCTCTCTCCTCTAACTCTCTGTCTCAGTTCTCTATCTCTATCTCTTCTCTCACTATTTCTCTCTTCTCCGTTTCCCACTCTTCTCCCCCTTCGAATCAATGAGTGCTGGGTTCAGTGGTGGCTAGGGGTGTTTGTGGTGCAGTTTTAGGCCATTTTTAGCACCGCACTTTGCGGTGCGGTTTAGTTAAAACCATAATTGCACCACACCTTGTTTTTGTGGTCATATGTGCGGTGCGGTGTGGTATGATATGGTTTAGAGTTTAGCCAAAATCATAACCACACTGCATCTCATTTTTGCGATTACATGTGGATACTATGTATAAAATGCGGTTTGAAGTCAATATATTTTTCAAATTTTGGGCTTTTCCTACTCAACCCAAAACTAATTTTTTTTTTTTCCTTTTTTTGGGCCAAGTTTTAAATTATTGAGCTAGTTTTTCTTTATTTTGGGTTGGCTTTTCTAGTCAACACTTGCTAGGGTTATTATTATTATTTTTTTTAAAACTAGGGTTAATAAACTATTAATAATTTATTTAATATTAAAAATAATAAATATATTAATATATAGAGAGGGTGTGGTGTAGTGCAGTTTGTGCGGTTTTCTTATTATAAAACCACAAACTGCATTACACCGTGCAGTGTGGTGCGGTGTGGTGTACTATTACTTGCGGTATGGTGCGATTATACCATTTTGCGAATGGTTTTGGTGTGATTTTTGCGGTTTATGCGGTTTGGTGAACACCCCTAGTGGTGGGGTTTTGGTGGTGGAGTGAATCAGTGGCCATGTTTGGTGGTGGTAGATCGGCTTTTAGGTTTTAGATCGACATGGAAGATCACCGTGGGTGGGATTTAGTTGGGTTCAGATCACCGTGGTTGGGATTCCAGTGGCCGTGGGTGGGTGAATCGATGCTACACTGCTATTCTCATCTCTTTCAACCGAAGATTAGTCATTTCTGGTCTTGGGTCGTGGTTTCTTGGTCATTTCTAAGCTTGTGGTTTGGTGGGTATGTAAATTTTGTTGAAATTTTTGGGTTTCTTGGTGGTTAATTGTTGTTCATTTCTTGGTTTGTGGTTTCTCTATGGTTGTTTGTGGTTCGGTGGCTTGGCTAGCTTTGGCGGGTTACAGTGGCAATGGGTTTGTGATTGCTTCGGTAGGTTGAAATTGTTGGGCTAAGTTGTGGTAGGAGGTTGCTAGCCTTGGTGAGTTAGTGGTGGTGGTGGGTTTGATGGAGATAGAGGAAAAGAGAGAAGTGTGATGTTTATATTATGATATTATTTAATTTTGTAATTTATATTGTTTTATTGAGTTGTATATACTATATACCCCACCCACAATGGATGGGTAACCAACACATATCAAATTGAGTAGTATATAAAAATAGAAATTGGAATATTGGATAAGTTGTAAAATAAGATGGTAAAATAAGTAAAGTAATTTTTTAGGATGTAAAATAGAAATTTTTTAGCATCTCAGATGCTAATGCTCTAAGGGGAGGTCAGGATCATGGGTTCACGAAGCCTAGAATTGCCACATTGCACCACCAAGGGTGCTAGTACCATTGGACTAACATGTTTTTTTTTTAGAGAGAATTTCAATCTATGGCATCCGTTTCTGATGATAGCTCTTTATTATCAAACCAAAACACCAATCAGTTTTTTATGTTGGCGGGGATTGAACCTCAGATCTCTTATTCAACCATCAGAGACTTTACTAATTGAGCTAGCTGGAACCTACCCATTGGACTAACTTGTTGAACCATATTTGCAAAATAAAATTTTCTTTTTGCAGTAAAATGTTAAGAATATTAATGTGAGCGGACATTTAACATTAAAAAAAAAAAAAAAAAAAAAAAAAAAAAAAAGGAAGAAAAAAAGTGAACAATTAGCATCGAATGCAAATTATGAAGGGGTCATAAAAGATAAAAAACGATATCAATGAGTTAGGATAACTCTTAGATTTCTCCAATCTCCACCATCTGTAGGTGGGATTATACTTATCGTAATTTTTAACATTTTTTTTTTAATTTTTAATTATTATTATTATTATTATTTATAACGGAGCCATTTGATATTGCTTGCCTTTCAAAAAAATCCACTTCACTTCTTAAAGGCCTGGGCATAGTTAACCGATCTTTGTGTGTGTTTTTATTACGCATATTTTTGGAGTAAAAGAGGCCGGCAAATATTTAGGAATGTTAATACGCTGAAGTGAGCCACACATCACTATAGACGTAATCTCTTCAGTTTGTTTACTTGGCCATCAAGTTCAAACCATATGCTTTTTCTCAACCAAAAAAAAAAAAAAAAAAAGTTCAAACCATATTCCAAAAAATAGAAAAAAAAAATTCAAACCAAACTCGAGTTTAAAATCATGTTTAGTGCTTTAGTTAATGAATGAGGTATGCCACTTAATTTATGCATGAATAATTTTATTTTCAATAATAGATTAATCATTAAACAAACAAAAATCACATTGTGTCAACAACTAAAATAAAATAGCTTAAAAAAAAAAAAAGGCTACTCAATCCATTATATCATCATCACAAAAATATGAATGTCTAAAAAATACTAAACCTTAATTTGTAGAATATTGGTTTTAATTAACTCAACTAATAAATTTTCTTGTCGTCTAGTGACAGAGCCAAAAAATATATCTAATGGGGATTGGGGCCAACTAATTATAACAAAAGTCTTGAATAAAAATAAAATTAAGTCAAAACAAATACTTAGTTCCATATATTAACTTTAATTTGACAATATTATGCTCTATGTAACTATGTTCTTTTGGAGATGGGTTCAAGTTACATCTAGTGTAATTTTACAAAAGTTTCACCATTTGTAGACCGTAGATTTGTGATTGATCTAATGGTTAAAAAAATAGCATTAAATACTAATTGACTTACACCTGATTCACTTAATTAATAGCAATTTTGTTTCTCTCTCCTTATTTATTATTTAAAACCTTTTACATATATTTCGTTTTTTGCCAATGACTTTACAAATATATTTGCCCATTTCGTGTGTGTGTCTATATATATATATATATATATTTGTTTTTGAGAATCTATATATATATATATATATATAGAGTTTTGAGTTATCCATCATGTTACGTTTTTTTGGGGGGGGGGGGGGTTTGAATTTTTCTTCCTCATATTGAATGAATTCAAAATAAAATAAAAAACACATATACATAGGATTTGAATTATCCAAAGATCATATAGCAATAAATAGATTATTACTATTTTTAATTGTTAACGTTGTCAATTTATCAGATATATATATATATATATATGATTAGGTCCAATTGTTAATTCAATTATAAATTTACACCGAATCAATTTATTCAAGCATTTGGCTTCTATAATCAAACAATAAACTTGGGATCCAGAAACCAAACAAAGAAAATGACATGAGTATTACAGACTTAGGCACACCCAAAAAAGAAGAAGAGAGAATTGCAAGTATAATTGTAAAGTCATTCAAAAAAAAAAAAAGTATTTGTGTTAATTATTATTTGAGAAACTTATTATTTAAAACCTCATTAAACAACACTTAAGCCATTTATTTATTTTTAAGGAGACAGGATATATATTCATAATTGATAAGATTAAAAGAGTATGACTGGCTTAAAAGAAGAAAAAAAAAGAGAGAAAAGAGTAGTACGAACTCAACAAAAAACAAAAACAAAAAAGTATTGCAAATATATTTGTAAAGTCATTGGCCAAAAAAAGAATATATGTAAAAGATTTTAAATAATAAATAAGGAGAGAGAAACAAAATTGCCATTAATTAAGTGAATGAGATGTAAGTCAATTAGCATTTAATGCTATTTTTTTTTAACCGTTAGATCAATTGCAAATCTACGATTTACAAATGGTGTAACTCATGTAAAGTTATACCAGGTGTAACTCATGTCAAGTTACACTAGGTGTAACTTGAACCCATCTCGTTCTTTTGATGTACTAAAATCATTTGAATTTGATTATGAATTAATCAAGGATCGATCATGTACTCATAAAAGTAACATCTTTTTGCTTAGGATCATATTTTTGAGCTCTTGTAGGGAGTTCAACACCTAAAGTTTCATATTTTGGCACCAATGGTTAGGTAAAAGCTTTTGAATTTTGAAAATTTTTTCTTTTAAAATATGCATTTATGGGCAAGTTTTGCAGTCCAGGTCCAAGATGGATGGGATCTTAGCCTAGTAAACCCATTACAATTAATTTGTAGATTGGGTTAAAGAACTAGGCCCTAATGAACTTAACAACGGCTAGTATTGATTTAAAAAATGACTAAGCAAAAATAAAGCACACAAGATTGAACGAATTCCCTGTCCAAGGAGACCAATTTTATTATGAGTCAGTAGGACTGGTCATAAGTGCAATGTTGGTAGCTACAGTCTTTTTTCTCCCCCCTCTCTCATGGAGAGTCTCTCACATTATATAGCTTCCTTTGGACCATCTTGATCTTACATTTGTTGATCATCTGAGCCTTTATTTGAGCACTTGTTCCATCAGTCACATTCTTTGGCTTTTTGTGAGTCGTGGTAGCTAAGACTGCACTGTTCAGGGTCTTCTTTACATAAATGCAGTCAGAAAAGTATTTGCATTGCATTTAATACGGTGATAGCAATTTTTCCTTAAATATTTCTAAATTCCCATCGCTCTTGTACATGTATGACGCGTGGCCTTGTAGCTGAAGCGTCCTAAAAGTTTGCATTGATCGTGTGGAATACAGATTTGAGCTGCATTCATTATGTCTGAGGAGGATTTCCTTCTCAGACCGCCCTTTATTTGTTTCTTACTTATGAGATTTTAAAAATTGGAATCCCTCACAATTATTTCCCCCTCCTCGGACGTTCACTCGTCCTCGGATAGGACCCAAGGCCCTATATAATTTTGGGCCCTTATCTCTAAAATACATATGATAGATGGTTAGTCCATAAATTACTCACACTTTAAAAGGTAAATATTTGAATTTTATAAACTAGTTATATAACTATATATTTTTTTTAAAAAAAACGAAGTGCACAATTGTTTAAAAACAAAACTATTTTAAGTTTTATATTTTATTTGAACTCTTTTCTTTGTTGATTTGGCTTTTTTCTTTTCCTTTGAAAAATTGTTGATTTGGATTTGGGGGTTTTGCAAGTATTTAAAGGGCCATGCCCTTATTAATGGGCCAAAGCAATATTTTGTTTTTTGGGTTTTTCTTTTTATATAATTCTTTGAGTTTTCTGTACTATTTTTTTTTACTAGTTTAAATATTTGAGAATCAATTATAAATTTTGAAAGACTAAACTCTACTCCATCTATTTACTAAAAAAAAATTATAAATTTTAGTTTTTGAGATGTCAAATTCTAAAAATTTCAGGAGGGCAAGTTGTAAGTTGTAATTGAATATTTTTTGTTTTTGACAAATCTAATGTGAATTGTAAAAAGTCATGGCCTCCCGGCCCCTCCCTAGTTCTGCCCTATTGTCGTTGAATGAGAGATTTGGGATACGATCTCCGCTTATATCAAAAGCCAATTAGTATCTTGATCTGATAAACTTATCATCTTCCTTAACAATAATTAATATACTAAAGTTAATTAGTTTGTCATGGACATAAACAAAAAAAATCTAAAAAGAAAATATTAATATATATATTATAAATCAAAATATAACCTAAAAATAAATAAGTATGACAAAAAGAGACAATGAATTAGAAAGATATAGTAAATTTTACTACATAAGCTTTAAAATTGGTATGTCATCAATTACCAAAAAAAAAAAAAAAAAAGAAAGAGTAATTTAGACATTTATTAATTCATAAAAAAAATTTGGACGGTATCTAAGTGAAGCCTAACTCATAAATATGATCATCTGATTAAAAAAAAAAAAAAAAGAAGGAAAATCCCTTCCCCCCCCCCCCCCCCCCCCTAAACTACAAGAATGCACAATCATCTCCATAAACTAAATCATGTGTAACACTTTACCTCATTTCGTCACTTTCTGAGTTAAGTCTAACAAAACATAATATTAAAAGACCAATTGACCCTCTACAATCTATTTTGAAATAAGAGATCAATTGGTCTTTTAATACTAATTTATGTTAAACTTAATCCCCAAAGCAGACATTAGGGGTTAAGTGTTACAGAGTTATAACTTTGGGGCTTCAATTGTTCATTTTGATAATTTAGGGAAAATGTGTAAAATGAGGTATAGTGTAGAGTAAAAAATTGTCATTTTTCCTTAAAAAAAAATATATTAAACCTAAGACATGAGTTATTTGTAGAATAAACTCAAAAGTCAAAACACATACAATATCTAAGTAAGCCATAACTCATAAATATATTTTACAAAAAATTAGCAACGATAAAGTTGTGATTTTCAATTCTTGTTTTTTGGCATTAATTCTGTGTCAAATTTGATTGTAATTCATTCAATTATTTCCCTATATTTTTATGGGATTAAATGTAATGGATATACTGTTCAATTTGGTAAAGAATTGGGAAGAATGAGGTGTACATGGGTCAGGTTGGGTTAAAGAGTTTTTTAAACCAACTCATCTTTGTTGGATTGAAAAATTCTCAACACAACCCAACCTATCACATGTATAGAAAACCAATCCAACCTAAACCACATGGATAGGATTGAGTTGATGGGTTTTGTGTGTGTGTGTGTGTGTGTGTGTGTGTGTATACATATTTTTTGCATTGTAAAAAATTAGGCTATCATCAATTATTCATACACATTTTTCAATAAATTGTAATCCATATAATATGCTTACATTATATTTCATTTTTCCAAATTTATCACTACTAATTAAAAAAAAAAAAAAACCAAAACCAATCAAACTAGACACACACACACAATAATAATAATAATAATAATAATAATAATAATATTTGTCAAAATTTTTCATAATTATCCACTTAAGTTTTTAAAATTTTTGTGCCAAGTTAATTAATAAGTGCAAAATACTAAAAATCTAATATTAATGGACTTCAACATTTAAAAAAAAAAAACCATTACATGTGCTTAATAAAAATCACTACACAATAAAGATCACTACACGTTCTATCTTATTAAAAACCTAATTATTTATATTTTTATGATAAAAATTGTGTTTAATCTTAAATGTATATGTGTTACATACTATTTTTTTTAATAATTTGACTAATTATTTATATTTTTATAATAAAAATTGTGTTTAATTTTAAATACATTCATGTGTTTCTATGAGTTACATACTAGTTAAAATAAAGGCAATTGAATAAATAAAGGCAATTGAATAAATTTATATACACGGTGAATTAAATTGGGTTAAGTGGGTCGATTAAACTATCAATTTGAACTCAATCCGACCTAACTCAAGAGTGAAAATAAAATTCCATTACATGTTTTATGTTTGTCTTGTTTTGAATTTTATTAATTTATTATAGGGAATTTGGAAAAAAAAAGAGTGAGTGGTGGTGGTGGAGTAGGGGGGAAGGGAAGCTTCGCCCAAAAAATTTTAGAGGGTGGGGTGGGTGGGGAAGGAAAGACGCGGGAATATGGCAGACAGTTGGTTGGGTCCCTCTACCTCTCCCTCTTTCCATTTGTGTAGTATTAGTAAGGCTATGACCTCCCAATCCCATCACTCTCTTTCCCATTTTCCTTTCGGATCTCTTTCTCCAATGGCTACGCTTCGTTCTTCCTCACTCAACCATTGCCGTTGCTCCTCTAACTCAAACCCTAACCAGCCTTCTTTGCTCGTCTTTTCTGGTTTTACTTTCACTCAATCTCTCTCTCTCTCTCTCTCTCTCTCTATATATATATGTTTTTATTTACAACAACAACAACAATTTTCGATTTTGTACAGGTGGGACTGCGTTTAACGGTGTGGTGGAAGAGCTTAAGAATTTCACGACTCGTGTCGCCCATGTTCTTCCTGTTAGCGATGACGGAGGAAGCACCGCTGAGATTGTTCGTGTCCTCGGTAATTTTTTTTTTTATTAATGAATGAATTTTTGGTTTTTGCTCAACAATTCTATGTTATGGTATTTGTGCATATATATATATATATATATATATTTCCTGCTATTAGGTGGTCCTGCTGTTGGAGACATAAGGTCGAGGTGTTTGAGGTTGTCGGATCAAAGCAGTGCTGAGGCTCTTGCTGTCCGAAGATTGCTTGGTCATCGTTTACCACTTGATGCCCCGTTGGCCAAATCAGAATGGTATGCTTTTTGTTTTTGTATTTTATTATAAGTAATGAAATTTGATTGAAGAAAAAGATTACTTCATGTTCGCGACCGATGAACACAAATAATCTTAAACAATTACAAAGAATTAGACAGAAAATTGAAGTGAGTCATGGGTGATGGAACTCTATAATAGAATCATAAGTTCTGCAATCATTCTGCGGATTAAGAATTTTGTTTTCAAATGGGTGATGGTAGCATTAAGTATTTCACATGGATCGTCACACAATATAACTAGAATCATGGTTAGGAACAAGTGGATGCCCTCTCAATTTTTTTCTTTGTATGTTTTTTAAAATATAATTATGTCATGTGGTGCGTTATGATTACATTCAAATTATTGATGCAATTTATTTTAAGTAAAACTCTATCATCAAAGTTTCAGGAATTTTAAAAACACTGCTCCAATTAAAGTTCTATCATCAAAAGTTCCAAGAAATTTAACAGATTTTGTTTAAAATTATTTCCAAAATATTAATATTCTAGTACCAAAGTAAGTCATAATTTATAAATATCTTTATATATATATATATATTAATATACATCGTTAAAAATTGTCTCAAATTCTTGTTTGGGTGTGGTTTGCTTATTGGATTTCTTATTGTGAATTTGTGAGTAGTTTTGTTACTGTTTGTGAGTGCCGTTTGTGAGAGGCTGTGACTTGGTCTGTGAGGTTTGATTGAGAGGTTGTTGTCCATATCCTTCATTGTAGATATTGGCTGGCATTGTGTGTGGATGTGAACTTGGTGTTGGCCAAACCAAATCTAACTTTTGTGTCTTATGTGAATGTTTTATTTTATTTTTTTAAATTTTTGTGTGAATATGCTTCCGCTAGTCCAAATTTTCAACATACATTTACAAGATAATCTTTGAAGAACAATTAAAACTTCTTTCTAAACTCTAAAGATTTGTTAAAGCTCCCTTTTCTTTTGGGGAGGAAGGGGGGTTGTTGTGGCTAGCTCTTTTTTTTTTTTTTTTTTTTTTTAATTTGGATAATTAGGCATTATGTACACCAGGAAAATGATTCCCCTTCATTTGTTTTGAAATGGAGAGGGTGGAGATTTACTTTTTCATAAATCTAATCATGTACATGTTGCTATGTTGTTCAAAATCACATTTCAGCAAATAAGGAATGCTAACTGATTATGAATAACATGGCACCATATCCATCTTTAAATTCGTGAATGTACTATTTTTATTTATTTTTTAATGGACACTCAGTTTCAAAAGCTAATGGTGAGGATCCTGATCCTGCAAAAAGGGTCATATGAACATATAAATTTACAAGTATATGTACTTCATATGTTCTCATAGTGGGAAATGCCTTTCAGTTCTTAATAATTGTATATTATTTATAAAAAAAAGGTTATTTTGATTGTGCACAAGTTGTATTGCTACTATTTCTTCTTCAGGTAGCATTAACCTATTGCCTACTTTTGACTTGTGCTTTCTAGTTATTTAGTTAAAAAAAAAAAAAAAAAAACTTGTGCTGTCTTGTTAATACTTATGTATTCTGAGTTTATCTCATTTACTTGCTAGGTGTTACTGTGATGGGGGTATTGAGTAATGCTATGCTGAGTTGAGAATTTGACAGGTACGATATTGTGGAAGGACAACATCTTCTATGGAATGGTGTATCAAAACCCTACAGGGAAACAATTCGAGCTTTCCTGGCTTATTTCCAGAACCAGGTGAATATCTGGCTTCTGTACTTAATTGTCTGTAAATAAACTTAAGTGGTCTTATCGAAGAGACATTGCCAGCTTTTTTCTTACCTTTTCTGGCCCTAAATGTTTTCATAGACTTTTACTTTAGCTTCCAATTAATTTAATTTTTTTTTTTTTTATTGTCTCTTCAACGGTATATTCTTTCCAAATTGTATATTATATCACGTTATGCAGTATAGCTAAAAATTTTAGATAATATGTGTGGAAATTAAAGATTGAATACTTAATGTGATAAACTATGTTAAGGATTTATTTAAATTATTCTTATCTTCACATAAATATTTTTAATTATTTTCTTTCTTAATATTGCAATTTCAATTTTTTTTAATCCCCTCATCACTGCTTCTATGATTTCATATGTCAATTTTATACCTTCCTAATTTTGATTGATCTTTTGAAGTTATAACTACTTTATCTTGATGCTTGGCATGAAAATTTATATAACTTTTATGAATTTTGAATACAGATTCTCCGGCGGTCTGATGAATCATTTTGTTTTAGCAATGGCAGGTACTTTGGTCATTTGAGTTAGATCTTACTGTTGTTTCTTATTTTTTGTGTCATAGTAATGCCTTCTAAAATTTTGATGACTATTGTTTTGAGTTGTGATGACGAAAATTTTGATGGTCCATGAGTATGGTGCTCTATTTCAGGGATTTGAATATCATATTTGAGTGAACCTTGTAATTGTAGGCTTCCTAATAACCATTACAAGTAGCTTATGCTTATCTATTAAAGCTTTTTGTTTCATGTAGTGTCTCTTAATTGCTGTATAATCTTGGAGGTTATAATTTCCTTTCTGGAGGTTTTGGATTGATAAATTACCACTAATTCCAAAAGCTTAAGCTATTAGGAAAGAATGAATTGATAATTTAAATATTATTCTAACACTTTCCTCCATGCATGGGGCTAGATTCCCCCTTAACAGAGGTATGGGAAGGTAGAGTGGAGACAAGGTTCAAACTCATGATCACTTGCTTTGATACCATGATAAATTTTCACTAGTTCCAAAAGCTTAAGCTGTTGGGAAATGGTGAATTAAATCATATAACTATTATTAAACAGGAATAAAGAGATTTTGGTCTTGGAGTACTTGCTAAAAGCAAGTTTCTAAGTTCTGGACATAAGCAATGACTGGTGAAATCTTGGTGTGGAATAAATTTGCAAGAGTTTTAAACCTCTTCCTTAAGGATTAGGCTTAGAGAAATTAACAGTGTAGGAGAAGGCCAATTTGCAATGTCAATAGACTCTAACACAGAAACTCAGATGTTAATCTCTATATTAGTCCAACTTGTAGGGGATGTAACCTGTGTACACATTTGCATTTGGTTCACTGTTACAAGAAGATTCCAGAAGTGGCACTGATCAATCTTTAAAGGTTGTCCCTAAATAACTTTAGCTTTTAAGAAATCTTTACAAATTAATTTGGCTTCAACTCATTTTCTTACTGTATTCACACCTTTTATGCATTAGAATTATGAGGTTGAACTTTTCAACCATTAGATAAACACCCCACCTTTTTTTTCCCAGGGCCATCATGAATATAAGACAAATTGCTTTGTTTGGGTATCGAATTGTCATTAGTTGTTGTGGTTGTGAACATTCAAGCCCTTAAACACAATTCATTTATTTATTTATTTTGCTCAGTCACTTGTGGTTAATCCAATTTTCCTAGTAAATAATTATTACATCTTAGTTAATTCTTATTCTTATTAATTTCTTTTCTGATATTACCAGTTACTTAACTGACACTCCTAATTTTTGCAGCATTGGGAATTTCTTCTTTGCAGGAGCACGTATATTTTTTCAGTCTTTAGATGCTGCAATATTTTTGTTCTCACGTGTTTCAGATATTCCTTCAGAAAGTCTGGTCCTCCCAGTGATTTCAACCAATGACAGGCTTACATTAGGATGTGAATTATGGGTATGATGATGACTTGATCTATATTTTGATATGTATATGTATGCTTGTGGGCATTTATTTTTTTCATTTTGTATTTTAGTTCATTTATTTTGGAGGCTAAGTTTATGCCTATAATGAAAATTTTAGTTGAGAGTTCATTAATTGTACTAATAGTGGTGATGCCCAATATTGATCATTGGTAAGCAGGGTATGGCATCTTGCTGGATCCTATCTACGTAGTAATTTCATCCCAACATGAACATTCCATTTGCCCTGGCATTGTCAAAGTTTTAGCTTTTGATCCACCACCTTCATCTGACCATTGGTCCGACTTCCAACCTTGTTTGGTCAAGCCCAAACTTCCAGCCATCCTGCTCAAAGTCCAAAATGACATTGTGTATTTTTCTATTACCTTGGTCTGCCAAAGTTGTCATAACAAACTGTTTTGCCCTGAGATCCAAAAGAGTAAAAATTGACATCAGCTGAGATGGTTTGATTCTTATTGTCCGTTAAGTTCTATCTTAGTTTTTTTCGTAGAAGGCATGCACAGCATATGACAACTCTAATGTCAGTTCATCTATGGTAAACAATATTTGTGGGAAATATGAGTTTTAGCACAACTTATAAGCAATGCACGAGCATGGCAATAGACATACACATGCCAATTTATTTTCCATTGTCCAAGAAAATTCTCTCTTGTCGAGAAGTGATTTTACATTCTGAGTTCCCAATTTACTCCAAAAGTTTTTAGGGGTTTTGTCCTCTGTCTAGGATGGCAAATATCTGATGCTTAGTTTGTGATGCACATGTAGTTTATATATGGCATGTTAATCTGTTATGCTTTCTATTAGTTCTATTTTACACGTGGACGTGGTCCACTTATGATTTATCTAAAGAGGACCCAAATAGCAAATAATAAATTTGGATGAAGATGTACTAAATTGTGTAGCTAATGATTGATAAAAGTTTCTTAATTTTAGGATTAGACTCTTTGAAATTATTGGAAATGATAAATCAAGCTCATATTATATGAATTGAAGCAAATTAGCGTCTTTCATTATTTTGGATGATGTTCCAATAAACCTTTTTTTTTTTTTTTTTTTTAAATTTTTTTTTTTAAGAAGCATTGTTCCAATAAACCTAATAATCAGTTTCCAGTATGTAAAATAAAGCCAGAGTTAGTATTTCTATATTTTGAGTTTTCCTTTGTACTTGGAAATAGTGATTTATTTAAGGATATGAATTGTCATAATCTTGTGAATGTATCTTAATCCATGGTTCATTTATATTGTATTTTCACTTGCTGCTGCATCTTATATTTGAGTTTCATTGTTTAGCTGAAATTTTATATGCTTATCTTTTGGGAGAGGTTTAATTTGGCCATCAATGTGTTATTGTAACGATTCAATTGTTTTCTGTGATGTTGTATTAGCTCATTTTGAACTTAACTAATTATGCAACCATAGTCTGCAGAAATGATGCTAGTTTTAGATATTCAATAGGGGAGTTTTGTGTTATTATTTTTCTGATGGTTCTCTTCTGTGCAACTTACCTTTAGGATGGGACTATAATAAGAGGTCAGAATGAAATTTCTCATCCAACTTGTGGTTCCATGGAGCCTATTAATAAGGTATGCTGCTACTGTTTCATGATAAGAAGCCTAATTATGTTAATTATTGTCAAATAATGTCAATAGCATCATCCATCTGGAGAATTTTCAAGATGAATATTATTGAAAGCATTTGGTGAGTAATTGAAAACTTATGTTGGTGGGAATTGTTGCAATGGTGGTCATGAGAGTGGTGGACTGGTGATGGGGGTTTGGTAGCAATATTTTTGCAATCATGGCAACAATAGTGTGGTTGAGGTCATAATGGCGTCCTGAAGATGACAAGATTTTTTTTGTTCATTTGAATTTGGAAACGACAAGCCTTGTCATTTATCATTTATTTTTAGTCCCTTAATTTGGACTAAATTATTATTTTGGACTGTTAATAGTGAATGCCAAATTTCTAGTAAAGGTCAAAGCAAACAATAGAATGGGGATGGGTACTTGATTTCAATTATGTTTTTAAATCCTTTTTCCTTCAAAGTGTCCTTAGATATAGTCCTTAGGGTGTTGTTATTGGTTCTCCTCTCTTGCATGCTAATTCTATGATGTCGCCCTGGCGTCTTTGTAAAGTGTTTCATTTATGAAGGAAATAAAAGGGTGTTAGTATAGAGGAAGAGTTCCTATGAATATGATTTTGACTTGTTAAATGAGTTTTGGCACTATGCTGGTACTTTTTTGGTACATTTGTAGTAGACAAAGTTTCTCATTTTCTGGTAATTATTTACACAGTTTCTTCTATATTCAAATGCCTGATATTTATGATAGGAAAGATCTTTGGTTCCAGCGCTTCCTTCAAGAATAAAGCGGGTTTTCTACATGTCAAGTGAGGGCAGTAATTTGCTGCATGAGGTGAATTTTGCATTATATGTTTTATATAGTATTAGGGATATTGTCATGATAACTCAATTGTATATCTCATTATTCAGTCATGTATAAAGCCAATGGTCTTTGTATCAAACAGTATATCTTTTCACCCATAAACCAAGGGCTGGAGGGTGAGGTCATGGTCTCAATCCTGAATTGGTGCATGAATTGTAATTGCATGCCAAAAAAATGTTTATTCATTCATGTCATACTGCAAATATTTTTATTTTATTTTAAAAGGATAGAAAAAGGAATGAAAAGCCTTATAGCTCAACTAGTACCTCTTGGTGTTCCCAATGGAGACGTCTAGGATTCAAATCCCCCCAATACCACTGTAACTATTGCATTATAAAAAAAACTTATCCTTTATTTTACTGCCCCTGCCCCATCTTGTCTCCTGTGTGTGGGTCTGGATCAGTTTTACTTATCATCAGAAAAAAAGAAAAAAGTTTTTTAGCATTGGTGCCATAATATAATTCTATTCCTTTGCTAATTGAGTGAAACATGTCTGTCATAGGGATGTTGGGTTAGTCATGTTTTACATTTTTGACTCTTCAAAAGCATGTTATGGTGTCAGGAAACTCCAATTTGTGCTTCCTGAGATATGCGATTCCTATGGAACTAATACTTCTGTTTTCATCAATATTTGATTGTTTATATATATATATATATATATATATTTTCATATATCTCTAGTTATATAGAGATAAAGTATATATAAATTTTAGCTTTAGTATGGTATATTAATTTCTTTCTCCTACAAGTTTCCAGTAATTTTTTCTTTAATATTAGAATGTTGTCTGACAAGCATTAATCTAGGCCAAGATATAAGCCTATGAGCTCTAGCTTAAAATGAACCTTCTTCCCATGTAAAACAAGGTGGAGAGTGTAGTCATGATTCAAGATCCACTGATGGCGTGCATAATTTACCAATATGAAAGAAGTCTAGGCTAAAATAAAAACCTTTCTTTAAAATGATTTAGCATTAGCCATCAGTAAAAATGGGAGGTTTTCAAATTTGTTATATTTTCTTGAGGACTTAAGTTATTAAAAAAATTGACTCCTTGGCTTATGGGAAAATACAAGATGTGCCTTCTGTAGTTCTAACACATCAGCCTATTTTGATTTTGTATGGAAAGTATATATTTAAGATGTGTACTAATTCTTGATATCCAGTACCCATGATCATTTCTCTTTTGATATTGACTAGGTCTTCCCCACAGCAAATCCAGCTGTCCTGGACCAATTGAGTAATGTGGACTGCATTATTTATGCTATGGGATCCCTTGTTACTTCCATTTGTCCATCATTGGTAAAATTCTTGACCGTTAGCTTGCAAACTGCTTGAGTGAAATGGAAATTATCAGAGTCAAGTTCTAATTTACTGACTTGATGTTAAGAATTATATGCATACCAGTCTAAAACTAAAAGAAGTTCACTCACTGGAATTTAGCTTTCTAGTCCATCTTGTAAGAAGCACTCTACAACTTGTGATATTTGTTAACTAGCAACAATTATTATTTTTTTTTTCTTTTCAGCAAAAGAAAAAAAAAAAAAAAAGAAAGAAAGAAAGAAAAGGAAACTTGTCTTTTATATTTCTCATTGATCATTTACCACTTCTAGGTATTACTAGGCATTGGGGAGATCATTTCTTCAAGGTCCTGCCGCAAGGTACTTTCCATCACACTATCAAGTGCAAGTTATTGATACATGTGATTATTGAGTAAATGTTTTAAATGGTTTCTTGGTTCCGTTTGGCTAGGTCTTTTGAATTTACTATGTCTTGCTTTGTACATCTGTATATGTATGATTGTTTTTTTATTTTTATTTTTTATAAGTCCATCTGAATATATATGCTTATTTTTACAGATTTTTGGCATTGACATCTGCTTTATTTATTTTGCATGTTTTAATATATGTTTTGTACTTAATGGTTCATCCAATATTAGGTGCTTCTGCTGAATAGTACACATGACCGAGAAACGAGTGGCTTCTCTGCTTCTTGCTTTGTTACTGCCATTACAGATGCTCTAAATCGAACATATGGGGATCCTCATAATTGTCTAAAAAACAATGTGAGTAGATATTTTTATGTTTTGAAATCGTTTTGCTGACTGCCATGTGACTAGGTGATCCTCATTCAAATGGATGCCATAAATAGTAATTTTGCACATGCAATTTATAATGTTTCCACGATTAGGGTTGAACTGTTTATAAGTTAACTCAAAACTGTGTTCTCCTTGAGGATGAAGCTGACTGATAAGTTACTGTTGTCATTGGAAATGCTGTGCTAATATTAAATTTTCTTTGGTTCCTTACCCTTTTTGATTTCCTCAAACACAGAACACAAACAGCTAGTTAACTGGGGTGATCTTCATTTATCTTATCTTGTTCTTCTCTCTGATTGGGTGGTGATGCAGAACAAGGGTAGGGAAATAAGGATGAAGGAAAGAACAAAAGATAAACAGAACAAACTCTAGACTTCACCTCCTAGAATTTGCCTGAACCCTAGGCATTACCACCTAAGGGCATTTGGCATCACTACCAAACAAAGAGAACAGAAGAGGAGACATATGCTTTACCTATCAAAAAAAAGAGGAGACGTATTCTCATCATAATAATTCTTATTGCAAATCATACTGCCTTTTCACAATTATAGGGAGTACTAGTTAAATAAGATTTAGGGATAACACCAATATGGAAAAAATCTAATTACATCCCTTAAAAAGCCACAACATTAACACCAAATTCAAAATTCAACTTCAAAAAACAAAAAAAAAAAAAAAAAAATCTGCAAATTAAAAAATAATATGTTGGATGATTTTGGCACTCCCTGCATCAGGTTGTCTCTGTACTCTTAAACTCTCTCTCCCTAAGCCTTACGTCTACCCAGTCCTTTACACCTGAAACAAAGTCTGGAAGCATCATTTTTATCCTTTTCCTCTTTAGGCATCATCACACTTGCCTTTTCCATAATCATCTTCTCTTTCCCTCTACACTACATGTGTAGAGGTGACTCTTTAGGTTTTATTGGGGTCTGAAAAACTGAGGTGCACTCATTAACCATTCTTTTCTCCATTTTACAACCTTCATTCCCTTGACATAAATTGATGACCATTCATGTTCCCCCAAATTGGTGTGTCCATAGGTCTGTGGCAAATGGCTGAATGGTTTCTTCCTCACCATCTCTCCCTCCCCACCTTTTCTATTCCCTTCATATTTTTGAAATGGGAGAATGGCAATGTTTTCATAGCAAAAGTATTCTCATTCTTTGCAGCATGAATGGGGTTTTCGAAATTTATCTTTCGTGATAAGGGCTGTACTATGTAGTGTATGAAAAAATCTTGCTTTGTCACCTAGATATAATTGAAGATGGCAAATGAAGAAAATATGTAAT
This sequence comes from Quercus variabilis, assembly GCA_030445155.1. NCBI lineage: Eukaryota > Viridiplantae > Streptophyta > Magnoliopsida > Fagales > Fagaceae > Quercus > Quercus variabilis. The sequence goes on along the minus strand of CP129449.1, from coordinate 47,877,331 downwards.
TTATTCAAGTTCATATGTTTGTGCAGCCAAGTCAGTACATCAATACACTTTTGGTGCCCAAAGACGGCGAAATTCCCGTAGATGTTCAATGCTTGGCTGCCCAAGGAATCTTTGATGTGGTATGTGTGCATGTTACTGTTTGTTTTGAGTGGTATACCATACAAAAAGCTCTAGAAAATGTGCTTATATGAAACTACCATTTATGATGTTCCACATTTCATTTCCAAATTGAGCAGTATTCATTTGAAAATAAAATTAAGGCAATATACTTTTTAGGGTAAGATATTAAAGTTTTATTCAGATATTACTATGATGAGGGCATACTTCTGAAAGCTTTTAAACTACCCCGGGGTAGCTAAAGTTTCCCAATGGGGGCTGATTTGGCACCTCCAATCAAAGTGCTAGTTTTGAATATTGTTGTTACATGAAAGGTTGATAAGGCTAGACTTTTGACAGCTTGAACATTGGCAGCAGCCAGGAAGGATTCTCTATTATGTCATTATTTTCTAGTGCCCTGTATTCAGAAAAAATCCAAGTATCCTAAGCCAAAATTGATCTATTATTTTGATTCTTGAATAAATGTACTTGACTTGATGATGACAATATGCATTATTTGTGGACATTGGTTGTAACAAATTATTTATTTATTTTGTAGATAAATGTTGATTCTATACATGATCCGAAAGTAGGTGTAATATTTGACCCGAAGTCACTAATACAATCTCTTGCCGATGTGGTAGCCACCCACATGAGCACAAATGTTAAAGAGCTTAATTGACTATGCAAATGATTCTCAGGAGCAAGAGTAATAGGTTATGATTTGATTATTGGAGCCTTCTAATTGTTGGATCATTCTTCCTGAGGTATAAGTTTACAAAAATACAATTTTTTTTGCTAGTGCATCTCTTTTTCATATACTCTTTTATTCTCACAAATGTGTCGCCGTAACGATTCATACTATATAAAGTTGACATTTTATTATTATTATTTAATTATTTATTTCTGGCTACAGGTGAATTTGCCTCGCTTCTTTTGTTGGCTGTCATATGAACTTCAATTCAAACATGTTCATGGGATATTATGTAACATTATGGATACCTCAATTTAATTTATTGGCAGCAACTTTAAACTCATCAAACTATCTTTGACGGTTGATACCTCGCCCGCAGATTTCCTAGATGCTGTAACATTTTTCAGTATATATATGTGTGTGTGTGTGTGTGTGTGTGTGTGTGTTCCTGTAGTTTGATTTCCTTCATGTATGAATATTCCACTTGCTAACTTTTTATTTACCTTTTCAATTTGTCAAAACAAATTAATTCTTTATAGCACATTCTCATTCTGCCTAGCTGTTGAAAGCTATTAAACCTCCGGCCTGTGTGCTTCTATGTAGGTTTTGCTGAATCCTTCAGAGCTCTTAGGGAATTCACCATCTCATACGATTTCTTTTGTCGTGTCATTTCGTTTATAATAAATGGTCCAGATTATACAATTTCATCAATTCATTAACAAAATCCTTAAAATTTTGGTTTTTAAAAACAACTCAAGAAAATCAAAGTTCACCAACATTAAGCTTAAGCGGAATTTCAAAGATAATTGTAGAGGAACTTATAGCAACTCCCTTATCAATTATAACATACACTTTTAGACATTAAGAACGTATATTTATAGTTGTTTTTAAAAACCATTATTTTAGGAATTTTGTTCATGGATTAATGACGTAACATTATTTGGACAATTTATTCTAAAAGAGCAATCAATGATTTAATAAACTCTACGGAAGAGTTCCCTAAAAATTCTAAAAGATATTGATCATTATTGTTTATTTATTGTAATTCCTTTTGGTTCCTGCAAAGTCACTATCACAATCACAAGCTTTTTTTTTAAAATTTATCTTAGAATCTATTAGGGTTAGTGCTCTTAAATTCTATTATATGATGCTATGTATGATATTATGTATGACATTATGCATGATTTAATATTGTAACTAATAAAATTGTTTTATTATTATTATTTAAAATAATGGTAACATGAATATTCAAACATTATTATATTAGTCTATGAGATGCATAGTATGTGATTTATGTGAAAAATTACAGAAAATATAAATCACAAGTTCTTTGTAAACTCAGAATTTTAGTTTGTAGTCGGTGATGAAATCAGGCGTTTCATCTTCAAAGACTATAACATATCAACTAAGATGATTTGTTTTGATTATGAAAGTGAAGACTTCTAGTTGAAATGTTGATATGTTTTAAGATTTAAGACATATTGATTGGACCGCTGTGAGATTTATTATTCTCCAAATAATTGTCAAATTACATGAACTCTTAATCCTAAGAGAATAATGGACTTGATTATAAAGTGTAGGTTGCTTTGATATATCAAGAGTGAGATCTAAAGTAATGATCAAAATCTCAGTATGTTTGGCAGTCACATTTAGTGTTAATGAAACATATATTCTCAAGATAAAATTCATAATCTCTTAATGAGAATATAAAATATTCCATTGAGATAAGTTTAATGGGTTTGGTTATTCAAAGAGTTAGGCTTAACCACTTTAGTGAGGAATTACTAAAATATATATTTATGAAATTGGATTTCATAAATATATGATGAATAACTTAAAAGGATTAAACCGGGTACTAAAAGATTAAGATGTAATAATCTTTAAAGTAATAGACTATATTTATGACTTTGTATTACTACAAATATTTTATGAAGTGGTTGCATGTACAATAAAGTCTTAGGATATAATTTATTAATAAGACCTATAGTGCAATTATATTTATATAGTAGTATTAAATATAATTAATGGTAATTTTGGACTTGTCAAGAGTTGACAGAAAAACTCAAGGCCTATTGGAGTTGGAGTCTTATTTGTTCCTTTTTGGTCCCACTCCAAGCCAAATACTAAAGCCTAATTGGAAAGGCCTAAAAGGCTAGTATAATTAGATAATCAGTTATGAGGAGAGAAACATACAGAATTTTAAAAGAATAAACATGAAATGATATGTATGTGAGGGCTGGACACTCTCTCATTCTCCCTTGAACAAATTCATAGAAACTTATTGAGAGACCACACTTTCTAGGCACAAGTGGAATTGGAGTGAAGATTAAAAGTGTTCTCAAGAACTTCTGATCTTTGTTTTGAAATTCACAACACCAAGATACACTTTCTTATTCTTGTATTCTGAAATTTATAAAGTATATGTTATCAATTGCGAATGAAGTAGATCCGTTTATTTTCTGTTGCGTATGTTTTGTATGCGATACAAACATGTATTTTTCCATCAAATGGTATTAGAGTGGTCTTCAATTTCGAATTTGTATAACATGTTTTGTGAGTTTTGGAATTAGAGATAATAGTTTCATGATGTTAGAAGATTATACATTCAATTTTCTGCATGGTTGTTGAAATTATGGTTTGATGAAAATTGATATTGATGTTATGATGTTGCTTAAATTTGAATTTAAGTATGTTAGATTGAACTTTAAGGCTATAGTATCAATGGAATTCAGTTTTGATATCAATCTCTGTTTATCATGTTCATATGATAGTTGTTTGTTGATGAAAAATCGTTGAAAACTGTCTACATCTACCGTTTAAAAAATTGAAAACACGCGTTTTTCGCGTGTTAACTTCTCGCGAAGTTACTCGTAAAAAAATGTTTCTGAACTAGAAAACTTTTCGCGAGTAAGCTTTACTTGTAAAACAGTTGCGAAATTTTCTATCTGAATTTTGTGTTTTCACTATTTTGCCAAAACCCATTTTTCGTGGGAAGAGCATAGTTGCGAGCTTCTCACAAAAATGCCTTTGAATTTTGATTTGAATTTTTTCTAAGTGTTTTCAAATGTATAAAGAGCAAGGGTATGTGTGATTAGTTTACACATGTTTACAAAATAAAAAACTTTTCTTTTAAAACATTTAGTGGGAGAGAGATACAAAGGTTGGATCTCACGGCCTCCATTATTGGTTTATAGTAGTATAATTAAGCACTTCACCTTGGCATATATGCCTTGCTCCCTTCGGAGGGTGTTTAATTCAAGGTACTACAGATTAAACTTCTTAATGATGGATGATATGTTTTTACATTAAGAACGACCACGCTACCGTGAAGATATTTATTGATTCACATAGAATTCAGACAATGGTGTACACTAGACTAAGTTTAATGTTAACCTCTCATAGGAGATATGTCATTATTACTTAGAGGCCAAAGGAAATATGGCATGTTATTAGTGTTTGATAAGAGTTATCATGATAGCACTAATAATGAGAATAATTCTCAATCAATCATAGTGTTTATAATTTGCTTGCTTCCAAGAAATTTTAAACATGGGATTGGGTTGTTGTTGCATATTTTATATTATGGTTTTATTAAGATTCCATACTATATGTTTATATGCTAAATTGATAATGTCTAGTTTACTTATTATATTCATGTTTATTATTTTCAAATTTGATCATGGCATCATTTAGCCCACTTGTTACTATTCTTAATTAAAACAAATTGACTGGATCCAACTATGTTGACTGAAAAAGAAATTTGGACATTGTTCTTACAGCAGAAGAGTGCAAATATGTGCTTACTCAACCATGTCCTAGCTTTCCTTCATTAGATGCTCCTATTGAGGAAAAACAATGATATGACCGTTGGCAGAAATCTAATGAAATGTCCAAGTGCTATATCTTAGCATCTATTTCAAATGTTCTACAGCATCAAATGCAGGATGTGGAAGTAGTTTCAGACTTTATGCTAAGTTTGAAGGAGATGTTTGGTGAACAAGGCCGTTCCATAAGGCAAGAAACTATGAGGCAAATTTATAATACCAAAATGGCTGAAGGCAGTTCAGTGAGGGAGTATTGTCTTACAATGATCTCTAATATGAATACATTGGAAGTTTTAGGTGCCGATATTGATGGAGAATCCTAAGTGGATATGATACTCTAGTCACTTTTGTAATCATTCAAGGAATTCAGACTCAAATATAATATGAACAAAAAGATTTATTCATTGTTTGAATTAATGAATGAATTGGAAGCAGTGGAAGACATTCTTGGTACATCTAGTGTTAATGCTAATATGGTTAAAGCTTCTACTTCTCAACCTAAGTTGAAAGGCAAGGGTAAGAAGAAGAAGAAAAAGAAGAAGAAGAAGAAGAAGAAGAAGAAGATGGACTTCACCAAGAAAGATGATAAACAAATTGCTTTAGGGGTTGTTGACAAAGGAAAGAAGATCAAAGTAAAGTGTTTCTATTGTGGTGAGAAAGGACATTGGAAGAGGAATTGTCTAAAATTCAAAGTTGCCAATAATAAGGGTATGAAAAGTTCATTCCTCATTGAAATATGTTTAGTACAAAATCTCATGGATTCTTGGTGTGTGGATTCAGGTTGTACTAATTATATCTACAATTCTTTGTAAGGGTTCCAGGAGACCAGAAAGCTTAATGAAAGGGAATTGTTTCTTACTTTGGCTGATGGAAGCAAGATTCCGGTTGTAGCTATTGGAGTGCTTAATTTATGCTTTAAGTCTAGGGTTTTGATATTGGAAGACTGTTTGTATGTACCTAATGTTCGTAGGAATTTAATTTTTGCAACTTATTTAGGTAAACATGGATATTGTGTTATCCTAAAAGACAATGTTGTAATAAAAAAGGGTAAAATGTTTATCTGTTCTAGAAATATTGTTGATGGTCTTTATATTTTAACCCCTGATAAGCATGAATTATATAATTCTGAATTAGATAATAACTCTTATGTAAAATCATTAAAGAGAAAGTTTCCTTATACTAATGATCTATATCTATGGCACTTGCGTTTGGGTCATATTAATCTAAATAGAATTTAAAGACTAATCAAAGATGGACTCTTAAAGCCTTTGGACTTTGATGAATTTTCAATTTGTGAATCTTTTTTGGAAGGCAAAATGACCAAACGACCTTTTAATGCAAATGGTATAAGAGCCCAAGAGTTGCTTGAATTAGTTCATACGGATGTATGTGGTCCTATGTCAACCCAAGCAAAAGGAGGTTATAACTACTTCATCATTTTTACCGATGATTACTCAAAATATGTTTATGTGTACCTAATGAAACGGAAGTCCAAAGCCTTTGAAAAGTTTAAAGAGTTTAGGGCTGAAGTTGAGAATCAATTAGGTAAATGCATAAAGGCCATTCGATCTGATCGTGGTGGTGAATACCTTCTTAGGGTTTTCAAGGATTTCTTAACTGAAAATGGGATTGTATCCCAATTGATTGCAACTGGAACTCCCCAACAAAATGGTGTAGCATAAAGAAGGAATATGGCTCTTTTAGAAATGGTTAGGTCCATCATGAGTTACTCAGCTTTACTGATTTCTTTTCAGGGTTATGCCTTAAATACTGCAATGCATCTTTTGAATTTAATTTCATCAAAATCTATTCCCAAAACACCCATGGAATTGTGGAGTGGGCGTAAGCCTAGTATGAAATATCTTCACATTTAGGGTTGTCCAGCACATGTGTTAAAAGGGAAGCTTGGTAAATTGGAACCAAAATCGGAAGTGTGTTTACTTGTGTGTTACCCAAAAGAAACTAGGGGTTATTTATTATATAGACATAAAGATAACAAAGTTTTTGTTAGTACAAATGCTAAATTCTTGGAAAATGACTATATGAACAATTTCACTCCTGGAAGTAGAGTTGTTTTGGTTGAAATGAATGAACCTATAAATGAACAACCAATGGATGAAACTAGGTATGCTGTGACTGTATTAGATACACCACAAGATACTACTCATGAGATTTCTAGTACACAGGTGCCTTGTCATAGTGTGAGGATTGATAGATTGCCTATAAGATTTATAGGTCTGGGAGAAACTTATGAAGCTATCTTAGAAGAGGTCGAAACTGATCCTTACACTTGTGAAGAGGCAATGAATGATATAGATGCACATCATTGGGTTAAAGCTATGAAATCTGAATTAGATTCAATGTATTTCAATCAAGTTTGGGATCTTGTAAAGGCATCTAATGACATTAAACCTGTTGGTTGCAAATGGGTTTACAAGAGGAAGAGAGGGATAGATGGAAAGGTTGAAACCTTTAAAGCAAGGCTAGTGGCGAAAGGGTATATACAAAAGGAAGGTATTGATTATCAAGAAACATTTTCATTAGTAGCAATGCTTAAATCTATCAGAATTCTCTTATCCATTGCTGCTCATTATGATTATGAGATTTGGAAAATGGATGTCAAGACTGCATTTCTTAATGGCAATCTTGAAGAAGAAATCTATATGATGCAACCAGAAGGTTCCATAGCAAAGAACCAAGAGCATATGGTATGCAAGTTGAAAATGTTTATTTATGGACTTAAGCAAGCATCTAGGTCATGGAACATCAAATTTGATTAAGCAATCAAGTCATTTGGTTTTGAACAAAATCTTAATGAACCATGTGTGTACAAAAGACATTGAGATAAAATAGTAATGTTCCTAGTGCTTTATGTTGATGATATTCTACTCATTGGAAATGATGTAGGGGTAATGTCATCAGTAAAAGTTTGGTTGTCAAGCCAATTTGATATGAAGGACTTAGGTGAGGCTAACTATATTTTAGGGATCAAGCTTTGGCAAGATCGCAAAAATAAGATGTTAGGCTTATCACAAGCTGGATATATAGATAAGGATCTAGAACGGTTTAGCATGCAAAACTCCAAGAAAGGATTACTTCCTTTTAGACATGGAGTTCCTCTGTCTGATGACCAAAGGCCTAATACTCAAGAGGAAGAAAACATGATGAGACAAGTTCCTTATGCTTTTGTAGTAGGAAGTCTCATGTATGCCATGCTTTGTACTAGACCAGATATCTATTATTCAATTGGCATGGTCAATCGATCTCACCCACAGGACTTGGCAATTACCAAGTGCCCCCCTAGGCTCCACTATGAGATGGTGCCTGTGGGTGAGATCGTGTGTGGTCTCAGATTGATTGAACTTAGTGTCCTTATGGCTTGAGGTACATATCCAACGGTTTCCTGGATTGTGGATTAATACCCACAATTCAGGGGTGTGTGGAACCTCGCCCAATCTAGCGATGGAGAAAGGAAGGAACCCTTCCTCTGACTCACTCAATGACCTTCTATGGTTAAGTTAGTAGGATTTTGACCCAACAAGTGCAGTGCGCATAGCCTCACGACAATCACTGCTGGTTCTTAGAGAAATTAACAATGAAATCGTTGTTTAATGTATTAACTAATTTGAGACCACTTCGGTGGTAGAAGATCATGAATATCCTTCGATTGTTATCTCCTCATCTTACTATTTCTAAACTCACTCCAATTGCCCGTAGATATATGTATTCGTTTCTCTTACTAACGACTCTTGTTATTTTTATGTGTTTTCTTTGTTTGAAAATAGGCTTTCCTGCCTATTTCATTTTCATGTTTTGGAAGATAGGGTTCCTGTTGGCAGGGAGAACCCTTTCTTTTTTGTTGCCACGACGCCGGTAGGCCAGAATCTTAGTCTTCAGGCTTTCATCAGTAGCGAGGCCACGCCCCCTCTTAGGAATATGATATTGCCTACAGGGGCTTCTGGCTCCTTGAGCTTAAACCCTCAGTGGATCCTTGATCTCAATTTGTATCCATGGGAAGAAGTAGAAGTTCCTGCTGAAGAGGCCCCCCAACTCAATATGGATGTGTACGGGGAAAAGGATCAAGAAGAATTAAGGAAATTTTAGATTTCCATCTTCGGGACAAGATCTCGAAGAAGGAGAACAAAATAAGAAGGGTCCTTGAAGGGCTGATCGAGGGCAAGATCTCAAAAGGAAATTATCTAGCTCAGATTTCGATTTCCGTATCCTGGACCAATTTGTGGGGGAGGTCATCGGCAAGCATGTGCCAAACTTTGCTTCGAGTGATCAACTTCAAAAGAAACATGAATCTATTTCCTGGCTGTTAACGCAGCTTAGGAAAGATGATAGCTTCATAAACTTTCAGGTGAAATGTGATATTGAATGCAATCTTCTTGATTTCATTGTCCAAGAATGAAAAAGAAGCTTCTATCAATATTGTGTTGCCCTCCCCCCCCCCCCCCCCTTTTTACTAGTTAATTATGCCTATTTATCAATTTGCCTTTCCTATGATTCTCCTTCGAAGCCTTATTCTCATTTTTGTTTTCGTATTATGGATCTTGGATCGTGATGGCACTTGTGGATTCAAGGGTACAAGAAGGCTCGGTGGTGTGGGTGGTGCTTAAATAGAAAGAAGAAGCCCAGTGAAGGTAAGCTGGTGCTTAAACTTATCAACATATGAAGCATCTACCCTTACTTTAATGGATGGATCTGTCTATGCCTATGTACCAGAAATTGGAAGAGCAGCCCTTGATGAGGGGTATGCTTCTAGGTCTCGATCATGAAGGTCATAATTGTTGATAACGAGCTATAAAGGCGACCACGATCACGAGAAGCATAAGCTCGATCGGGATATATATATGTGACTTAGTCAACAGCTTCAACTGATGCTCGGCTGCTCCCTATGCTACACACTCTACATTGAGGTGTTGTGCCTTCACTGGCTCTGCTACTTGCTTAGATGTTGCTTTGAAGGGAATAATGAAGAATTCATATGTTCCCAGTGTGAAGAATGCATTGTAACATAATAGATATGCATATTTACCGCTCGGGGAAAAAGAGAATCTTAGTGATCCAACAATAAAGCCCACCAAGTGCTAGGAGTGAAGCTAAAGGAGAGTGAGAGGTTGGTGCGGACGAGAGGTCAATAGGTTGATAGGTTGATGAAGCTTTCAAAAGTCTATACCAAAAAAAAAAAAAAAAAAAAAAAAACCCAGCAAGAGCAATAGCATTAGAGGTTGATGTTAGGATTAGTGCCCTTAAATTCTATTGTATGATACTATGTATAATATTAAGTGTGACATTATGTATGACTTAATATTGTAATTAATAAAGTTGCTTTATTTTTATCTAAAATGATGGTAACATGAATATTTGGACATTATCATATAGTCCATGAGATGCATAGTATATGATTTATGTGATTTAGTCACAGAAGATATAAGTCACAAGTTCTTTGTAAATTCAGAATTTTAGTTCGTAGTCGGTGATGAAATTGGGCATTTCATTTGCAAAGATTATAATATATCAACTAAGATGATTTGTCTTGATCATAGAAGTGGAAACTTCTAGTTGATGTGTTGATATGTTTTAAGAGTTAAGACATATTGAACTAGACCACTTTGAGATTTATTATTCTCCTAATGACTGTCAAATGAATAATAAATTTCATGATTTTTATTTACATGAACTCTTAATCCTGAGAGAATAATGGATCTGATCATGAAGTGTAGGTTGCTTTGATATATCAGGAGTGAGATCTAAAGTAACGGTCAAAACCTCAGTATGTTGAGCAGCCAAATTTAGTGTTGATTGAAAATTGATTCTCAAGATGAAATTTATAGTCTCTTAATGGAGATAAAAATATTCCCTTAAGATAAGTTTAATGGGTTTAGTTATTCAGAGAGTTAGGCCTAACCACTTTAGTAAACAATTACTAAAGTATATATTTATGAACTTGGATTTCATAAATATATTACGAATAACTTAAAATGATTAAACCGGGTACTCAAGGATTAACATATAGTAATCTACAAAGTGGCAGTCTATATTTATGACTTTGTATTACTATAAATATTTTAAAAAGGGGTTGCATGTATAATAAAGTCATGAGGTATAATTTATTAATAAGGCCTAGAGTGCAATTATATTTATATAGTGGTATTAAATATAATTAATGGTAACTTTGGACTTGTCAAGAGTATACAGAAAAGTCCAAGGCCCATTGGAGTTAGTGTCTTATTTGTTCCCTTTTGGTTGTACTCCAAGCCACATACTAAAGCCTAATTGGAAATGCCCAAAATGCTAGCCCAATTAGATAATTAGTTATAAGGAGAGAAACATACATACTTTGTAATTTCATGAAATAGTATGTATGTGAGTGTTAGACACTCTTTCATTCTCTCTAGAACATACACATATAATTGATTGAGAGACCATATTTCTTGGGCATTAAGTGGAATTGGAGTGAAGATTAAAAGTGTTCCCAAGTGCTTTTCATCTTTGGTTTTGTTTTTCACCCCATCAAGGTACACTCTCTTGTTCTTATATTCTGAAACTTACAAAGGACATCTTTTCAATTGCGAATGAAGTAGATCCGTTAAATTTTCCATTGTGTACATGCATATTTCCAACAGTTGAGATGGGAACAGAGACAGAGCAAGCAGAGGTAATAGATGTAGGAGCAAGGCTAGGGCCATATCCAATTGACCGGGTGTAGGCATTACCGGCAGAGGTAGCAAAGGTAGTGCTGGTCCACCATCATAAACAGTGGCACCACCTACTTCATAAGCATCAGTAGCGGGGACGCTAGCTGAGCTCACTTAGCAACTTATGATCTTGATCTTTTTGACCTTGATTCTGTTGATTCATAAACAATGAAAGGTGCACAAGTAGTTCTAGGTGCAGGAGCATTGATAGTTGTTAGGATATATGTGATTCATTTGTTAGGAACATATGTCACTATTTTATGTAATTGGTTAATCTTTTGACAAAATGCACTTGTATTTGGGTAGATTTAGGATGTGTTTAATACTTCAAGAAAATTTGTTTCAAGATCAAGTGTTGAAGCTATGTAAGTTTGTCCAAGATTCAAGCTGAAAAGTGGAAGTTCATTAAAGCTTGATAGCTGCTCGACAGATGGCTATCTATCGAGATTTATGAAAAACAGAATTTTAGTTTTGTTTTGACTCTAATCCATGATTGTATGTTTGGGCTTTTTTCTTACAACCCTAGACATATAAAATGATTATTTTAAGGGCCGTCAAAGAAGACACAAGTTGCACAAGTGTTGAGCAAAGTTTGTTCAAGCAAAATATGATTGGAGACAGAATTTACCCTAATTCATCATTCTTGTGAAGAAGTTGCTGTGTTTGTACACCGTAGGGTTTTGTGACCAAGCATCTTCTGAATTTTTATCATGTAGATGAATTGAAGAACTTTGTAGCCAATAACCTTCTCTAGTTGGTGATTGAAGTTGCGTATTAGGATCTGCACAATTGGTTAGTCACGTACTATGTATAAGAAGAAGAAGAGGCCTAACGTTTTAAGAAGAGGCAACGTTCATCCATGAACACTGAACTGAAGTTAGTGAACAGGCCTAGTGAAGAGGCAACGTTCTCCCACTTGCATCTTTTGAAAAAAAAAAAAAATTTTGTATAGCCGTTTGGGTTAGTGAGGTACAAATTGTATAGTCATGTCATAAACTTGCCACTTACATTTTTTGAAAAAAAAAATAGTAAAAAAAAAAACAAAAATGCCACATGGGTTAGTCATCCTTTGTTACTTGCATTTTTAGAAAATAATAATAATAATAATAATAATAATAATAATAATAAAACGATGCTTGTCACTGACTCACTGTTTGAGTCAGTATCATGCAAGTTATTTTTTTCCTCTTTTGATCTCAGCCACACATGTCTTTTCCCTTTTGTTGTTTCCCACTTAGCTACTCTTATTAGTCATTTCACCTCTTCACTCTCATTTCTCCTTTTCAGCTTTCACTCTTTAGACTTCTGCTCCTCTCAAGTCTCAGACTCTCAGTGTCTTACACTCTCGCCAGAACTCAGTCATCAGTTACCTTTGTTTCTCTTCCAAATTTTCAGGCTCCCACCTACCACATAATTTTTTGTCCATACCCTAATCCCGTTGAACAAACAGTATTCTTTCCCTCTCAAATTCTCAGTCTTAGGCTTTGACCTAACCTCCCTTTATTTAAGAACACAATCTCTTAGTCTCACTCTCAAGACTCATCTCTGATTCTCAGTCTCACTCTCTCACAAAGAAAGACTTTCCTCTCAAGGTCTCATTAAATTCCTAATACCTAAGTTAGTCAATCTCCTTTTCATCTCCATTCTCCATCGTGGTTCTGCCCCTATATAGTTCTGTCTTTGGTAACCCTAACCCCTACTTTGTTTTAGTTTTATTTTATAGTCACTAAATGTTTGTTGTTGATTCTATTTTTTTTTTTTTTTTGGTTATTTTCTTGTAATTTCTGGGGTAATTTAAGAGATTCAGCTTCAGCCTAGTAAAGGAATAAATCTTAAAGGCTTAAATAGTTCTTGGGTATTTTCTTATACTATTTATCTTTGTTTTAAGTTCACTATTTTTGATATTTTTGATATTTTTTGTATTTTTTTTTAAGGATTATTTTTTATTTTGTTTTTAGTTCACCATGCTGTGTCAAACTTTTAAAGGCCTAAAAGCCCAAAGCTTACAATAGTAATTTTAAAAAATTCAGCCTAAATAATCGAACGAACCGTACCGACCTGCTAAAATTAATCGCATCTTGTGTAGACCGGGTTTTATCTTCCAAAAGTGAGGTGTGATTAAGCATAGTGTGAAACTGCACCCTATAGGTGTGGTGTGAAAAACCTCTCCAAAACCAACCAAACTGAATCGTGTACAACCCTAGCCGTTCATTGAAAGGAGAGATTGTCACTACAGAACAAGTCCAATTGGGTATTGGGGTAAGGGTTCAACTGTAGGTTGGTATAAGGTACTGAGATTCCTTTACTTGTAATCGTTTGTTGTGATAATAGTGGATTCTTAGGAGTGGTGACCTTAAAATATTCCTGTGGGGTTTTTGCCGTGTTGGTTTTCCCCATTCGAAAACAAATCATCACGTCAATTTATTTTCCACTGCATACTTAATTTAATTGGTGATTTATTTGTGCTACCACGCACTTTGCATGTTAATTTGATTAATTAATAAATTCGGCTAATTAATCAATTAATTAATTACAAGGAGTCAATATGTTTTTGGCCTATCAATAGAAGTACCATTAGCAATGGCATCGGTGGTAGAGATAGCAGCATAGGCAGCAACGCTTGTTTAATCGACTGATCCAGTTGTTTACAATAACCTTGACGATGAACCAGTTCATTTGGTCACCACCTTGAATAGCATTGTTGCTAGCATCGTATAGTAATAGATGTGCGTATTTGCCTGGGACTCACCCACTGGAACCTGGCCTTTGACTCCACTCCTCATTATCTTTAGCCACATTGAACCTCCAAGTATTGGACAATAAAGCCACATCTGAACACGCCCGTCCAAAGTAGCATCCTTAGGCACGTCCTTATTGCGGGAGGGGAAGAGATGAAAGATTCATAGTCTCGAAGACCTCCTCTCTCGACTCAGTCACATGCAATTAGGCTTTCAACCTGGCTAACTCTCCCTTCTATGCCACCTGACAAAAAAAGGTACGTTCTTTTTGAGAATAAGAGCATATCTGCCTGGAAGACCTTCTAGAAAGTCACCTATGAAAAGAGCATACCCAACCAATATGAGCTTGTCTGAGACTTGCCATTCCCATGGAAGAAAGTTTCCTTGTGTATTGATTCATTACTGACTGATAAACGGAAAATGCTTGTTTCTATTCCCTCCTTTCGAGTGATGAGCCGTGATTGTCTAGTTGTATGGAATCCTTGGGGAATGAAGGGATAGGTGAAACAGAAGGGGGTGGAAATGTCCTCCAATTGGAATACTTGCTTTTCCATAGAGATTGCATGCCCATTTTAGGGATGAATCACTTCACGAGAGAGAACACGAGGGATGAACAACAATCAACCTACTTAAGTTTTTACTAGTAATCCTCGGTTTACCCGCTTGCTGAAACCCCCATCCATAGCCGATTGAATGGTTGGATAGCCACTTAACTGTTCACTGTACTTCTTGTATCCCAGTACCCTCCCTATTTCTCTCAACCCATTCATCGGAGTATGTTGGGCTAGAATGCCTCTATTCCCATCCCATCCTTTATAATCTCTAGGCCTTCCCGCTATGAGCTATTCCCAGTGCAGAAGCATATTCATGCAGAATACTCTCCTACTTCTTTCCCTTCTTTTATAGGGGTCTTAATTCCTAAAAAAGGATAGAAGGCCATTTTTTTGACATCAGTGGAAAAGCATGCGTGATATAGATACTCCTCTATGCAAATGTTCTAGCTTTCAAAGGACGAGTAAGGGACGGGGAGGAGGAGAGGAGTTTTGGAAACAAAGCCCCTGAATTTGAAGGTTCAACCCTACCCTATAGTATAATATCTTTTCCCTATCTAAGCTATATCAAAATAGCCAACTAGAAAACTCATTCGCTTGTTAATGAATTCTTGGTGTAATACTCACTCGTAAATGATTGGTGTCAGAATTTTTCACTGATCATGTGTGATCAGTCTCATTCGTGTAAGAATTAGGAATTACTCTTCCAACTTATCCCAGAATGGGCGTTATGGCAAAAAACAAGAAGAAAACAAAAGGAGAAATATGTCTAATAGTAACAAATGGTGCCTTCACAGGTTGACATCTGATCCAACCTAGTAGTAAGTAATCCACCAAAAGCAACCAAAAAATTCCTTGGTGAATAGGGCGAAAACTTGAACTACTCACATACATACTTTTAAAAAAAAGGTAAAGCCAACAGACATATAAATATTGGTGCTATTGCGGCTACACCTCTCGATTTGTCAGGTATACTACGAAGAATGGCATGGATCGATAGAAAATACCATTATAGCACAATATAAGGTGGGGTGGACATTGGATTAGCAGGTATATAATTTTCGGGATGCCCCAAAACATT
This sequence comes from Quercus variabilis, assembly GCA_030445155.1. Lineage (NCBI taxonomy): Eukaryota > Viridiplantae > Streptophyta > Magnoliopsida > Fagales > Fagaceae > Quercus > Quercus variabilis. The sequence goes on along the minus strand of CP129449.1, from coordinate 47,861,643 downwards.
AGGTGCATAAAAAATCCAAATGAAAAAAAAGATAGCAAAAGCTACCAAACCTACTAGATCCCTTACATAAAAATAAAGGTAAAAAGCAATTTTATCCATCTCTGAATGTACACCCAATGGATTATTTGATCCATATTGATGTAATGCGGCTAGATGAAGAAGACTAGCACCTACTAAAATAAAGGGGAGTAAATGATGAAAACTAAAAAAATGGTTTAAGGTGGCATTGTCCACGAAGAAACCACCCCAGAGCCAAGTCACTATGGTATCTCCTACTACAGGTATGGTGCTAGCTAAGCTTGTAATTATTGTAGCTCCCCAAAAGCTCATTTGACCCCTAGGTAGTACGTATCCTGTAAAAGTTGTCACAATCATTAATAGGAAGATTATAACTACGAGACACCGAACACATTCTCTAGGATTGCTATAACTCGCATGATATAGACCATGAAAAATATGAAGGTGAACCACAATGAGAAACATACTTGCCCCATTAGCATGCATATAACAAAGCAACCAGCCCCCTTTAATATCTCTCATAACATGTTCTACGCTGCTGAAAGCTAGATTCACATGAGGTGTGTGATGCATAGCTAAAAAAATGCCAGTCACTATCTGAATGACTAAACAAATACCAGCTAACGAACCGAACCCCCACCAATAACTAAGATTGCTTAGGGTTGGATAATCTATCAAATGCTGATTAAGTGTGGAGGATATAGGTTGTTTAAGAAGAGAGAATTGTTGGTTTCTTATAGTCATTTTTCTTTCCCATCATGAAAACTCTTGTTCCCCCACCTTTTTAGTGTTCTGGGGCCCTACTTACTTAATATATATTATTAAGTACCCTTTCTTCCACCTTTGAAGGATGGAGGGGGTATACAGTGAAAAAAGTGTCGAAAGGGTCATCCTGGGTTACTGAAGAGTCGTTTGACTGCTCGGCGACCGAATCAGAGAGGTTTTTACCGCTTTCTCTTCTCTCCAGCACTCTTGGACTGATCATCTTACTGCAACAAAGCAAGCTTAGGAATGAATCTGATGGAAATTTAGGTCTTTGTCTGCTTGGAAGATTCTTCTTTCCTCTTTGGTGAAAGAGGGCAAAGATGTGTAGGAGAAAGAATTCTAAAGGGAGAGAAGATTTCGTCCACCAAGTGGCGGGATAGAGTGCATCTGCTAAGCAATTGGAGGTTCTTGCTCATCTCTTGGGGGTCTATATCATCTAAAAATTTTTCCTGTTCCATTAGTATAGCTAAATTGGAATAGGATAACTTAGAGTCTAGAAAAGTAGGCCACCCTTTGCCTTGATTGAATTTGGCTTCGCTGCACCATGAATCAATCAAAAAGCTTATGGATTTCATTTGGACAAGAGGGAGGTTGTGAGTCACTTGGGCTACGGATTTGTTGGTTGGTTGATTCTTGAAATCACCTTTTGAGAAAAAAAGGCCCTCGGGTTCCAACCCACAAATGAATAGGAAGCGAGGTGAGGGTCTTTCATTAAAGGGGGAAAAAGAGGAGTGGGGCTTTGTTCTGGGGGAGGGGGGGGGGGGGGGTGTCACCTTGTGCAGCTTTAGAAAGGAGAGAATTTCATAAAGTCACTCTCTCCAACTTTTCTACCTATCTTTAGAAGTAGGGTGAGAGAAAGTCAATATGATATTTGTGTTGCTTTTTCCAACAAAACTAAGCACTTTTTTGTCTTTATCATTTGGAAAGCTTAGTCCCACACTCTGACTTCAATGATGGGACCAACCTCCGAACTCCGATGCTCTAATGAACAATAGTTCTCTGCCTTACTATATTTACAATAGTGGTTGATCCCTCGGGAGTTACATTCGTAACTTAATGTTATGTTCATGTGGTGATATTCTATCTTTCTAAAAGTATTACCCTATATGTAGTCTATGTCTGGTGAGCATACATAACAGGAGATAGAGATAGGCAGTAGAGAGGTCCCCCACTTGGATTCCCACCCCGTTGGCATCTCCGATTCGAGATAAGGGATTACTCCGTTAGGTCTTTTAGGTTCAGCATCGGCTAATAATGGGCCTACTTACCTTGCTTGTGGACTAGTTGCAGAGCTAACCCTTATTCTTTTGGTTTGGTGGTTGCTACCAAGACGATTTCTTTATGCCCATCAAAGGACCTCGAGATGCTAATCCACGAAAAACGATACGAGAAATTCGAAAGAACTCATATATATGGAACAAGGGCGACCCATGAAAATACACCAGTTTCTTACTTGCGGAAAGGAACTCTTTCTTGGCAACTTGGACAACTTAGAACGATGTTTGTCCCGCTTATCACTAGGAAGATCGGGATCTTTACAAAAAGGCTTTCTAAAGCTTTCGTCTCAATTCATATTTAGTCGTGAGCAATCTACATTTGTGATCTTGTATATTTTGCTTCTTCGACATCTTACTGAGTTCCCCCCCCCCCCCCCCCCATCTTTTTGCAAAAAGCCGCTCCACAATGGTAAAGTCTCATCTTGTGTGTTGGCCAAAGTGACAATAGTCATGTTGAACCCTCGAATATGTTCGAAGATCTCGAAATGATCTTCTAGTTCCAAGGAGAATTCGCAAAACTCTATTTCCATCGAGAATTGAATGGAGTTTTCCCGTATTTCAATCGGAGAATCTAACAGAGACATTACTGTTGAGATTCTGATTGATAAATTATACATTCCATGCCCTCGGAGAGTGCTTTGTCATGCTAGGTCACTGACATATCCTTTGTCTTTATTTGACCCCAAGGATGGATTGGATTGAAACGACTTTCCTGTCGAACCCCTTTGTGTTTATATGAATTTCTGACCGCATGGAATCTCCATAGCCAATTTTCCATTTATTATTATTAAATCATAGGGTGCCTTTGGTACTAGTCTTATTTCACATGATCCAGGAACTTCCATAACGTTGGTGTGATTCGGTTTGAGCAACGGATCCTGACGTGATACATCTTCATAATGAAAATAGAGTGGAAACATGAGTTGGCTTTTACAATATCTATAGAATGAGCACTATGAACTATTTGCTTCAAAAAGATAGTTGTAAGAATGAAAGTTCAACCTTCTTTCTTCAATTAGAATACGAATGAAATAAAAAAGGCCATCATTGAGGCAAACGATGCAATAGCTTTGGTTAGAGCAAAGCCCAAAATGGCATAACCAAATAATTGTTTAGCCAATGATGGATTTTACGCCACAGAATGGATTAAAGAGCTGAACACGTTTCCAATATCGACAATAGCTCCCTTCCTGCTTAGTCCAAGTTCGAGAATCCTCCTCATGATTTCCAAGAAGTGACAAAGAAACAATAGGAGAAAGGAGTGTAGGATTAGTATGGGTCACGCGCAAGCTGCCCTAGCTCCTAACTCATATAGAGGATGAATAGGGCCCCTATGTTGATGATCTACTAGTTGATTCAAGATTTGGGTGATTCACCCCATTAAATAGTGCTGCTATTGGTCGGGAATCTGAAATGACGGCACAACACAAGCCACCATACCTTCGGAGCCTCTGCTTTGCCACAGATCCACTCTGGTTTTAACCCGAACCTCTCTTTGACCCATCCTCTTTGATTTTGATTGTGGGGCATTCAATGCACTTGATGTAGACCAGAAAGAAGAGGCTTCCTGTGGGCTAGGGGAGTAGCTGCCTCTTCACTCTTCTTCAGCCGATTTGGATACCAAATCATATCTCTTGGAGAGAGGTGCAAAAGCTCTCTCTTTGACTCAGGAGGGTGTTCCACCACTTCGACTGAGCGGACGCGGTTCCTTCGTTGTGAAAGAAGTAATGAAGAAAGAGAAGCCTCGGGTCAAACCGCATTTGTTGTTGCCTGTATAGCTTTCTAGAGCAAAGGTCTAGCAACACATTCTAGGCACAGGTCGTTGGTATTAGATGCATCGTTAGGTTATGCCGAGTAAAATTTGCTCATTTTTTTCCATTGCAGAAAAGAGACCCCTTCCCCCCACTTTCAAAAACGATGAATATGAAGTCTGTGGGGTTACAGGTACTATGAATCTTCTGACTCCCAATTGGGTTGCCTTCCTAGGTCTCGTCGATCTTGCTTGTAGGTCGTGATGTGCCTCGAGATGGCCATCTCCTATCCCCTCTGCCGGGGGGCAATTCGCTACCAGGTCATCGCTTTGCTACGTTTGGCCCGTCCTCTAGACACCTTTGGAAGGTAGGGAGTATGACAACGTACACGCTTCCCTCCATAGGGCCTTCTTATTAGTTGCAAGGTTTGGTGGCTCAAAATTGACTTGGCTTCACCAAAAGGCCTTATCTCATTGAAGCCCGGCTCGCGAGGCGTCCCTCTCGCAGTAGGGTTCTAAACCTCACCTCGCTCTTATGACATGCTATGTTTCCCCTCTTCATTCCTAAGTAAAGGGTGAGTCTTATGCGTCAATTTGTGGATTGTGGTCTAATGCACTAATCCCTACAGGTGCCCGTAGTAGGCCGGCCGCCCTACCTAAACCAATCATCATATCGGTCCCTAGGCCCTATTGCTAGAAAGGCTCGGCTTTAAAACTGTATGTGGAGCTTCCGCCTCATATGGCTCCTCTAGGGATGGGGGTAGGCCCAGCCTAGGCTTGTGCGATTTTAAGGTTGTTGTACACGACCTTATTAAAAAAGAATGAAAAAAAAATGATGTTTCCAGCTTCTGGTTTTGATTCTCAAGTATTTATGGAGAACGAGAGATTATATGCTTGTTTACTAGTATGAGGATTTGATTCTCATTAGTTATATAGATTCAGATTTTCAATCAGATCTAGATTTTAGAAAATCCATTTTAGGTTGTGTGTTTACCTTGGGAGGTGGAGCCATAAGTTGAAAGGAGTGTTAAGCAATCTTGTATTGCAAACTCCACCATGGAAATTGAATATGTTTCTTCTTGTGAGCCGGCAAAGGAAGCTATTTGGCTCAAGAAATTCCTTTCTGATCTTGGTGTTATGAGTATGGAGCAAGTTCCTATTACATTGTTTTGCGACAATAGTGTAACGGTTGCACAATCCAAAGATCCAAGGAATCATTAGAAAGGAAAGCACATTGAGAGAAAGTACCACATCATTCAAGACATTGTTGCTTGTGGAGATGTAGTAATAGTAAAGATAGATAGTGCAAATAATCTAGTGGATCTCTTTACCAAAGTCTCGCCTCAAAGGACTTTCGAGTCACATTTGGGGGGAATGAGAGTTAGATTAGTGTACAATAGTCTTCAGGGCAAGTGGGAGATTGTTAGGATTAGTGCCCTTAAATCCTATTGTATGATACTATGTATGATATTATGTATGACATTATGTATGACTTAATATTGTAATTAATAAAGTTGTTTTTATTATTATCTAAAATAATAGTAACATGAATATTCAGACATTATCATATAGTCTATGAGATGCATAGTATGTGATTTATGTGAAAAGTCACAGAAGATATAAATCACAAGTTTTTTGTAAACTCAGAATTTTAGTTCGTAGTCGGTGATGAAATTGGGTGTTTCATCTGCGAAGACTATAACATATCAACTAAGATGATTTGTCTTGATCATGGAAGTAGAGAATTCTAGTTGATATGTTGATATGTTTTAAGAGTTAAGACGTATTGAACTAGATCATTATGAGATTTGTTATTCTCCTAATTACTATCATATGAATAATAAATCTCACGACTTCCATTTAATGAACTTTTAATCTTAAGAGAATAATGGAATTGATCATGAAGTATATGTTGCTTTGATACATCAGGAGTGAGATCTAAAACGAACGATCAAAACTTTAGTATGTTGGGCAGCCACAGTTAGTGTTGATGGAACATATATTCTCAAGATAGAATTCATAATATCTTAACGGAAATATAAAATATTCCCCTGAGATAAGTTTAATAGGTTCGGTTATTCAAAGAGTTAGGCCTAACCACTTTAGTAAGGAATTACTAAAGTATATATATTTATAAATTAGATTTCATAAATATATTACGAATAACTTAAAAAGATTAAACCGGGTACTCAAGGATTAAGATGTAGTAATTTTTAAAGTGACAGTCTATATTCATGACTTTGTATTACTACAAATATTTTATGAAGGTGTTGCATGTACAATAAAGTCATGGGATATAATTTATTAATAAGGTCTAGAGTGCAATTATATTTATATAGTGGTATTAAATATAATTAATAGTAACTTTGGATTTGTCAAGAGTTGATAGAAAAGCCTGAGGTCTATTAGAGATAGAGTCTTATTTGTTTCCTTTTGGTCCCACTCCAAGTCACATACTAAAGCCCAATGGGAAATGTCCAAAAGGCTAGCCTAATTAGATAATCAGTTATAAGGAGAGAAACATACAGAATTTTAAAAGAATGAACATGAAATGATATGTATGTAAAGGTTGGACACTCTCATTCTCCCCTGAACACATTCATAGAAACTGATTGAAAAACCACACATCTTGGGCACAAGTGGAATTGGAGTGAAGATTAAAAGTGTTCTCAAGAACTTCTGATCTTTGTTTTGAAATTCACCATACCAAGGTATACTCTCTTATTCTTGTATTCTGAAATTTACATATTACATATTATCAATTGCGAATGAAGTAGATCCATTTATTTTTTGCTGCGTATGTTTTATATGCGAAACAAACATATATTTTTCCATTAGAATCACAACCACAGGCTTGTACAATTGTACACCAAAAGAGTTAATGCAATGGCTTCAATATGGATCTAGATTCTTTAGAGTTCTTAGAGTACTTTACTACATAGAGTTTTAATTTCGACCATTTATTTTATAATAAATGGTATAGATGATGCCACATCATCAATTTATTAAAAATATCATTAAAGCATGAGTGACACATCACCTATAAGGAAAAACAAATTGACACATCATAATTTAAATTATAATTTAATTTTATTATTTAAAAAAAAAAAAAAAAAGACCTCGAAACCAGATCTAGATCTTTCCATCTTTGTTCATTATCAACTAGCTTCCATATTTCTAATGATGGAAGCTCTAGGAGACTCTCTCAAAGTCTAATTTTTCTCTCTAAGGTTTTCAAAGCTAAATTGTAGCAACGTAGTTTGGTTCCCCGCAACGTCCTTGGTTGCTTTGTGGTTGATAATGTTTTAGTTCTCTACTTTAAACTTCGTCAATGACCCAGTACTTTTACCATTGTAACCCAAATGGTGTTTTCCTTGGTAGCCTTAATCTTAACAAAGTAGTTTTGTTTTGCAATCTTCATTTGGATTTACAAATTTTGCTTTGCAATCTTTATCTGTTCTAATGCCGTAATAGAAAACCTAGACGTGATTCGTTGCCTTATATGAGATTGTGAAATACCATGGTGACCGCGGTGAGAATAGAGAGAGGACAGAGACAACGATAAAGATTTGGGGTTTATATATATATATATATTTTGGAAATCTAAAATTAATTAACGATTTAAAATATGATGCAACAATTTGTTTTTCATAATAGCTAATGTGTCACTCATATTTTAAGGATTAAAAAAAAAAAAAGAATTAATGATATTTCATCATTTAAGCCATTTATCATAAAATAAAAGGTTAAGATTTAAATAACTCTGTGGTATTGTGGTAGAGTATACCTTAAGAACTTTAGAAGATTTAGATCCAGTAAGTTTAGTTAGCACACTGATTTGCATATAATACCACCCCTTAACAAATATATATATATATATATATATATAGTCTCATAGTATAACTTGTTGGCACTTTCCAGTCTTAGTACTTTCAATGGAGAAATTTGGTATTCAAATCCTCTCATCCTGAACTATCAAATTATTATTATTATACACACTTATTGTGAATTTGGATTGCGCTTGCGTTTAGGCATTTTGGCATTTTTTTTTTATGCACGCATTTTAGGAGACACTATGCATTGTTTAGTGGGTCTTGTGCACTTTTCACGAAACCCACAAATACTTTATTAATAAAAAAAACATTAAAAATAGGTCTCACGATATTATTCACACATTTAAAAATTATTTTGTTACAGTATTTTCAGTTTTCAGCAAAATAAGCGGTATCTAAATGGACCTTTATACTTAAAATGCTGTAAGACTAAAAAACTTTGCATAACTATATAAAGTTATAAACTTTTTTATTTTATTATAAGAATTATAAAGTTATATAAGATGAAGGGTAAACTACTATTTTGGTTTTTAAAATTTATTAAAAGTATATTTTTGTTCCTAGACCTTAAATTTATTTCTTCATCCTTAAATTTTATAAACAATTTTTTTTTTTAATAATTTAGAGACAAAAATAGAGATGATTGAAGATTTGTTTTAAAGTTCAAAGACAAAAGTGAAATATTTTCAATAATTTAAGGATAAAAAATGAACTTCTTAATAGTTAAGGAATTTTTTTTAATCATGGATGAAAAATAAAATTTTAATAAAATTTAAAGATCAAAATAGTATTTTACTTTAAACTAATTTTTTTTCTTTAAAAAGAAAAAAAAAAAAAACTAATACACCGTTGGCAAACGAACATACACGAAAATAGGGATCGAGAGGCAGCAATCGTTTTCAAAGACAAAGAAAGCAAATGGTACGGATCTGACAACAGCCAATATCCACGCTTGTATTGCATGGCATGCAGCAAGCTGCAACGTAGCCTTAGCCCTTAAGACCTGGGAGCACTTTTGACCATGTCGCTGATATATAGGGTTTAGTGTTAGTAAATATTTGTTGAGTAATTTTCGCGTACATTTGGATCTATTACCACATCAATTGTGCCGTGTACTTATAAACATCTCTCTAATAATTTTTATTATTATTTATTAATACTCTATAGTCATAAATTATTTTACAACAATTTTTTACAAATTGTGTTAATATAGTTTTATTGGATTTCATCGGGGCTTACTACTAACAACACATTTTTATTTACCAGCAACTGCTCATCACATCAGTCGTTTATAAAAAATTATTGTAAAATAATTTATATTTTTAACATGTTCCTATGTTTTGTCCAAGAAGCTTGCCGTACCATATGATTGGCGCAAAAATTCAAAACATGCAGATATTTTCTTGGCTAAATTTACCCCCACTAGAGTCAAATAAGAAAATAATTAGTGGCGATCAATTTCTTAAAAAAAAAAAAAAAAAGAAAAAAATTCTAACCACGTTGGGCTTGGTTCGGCCCCTAAATGATCAGTTTTCTTATTTTCCTTGATAATTTTTGACTGTAAATTGATTTCGTTTATTAAAAAGTGAAATAATCTCTAGCGTGGACTATTTTAAATGACATTTTCCCCCACATGGCATGGTTAATTATCAAAGTGATATTAAGGATAGTAACTATGTAACCAAGACAAAATGGCTTCATAATCTAAACTTCTTAGAATTTTTCTATTGCATTCGAGTGAGATATATATATATATATATATATATATATTTGAGTAAAACATTCGAGTGATATTAAGAATACTACATTGTTATTTAAAAAATTTATAAATTTAATATTTTAATTGTTGATGTTATCAATTATATTTAACATTTCATTTGTAACTTTAATTTTAAGTATTTAACATTTCATTTTGCTGGAAGTAGATTTGCACCCGCTGAAAGTCAAAGTAGAATAGTGGACACATTCTTTGGAAGGAAGCTGAAAATTATCCAACTAATTAAGTCAAAATATATAAAAGCAAAATCGGTTCTCTATCGGAGATAAATTAGGATCCCAGTGGCGGCACTAGTAAACTCATTAATAATCAAAAGAATAACTTTGATATATTTAAAATATATTAAAGTGAAGTGCTCTGTACATTGATTTATTGGGATACTTTTCCTTATAAAAAAAAAAAAAAAAGAATAAAAAGAGAGTTATTGGTCAAATACTTATCACGTGTTTATACCTCAATAAGTCTAGCATAGAAGAGTTTTGGACCCAATCTTTGCCCTGATCAAAACACCAAACAGAGCGGCCTCAAGAGAGCTCAACTTGGTTGTCTAAGTCATCACTAAATTTCAGGCACACCCGTTAATGAGTTCATATATGTCCAACCCACCAACAAATCACATTTTCCTCTATATATACGTACCCACTTTTCGCTGTGCTAGATTGTACCTGCTTGTTCACTTTTTGTCTTCTAAAATCACATCCATAAGTACTGTCAACACAAATTTAAGCTAGTTTTTTCATGCTGTAAAGAATGGCTTTGACACCTGGAAAGGGATTGTTCTTTCTATCACTGGTGTTTATATGGGCTTGCCAAGCCACTTCCCGCACGCTCCATGATGCTGCCATGTTAGAGAGGCATGAGCAATGGATTGCTATGTATGGACGCACTTATAAGGACAACGCAGAGAAGGAAAGGCGTTTCGAGATATTCAAGGACAATGTTGAGTTCATAGAGTCTTTCAACAGTGCTGGAAATGGTTCTTACAAGGTGAGCATCAATGCATTTGCAGATCGAACTAACGAAGAATTCCGGGCCTCTCGCAATGGGTACAAACAGTCCTTCAAAAATCGTAGGCCTGCAAGTGCAACGACACCATTTAAGTATGAAAATGTGAATGCGGTGCCACCTAGCATTGATTGGAGAAAGAAAGGAGCCGTTACACCTATTAAGGACCAAGGAGAATGTGGTAACACTAACATATCATGTCGTTAATATCTTTATTTAGATAATGTGTATGTTAGAATAGTTATTAAATGATTAAATTAAGGTTTTTTATTTTATTATTATTTTTTTTAATCAACTTTACTATTAGGACAAGTAGAATAAGAGCAGGTGGTCTGAGTTCAGACTCTATTTGCTTCATCTACTATTAAAAAAAAGTTAAAAAAAAATTCCTCTCTTTAGGGGAAGTATGGGCTGACATATGGTATTAAGTGTTAGAATAATGGTTAAATGTTTAATTTTGCCATTTGTTAATAATTTAAGCTTGTAGGATGAGTGCTAATTTATGAGTGAACATATATATCATGGATTCCATGTTCTAATATAGCTAGCCTTGTGTTGTTATGACATGAATTTAGGATGTTGCTGGGCATTTTCAGCGGTTGCAGCCATGGAAGGGATTAACCAAATTGCACATAAGAAGTTGGTTTCTCTTTCAGAGCAAGAATTAGTTGATTGTGACACCAAAGGTGAAGACCACGGATGTGAAGGTGGTCTAATGGATGATGCCTTTAAATTTATAATGCAACATAAAGGCCTAACAAGTGAAGCAAACTATCCCTACAAGGAAATGGATGGAAGTTGCAACAGAAACGAGGAACAATTCCCTGCTGCCAGGATCACAGGCTATGAAGATGTGCCTGTCAACAATGAGAAGGCACTGCTCAATGCAGTGACCCATCAACCGATTTCTGTAGCAATTGATGCCAGTGGAGCAGCCATGCAGTTTTACTCAAGTGGGATCTTCACAGGAGATTGTGGAACAGAGTTGGACCATGGTGTTACTGCAGTTGGTTATGGGATCACAGCCCAAGGGACTAAGTATTGGTTAGTAAAGAATTCATGGGGCACCAGTTGGGGTGAAGATGGATATATAAGAATGGAAAGAGAGACTCGAGCCAAGGAAGGTCTATGTGGTATTGCCAAGGACCCTTCCTATCCCACTGCTTGAATATTAGTGAAGGGTGAATAAATCTTATTCTTGCATTTAACTAGTTCTCCATTCGTATCTGAGTGGGACATGTGCTACTTGTTTTAGTCCAATGGTAAATGCTAATATTGCTGTTGGTATGTAGACAAATTAAGTAGTGCAATCTAGTAATGGTACACCATGCTTTTTCTTTCTGTTTCCTTTTTTTTTTTTTTTTTTTTTTTAAGATTATGCTTAAAGTAGTGTGATAATTTGTCATCGATTAAAATGTGAATTCCAATAGCTACCCTTCATGTTTGTGCTCTCTCTCTCTCTCTCTCTCTCTCTCTCTCTCTCTTTTGTTTTTGTTTGTTTGTTTGTTTTTGTTTGTTTTTGTTTTTTCGCTTATGCCATTGAAGCATGTTTGTTCTGTTTAGATCCCTTTTAAATCAGATTAGTTTAACCTAATGAATTAACCAAGTAGTTACTTAGGTTAATTTTTCAGATCTAGATTAAACTCATGCAGTCATATTACCTAGTATGAAAAAGTAAAGAAGATAGTAATATAGTGATCTAGGAAAACCAATGAAATCAACAATTTCAAGGTAAAAAATTATGAGGAGGATTTAACCTAACTATATACAAGGTAAACAAATCCACTATGATAGGATCAAAGTTTACAATTGATTTAAACCCTAAATCTAAAGCTACCTCTTGTAAAACTTACTAACACGATCATGTGCAGATTCAACTTTACAGACTCTTCTATCTTGAATTTGCTGAACACAAACTCTCATGTTTGTGACTTTGAGATCCCACTAAAAGGTTTCAGATCACCATTAGTAGTAGATCTTTATGCAGCAACTTGTTTAATTATAGATCTCGTTCCGGTAGATGCTTGTAAAGTGATGCAAATCATGTTATGAAGAACAAAGAGTTTTTCTTGTTTTCCTTTTCCTATTTGAATTAGGATTTATTTAGTCTAGTACTTTGAATTAAAATCCTTTTCCTAGTTGAATTGAGATTTTAATTGTTTTTCCTTTCTCAAGTAGAAGTAGGTTTATTATTTCTTTTCCTAAAAGGAGTAGGAGAAATTTTAGTCCTATAAATACTCTTTATAGAGAGGTTATTAATGTGATATGTGTTTTTTTTATAAAAAGTTTGTTAGAGAGATTTACTCTATTATTTTGCCTACTAGCCTAGTGTTCTTGTAGAACTTAGGTTTCGTGGAAGAGTTGTAGTAATTGTATGTTATATATTCTGCTTCTACACGCCTACGTTGCATTAGTTGGTACTAGAGCCCGGTTAGGTTCTTACCATGGCAAGAGGATCACGTGGGGGAAGGCACGCTGCTGTAGATGGTGAGTATGAATGCGATGAGATTGCATGCAATACACAACTAGAGGCACGCTTTCAGCAGATGGAAGAGCAGTTTGAAGTGCTGACAAAGCAGCTTGTTGCCTTAGCCATTGTCAACCAGCCTTGAAACCATAGTCCAACTTTATGTTTTGTGGAGGAAGATGAGGTAGACTATGATGTTGAGGATGAGATGGAAAATCCGTTTGCTGGACATAGAAGGAGGAGGGAAAAACCCTTGGTTTCATACAATTCAAACAGATGGGAATCTGGGTTCAAATTAGATATTCCAGGGTTCAAAGGTTGTTTACAACCTAAAGAATTCCTAGATTGGGTTTCTGTGGTTGAAGAAATTTTGGAGTTTAAGGAGGTGCCGCAAGATAAAATAGTTTCTTTGGTGGCGACCAAATTCAGAGGACGTGTTGCTACATGGTGGCAACAATTAAAGCAAAGCCTTATTTGCCAAGGTAAATCTAAAATCAATACTTGGGAAATTTTTTTGAAACATATGCGTGCTGAATTCTTGCCCCATAATTATATGCGTACATTATATCAACAACTACACAATCTTAGGCAAGGTACACAATCCATAGATGAGTACACTCGAGAGTTTTATCAACTTGTAGCTAAAGTTGACCTTGCAGATTCGAAAAATCAATTAGTTTCATGTTATATTGGGGGCATGAGGCAACAATTTCAAGATACTTTGAATTTATTTGACCAAATTTTTGTATCCAAAGCCTATTAGAGAGCTTTGCATTTAGAGAAGATGATGAATAGGAGGACTAACATGGTTTCAAATAGTAGTGGCAACCGACTACCACCAGTAGCTCCTCCTTATGGTACAACTACACAATCTACACAAGGAAAAGACCAAGTTAATCAAGCTAATCCACAATCAAACCGCATTGTAGCTAGTAGTTCTAGCCCTCGATGTTTCAAGTGTGGTGAGGCAGGGCATAGAATGGCTGATTGCAAGAAGGGTGGCCGGTATGGTAAAGGTTTATTTATTTAGAGTGAAGAATGAACTGATGATCATTTAAATACCTTTGAGCAAGAAGCTGTTTATGATGCTAAAGAGGAAGAGGAGTATGTGCAAGGGGATGATGGCCCTTTGTTAGTTACAAGAAGGGCATGTTTCACACCTCGCAAACTTGAAGGTGAGGATTGGCTTTGAAGCAATATCTTTCAAACTACATGTACTATCGGGGGCAAGGTATGTAAACTTGTTATTGATTCTAGAAGCTGTGAGAATGTGGTATCAGAAGAGGCTGTTCAAAAATTAGGATTAGCAACAGAGAAGCTCCCTAACCCTTACAAACTATCTTGGCTCAAAAAGGTTAATGAGGTAACAGTATCTAAACGTTGCTTGGTTTCTTTTTCTATTGGGTTGAAATATAAGGAAAATGCATGGTGTGATGTGGTAGTTATGGATGCATGTCATCTTCTCCTTGGTAGACCATGGCAATATGACAGAGAAGTTCAACATGATGGTAGGAAGAATACATATAGTTTCATGTTTGATAGCACTAAAATTTTGTTGTTACCTTGTAAGGAGATTGAACCTAAGCCAACTTCAGGAGGGGGTAAGAATCTCTTAGCTAAAAGGGCATTTGTTGAAGAGATTTTTGATTCGGGGTTGGTGTTTGTATTGTTGGGAAAGGAGAGCTTAAAGGGTAGTGTAGTACCAAAGGCTGTGAAATCTTTATCAGATGAATTGGCAAATGTATTTCCTAATGATCTACTTGAGGGGTTACCACCACTACGAGATATACAACACCAAATTGATCTTGTACCAGGTTCTAATCTTCCTAACCACCCACACAACTGCATGAGTCTAAAAGAGCATAAAGAACTTAGAAGACAAGTAGAGGGTTTTTTTGTTAAAAAGGCACATTAGAGAGAGTCTTAGTCCCTATGTCGTGCCAGCCTTACTTACACCCAAAAAGGATGGATTATGGAAAATGTGCATAGACAGCATGCCATCAACAAAATTACAGTCCGGTATAGATTCCCTATTCCTCAGTTGGATGATTTGCTTGATTAGTTGAGTAGTGCTACAATGTTTTCTAAGCTGTTTCTAAAAAGTGGGTACCATCAAATTCGAGCACGTCCTGGTTATGAGTGGAAGACAACATTCAAGAGACATGAGGGGTTGTATAATTGGCTAGTAATACCATTTGAACTTTCTAATGCTCCTAGCACCTTCATACGTGTTATGAACTAGATTTTTTACCCCTCCATCGGCAAGTTTGTTGTAGTTTATTTTGATGATATCCTGATATATAGTGCCAATATTGATTTACATCTCCAACATCTTCGAGAGGTACTCATAGTTCTAAGCAGGGAGAAATTTTATGTTGCCATAGCCAAATTTTCTTTTGTGGTAGATAGTGTTTTATTTCTTGGTTATGTGGTGTTTAAGGATGGATTATCAGCTGATGAATCAAAGGTTATTGTTGTTAAACAATGGCCAATACCAACCATAGTCCATGAGGTCCACAATTTCCATGGGTTGGTGTTATTCTACTGGTGGTTTAGCCCTGACTTTAGCACCATCATGGCACCGATTACAAATTTCATGAAGGCTAGTAAGGTTTGTGGACAACTGCAGCCACAAAGGCGTTTCATCAGATCAAGGAAAAGCTTACTACATCACCTATTCTAGCTCTTCCTGATTTCTCTCAACCATTTGAGTTACATTGTGATGCATCCAAGGTTGGAATTAGAGTTGTTCTTAGTCAAAATGGCAAACTAGTGGCCTATGTTAGTGAGAAGTTGAGTGCGTCAAAATTGAATTACAGCTCTTATGATCAAGGTTTTGAAACCCGGACCGTTTATTGAACCATAAAAGAGAGAGGTTCAAGGTTTTTAAGATTGAACCGAGGTCAAACTGGGGTCGAATTATGATGACATCATAATTAATTTAATAATTATTTTAAATATGTAAAAATATTAAATTAATAAAAAATAAAAAAAATTAAATGAAATAGTCCAATTAAAACTATAAATCCATATTTTAACTATGTCTAATATATCCATCTCAAACCCAAATATGAAATATCTATCTAATAATAATAATAACCATTCTTTTATTAAAAAAAAAAATTTAAAAGCATCATTTGTACCGGCAAATGGACAAAAGAAGATGATAATCATATCCTGTGGGGCTCAAGGTCTTGAAAGAAACAAAGTTCAGATTGTCTTTCCAATGCCCACGTGACCAGCTATCTAGCTCACATTCACAAACCCAAAAAAGCACTAAAAACAAATGTGAATGAAATTAAAGGAAGAGATAAAAAAAAAAAAAGCAATAAACATAAAAGTAGATGAAACTAAAGGAAGAAAGGAGAAGAAGTCAGAAACGGCTCTAGAAGTCTCCAGTCTCCACCTTGGTTAGACCAGTTGATCTCTCTCTCTCATCTCCACTTTGCCTCCACACTACAATGGTATCACTTTGACGCTGTCGCTTCTGCCCCTACCTTCCTCTAAATCTCCGATTGAGTTTACGACCTTCTCCACGGTCTCTATCTCTCTCTCTTATAGTCTTTGTTTGCTTGCTTAGAAAATTTTGTGTTTTGATTTTACTTTCGGATTTTGTTTTAATGACTGAGGTGGAGCTAAGTTATTGTTTGGTTGATGAGATAATAAAATAGCGGGTGGTAATGTAGCTCTATTTCATTTTATTTTTCTTTTTTGATTTCCTTTTACTTTTATTCAAATTCTTTACTAGTTGATATTTTTTCTCCAACCAAAAATAGTTAATATTCCGATATGGTGCCATTTAAGGCTTTAATTTTGTTAAGACATATGTGTTTTCACATGTTAAGAACATATATCACTTATTTATGTAAATTAGCTAATCCTTTGACAAAACGCACTCTACTTATAATTGGGTAGTTCTAGGTGTTTTTAATACTTCAAGAAACAAGGTTTCAAGGTCAAGTGTTGAAGTCATCAAGTCTGTCCAAGAAAAAGCAAGCTGAAGTGCAATTTCATTAAAGCTCGACATTTGCTATCTTTCGAGATTTAAAAATTCAGATTTTCTGATCTGATTTTCTTGGGATCTGTGAATATGTTTTTGGGCCTTCTTTTCTCCAAACCCTAAACATATAAAAGGATTGTTTTAAGAGCTGTCAAGTGTGACACAAGTTAAATTGATTGAGCAATCTTTGTTCAAGCAAATTGTGATCAAAAGACGAAGTTCTTGACCTAGTTCATCTTCCTTCAAGAAGTTGTTGTGTATTTGCACCAAAGGGTTTTGTAACCAAGCATCTTCCTGATCTTCATCGTGTAGGATGAACTGAAGAACTTTGCAGCCAACCTTTCTTCCTTAAGTTGGTGTTCTGAAGTCGCGTACGGGGATCTGCGCATTGGTTAGTCGCGTACTTGGGAGTCGGGCATCAAAGGTGGGAACTGTCACTACAGATCAAGTTTAATTGGGTATTGGGGTAAGGGTTCAATTGTAGGTTGGTAAGGTACTTGAGATTCCTTTACTTGTAACCGCTTGATTTGATAATAGTGGAGTTTCGGGAGTGGTGACCTCACGCGGTGGAGTTTTTGCCGTTAGGGTTTTCCTCATTCGTAAACAAATCACCGTATTATTTAATTTCCGCTGCATATTTAGTTTTTGGTGATTTGTTTGTGCTTCCACGCAATTGCATAATTAATTGATTAATTAACAACTTTGGCTAATTAATTAATTAGGGTTAATCACAAGGGGTTATTCAGTTTGTGGCCTATCAATTTTTTTTTTTAAAGGGACTTATGTGAACTACAAGAACCGTTCACGATTCTTAGAACTGTGAGGTCCGATTGCGGTTCACACGGGTTCATGCTTTTTTCCCATATAGCGGTTCTTGAGATTAAAAGAACCGTAAAAATGAGCGGTTCAAGGTTTTTTCGGTCAGACCGTATGGTTCGGTCCGGGTTTCAAAACCTTGCTTATGATTTGGAATTTTATGCAATAATTTGCGCTTTGAAGCATTGGAGTTCTTATTTGGCTTATCATGAGTTTTTTCTCTATTCTGATCATGATGCTTTGAAGCATATCAATAGCCAAGACAAGCTTTCATCTCGACATGCTGTTTAGGTTGCTTATATTCAACAATTTTCTTTTGTCATCAAGCATAAATCTGGAGCATTGAATAGAGTGGCAGATGCTCTTAGTCAACGAGCCTCTTTGCTCATCACAATGCAAACCAAAGTGCTAGGGTTTGATTTATTTTGTGAGTTGCTTTCTGGTGACCCATACTTTGGCCCTATAATGAATGGTGTGGCAACAAGAAAGCGGTTTGACTTCCTTATACATGATGGTTTCATTCTTAAAGGGAATCAACTATGCATTCCTGATAGTAGCCTACGCTCAAGGGTTATTCAAGAGCTACATAATGAAGGTCATATGGGATGTGATAAAACCATGAAGCTTGTGACAGACTCTTATTTTTGGTCAACCTTACGAAAGGAGATTACCAAGTTTGTTGAGAGGTGTCGTATTTGTCAAGTTTCTAAGGGCACTACAACCAATGCTGGCCTATATATACCTCTTCCCATACCAGACCAGCCATGGATTCATGTTAGTATTAATTTTGTCTTGGGATTACCGCGTACACAACTAGGTAACAATTCAATTTTTGTTGTTGTGGACCGGTTTTCCAAAATGGCCCACTTTATTGCTTGCAAGAAGACCTCAAATGTAGTTAATGTTGCTCAAATTTACTTTAGAGAGGTCTATCGCCTCCATGGCTTGCCACAATCAATTGTTTCAAACCATGATGTGCATTTTCTTAGTTACTTTTGGCATTGCTTATGGTGTTTGGCCAACACCACACTTAATTTTAGTAGTTCCTATCATCCTCAAACCCATGATCAAACAGAAGTGGTAAATCATTCCTTGGGCAATTTACTTCAAAGCTTGGTGAGTGATCATCTTAAATCATGGGAACAACACTTGTACTAGGCAGAATTTGCTTACAACCATTCTGTTAATCGTAACACTCTCTTCAATCCCTTTGTTATTACTTATGGCTACAACCCACGTGCACCACTTGATATGGCTCCTATCCCTGACTTGAAGCGTGTCAATGTGAAAGTTGAGGATCTAATCGCATAAATTCAAGAAATTCATACGGCTATTGCTAAGCATTTACAGGAGACTTCTGCTGGAACAAACAAGCCGCTGACAAGATACATCGAGTTGTAGAATTTGAGATTGGTGATTTTGTTTGGGCAATTTTGACCAAAGATCGCTTTCCTATGGGAGAGTACAACAAACTAGCTGCTAGAAAGATTGGTCCTTTGGAGTTTCTTGAGAAAATTAATCCTAATGCCTATCAGTTGAAACTTCCAAGTCATATGTGTACATCTGACATGTTCAATGTTAAGCATCTTGTTCCATATCGAGGAGAGAATTCCAATCCAGACTCCAAACTCGAGGACGAATTTCTTCCAACCCAGGGTGGATGATGCAAATCATGTTATGAAGAACAAAGAGTTTTTCTTGTTTTCCTTTTCCTATTTGAATTAGGATTTATTTAGTCTAGTACTTTGAGTTAAAATCCTTTTCCTAGTTGAATTGGGATTTTAATTGTTTTTCTTTTCCTAGTTAAATTATTTTTCCTTTCTCAAGTAGAAGTAGGTTTATTATTTCTTTTCCTAAAAGGAGTAGGAGAAATTCTATTCCTATATATACTCTTTATAGAGAGGTTATTTATGTGATGTGTGTGTGTTTTTTTTTTTTTTTTTTTTTTTTTTTTTTTTTTTTTTTTTTTTTTTAAGTTTTTAGAGAGGTTTTCTCTATTATTTTGCCTACTAGCCTAGTGTTCTTGTAGAACTTAGGTTTCATGGAAGAGTTATAGTAATTGTGTGTTATAGATTCTGCTTCTACACGCCTACGCTGCATCATAGAGTTAGAGATTACAGAAACCTCATAGATCTGACAAGAGTAACCTACAAAACTTCCAAGAGCTTCTAATTTCAATCGGTCGAACCTATCTTAATTTCGATCGGTCGAGCTTCACAGTAACTTGCTTCTTCTTTTTGCAGCTTGACAGTTTTTGAATCTTGACTTGAACAATCTTAAGCAATTTTTGTTCTCAATTTGCTAACATACATAAATTAAGAATCTAAACATTTAATCCTAAATATTTAGAACCTAACAAAGCACACTATTTTAAATAAATTATGCTTGAAGTTGTACCCTTAATGTAGCCAAAAAAAAAAAAAAAGAAAAAAAAAAAAAGCTTGAAGTTCCATAAGTGATTCTTAAGAAATAATAATAAAAGGAAAAAAGAAAAAATAATAATAGAACTCGAGAACCATTAGTTGGGTTGGTGGTTGCCCAAGTTTTTTCCTGGGTCGGGGGTACTTTTGAAATTGGAGCAGCATGTTTGGGCTCACAAAGCACAGTTTGAGAGCAATACACCAACACCTCCAAGCAGTATATATATATATATATATCCAATCCAATTAGAAGTCCAAGTCCTATCTAATAGAAGAAGTCAAGCTCAGTGAACTAGCACTATAGCTATAGGAGCACAAATGGGCTGCTATGGTTTAGATTTAAGAGGCTAAAGCTTTTTGCTGATCTCACAATGGCCTGCAAGCAACAACTTTCGTCCAAACTGTGGTCACACTAGCTCATTGCTTAGGTCGGGGAAGCAATTTTGAACAATTGTAGGTTGATACTTGATTGGCCAAAGTGATCCCTTAATCAACTAATCGCTTAGTACTAAGAAATCAGTGATCAAAGCCATGCAAATCAGTGTACGTACACAAAGCATAGAACCAGTCAAGTCAATAACTCTCAAGAAGACTTCTTGGCTAAATTGTTATAGTATGTCCATCAACATATCTGTGCCGAGAATCAAGCAAAATGGCATCTAATTGAAAGGGATGAAAGAGTGGATCCTTGATTTGTTCTTTTACGCTTGATTAACTGAGTTCAATTCGTCAATTCGTTGTTATTTCTGGTCGTATAACTAAGAATTAATTGTTTGGCATTTACAATATCCATGTTTATTTCGCTTTATTAGAAAGAGTTTGTTTGTTTTTGTTATTTTGGTATTTTTTTTCCTAGGTGCAATTAATTCAAACCTCACTTATGGTTTATGAGAACCGACTTCAAGGACCTCATTCTTAAAAGATCCAGTTGTAATCTGCACCCTTAAAATTTAGGGTAAACTCTTCCTTCTTAAAGTTTCAAAATTTTGATATGTACACTTATTGTTATATATCGTTTGGATTAAAGGCCTTCTTAATGCATCGTGATGAGGTGTTTGTTAAAAACTAAATTGTAATTTAAACCCTTAATGTTGCTTTACTAATTTAAATTCCCTTAAAATTTGAGGTCCTTTTGTTTCGCTGTAAAATGTTTTGAAGATATTTTTGCACTTTACTGTGTTGGCTTCTTTGTAAAATTTAGTCAAAAAATTCATTGTAAAATTTTTTAAAATGATTTTTTTACAAAAAAAAAAAAAAGGAAAAAAAATTGATAAAACATTGTATAAACACAAATAGTGGTTCTCAACACCCCCCCCCCCCCCACCCCCCAAAAAAAAAAAAAAACACTAATTGTTGGGCTTCAGTGGCTGGAGTTGCCGATGGCGGCTGAGAGGCTTCAGTTATGGTGATTTTTCTTGAAATATTTCATGTCAACCAAACACTTGAAAATGTTTTAAATGAAAATGCTCTAAAATATGAAAACATTTTACTGCGAAACAAATAGAGCATTGGGATAATATATATTTTGCTACAGTGTCAAATTTTAGATCCATAAAGCTACATCATTTTGGGTTAAGTTGGCATATATTTAATGGACACCTCATCACAGTTCATGGATGGAAGGACTTATATCCAAATAACAAAAAATAACATCATGGGTTTGAATCCAATTTTGAAACTATAAGGGATTGTCGTACCCTAATTCTCACCGCATTTCGAGATACATTCCAGTGGCTTTAGTATACTTTACTCAGCGACATGCATGTGTGTGTGTTTGCATAAAGCTAACATGTGTGTAAGACACGTATGCAGTATTATTGTGGGCTGTGTGTGGGATGAATATTTATAACTATATTCATTTTAAGGAGTAACCACCAAATATTGAGATTCTAAGGTGTGATTGGCCTCTAAGTCTATTAATTTTATTTCCAAAATTTACTAAGAAAACCCTAGCACTTCTAAGCTAAACTAGAAAATAAAAAAAATGCCTTGAACCAAGAATCAAAAATTTAGAAGTTCGGTTATGTGTGGAGAAAGTGTTAGGCACCTCACAATGCCTATCCAAAATGATAGTACATTGTTTCGAATTTAATCTTAGATATCATCATTTAAAGAATAATTGAAAATATTTAGAATTTGGTTTTTAAAAAGAAAAAGAATGATATGCATGTATATGTGAAATAAAGTAAAGATAAATCCTATCCTATGATGACGTGTGTGAAGATGACAAATGATTTGAAGGGAATATCCATAAAATTCCCAAATTTGTGAGATGCAAAAATAGAGAAAAATATGCGCCAAAGAAAACAATCATACGTGGCAATATTTACGTGGTTCAACAACTTGCTTACGTATACGAAGTTGCAGAAATTTCATTATTCTCAGAAAAAAAAAAAAAAGGATGCGTAGTATAGTTTTCTCCACTCCATGGACTAAGCCTCATAAAATCTCCCATTAACAATTGTAACAATATTATTTCGAGTAGGGTCATAATTTAGATCAAACACAACTAAGCTCCACAAAGCTCAACATGATCTATCTAGTATGACATATGTGGAAATGACATGTAATCTATTCTAAAAAGACACGTAAAGATGACATACAATCTATCCTAGAATGAAATGTAAGCTATCCTAAAATGACATTTTGCAATCTAAACTATGATGACATATGAATAATATATATAGCATGAATAATTTAAATAATAGATAAAGAGTACCATTCATTTAAATAAGAGATAAATAGTGTACCTCACGCGTTTAAATTTAAACTAAACCATATTAGTTATCATATTTATTTCATGCAAAAATAACAAAGTAAGACGTTAGTTTTGGGGGAAGAGGTTATGTTTGGCTTTTAGGGTGCCCATGCACTTAATGGATTTAAGCCATGGGCAAAACATCATGTTTTAAAACACTCAAAATAAATTCCTTAAATTTTTTTTATTTTTTTTTTTTTGGGGGGGGGGGGGGGGGGGTGGGGTGGGGGTGGGTGAAAAACTCATAGGTTTTTGAGAAAATCATAAAAAGAAAGGATTAAGATCCCATAGGTTTTTAATTTTTTTAATCTTTTGAAATATCTCCTAGAAGGGAAAGAATAAAAATCCAATGAGTTTTTAGATTGGAAAAGAATCCCTAGAAAGGGAGAAGACTGACAATTTAATTTGTTTTGAATTTTTAATTTATAACTCCCAAAAAAAGGATTAAAAATTCAATGGATTTTTTGTTTTTGGAAAGGTTCCTGAAAAGGAAACAGATTGAAAATTCAATGGGTTTTACAATTTAAAAATAATTTGGAAAACGAGATAAATAGAAAGAGCCCATAGATTTTATGAAAGAACAGACACAAGCACATGGGCTATGGAGGTAAATATATTAAAAAATATATACTTGTAAACACTCAATTTTGCACCTATAATTTAATTGGGAAATGACCAAATAATCATTCTAGGTACCCAAATATCATGGTTGCATTTCATTCATTAACTCATTTATCACATATCATGAAAATGATGATCACCATGATACGTTCGGTTTTCAAATTGGATGGTTAGGTTGAAAAATATTGCAAGATCAAGTTTTAACTATCTGGATGCATTCATTTGGGTGGAACTAATAACATGTGATTAATTAAAATTTATTTTGATTAGTTAATAATTAAATTAATTAAATGAATTTTGTGATTGGCTAAGTATTTTTATTAAAGTGAGATTATTGCTTGGGATTAAAATAAATAAGTTGATAATAGTTAAAGACTGTAGATAATTAGTTTTTGGGGATAATTATCTTCAAAATAATTATTTGAAAAATCCTAATTATCACTTTGGGATAAATTTCATCATGAAAATAACTCTTAGATTCGTTCAAATATAGTTTTGGACTTGGAAAATACTTCAGAAACGTGCTAATCAAGTAGTAGTTTTCAGATTCACGTTCCAGGACACTTTTTGTATAGTAAACATCGAAATTCGGAATAGGCTATTTTTGAAAAAGTTGTAGGCAATTGAATTTTCCTTCTGCTATCAAAATTTCAGCTTAATACGAATTTGGACTAGAGAGAGACGGTCAAAATAATGAAACTTGTTGTTAAGGTCCAAAAAATCACAATGTTGGACCAAGGCCCAAAACATTGCAAAGGATTGAAGTCCAGAAAAGTGAAACATTTGGGCTTCTGATAAAGAAAAAAAGGAAGAGATGTCCAAACCCATTAAGGGTCCATAAGGAGGGACCCAAATCCATGAATGGGCAAGTTTCAGATCTCATGAAACAAAGGAAAAAAAGAAAAAGAAAAAAAGCCCAGCCAGGATACTTGGGGATTCCCGGGAGCCTGGGATCCTTGGGACATACAGTAAAGCCAGGTTGGGATTAAGACAGTTCAAGGGGGCATGCCAAGAAACACAAGGAACCAGAACAGATATGTCCCTATCAAACACCTAATGATGCAGAAAGTAATCAGCTCACTTAGGAAAAATGACAAAAAAGAAAGCAGCTAAAAGGTGGGTTTGAAAAAGTGGAATCTAGAAGCCTTGGAGAAGGAAAGAACAAAGGTTAGCCTTCTAGGACCCCCTAGAATGGGAAAGTCAGCTAGAGGCTTTTGAAGAAGGAACCTCAAAAGGAGAAAGTAATGAAGAATGAGGAAGGGACCAGCCACCAATGTTGCTGACACAACATTGGCTCTGGTACCCAAGGGAGCAAATGGAGGAAATCAATGGTACCCTAGAAACCCTAGGATGGCACTATAAAAGGGTAAGCAGCCAATAGTGAAAGAAATTCTGACATAGTCAATTGAAGTAAAAATACTTCTAAAAACTCTGCCAGAATTCAAAAGGGGATAAAAGATAGGGAAAAAAGCGTCCAAGATCCTCAAATAGCCACTAGAGAACACACTCAGATCCAAATGGATTCAAACTTTGCAAGTCTTAGAGGCCTAAAGAGTAATCTAAGTCTATGATTTTTGAACTCATTTAGACCTTGTAACACGTCCTAGTGCGCATGATGTATCAAAAAACTTAAGAAAATAATGAGACATTCCATATTATCCTGTGGATCCCTAATGTTTTATTTTACTTTTCTTGCTCATATATCATTCTTTACTGTCCCTTGCTTTTTAATACGTATATGCTTGTTGTATGTTAGTATGTATGTGTTGTAGGATCCACACTTTGTGCACCATTTGGTTTGAAATTAGCCCAATTTAGTTGTGGTGAACCAAACCTAGTCCTTTAAAGCATAAAACATCAGGCCCAGCATCCTTGTTCTTTAACTTGGGCTTGTGTGCTATTTTACACAAAAAAAAAAAAAAAAAAAAAAACCTACACATTAAGGCGACTCTGCTAGGGAATGGGCAAAGGAGAGGGAAGAAATAGTCCTTTCACTGAGCATGGCTCCAAGACCAAGGAATAGTAAAGGTACCAATGTGCCACTTGTGGCATTTGAGCCCATGGGAGAAAATGAGGTAGGTTCTAGGCAGAGGAATGAAGTACCTCTAGTGGAGCAAGAGGTAGTCTTAGGATAGAGGCGTGGGGTGCAGGAGCTAGGCCTTATGGCTCAGATGGCAGAAATGATGAAAGATTTGTAATAGGAGATCTACCTTCTCAAACAGGGGAGGACCCAAGAAATCAGGGATAACGCCCCCCTTGTGGTCAACCAAGAGAGAGCCTAGCCAGAGGGAGGGTCAGCAGTAGGAGGTATCTCACATTGGTAGATGTCAATACCTTTTTGGAACAAGAAATGGTAAAGCTCTCGGGGATCCCCAAGTAATTTTTGCAGGATCCCTCATTCCCACCAGAACAACTTATCAAGCTTTACCTCAAGGGATATGAACCCCCAAAGTTCCACCCTTTTGATGGAAGGAATGGAAGTGCTATGGAACACGTGAGTAGGTTCATTCACACCATAGGTCCTTACGTAGGAGACAAGGAGCTATGTTTAAGAGAGTTTGCTAAGTCCTTAGTGGCAAGAGCGTACACATGGTATACCATCTTGAGGCCTGGGTCCATTAAGACCTGGGATGAGATGATGGAGAGATTTTGTGCAAAATACTATTTAGGTGAGGACAAGGTCACCTTCCAAAGCCTTCAGATGGTAAGGCAAAGGCCTGGAGATGATCCTATCTAGTTCATCCAAAGATTTGAAGACGTTTCTTTGGACTGCTATGGAGACCATGAAGAAAAGGAGCTCGTAGAGACTTGCATATCCGACATGCTTTTTGGCTACAGGCGTAATCTCGAAAATTTGTGGATAACTCAATTTGCTGGCCTACTACATAAAACCAGGAGAATAGCGTTGACCATGAAAATAAAGAGAGTACTTGTATCCCAGGCCATGACAACTTCAGTAAGAGAAAAAAAGGAAGAGACCTAAAGAAAAAATGATTGAGGAACCACCTGTGATTCCGTGTACTATAGAAGAATTGAATCATGTTTTGGATAAATGGACTGGAGATGAAGTTGTTAGGCCATTCACCATATCTAGGCCACCTACCGAGGAAGAAAGAAAGAATCCCTTGTTTTGTAGGATTCATAATTATGTTAAGTACTTTACTAAGGATTGTTGGACCCTCCGTAGGCTTTTTCACAAAAAGCTTAAGGAGGGGACCTTGGAGCTCACTCAACAGGAACCTAAGGTGCAAAGGAACCCTTTACCCAATCATAAAGGGAAAGACATGGTGGCAATGGTGATCCATGGGAACCTGGCAGAAGTAGAAGAGTCTGAAGGATCCTTCCATCCAAGCACAGTCAGGACCTTTCAGAAAAGCCCCAAGTTTAGATCATTATTCAATCAGCTGTGGTTTGGGCTAGATGCAAGAAGGATTACCACAGAGTCCCTCAGAGTATAGTTGCAGAATCAAAGGTAGAATGTTTCATAGTGGAATCCTATGCTAGCTGAGCTTACTTGGAAATAACTAATGCAATAACCTTCACGGACAAAGACATGGAAGTTGAACTTCCAGACCATCGCAGACCCCTTTATTTAATGACCACCATAAATGGTGTCTACATCAGAAGAGCATTGGTAGACATAGGGGCATCACTTAACCTTATAGCCTTAAGTACCCTGGAAGCTATGGGCCTGACTAGGAGGAGGATCCTATGGGCTCCTGTGGAGATAACAAGATTTGGAGGAGCAGCATAATCAACTAAGGGATATGTGCAATTGGCCTTAAGGGTAGGTTCAATAGTAGCCTTAACCAGATTCCATGTGATTAACTCAGAAGTTTCTTACCATGTTTTGTTGGGACGTTTCTGGCTCCATAAGCATTGCCTCATTCCTTCCACGTACCATCAATGTGTTAAAGGGAGATTGAATGTGAGGCACATAATAATCCCTACCAACGTGAACCCTTTTATCGAAGGAGAAGTGAACTTTGTAGAAATAATGTTTTATAACAAGTTGGAACTAGATGATGAGAGTTCCACGCTAGGGACACCAGGAGCACCTGTCTTGAAAGAAGAAGAAGGAGGGGGTACCCATGACCTAAGGAACCTCCTGGACAAAGTAAGGAAAAAGAAGGAGACCAGATCCTCAAGATTCTGGGAATGCGTGGTAGTACGGGAGCCCAGAGGGAGGCTAATATATTGTTTATGAAGGTACGCGGGGCCAGAATGCATTATGCAAAAGGGTCTCGAACTGCTAGATTGTATGATGGCTCAAGAAGAAATCCTAGAGGGCCTAAATAAGGAAGAACAAATCCATCCTTAAGAGGAGTTGGAAGAAGTAAAATTGGGGGCTGGTCTAGGATCCTTTAAGCTTGTTTTCATTAGCAGTTAGTTAACAACACAAGAAAAAGAACAAGTAGTAGCATTACTTAGGAGGTATATGGATGTATTCGCACGGACATATGATGAGATGCCTGGCCTAGATCTAAGATTGGTAGTCCATTCTCTCAATGTGGACCCAAGAGTCAAGCCAGTAGTTTCACCAGCCAAGGTCTTTCACACTGACATAAGGCTCAAATAACTAAGGAAGTTAAGAAGCTACTGGCAGTTGGCTTCATCAAGCTAATCCAACATCCCAAATGACTCTCTAACATAGTCCTCGTGAAGAAAAAGAATGGTCAAATTCGGTGTTGTGTGGATTTTCTCAATCTAAACAAGGCATGTCCAAAAGATGAATTCCCCCTGCCTAATATTGATCTCCTTGTAGATTCAGCTACGTAAAACTCCATGTTTTCATTTATGGATGGATATAGTGGGTATAACCAAATTCGGATGGCTGCTAAAGATGCAGAGAAGACAGCATTCAGGACTCCGATTGGAAATTTTTATTACACTGTGATGCCCTTTGGCCTTAAAAATGCAGGGGCCACGTACCAATGAACCATGATAGCCATCTTTCATGGTATGATGCATAGGGAAATGGAAGATTATGTGCATGACATCGTGGTGAAGTCAAAGACTAGAGCAGGATATTTTTGGGTACTTGAACGAGTTTTTGAAAGGTGTAGGAAGTACAAATTGCGCATGAACCCCATAAAGTGTGCCTTTGGAGTGTTTCCTAGAAAATTTCTTGGGTTCCTAGTACATCACAAAGGTATAAGTGTGGACCCAGCTAAGGCCATAACCATCGCAACAATAAAAAGGCCTATGACAATTAAAGAGTTCAAGAGTTTCTTGGGGAGGGTCTCCTATATTAGGAGGTTTGTGCCTGGATTGACTTCAGTCACAAGTGAATTATCCAAACTGTTGAAAAAGAGAGCTAAATTCACTTAGGGAACTGAGCAGCAAGAAGCCTTTTAGAGGATTCAGCAGATTATGAATCATCTACCTACCCTGCAAGCACTAGTACGTGGGCGACCTTTGTTGTTATATTTAGCATCAAATTCCCAAGCCATAGGAGCCTTGTTAGCACAGGAAGATGACAAAGGGAATGAGCAACCCATTTATTATGTAAGTAGGACACTAAAAGATACGGAGACCAGGTACTCTAAGATAGAAAAAGCATGCCTGGTAGTTATCTACGCATCCCAGAGGCTAAAACGCTATTTCTTAGCCCATCAGATTCTCCTAGTGACCAAGTCCCATCCTATAAAGGCATGCCATATTAGATCTGCTAGCCCAGTTCCCAGGGGAAGAAGAGTGTTCACTAAGCGAATAGATCCCTGGAGAGGTGGCGATGGCAAAACTCCTAAGAAAGAAGTGGATCATGAGGTTTGATGGGTTAGCAACGACAACTTTAAATGGCCTGGAATTGTGCTAAGTTGCGAAGATAGGGATACCATACCATTATCCTTCAAGCTCGAGTTTCCCTGTTCAAATAATGTTGTTGAGTACGAGGCATACTTGATTGGATTAGCCATAGCACTCAACATAGGAGTCAAGCATATAAGGGTTTTGGGAATCTCTAACCTCATAGTCTCCCAAGTAAAAGGTGTCTTCGCACTAAGAGAGCAAAGTTTGGCAGCTTACAGAACTTGGGCACAAAAGGCGGAGGAGAAATTCTAAACCTTCAATATGGAGTACACCCAAAGGAGTGAAAACAAGTTCACTGACACACTAGCCACCCTAGGATCCCAAATACCATTTAAAGGAAAAAAGAATTTTGATAAGGGTAAGCAAGCAGGAACATTCAATCATAGGGATCCTATAAAGGATGTTCCCTAAAGAACCAGAACAGAAAGATTGGAGGGATGAGGTAAAAAGGAAGATAGGAAAGTTGGGGCATGAAGGAAGTATCAAAGAACTAAAAGATTACACTTTGATAGAAGGAGAGCTGTACAGGAGGCTACCTGGAGGGATCTTGTCTAGATGTATCAATGAGAAAGAAGGGAAGCTAAGATTAGAAGAAATGTATAGCTAGGTCTGTGGGATTGTAGAGAAAATCAGCCTATACAGAAGGATGTAGCACATGGGGTACTATTGGCCAAATATGAACAAAGAGGCTGCAACTGTATAAGAGGAATGTCAAAAGTGTCAATTTTCGGTGGATAAAGAAGAAAGTTATGTTGTGTTTGTAACAGAAGATTGGAGGATCCCATTCATGGAATACTTGGCTCAAGGGATCTTGCTAGTTGATAGGACACTAGCCTACCAGCTCAAGAAACTCGTCATTAGATACTTCTTGCAGAACGGAATCTTGTTCAAAAAGGGGTACAGTGGGGATCCCCTAAGATGCCTATGGCCTAGGGAAGCCAGAGAAGTCGTTAAGGAAGTCTATTACGGTGACAATGGAAGTCACCCAGGGAAAAGAAGGCTTTGCAAGCAGCTGTTGCAGTTGAGGTACTATTGGCCTACAATGAAAAAGGACTCTGAGGAGCTAGTTAAAACGTGTCATGCATGCCAAGTACTTAGAGATGCAATCCATACTCATCCAAATGTGCTGCAAGATATGACCACACCATGGCCTTTCCACACTTGGGGGCTTGATCTTATAGGATCCATAAACCCTCCTTTCAATGGCCATATATGGATCTTTGCAGCCGCCAAGTATTTTACAAAATGGATAGAGGCCATCCCTTTGAAAAAGGCCATTAGAATAGCTGTGACAAATTTCATTTGGGAGCATATCATCACATAGTTCGGGATCCCAAGGAGACTGATCAGCGACAATGGAACCTCGTTCATAATTAAGGATATAAAGAACCTAACCGAGGCATATAACATCATGCATGAGAGGTCAACACCATATTATCCATAAGGAAATGGCCAAGTCGAGGCTACCAACGAGGCGATACTGAAAATTCTCAAGAAAATGAAACATGAGTATGGGGGGAAATGAAGTGCCCACCTGACAGATGTACTTTGGGCATGTAAGAGCTCCTTGAAAACAACCACATGATTTTCACCATTTTTCCTAGTTTATGGGACAGAAGCCATTAGCCCCGTGGAGCCAATCATCCCTACACCAAGAGTGGTACTTGAAGAAATCCAAGAAGGCATAGATGGCACAAATAGTGAAAGGAGGTTGGTAGACCTGGAAGGGCTAGAAGAAGAATGAGAAATGGACAAAAGGAAAAGTCAAAGGTATCAGCAGGGGATGGTAAAAGCATAAGGACAGAAAATTCACCCAAGAGCTTTCACGGAAGGGCAGCTGGTATTAAGAGTAGCAGAGCATGTGAGGAAGAATGTCCCATGACCCTCCAAGTTTTCTCCAAAATGGGAGGGGCCCTACATCATTAGGGAAGCCCATAATAGTGAATATTACTACCTCACAAAGGAAGATGGGACTGCCCTAACAGACCCTATAAACGGGAAATGGCTAAAACAGTACTATGCATAAAAGGGGGAGGTTTCAGTACACCGAGAACCTTTTATTTTTTTTTGGCACTCCAACGTGCTAAGTGTTTCATCACTCTTTTTTTCTTTTGTCATGAACTTTATTTAGTTCTTTTATGAGCCCATGGTAGAAGGACATTCTATGAGTCTTACTATCTTTGTCAATCCTCCTATGTTCCTTAATATGGCAACTATGTTGTATTTCAGTGGAATCTTTTTTTTTTTTTTTTTTTTTTTTTTTTTAAAATCAAGCTACAACTAAAATGTACAATTTCATAGTATTACATAGCCCAAATGTGGGCAAGTTTGGGTGGGGTATCTGGGCCAGTGCAAAAAAAAAAAAATAAAAAATAAGGAAGGAAGGTAAAACCTTAGCGCATGACCTAAGACTCACACCGCAATTAGTTCAAGTATATAGTTTGGGACTACAGGCAAGAATAAGTGCTCGAGGTACCCAGCCCAGTATTTGTCCCAAAACAGGCTTGTTTGGTTCATGACCTGGGACTTGGGAAAAGAGAGAGAGAGAGAGAGAGAGAGAGAGAAACGTCCAATGTACCCTGTTCAGTACCTGCGCAAGAACACAACCACTAGGGTACCTGGTCCAGGACCTACTACAAGAATTTGTTAGGACCATGGTCTAGGACTCAGTTTAAAAAGAGAGAGAGAGAGAGAGAGAGAGAGAGAGAGAGAGAGAAGAATACTCATTAAGAACAAATCCACATATTATCATAAATAAACTAGTCAGAAGTAGTTTTCGAAAAAAGAAATAAAGATAAACTTATGCACCTTTAATTTTCTAAAAAAAAAAAAAAACATATACATTTGGAATTGCTAAAAAAAAAAAAAATAGGGAAAGGAACTAAGGTATAAGGCTAGTCAGCAAAGAACCTCCTAAGGGAATTGCAGGAACAGTCGATGAAGAAAGAACTAGCTACTTCTTAACTTTCAAATCTTGCAATGCTTTGTGAGCATGAGCTAGGCCTCCTCAGTAGCAGCAATCTTAGCATCAAAGCCCTTAGAAACCTTCCTCTGGAATAACATGTGGGCTAAGGACCGTAGGTACTCCAGCAAAAAAGATAGATTGAACTTGGCTTCCACGAAAACCTACACCACTCCTCTCCACTCCAAAAGCCTCTTCTCGGATAGGGAATTAGGAGAGGAGTCCCTTAGAGAAATCAACACAATGCATAAGAGCTCCATCAGGATGTTGCCTACGCCTCCCCTGAACCCACTGGTGAAGTCCCTTTGGGCTTTGAATAGTCCCTCCAAGAATGGCAGACCCTCAATAGGCACAAAGAATGGCAAGAAGTTGCCAAAGGGAGGCCTAAAACGATGAAAATGGCTCACAGGGAGACTGTTGAACTCTAAGGAATCAAAGCGGGCCAGGAAAGTAGGGAGCCCTGAGCCGGGATCTGAGACAGTCATCTCTAGAGCTTTCTTTATTGTCGCATCTCCGCCTTCAGGAGCTGGAGGACTTTCAACCCTTTGAATAGTTTGGGGGATCCCTGTCTGAGCTTCAACAACCTAGATATCGGGAACAGGTTCCTTAGCTTCTTTAGTAACTATAGGCTTAGGATCCTTGGCACCCGTGTCAATACTTGTGAAAGCAAATAGAATAAGGAGAGAGAGGGAGAGAGAGGGGGGGGGGGGGGGGAAGGGAAAGCCAAAGAACTAGTACCAGCCCCCCTGTGGTAGAGCCTCCTTCTAATTTTGGGCAGCCACTTTAGCCATCATGGGAGGCTTTTCCTCTTGTCCCTCTAACTTCTCAGAAGACTTTGCAAAAGGGCATAAAGCGCGTTGGAGAAAAGGTGAATAAATCTTGACAAAATTGCTAAAGGAAGGGAGGGACTCCAGGGGCTTTACCATAAAAAGGAGAAACAAGAAAGAAGTATGAAAAGAGAGAAAGGAAAGATATGAACTAAAAAGGGAGAAGGATAACGATGGTGAGCAGTACACACCTTCAGATGCCTCTGTCTTCAAGGAGGGGGCTGCCTCAAGGGCAAACTGGGCACTGGTTTGACCTAAAAGAAAACAAAGAGGGAAAAGGAATAAGAACCTTTAGGAAGAAAGGATAAGAGAAATAAGAGTAGATGCTAATAAAAGATGGATGAGGCTTACCTACTCGTGTAGATGAGGACACACTCCCAAAGACTCCTTGCCCAATGCAAAATCAGTTGCGGGCTCAAGTGTCACAGTTTTAGTTGGACTAGGAATCTGCACGGAGTTAGGATCTTGGGGAACAGGAGGTTGAAGAGTTTCAAGGTCTTGAATGGCCAAGGAAGCAGAAGGCGAAACGAGCTGGGCATCCTTCACTACCGGCCTGACTTCCTCAGCTACGCTACCATTAAGGGGCTCATTCTCCATACCTAAGGCAGTTGTGGGCCGAGTTGCCACCACTTCTTTCACCAAGGCACCATCAGTTACAGGAAGAGGCACCTCGACCTACAAAAGAAAAGAGGAGCAAGAAGCAAAACATAAAAAAATAAAAAAAAATGTACACAGCACCAAAGAAAGAAAGAAAGAAAATAGTAAAAAGCACAAGTGAAAGAAGGCCATACCACATCATCACTAGAGGATTAAATTTTAGCTCCCTTGGGGTCTGACTTCTGCTTAAACTACAAAAAAGGGAGTGGCCATTCATTAGTTGAAAAAAAAAAAAAAGAAGGAAAGAGGCCTTGCCCTTCTCTCTCTCTCTCTCTCTCTTTCTCTCTCTCTCTCTACAGATTATTCAACAATCTTTTGCTTACTATAGGTACACCCAAAGGGTCTTAAGGGAGACTAGAGTGTGATGTCAAGGGACCCCGAAAAACCATGGGTTGAAGAACTCACAGGAACCTAAAGGACAGAAGACTATACCTTAGTCTTCACTTTGATCTTTAGGATTAAAGGATGACTGACTTCCTTTCCAACAATAGAGGCGTCCACTCTCTTGGGCTCTTCAGAAACAACTTGCTACTTGCGAGACTTAGCAGCTTTCCTTTTCTTAGTCTTAAGGCTAGTCTTAGTACCCTCAATACTTCCTTCAATCTCAACTCTTTTGACAACTTCTTGCTTGATCTTCTTCTCCTAACCTTTGCCCACAGGAGTTGTAGCACGAATTGCCTCTACCACCCCTCTCTTGATTGGTACACCAGAAGAAGTGCCCACAATAAGGTCACACCCTAACCATTCATTAGGAAAATCATTTGCAGAGCATACCCAACCACCCTTAGAGGCATGCCACTCTGCGAATCCAGTTTTGTTGCTTATTGCCGCAGACATAATGCCAGCAGTGGGGAGGGCTAAATGCTTGTTGAAGGTAGGAGTAGAGAAAAGACTAGGATCAGGAACCCTCCCAATCTTACCAAAACTAACAAAATCCAAGAAGGACTTCTGAACTCTTCTCCAATAGCCAGTAAAGCGACTAGAAGTAAAGACTTCCCGTTAGGAGTTTGGCAACACAAACTGAGGGCTCTTTTGTGATTAGTAAGAAAAGGCCTGAAGCCTAAGAAATGGATCCAGGGAAGGGAGATAAGGCACTACCTCTTTGAACACTGGTGGGATGTCCTGATCAAAACTAAATTGCCTAAGTACCCAATGTGCTAAATAGTGAGTGTACCTTGGATTGCTTGATGAAGGTACTAGAAGCCACGAGGGGTTAGTAAAGGCAGATGTTAGGTTCTAAGGATTTAGGATTTTATGTATTTAGAACTTTAATTTGTATTGTTGGAAAACCATGATCAAAATAGGTTGTTTAGTCTTGTTTAGGCTTGCTCAAAGTTGGGTCTTTCATGTAAAGTTGGAATCGAGAGGCTGTAGATGCATTGGTGCATTTCGGCCTGGCTCGATCGATCGAATGAAAGACTCGATGGATTGAATCTCGGGAAGAATATTTTTTTACAGAATATTCTAGCTCATCCCTAACTCATTAAACATTTTGGGTTTTTTGTTTTTACCCTAGGTATATAAAGAAAAACCCTAGCCAGGTTTTTTGTGTTGCTTCAGTTGAGTTGTTGCTTATACTTTGCTGTTTTGTGTAAATCTTTTGTGAGATCTAGATGAGCTTTCCTTTACATAAAGTTTAGGGTTTTCAAGGTAGAGATTACTTCAACATCTTGATGATCAGCTCGGTTGCTACCATAGAAGCTTAAAGATTATCAAGCGTGGGTGCTTGTAGCTGATTGGAGAATCCAAGAAAGAAGGAGTCTGTGGATTCGGAGCTTGTACGTGGTCGTGTCAATAAGTTCTACTGGTGGGTAGCATTAGGAATTCAAGCGGGGAGCTTGTAAGTCTTTTTGTATGAATTTTGATTCTTTCGCATAGTGGATTCAAGTTTACCTTGAGGATAGCTAGGTCAAATCCTCCCCAGGTTTTTACCGTGTGGTTTCCTAGGTGATCATATCATTGTGTCTTTTATATTTCTGCTATTTTGTACTTTTGATATGATTGTTTGTGTGTGATAACCTAGAATTGTTGAAATTGACTAAGTTAATCACTTGGCTAATTAACTAGGTTAATCTATTTGTTTTAAGGGGTCTAAAACTGTTCAAGTGGTATCAGAGCAGGTAGCTCTTTTGTTTGAGATTTTTTGATCTCTGAGTTGATTCTTGATCCCTGTTGTCATGGATTCTTGGAAAATCATTTTGCTTATATATCAACTTGTCTACCTATTGTCTTTGCATCTTGTTGACTTTGTTAAAACTTTCCTGGAGTATATTTGCATAATCACACGTGATAAGAACTATTTGTGCTATACTGCTTTAACTGCCTTAAAGGCACGTGATTCTTGTCTTTGGTATTTGGATAGTGGTTGTTCTAGGCACATGACAGGAAACAAAGGGTTATTCAAAACTCTCTTTGAAGGAAAGATTGGCACAATCACTTTTGGAGATGGAAGCAAATCTATGATCAGAGGCATTGGAACTGTGGACATACCAAGATTGCTAGTGTTTAAAGATGTTTGGTATGTTAATGGACTGAAGGCAAATTTACTCAGCATAAGCCAGATTTGCGACAACGGATTAAATTTTCTTTTCACCAAGCATGAATGTGAGATACTTGATGAATGAGGTGACTGTATATGTGTTGGTGTAAGGATAGCTGACAGCTGTTATGGGATAACACCAAGTGTGAACAACAAGTGCTTTAGTGCAAAGATTGATCAAGTTGATTTGTGGCATCAACGTTTGGGACATGCCAGTCATAAGCAGTTAGGGAAGATTTCCAAACGTGAGGCAGTTATTGGTTTACCTAAGTTTGAAAAGATAGACAAGTGCATTTGTGGACCATGTCAGATAGGTAAACAAGTGAAATCCAAGCTTCCATTTGTGACTAGTGTTCAAACCTCAAGACCTTTAGAGTTACTGCACATTGATCTCATGGGTCCTGCCAGAGTTCAGAGTTTGGGTGGAAAGAAGTATATTCTAGTTGTTGTGGATGACTTTACTAGATATACTTGGGTTGTGCTTTTGAAAGATAAAGCTGAGGCTCCTGAGAAGATGATACATCTGTGCAAGAAATTACAGGTTGAGAAAGATACTGTAATAGCCAGAATACAAAGTGATCATGGAAGAGAATTTAAGAATACCAAGCTGGATACTTTTTGTAATGATCAAGGCACTTATTAAGAGTTCTCTTTGCCCAACACACCTCAACAAAATGGGATTGTGGAAAGGAAAAACAGGGTTGTGTAGGAGATGGCACGGGTTATGTTACACAACAAAAAGTTGCCAAAATCTTTTTGGGGAGAAGCTGTCAACACTGCATGTCATACACTCAACCGTGTGTATTTCAGACCCGACTCCAAGAAAACTCCCTATGAACTCTAGAGAGGGAAGTGTTAGAAATTGGGCTGGTTTTGATCCAACCCATAAACCATGGCCCATGGATCGTCCACGTGGATTATCTGATAAGTAAGTTTAAATTTAAACTAACTAATATTGGTATGAGTTATCAATATAAGTAGTGGGATAATTTAAACTTAATAGATATTGATATGGGTTATCAATATCAGTGGTGGAGTAATTTGAAACTTAAAAGATGAGATCTTTTAGGGATCACATATATCTGATAGTAAGTGAATCTCTACTAGTATTTAAATACTCCTACATCAGTCAGATATAGGTTAGACACAGTGAGTGAACATACGTATAGTTTTAAGTGCTCTCTCAAAATAAGCCATCTCTCTGGGACATCATCTACTGTTCCTTAGAATTTGGAGCGTGGAAATTAGGAGAGACTCTAGTAGCCTTTCCTACGACTTGGAGGTGTTCCACAAAGGAGATCGTGAGGAGTTCGTAAAGCAAGCAAAGAGAAAGATCCGGCAATTTGGTGATCTGTTCCACCAAAGGTATGTGACTACATAACCTCTAGTAAAGTATATATTTTTTTTTTTTCAACATTGGTATCAGAGCGGTTTTATGCTTGTTTTCACTCTTGAATGATGCCATGATCTCTGAAATATATAATCCTATATACATGCTAAAATTAAAAGTTTAAGTAATTTTTTAATTTTTCAGATCTGTAATTTTTTAGGCATGTTATGGCATGTAGAGAGAGAAATAAAAAGCTGTAATTTTTTGATTGTTTACATGTAATCCGAAATTTACAGGCTTATTTTGACCCATTAAATCTTATTTAATGTCAAAAATTTTTTTAATGGTTTGAAAGTACATTCCATAAGCTTTAAAACGACAGTTTACATGCTTAATTTAGACTTCAAGTGAGAAAGTTATGGTCTTTTAAAGATTATGGTTGTATTTGATAAAATCTAAAAATTTGATGTCTAACGTGGAACTGTGGAAGACGATGAACAATAAAGAGAAAATTGTTTTGTAATATTGTACCGTGCGGGCTCCACTGACCACTAATTGTTTGAGTGGTTATCTAATAAATAAATAAATTAATTAATAATAAACCAATAGAGCCCCACGTTGATGTTAGTGTATTAGTTAGTTACACTTGAACACTATTTTTGTTTCAGTTACACAGCCCCACGTTGATGTTAGTGTATTAGTTACACTAGAACACTATCCTTGTTTCAGATACACACAAATATAAGGGCCCCACGCTACTGTATTAGTTACACCTTGATAAAGATAATGTGCATATCACGTTGGTGTATTACATATTGTTGTTGTTTTCTTCAACAAGGAAACTGTGCAAGGGATAAGCCACACGCAAGTGGCTGTGTGGGTTTGTAATATTGTTTACAAATACTTTGTGAGTTTGTAACATAGTTACAAAGGAATTGAGTTATATGAAAACTTAATATATTACTTGCACAGTTAATCATAACTCGTACAGTGGATTTTTTTTTATTATATGTCATTGTAGTGGCAATTTTTTTTAACTGTGATGTTAAAACAGAATTGTGATAATATGAGAAAATTGTGAAATTAGTTTTCTAATTTTCTGTATAATTATGCTTGTTTTAAATCTTTGAATTAATTTATGATGTCTTTTTAACATATTGTGATATGATTGAATTGATATTATATGAATGCATTATGTGATGAATATGTGTCCAAAGGGTTTATGAGACTCTTTTGGCTCATCTCTATAGTTAGAGATTATATTGGTAATTTATGCAACATGTATATTTTTATTTATTGTTATTGTGGATGGATAAGACAATTTTTGAAATTATTTGGTAACGTGGCATCCCCAATTTTTTAATTACAAATAGAATCTTTGTAGTAGGGTACTTGAATATGTAATTTTTTGGGCCATTGTTTTTGGCAATGTAATTTAAGGCTATGTAATTTAATTTTGGAAGCCATGTAAGGGGATGTGTTTCACGGTTACCAATAATTTTCAAATTTTGTCTTAGCATGTTGTATGAAATTACCAATAGGGCTTATAGTGGAGCCTATGCACAATGCGGTGCACAAAGATGTATGGACACATGTTATATGTATGATTTAATATGTGGATGGTGTGATGTTTTATTCTTCACAAAATTTTATTTAAAAATCAATTAGATGTGTTATTCCAATTTACATAGTAAGGGATGATTATGAGCTTAGCGAAATTTTCGATCTTACTATGTAGAAAGGAATATCATGGTCTAGTTGGATTTTTTGGAAATAAAATTAAAAAAAAAAAAAAAAAAATGTTAGTGCTAATGTCAACTTATGTAATGTATGGTGAACATTCTAATGGTGGAATGACTGAGATAGAGTCTCGTGATGTCAACTTCATTGAAGATGATTTTCCAAGCATCAGTGAAGCAAAACAAGATCTTCAGCTTTATGAGCTGCAAGAACTTGAAGGTGTCATACCATCTTTGGCCGAGGGTGGAGAATCACAACTTCATCCTGAAATCGCCAAAGATAGTGGGAGTGATTTTGCTCCTAGTGGGAGCAAACCACTAGATAGTGACACACAAGGATTCAAGGTACGTAGAAGTGAACGTGGAACTATTCCCCGTCGTCATTTTGAGATTGAGGGGGAATCTTTTATATGTGATTCACTGGACCTTAATGAGCCTGCTTCCTATGAGGAAGCATTAGCTTCACCTGCTTCACATGAATGGATAATTGCTATGAGGGATGAGATGGATTCTATGGTAAAGAATCAAGTTTGGGAGTTGGTTGACCTTCCGCCTGGGCGCAAGACCATTGGAAACAAGTGGGTTTTAAAAATAAAGCGCAAGGCAGATGGATCAATTGACAAATATAAGGCTCGTCTCGTGGCGAAAGGCTATACCCAAAGAGAAGGGATAGACTATGATGAGACTTTCTCCCCAGTGGTGAGATTTGTCTCTATTCGCCTTATTCTAGCTATTGTTGCACATTTGGATTTGGAACTCTTCCAAATGGATGTAAAGACTGCATTTCTCAATGGAGAACTAGATGAGGAGATCTATATGGATCAACCTATTGGCTTTGAGGTCAAGGAACTAGGGCGCAAAGTGTGCCGCCTTAAGCGTTCCATTTATGGCCTAAAGCAAGCGTCTAGACAATGGTATTTCAAATTTCATAAGGCTATTATTTCGATTGGTTTCGAAATGATGGAAGAAGACCATTGTGTGTATGTCAAACGATCAGGAAAGAGTTTACTTATCCTGTCTTTGTATGTGGACGACATTTTGTTGGCTGGAAATGATATGGAGATGATTGTCACCACCAAAAGGTGGTTGTCCTCTATTTTTGAAATGAAGGACATGGGAGAGGCTAATTATGTGCTTGGAGTTAAGATCTTCAGGGATCGCTCAAAGAAGCTTCTTGGTTTGTCTCAAGAAACTTACATAAAGACGATCTTAGAGTGATTTCGTATGCATAATTCCAAACCCATAGACACTCCAATAGAGAAGGGACATACATTAAGCCTTGAAGATTGCCCTAAATCAGAAAAGGAAAAGAGAGAAATGGCAAGAGTTCCCTATGCAAGTGCAGTTGGAAGTCTGATGTATGCTATGTTGTGTACTCAACCAGACATCTGTTTTGCAGTTGGTATGGTTAGTCGTTATCAAAG
The DNA here is from genome assembly GCA_030445155.1 of Quercus variabilis. NCBI lineage: Eukaryota > Viridiplantae > Streptophyta > Magnoliopsida > Fagales > Fagaceae > Quercus > Quercus variabilis. The sequence continues at coordinate 47,820,847 of CP129449.1, read as the reverse complement.
TAATCCAGGACCTGTTCATTGAGCAGATATTGAATTTTTCTATGCCACATATCATAGTTGGTTCCATCTAGTTTCTCTCCCTTAGTTAGATCAGCAACTACATTCTTAGTGGCCATGTTCACTACAAGGTTTTATTTAAATAAAAATCCAACTGAGGACGATCAAAACGGAAACTAAATCCAAGTCTAAGCTTAGTAAGTACTGAAAATAGATTACATTGGACACCAGGTGCATGAAGCACATCATGAAGAAGTAACGTACGTCCCAGACGCAATTTGAGTTGGTAGGTTCCAACTCCTATGACTTCTTCTTGAGCTCCGTTACCCAAAATAACGTACTGCGTGCCTGTTGGTATCTTTTTGTAATCCACACAACCAACTCTATCTCTGGCTATATGTTTGGTTGCTCCTGAATCTACAATCCACCCAGGAATAGTATGAGCAACTAAAACATGTGTACAAACATAAGTAATAGCAGAGTTATTAAGAATGGATATCTTCTTCGGCTCAGTGCACTCACGAGCGAAGTGACCCTTCTTACCACAGTTGTAGCACTTGATCTTTGCCTTGTCCTTCTTAGCACGCTTGCCCTTTTGGCGCTTTGCTATCTTGCCTTCTTTAGGCCCAAGGTTACCAGCTCCTTTGGCATTCCTCCCTTGTCCTTTGCGTTTAGGCCTGAATGCCTTCCGCTGCCCAGATTGGGCGACAAGGAGGGTGTTTTGGTGCGCCCCCATGCGCTCTGCCTCAAGCTCGAGATGACGAGAAATATCAGCAAAAGTCTTGATATTCTCACTATGTGTCAAAACAAGCTTCATTTGCCCCCAAGTAGGTTCAGGCAGTGAACGTATCACCGCTGTGACCTGTTGTTCATCAGAGAGATTATTGCCAGCAGCCTTTAGGTCACGGATCAATGCAGACATTGTTCTTAAATGTTCAGCTATGCTATGCTTTGAATCCATAACATATTGCTCAAACTTCAAAGTAAGAGCTCGCAACCTAGTTGCTGAAGTCCCTCCAAAGGCAATCTTAAGCTGGTTCCACATCTCTTGGGCATTTGGGTAGTTCTCAAACTCCCCAATAAGATCATTGTGCATGCTACTCAGCATAGTGAAGCGTGCACAACGATCTTTCTTAACCCAAGACTCATAGGCCTCTAAGTCACGGCGATGTTGGGCAGTATTCCCATTTTCGGGTTGCAAAATCACTCCCACCATCTTTGGCGATTTATGGGCGCAAGACCATTGGAAACAAGTGGGTTTTAAAAATAAAGCGCAAGGCAGATGGATCAATTGACAAATATAAGGCTCGTCTCGTGGCGAAAGGCTATACCCAAAGAGAAGGAATAGACTATGATGAGACTTTCTCCCCAGTGGTGAGATTTGTCTCTATTTGCCTTATTCTAGCTATTGTTGCACATTTGGATTTGGAACTCTTCCAAATGGATGTAAAGACTGCATTTCTCAATGGAGAACTAGATGAGGAGATCTATATGGATCAACCTATTGGCTTTGAGGTCAAGGAACTAGGGCGCAAAGTGTGCCGCCTTAAGCGTTCCATTTATGGCCTAAAGCAAGCGTCTAGACAATGGTATTTCAAATTTCATAAGGCTATTATTTCAATTGGTTTCGAAATGATGGAAGAAGACCATTGTGTGTATGTCAAACGATCAGGAAAGAGTTTACTTATCCTGTCTTTGTATGTGGACGACATTTTGTTGGCTGGAAATGATATGGAGATGATTGTCACCACCAAAAGGTGGTTGTCCTCTATTTTTGAAATGAAGGACATGGGAGAGGCTAATTATGTGCTTGGAGTTAAGATCTTCAGGGATCGTTCAAAGAAGCTTCTCGGTTTGTCTCAAGAAACTTACATAAAGACGATCTTAGAGCGATTTCGTATGCATAATTCCAAACCCATAGACACTCCAATAGAGAAGGGACATACATTAAGCCTTGAAGATTGCCCTAAATCAGAAAAGGAAAAGAGAGAAATGGCAAGAGTTCCCTATGCAAGTGCAGTTGGAAGTCTGATGTATGCTATGTTGTGTACTCGACCAGACATCTGTTTTGCAGTTGGTATGGTTAGTCGTTATCAAAGTAATCCAGGACCTGTTCATTGGCAAGCAGTTAAGAGGATTTTTCGATACCTTCGTGGGACATCGGATCTCATTCTTTGCTATCAGGGTGGAAATTTGAGATTGAGAGGTTATTCTGATGCTGACTGGGCCAGTGATAGAGATGAGCGCAAGTCCACTACAGGTTATGCATTCCTACTTAGTGGTGCAGCTATCTCTTGGTGCAGTAAGAAACAGTCTTGCATTGCTTTGTCCACAATGGAGTCTGAGTATGTTGCTTGTTCAGCAGCAGCACAAGAAGCTGTTTGGTTAAAGAGATTTTTCCAAAGCCTAAGGGTGACATCTCTTGCAGATGAAGCTGTAAAGATGTATTGTGATAATATGGCAGCCTTGTCTCATGCTAAAGATCCTAAGTATCATAGCAAAAGCAAACACATACAGGCTCGTTATAACTACATTCGTCTTGCTATTACACAAGGAGAGGTGATCCTCCAACATATCTCCACTAGCAGGATGGTGGCTGATCCACTTACTAAAGCCATTGCTAGAGATGCCTTTCAAGCTCATGTTAGGAGTTTGGGACTTTGTAGGATTTGATATGTTTTTGGATACCTTATGGACATTTATGTTTATTCATACTTTATGCAATAATGATGTTATTCATTTTGATTCATCTCGTGATTTGATTGATATTGCATACTGAGCACACATTATTTAAGAATATGTCACCAGGCTTAGATCGGTCTACTCACATAGACGATCACCCTAGCGCTTGAGTAGCGAGCAGGATGAGACATACTGATCACTTTGTTTTTCTATAAATCAATTAAGTGATCATCTTGACGCTTAGAGAGGCGTGCAAGATAATATAATGAATGTTGCCTTAGCTAGGCTAAGATGAGACTTATGGGAGTCGCACTTGAAGTGTATCCACAACTTCATGAAGCCTGAATAAAGCCAAATGTGAGATCTTGGACAGGAACTTGATGTGTAACTGTGCTAAGAAACTCAGGATGGTTGCTTTTGTGGCAATTGGACTAAGATTTGTACGGTGTTTGAGTGTGACAAGCCCAGTTGAGTGGGAGCTCCACCGTAGCATACAAATTATACTGTATGTGCTATAGCCGACCAATTAAGGGAGTGATTGGATAGATCCCTACTCCGTCACTATGTGAGCCCTATTCGACCATTATATGGTCCATTCTATGCCCTTCTTTTCGACCTAGAACTATGTCATGAAGTGAATGTTTGATGTCGCTACTTTAGCATGTCATCTCAGGGCCATGATATATACGGTCTCGCAGAGCATGTCTAGGAAAGCGGTCAAGTGTGAATGAATTGACATGAGTGTCTGGGGAAGATTATTTAGAACACACCATTTATTTTATGGCTCATAGCCCGGGCGATTATGAGGAATTTGTTTTTCAACATAATCATGAGCATATCATATGGTATAGGATCAAGTTTTGCTTTGAGTTTTGAACTCATGAGGGATTAAAGAAACTTGATTAGGTGTGATTAAATAATCTGGGGCATAGACGAGATACTATGAGTGATGTACTATGTTAGTTTAGATGGTGACTTAATATAGTACTCCTACCCTACACCTTCTCGTCAGGTCGCACACTCCATTTTTCTGTATAAAGAGAGGATTGGACAAGAGATTGAGAAGAGCTAGTTTTAACTGTAGTACCTAGTGTGGACGAGTGGGAGATGTTAGAAATTGGGCTGGTTTTGATCCAACCCATAAACCATGGCCCATGGATCGTCCACATGGATTATCTGATAAGTAAGTTTAAATTTAAACTAACTGATATTGGTATGAGTTATCAATATAAGTAGTGGGATAATTTAAACTTAATAGATATTGATATGGGTTATCAATATCAGTGGTGGAGTAATTTGAAACTTAAAAGATGAGATCTTTTAGGGATCACATATATCTGATAGTAAGTGAATCTCTACTAGTATTTAAATACTCCTACATCAGTCAGATATAGGTTAGACACAGTGAGTGAACATACGTATAGTTTTAAGTGCTCTCTCAAAATAAGCCATCTCTCTGGGACATCATCTACTGTTCCTTAGAATTTGGAGCGTGGAAATTAGGAGAGACTCTAGTAGCCTTTCCTACGACTTGGAGGTGTTCCACAAAGGAGATCGTGAGGAGTTCGTAAAGCAAGCAAAGAGAAAGATCCGGCAATTTGGTGATCTGTTCCACCAAAGGTATGTGACTACATAACCTCTAGTAAAGTATATATTTTTTTTTTTTCAACAGGAAGAAACCTGTTGTCAAATATTTCAGGATATTTGGCAGTGACTGTTATATTCTACGCGATAGAGAGAACCTAGAAAAGTTTGATGCAAAAAGTGACAAAGGATACTTTCTAGGGTACTCCTCCACTAGTAGAGCATATAAAGTGTACAATCTGAGAACCAAAACAGTCATGGAATCTTCAAATTTTATGATAAATGATGAAGTGAGTTCAGAAGCACCTTCAGAAAGCTTTTCTCTTACTCATGATAAGTCTTTAGAAGTTGATGATTCTCTTCCTGCCGAGTATGTTGGGAAACATAGTGAGGAAGAGTTGTTGGTGTTAAATGATACAGTTTCAGTACCATCAAATTTAGAACCATCCACTTCGGTTCATGAAACTCAACAGGTACAAAGTAAGCTCGGTCCTCCATCTGAACAGAAAGGTATCTCCACATCCTTAGTTAAAGGTCCATCCTCTAGAGTGAGACTGAATCATCCCTCCATAAATATATTGGGTAGTTTGAATGATAACATGAGATTGAGATCAAAAGTCTTGAATGTGATTACTCACTCATGCTATCTGTCCCAATTTGAATCGAAGAAGGTGGATGAAGCACTTCAAGATGCTGATTGGGTAAATTTCATGTATGAATAACTTCATCAATTCATTCGGAATGATATGTGGGAACTAGTTCCTAGACTGAAGAGTGTAAATGTGATTGAAACTAAGTGGATCTTTAAGAACAAATTAGATGAACATGGCATTGTGATCAAAAACAAATCACGACTTGTTGCACAAGGGTACACACAAATGGAAGGAATTGATTTTGATGAGACTTTTGCACCAGTAGCAAGGTTAGAATCCATCCAGATACTGTTGGCCATAGTAAGTCACCTAAACTTCAAGCTGTATCAAATGGATGTCAAGAGTGCTTCCTTGAATGGGATGCTACAAGAAGAAGTGTATGTTGAGCAACCTAAAGGCTTTGTTGATCCTCACAGACTTGATGATGTCTACAAATTGAAGAGAGCCCTCTATGGGTTGAAACAAGCTCCTAGGGCTTGGTATGACAGATTGAATGCATATCTCACTGAGCATGGATTCAAAAGGGGATCTGCAGATACAACACTCTTTATAAGAAAGGATAAAACTGGTTTTGTTGTAGCTCAAATTTATGTTGATGACATTGTTTTTAGTGCTACTAATGATTCTCTTGCTCATTCTTTTGCAAATGAAATGAAGGCAATGTTTGAAATGAGCATGGTTGGTGAACTGACTTACTTTTTGGGATTGCAGGTAAAGCAAACTGAATCAGGAATCTACATTAATCAAGTTAAATATGCAAGAAATTTGGTTAAAAGATTTGGACTGGACAAGGCTGCTCATGCTAGAACACCGATGGCTGCTAATGCAAAATTAACAATTGATCCCTCAGGTGAGTCTGTTGATGTTACTTTGTATAGAAGCATGATTGTATGTCTTCTGTATTTGACTGCTAGTAGGCCTGATATATCTTATAGTGTTGGTGTTTGCTCTAGATTTCAGAATAATCCTAAGGTTTCTCATTTAAATGCTGTTAAGAGAATTATAAAATATGTGAGTGGAACCTATGATTATGGATTATTTTACAGCAAGGAGTCTAATTTGTCTCTTGCTGGGTTTTCTGATTCTGATTGGGCTGGGAATGCTGATGACAGAAAAAGCACCACTAGGGGGGTGTTTTTATAAAGGAGCCAATCTTGTGGTTTGGATGAGTAAGAAGCAAAATTTTGTTTCTTTATCCACTGCTGAGGCAGAATATATTGCTGCTGGGAGTAGCTGTTCTCAGCTCCTTTGGATGAAAAAGCTATTGAGTGATTATGGGATTCCTCAAGACACCATGGTTGTCTATTGTGATAATTCTAGTGCTATAGATATATCTAAGAATCCTGTTCAGCACTCTAAGACCAAACACATTGAACTTAGATATCACTTCATTAGGGATTTGGTTGAAAAGAAAATTGTTGTTCTTGAGTATATCCCTACTGATCGTCAAAATGCTGACATCTTTACCAAACCACTTGATGGAAGTAAGTTTGAAACACTTCATCAAGTGATTGGTGTGCTTCAGTGTCCCTAGTCTCTTTTGGCTTTCATGGTCCTTGTGCTTCATTGCTCATTCCTTTGTAACCATTGTTATTTGGTTTTTTGTGTTTTCTTTGTTCTAGGACTTGCATTGTATTACATTCATACATTTCATTCTAGAATTTATTTGTTTTCTCTTATAATAATAATAATAATAAAAAAAAAAAAGGAGAAAAGCAAAATATGTTAAGCATTATGTTTCTTGGTTTTTGAAAACAAGGTTGGTCAATTTATTTACACATAACATGTCTTATGTACCTTGTTTAGCGTTGATGAGCTTATTTATTGTATTTGACTAGTTGAAGTTTTGTAGTGCATGTTGCGTGGGAAAGATGTTTATGGTTTTTGATTACTTTGTCTTGATCTTGAAGTCACATATTATTTGACTGTTGGATTTGATCCTTTTAAGAAATGCATAAATAACCATCTCATCACTGTTCACTAGCCAATCATGAACACCTTAGTGCATATCGTAAGTTTTTGTGCTTGAGAAAGTGTAGCACATGCACAAAAAGAACATAAGGTGATGCCTCGGCTTAATTGCTTAATACTTAAAATTGGTGTGTACTGTTAGGCTTGATGCCATCTCACATAATTAAAATTGGTGTGTATTATTAGGCTTAATACCATCTCACATAATTATAAGGCAAAAATACAAGAAACTTACATGATTGCAAGCTTTTGTTCTAGGAGATGTGGGAGTTATAGGATGTAACTCTTTAGGTGATAGTCTTTTTTAAATTCTGTGTGATAAATTTTATAGACTTTGTGATTGATTTCTATTCACATATCATCTCACATGTATTTCAAGTTTTTGCTAGTTTGCACACACTACACAAGTTACTCTTTGCTAAACATTGTACATGTTATTGTGTGTGTTTTTGGTCTGACCAACTAAGTTTGAAAAATACCTTGAGTTTATGCAAAACATTTTTTTTTGCTTGTGAATTTAAAGGAAGAACTGGCTGAAACTTTACCTTGGAGAAACTGGGATTACAAATTTGGGTTTTTGAAAAAGCATTCCATTTCATCTCATACTCATGCATTGTGTTTCATTGTTTTTAATGCTTTGAGGAGTTATTTTCATAAATTGGTTTGAGTTTTTCAAAACTGAATTTTTTCTCAAAATACTGTGATCCATTGCCTGTTTCGATTGATCTATTATGTTTTTCAATCGATTGAAAATATTTAAAATTCTTTTTAAAACTTTCTGAGTGATTCGATCGATCGAATGTAGTTTTCGATCAATCAAAAGTTGTGAATCAAGTTTTTTAAACAGTACTCTTTGACTGATTCTAGTCCTTTTTAAAAAGTCTTTTTCAAACTTTCTTTTCTCTCTCTGACTAGGCAAGAATCTACAGTGATTTTTTGTCGTTTTCCTCCAAAATTTTTGCAAGATTTCTCTTTCTTCAAGCCAGTAAGTCTCTTTTGCCCCTCATTCTTGAGTTTATTTGCATTTTTCATGCATTTTACCTTATATTTTCGGACCTCTTTCTTTTTGGGATTTTTGATGTTTCAAGCCCAATTTTGTGAAATTGATCAATGGGTTTTTATGGGGACAAGCTATAAACATGTTCTTGATAGTTTAATTTGATCAATTTTGGGTTTTGTGGAAAATTGAAAATTCTAGGGTTTATAATTGTTTCGAATTGGGGATTTTGTTCAATTAGGTTGAATTTGATAAAATTGGCTTGTTGATTGGATGTAATTAGGCATTATCATCTATGGATTGTATTTTGTAATGCTTAATTCATCAATGTGCTTCAAAATTTTACAAGTGGTTTTCAAATTTTTGGGGTTTTTGGCTAGAAACTCTATGCTCGGGCCAATTTTATGAAATTGAACTTAAAATTGAACATTGTTTAATGCATTAGTACATGCATCATGGCATTTTAACTATTCATGCATCATATAGTTTTTTTATATATATATTTTTTTGGTGCTAACTTGCAGTCTGCCCTTGGTTTTTATTTGTTTCTCTTTTGGGTTTTCTCTTGTGTCTCTGTCCTTTCCTTAGCATCATGCCTAGGAAAACTAGGGCTCGTAGGTTTGTCCCTTCACCTACTCCTTCCCCCCCATCCTTTGACCGTGAGAAATTTTCAAGTGAGAAAAACCAGGAGATCTTTGAGAAGCTGAACCTTAAGCGTAAGATATGGTCTGAGCATTCTGTCATTCTAGATGAGTTGGATCCTACAATTAGGGCAAACTTAGAGCGTAGGGGCTGGCTACCCTTGGTGGATATTTCTGATCCTCCTTCACTTGCTACCTTGATTCAAGAGTTCTACTCAAACATCTCGTTCCGCGTCTATGATTCCAACACTTTAGTCAATAGTTGGATACGAGGTGTAGAGTACACCATTACTCCCATAATAGTGGCTGACGCTCTAAGGGTACCTTTGGTCCAGCACCCTGTCTACCCTTATGATGAGTCTTCAGTTTTGAGTGATGTCATGTCTTACATCACTGGGTCATCTATCCAGTGGGGTTCTGATCCTAGGATCACCACTGCTGAGCTTTCTGAGCTACATTATCTTTTCTTTAGGATAACGTGTCACTGCTTTTGGCCCATTTCTCATCTGCACACCATTCCTCTCGAGAGGTGTGTATTTTTGTATGCTCTAGTTATTGATGCTTCTATCAGTTTTCCCCATTTGTTCCTTCGTTCTTTGAACGAAGTGTATAGGAGTTCATCTTCTTCTCATGCCCTGGTTCATCCTATTTTTATTTATAGGATTCTTCTTTATCTTAATCTTAGTGGTTTCCCCTCCTCTGAGCTTGTGCATGTCATTGGTCTTATAGGTGCGTCTTTTCTTATACAGAGGGCTACTCACCTTCGAGCTGGCTCTAAACACCCTCGGTCTACTCCTTTTGGGTCCACACCTCCTCCCTCTTCTTCTACAAGTCCTTCTGGTGAGGATGTTCCTAATCCTGATGCTGCTGCTGATGTTCCTCCACCTCCATCGGATGGCTTTGATATTTGTCGTACTTTGGAGACTGTCATGACCGTTCAGGCGGCTCATAGTCAGATTTTGGTGGACTTGCTTGATGCGATCCGTGTGTTGTGAGCTGATCTGGCACATCTTCGGTCTCCTTCAACACCTCATTTTGATGATGGATTGTGATTGCCTTTTGGTATTCCGTCACAAAAAGGGGGAGTAGGGTTTGTAGAGGAGTTTTATAGTTAGGGAGAGTTTTTGTTGTTTTGAGGAGCTTGTGGAGCTGTTAGATTGTATTTAGACGCTTCACCTTGTATATCATTTTTTTTTGGGATATTCATGTTAGGGGGAGTAACATTGATTGATATACATGTTTTCTTTTTTATTCTTGTTGCTTTGGATTCACTATTTATTGATTTATATTCTCTGAGTTATTCATTTGATATATGTCTTTATTGTGTGTTGTGTGAATCATATAAGAATGTTATACCTGTTTATATGCTATTTTCTGTCACACATGCATTTATGCGTTTGTTGAGTATTTCATGAATAAATAGGCTGATTCAATTGAGTTGTTGTCTACACTTACAACTGATGGATAGTAGTTAGGATTGAATTTTGGTTTATAGGCATTATTTTTGTAAATGGCTTTTTAAATTGTAAACTTTGAGCTTAGTGTTTGTGTTTTATCACGGATTGCCAAAGGGGGAGTATGTTAGGTTCTAAAGATTTAGGATTTTATGTATTTAGAATTCTAATTTGTATTGTTGGCAAACCATGATCAAAATAGGTTGTTTAGTCTTGTTTAGGTTTGCTTAAAGTTGGGTCTTTCATGTAAAGTTGGAATCGAGTGGCTGTAGATGCATTGGTGCATTTTGGCCTGGCTCGATCGATCGAATGAAAGACTCGATTGATCGAATCTCGAGCAAAATGTTTTTTTGCAGAATATTCCAGCTCAGCCCTAACTCATTAAACGTTTTGGGTTTTCTGTTTTTACCCTAGGTATATAAAGAAAAACCCTAGCCACATTTTTAGTGTTGCTTCAGTTGAGTTGTTGCTCATACTTTGCTATTTTGTGTAAATCTCTTGTGAGATCTAAAGGAGCTTTCCTTTACACAAAGCTTAGGGTTTTCAAGGTAGAGATTACTTCAACATCTTGATGATCAACTCGGTTGCTACTATAAAAGTTTAAAGATTATCAAGTGTGGGTGCTTGTTGCTGATTGGAGAATCCAAGAAAGAAGGAGTCCGTGGATTCGGAGCTTGCACGTGGTTATGTTAGTAAGTTCTACTGGTGGGTAGCATTAGGAAGTCAAGCGGAGAGCTTGTAAGTCCTTTTGTATGAACTTCGATTCTTTTGCATAGTAGATTCAGGTTTACCTTGAGGATAGCTAGGTCAAATCCTCTCCAGGTTTTTACCGTGTGGTTTCCTGGGTGATCATATCATTGTGTCTTTTATATTTTCGCTGCTTTATACTTTTGATATGATTGTTTTTGTGTGATAACCTAGAATTGCTGAAATTGACTAAATTAATCACTTGGCTAACTAACTAGGTTAATCTGGTTGTTTTAAAGGGTCTAAAACCGTTCAGCAGAGTATGCCAAGTTGCCTTCATCTTCTAGACACAGATCAAAGGTATTCCCTGGGGAGTTAAGGAAAGAGGCCAACACAGAACCACAGGTGAACCTAGGACTGAACTCTTGGGGAGAACGCCAACTTAAGTTCCTTGCCTAATCAAAAAATTCAACCAAATTGAGGCTGCCCCCCTTCAAGTTAGACTAGCAGAAGATGATGGGGTGGCTGTTAGTAGAACTGCTACATAAAGCCTTAATCACGTCTGGGTATCCGTAGAATTTATCCTTCACATACTTCAAATTCCTGCACTTTGCCAAAGTGATAGAAGAATGGTCCCACATGAACACCTGAAGGATAGCGCAGTGGAGGGACGAAATAATACTATAGCAGGAGTTGCCTTTAACTTCATCCCCATGACGCAAGTCCAAATGAGAATAATATATAGCCTAAAAACATGTGGGCTAAAGGATACTAAGCACCTGAGGCTAATCTGATTGCAAGAGGAAAGAGAACAGACTTAATCCCGTAACCAGGGAACTTACTAAACAAAAACTTACTAGCAATAGTGTCAGGAACCCAACTTGCCTAATTGCCTTGTCTTTCTCTCGAGAAAGATTCATGAACCACTTGCCTATTCTACCTGGCTTCCCCCTAGAAAAGGCAGTACGCTCGCCAAAGTGATTAAAAAGCTTGTCTTCAATCTTGAGATCCTCCCTTGAAAGGTTGATATCAAAAGGATTCTCATCACCAAACAATAGGAGAAGGAAATTATTAACCACATCCTCCAAAGTAATGGTGAGCTCACTAACAAAAAAGAAGAATGTGTGGAGGGAAGGGCACCAATGGCGCACCAAGTATCTAAGGCCCTCAGCGTCCCTAAAACCTTCAAGATTCTTAGAAATCACTACTAATTTCAGGGTCCCAGCGAGCTCCAAGCAACTGACAAATTCACCATCAGAAAGCTCATTGTCCACCCAACTGGACTAACCAGTAATCTTTCTTAGGACGAAGTCAAAGAAGATGGGAACCACCTCGCGAGATCCTTGCCTAATCTATAGATCCAAAATTTCCCTTGGATCTAGATCCTGGGCGAAATTGGCAAACCCAGACTGGCCAGAAACACCTAAGTATGAAGGGAGGGAGGGGCCTTGCCGTGGGACACCTGAGGGAAGAATAGGTTGGGGGTGTGCCAGGGATTTCATAAATGGAAGGATAGGCACTCCACAACCTCCTACAACTCACCTTGTGCAGACCTGGAAGAGTTTTCACCTTTAAAAGGACTGGGAGTACACTTCATTCTTTTTTATGAGGAAGAAGAAGCCATGGAACAACAATGCAACAAGAAACAGAGAAGTTAAGGGAGTGAAGGATAGAGAAGAAGGGATAGAGAAACAAAAGCTTGAAGGAAGAAGAGAAGCTTAAAAATAAAATTCTTTGGAAGTAAAAAGAGGGTTTGAAGTAAAGGCAATAATGGCACAGGGGATAGTTGGAGAAGACGATGTATTGAAAGAAGTGCTAGTTGCCAATGTTTAATTTTATAAGAGAGAGTTATTGGCAGTTATTAATGGGAGTTATGGGGAATGTAAAAAGTGGATCGGGAAGTTTTACTCAGACACTTAACTACCATGTTCTGTGCAAAGAGGGGAAGTTGCAAAAGAAGTGTAACACATGAAAACTAGGATACCAGAGGATAGCATGGGGAAGTAGGATCCCAAGGAAAAGAGAATGTTGAGGTCCGAAAAATCACAATGTTGAACAAGGCACAAAACAGCGCAAAGGATTGAAGTCCAGGAAAGTAAAACATTTGGGAGCCGTGCATTGAAAAGGAGAGATTGTCACTGCAGAACAAGTCCAATTGGTATTGGGGTAAGGGTTCAGCTGTAGGTTGGTATAAGGTACTGGGATTCCTTTACTTGTAACTGCTTATTTTGATAATAGTGGATTCTTGGGAGTGGTGACCTTAAAATCACCTGGTGGGATTTTCGCCGTGTAGATTTTTCCCATTCGTAAAAAAATCACCATATCAATTTAATTTCCGCTACACTTTAGTTAATTGGTGATTTGTTTGTGTTACCACGCATTTTGCATGTTAATTGAATTAATTAATTAACTTGGCTAAATCAAATGGTTAATTTATCACAAGGAGTAAATACATTCTTGGCCTATCAAGTAGTATTAGAGCAGGCACATTCTGATTAGGTGTTAATCTTTGCTGTGTGATCCATTGACTCCTGTTTGTCATGGATAGAGGACAGTATCTTATTGTACCACCTTTATTTGATGGTACTAACTATGCATACTAGAAAGTGCGCATGAGAGCTTTCTTGCAGTCATTGTATGAAAAGGTGTGGCAAGTTGTGGAGATAGGCTGGACTAAGCCAATGGAAGCGTCGGCCGATTAGGCTGATGCTAAGATTAAGGCGGCAAACTTCAACAGCAAAGCATTGGATGCTTTATTCAATGCAGTCACGAATGAGGAATTCAAGAATATATCCTATACTGAAATTGCTACGGAAGCATGGACCATTCTTCAGACAACCTCTGAAAGAACTAAGGTTGTCAAGGATTCAAAGTTTCAGAGGCTTACTACGAGCTTTTGTAAGGTTGAATTTATTCAATAATTTTGTTGGCTTTATCTAGTGCCAAATTTACTTGTAATTCAGCATTTAGAAACCCTGTATTTAGGTGGGAATCATGTAAGGGTAGTGTATGAAAGAGTGTGAAGAAAAGCTCAAGAGTGTGTATTCAAGAAGGGCCTTATGACTGGATCTCGTGACTGGCTAGTGAGTCGCCAAAGGAGGCACATGTGTGAAGCATGTTGGGGAGCTAAAGAGTCATGTCAACTGTTGCGCTACAAGACAAAACTTTTAGTCTGACCAGGTCGTTAGCTCGCGACTCAAACTCATGACTCATTCCAGTCGTGAGCTCGAGTTAATAAAACACTCTGTTTATTACAAAACTGACTCTTCGCATTCCATACACACCCTATTATAAATGCCCTTATACCCACGTATTGTAGAGAGCTTCTAGAGAGAATTTTGAGAAAGAAACCCTAGAGAAAAACAAGATTGACTCATCCATAATCTTCATCCTTTGATTCTCCAAATTCCTCTACTTTCACCCTCTCCATTATTACATCCTTGAGAGGTACATTAGTCAAATCCTTATTTCACCATACCCATATTTGTGAGAAAGCTTTTTGGTACTTGGGAAGTAGTTAAGAAGGGACCAATTCATTTTGGTTGATACAATGGGATATTGCGAGATCCGGTAAGTTAGAGAAGACAAGGTTCGACGTATTCCTGTTGGAGAAAGAAGCATGGAGGGCTTAGGTGCATTGGGTAGATTAGGCTTGGAGGATCTTCTGCTATTCATGTATCCCAACTTTATTCTCTAGTGGATTATTGACCGCTTGGAGGGCGGCGGAGAGGTTTTTCGTCAAGGAATTCAGTTTCCTCTTCGATAAGACATCGCTATGTTGTTTTTATGTTTGCATCTCTCTTTTCTTAATCTTTGCCTTTTAATTACTGTTGTGGTTGTGATTAATTTCGGTTTAGATTGTTTTACCAATTCTGTTTAGCTTATTTTCATATTCCGCACATACATTTTTTAATTATAAGCTTGTGTTGGTAATTTGTGTATTAGGGGTCTAAACGTTCATAAGTGTTTTACACACTAATTGAACATTCATTTGGTATCAGAGCTGGTATACTTGTTATGGTTTAAATACCTAAGTGTGATCCTTGACCCATTGTGTTTATTTGCCATGGACCCTTTGTATCCTTGACCCTTTGTATGCCTCTATGCATGTTTTGGATGTTGATGAATGTAACATGCCACGTGTTTGTGAAAATGCCTCTATGATTGATAATCCTTATGACTGTGATACTATGTTACATGAATCTTTGGATGTTGTTGATATTCCTGACATTAAACTCTTGAAGAAAAAGGTTAAGAAGTTTAATAAGGATTTGAGCAAGTTATTTTGTGAAAATGATGATTGGATTGCTGAGCTCAATGAATCCAACAAATTGGTTGAAAAATGTAAGAAACTTGCTGAAAATTCTCTTGAAAAGTTGAAAGAGTTTGAAGGTTTGAATATAGACTTGGATGCTAAACTTGTTGTGTCTAACAAACTTGTTGATGAGCTAAAATGTGAAAATGAATCTCTTAAGATGCATGCCAAGTATTTGTTTGCTGAACCTATTTATGAACATGATGAAAATATTTATTGTAATCATGTTGTGGTACCCGATTTTGTACCTATTGTGTGTTCTACCTCAAAGGACAAATTGGTGTACATTTCTCCACATAAAAGAAATCAAAAGGTGGAGAGAAAGGCTATTAAGTCAAAGCCTCCATTTAGGTCTCAAACCAAGGGGTTGGATGGATCTAAGTTTGTTCCAACTTGCCATCATTGTGGTGTGATTGGTCATATAAGACTTCAATGTCATAAGTTGAAGAGAGAACAAAATCATATGACTAGATCCCTTCCCAAAAAGTCGAGTAGACCTAAACACATTGTTTGTCACCATTGTGGTGCTTTTGGTCATCTAAGACCTCATTGCTCTAAGTTTCATGCTCTTAATTAAAAGAATCAAAGGAAAAGAGAAACTTGAGCATCTTGGAAGTTGTGCTATGAAAGCTAAATCGAATTTGAGTGAAAATAGCATGTTGTTAAAGAAAGTGTTTAATGCTCTTAACTCCTAGACTATGTGCATCTCCGGTTCTCATTCTTCCAACCCTCATCTCACTTCTCTTGAGATACTCATTCCAAACAATCATTCTGTTTGGATGAAGAAGGGTTTCCATGGCTGAGCTTATGCATTTTTTTGGTCCTTGGTCTAATTCTTTCAATCTTTGTAGGACTCTTCATGCATTAAATGTCATCTCTTCATGCATTTTGTGCATCTTGCATTTCTTTATATGCATTGTTTTTGTTTTGATCTTACTTTTATGTTTTAGTTTTGTGTGAATAAAAAATCCAAAACCATATAAAAAGTGAAAAATTCAAAAAGTTTGATCGTATATATTTAAGCACATATCACATGTGAGTTTGGTGTATATCCTTCGTACTAATGGCGAAGTGCATTTACGAGTTTAGCTTGTTAGTATGCACATATATCTTTGTGGGAAAAATCTTGACATCTATGTGTGATTATTGTAAATTGATCTTCAAGCTTGTCATGAATGATTAGTCAATAGTTATGTTGGTTTTGATACATGCATAGACTTGTGTCTATATATCTTTCCATTATTTTATTTTTTTGGCTTAAAGAGCTCAACAAATATAAATCTCAAAATAAAAAGAGATAATGAGCTGCAAAAGCTATTGCACATACTAGTATTTAACTAGGAAAAAGGGAAAGTGATTTGTATTAAAAATGTATGATGGTTCAAAAAGCCAAAGGCTTGTTCATTAGATTGATATATTAAAAATTTCAGGCATCAATCCCAAAAATGAGATGTATTTCTTAAAATGAGTTGTATTGATTCAAAATGATCAAATTATGTGAACTGTAAAGAAGCCAAATGAAAAGCTTAAAAGGTATGTTATCATTTTCTTGTGAGAGGTCATATATGTTCATTTCTATAATTGAGATAGATCACTTGACTTTGTATTAGTTGTGTATGACTTAATTGAATTGATCATTAAAGGTTTACTCTAGACTAAGGACTATTCCACATATGATACACACACACAACACACATGCTTAATGTTCAATGAATGCTTTATTCATTTGTTCGATTGTACTAGTTTAAATGTGATGTGTGTGTGCTCAACTATATATGAATCAATTCAAAAATATTTTTGATAATTTTATATGTATTTGGAAGTGATTTTTATTACTCTTTGTGTTCATGTTTAGTCCTTACTTCTTTTTTCATTATTTAAACATGTTCTATGTTGAAAAATAAGTGTCAAAGTTTTTCGCAACTCACTCGCAAAAATTTTCGCAACTCATCTCGCAATTGGCCAGTTGCGAAACCCCAGTCATGAGTTCATCTAGAAAGCTTTCATGACTCACTCGCGACTCACTTGTGACTCGCAAAAAATTTCACAACACAACGAGTCTTGCTTAGTCATGAAACGCCCAGAATCAACTTTTTAAAGAGCTTTTTGTGGGAAACCTGTTTTAAATCTCTCCCATCCTTTCTTAAACCTCTTTTTCACTATTTTTACATAAAAAAAAAACCAATCAATTTGAATGGTATTTCATTCCATTAACATCTCTAAGGTAATTCTAAACTCTTTTCATTGATTTTGTTCCTTAGATTATGTTTTAGAGAGTTTTGTGCTCTTGGTTGGGATTTTCATCATAGGGGTTGGGAAAACTTAATTTCTGTCAAATTTTTAAATTGGATTGGTTTCTTTTGATGATTTGTTTTGGATGTTGGCATCTTGTGGCAAAAATAACATGTATTAAGGGTGGATTTCATGATGTTCATGCATTGTTTTATATTGTTGTTCATAGTGTGCACGTTAGGTGTTTAATAAAATGCATCTTAGGCATTTTCTCACTTGCTTGGACTTTGATGAGTACCAAATTTTGGGGTTTCTCATTTTTCCTCATTAGGAATATGCTTGCTTCATTGGTTATATATTTAACACACCTTGCCCCACATGTGCATTTTCCATGCTTTGATCATGCATTGCACATAGCCACCTCTTGCACACACCTTTGCTACCCTTTTCATGCATTGGTCTATACCTTATTTCTTCATCCTAGTATGTCATGTTTACCTTATGATTTGTAGCATTTTGTTTGTTTTTTGTTTGAGATTCATTTTCTCATTCATCTCGCACTCCTCATGCATATCTTTATCCTAGTTCATACATTCATCTCTTGCCCTCTTTTCTCATTGACCCCTTTGTCTATTCATGTCAAAAATGGGAAGAGTATACTCTAGAGTAGTATACCGTAGAGTTTTGTCATTTCTATGTGACTCTTGTGCACATTCTTAGGGGGAGAAATTCAATTTCTTGTGCACATTTGTAGGAGGAGAGATATTCCATAAGGGAGATGCATATATCAAGGGGGTGAAGACATTGTGTTAATAAGAAAACTTTGTTTTGTTTTTTTGTTTCTTTATGTTTGTTTTCTTATTTACTTTATGGTGCTTTGAGTTATGTTTAATATCTTCGTTTTGTTGCTCTCATTGCATCGTGTTTATGTGTTAGACAAGCATTGACAGTTCAAATAGTGCATAAACCACTATGAATGTTTAGACCCCCAAAATACAAATTACCAATTCAAGTTTTATATCAAACAATGTATGTGCAGAAAATGATTATAAACTTATACAAGAATTGATAAACAATCTAAAAGAAATAAAATCACATCTACAGTAGAAATTAAATGACAAAGATTAAAGGAAGAGAGACGCAAACACAACGAGAACACAAATATGTGTTATTGAAGAGGAAACTGAAGCCCTCTGTGTAAAACCTCTTTGCCACCCTCCATGCAGTCAATAATCCACTAGAAAATGAAGTTGGAATACATGAACAGTAATAGACCCCCCAAGTCTAATCTACCTAGGTACATAAGCCCTTCAAGTTTCTTTCTCCAATGAGGTTATGCTAAACCTTTGTCTTTTCTAGCTTACCAGATTCTGCTATAACCCATTGCATCAACCAATAACCATTGGTCCCTTCTTAACTGCTTCCCAAAGTACCAAATAGCCTTCTCACAGATATGGGTATGGTGAGAAAATGATTTGGGTAAGAATCTCTCAAGGACGTAACAATGGAGAGGATGAGAGTAGAGCAATTTGAAGAGTCTCTATGTGAAGATTGTGGATGAATCAGTCTTATTTTTCTCTAGGGCTTCTCTCTTAAAATTCTCTCTGGAAGCTCTCTACATTTCGTGGGTTTAAGAGGTATTTATATTTGGGTGAGAAGGGAATGCAAAGAGTCAGTTTTTCCCAAACAGAATGATCTGGCGGCTTGGCCTCGCGATTTGACTGAGTTGTGAGTTCAAGCTGCGAGATAACAGAACGGCCAAGCTAGACTTTTTGTCCTGTAGTGCTCTAGCTGGCACGACTGTTCATCTTCTTGCACGCTTCACTCGTGTGTTACATTTTGCGGCTTTCCAATCGTGAGTCACCCGTGAATCCTAGCTGCGAATGTCTGCATCTTGCATAATCTTGAGCATTTCTTTACACTCTCTCACTCACTATCCTTACATAATTCCCACCTAAATATAGGGTTACTAAATGCTAAATTACAAGCAAATTTTGCACGAAATAAAGACAATACAATGGTTAATTAAATTCAACCTTACAATCTCCCTCTTTGCCTATTCTGTGACAAAACCCTACAAAAAACTCTAGACTTAATCCGTGAGTTGTGAATAGTTGATCAAAACTCACTCACACCTAACTCTAGAAACTGTGAAGCTCTTGAACCATAAGAACAAGTATCTCCTGAAACACAACAACACACTATGATCATTGTATGTAGAAAACTTGTAATGCATATGGAGCAAGCACAATGCGATCAAGCATAATGGAAACAATTAATAAACCAAGGCTTGACAAAAAATGAACAATCACTATAAAAGTGAACACAATGCTTATTCACACATGGAATGAACATCCGGATATGCAAGCCAATAAGCTCAATTGCAAAGAATCATTTGCATGTCCAACACTCAACCAATGCATCAACACTAGGAAATTGCATTAAGGATATAAAATCCAACAAAGGGCACAAGAGTGATGTACTTAAAGAAAATGCATGACATTAAACAGCAAGTACTAAAGCTACAAAGCATGGGTATATAAACCTTAAAAGCTTACAAAAGCAATAGGTACAAACACTTAACACATACAAAATACAACGTTATAAAATATATATATATATATATACACTCGTTAACCACAAGTTTTCCCAAAAGTATTATAAACAAATCCACACAGGAGTATATAAAAACTAGCAAGCAAATATCTATAAACATGACATGTATACATGTGTGAGTGTGTATCAACTATATCAACTCTTATTAAGTACACAACTCCCGTTTCAGCATGCACACTCCTTCTCATTCTTGTGCTGCTCTCCCCCTTACTATGTGATACTCTCTCACTTTTTGGCATTAATAGCTAAAGGCTATCTTCCAGCTTTTGCTGCATAGCATCCAGTTGTATCTCAATGGGTGTGAGACACATTTGAGTTTGATTGTTGATGGAGTGAAGGAGCCGTTCCAAATCGGAGATCCGATGAAGTATATTTTCAATCAAGTAGCTTTGCTTGGCCGCTTGAAATCCAGGGGGAACAGATGGAGTGCCAGTTGATTGCATCAATGTAGTTGGAGCATGAGCCAGTGGAGTTTTATGTGTGGATGGCTCACTCTTAGGTGTTCTAGAAGAGTGACTCTTGCTTGCTTGAAGAGTCATCATAGATATTTACCGAGAATGTGGTATAATCTTTCCATCTATTGGTGAACGGACACCTTCACAAAGCAAGATCTTCATGATGAGACTGCAAAAAGGAAGACATGTTCGGGCTACTATTCGAGCTGCTACTTTTCCAATGGTCTGAAAGACATGAGCATAGATGTTGATTGGAACTTCGTTAATTAGATCGCACATAAATTGTGCTCTTCCAAGATTGATGAAAGCGGTGTTAGACAATGGATAGAGGTTGGAGAACATGATCAATTTTAAAGTCGTCAATTTAGGTGAAAACTGTGCAGTGCTTATAGAGGAACCTTTGCTTGAAATCTCATGCTCAGGTCCAAGAACTTGAAGAATGTCATGTAGCTTAGGCTCTCTATCATCATATGGGGTGAAATCCACATTTGCTAGTTTAGTGATACGAAGAGTCTTCGCAATGTAATCTGAATTGATGGAAAATTCTTTTCCACTTACCTAACACTTCAAATCTACTCCAGTGTATCTAGCATTAGAGTAGAATTCCTTAACCAATTTGTCAATCGAGTCCACAAAGTTCCTAAACAAATCAGTCCAATCTTTTGCTTCAAACAACCTGGGAATAAATGTTGTTTCCAATGTATCAAATTTGACAATCCTTTCCACCATAGTGGGAGCCATTCTAAAAATGTTGTCAAAAGTCTGTGAGTTAGTTGGAGTCCTGAATTTCTCAAAATCTGAATCTTGAGACAATTGAGTCAAGCGACGAGTCCACTTAGCAACAGGGGATTGAGCATCAATTTCAATCTCTTTTCCTTTAAAGGAATGGTGTGACATCTGCAAAAGACAAGATATATAGCAAAGAACCAAGTGCGATACCACAAAACACAAACATCATCTTGATTAGACTCAGGTTAAATCAAATGTAATTCAAAGAGAGAACTCACTCAATCAACTACAGAGCATCAAGAAACTACCGAGAACACAAATGCATTGTATATACATGACTGTAAAACTATCCAAAAATGAAGATTGAACAAGTATACCACAGATCAAAGTAAACACAAAACATCATTTAATCACAGGTAACTGTCATAGACACTCTATTATGAAAATGATGAGTTTAGAGCAATACAGTTAAGAAGCACTACTCAGACCACAGACAACATAAATAATGTGAGAAGCATCTAACCATCAGTATTTCCAAACCCTTACTCAAACTCACTCAACAAAATAAACCAAACCCCATGAATGAACACTATATTTCTCAAAAGCTTAAAACACCTCACAAATCAAGAAAATAAAACCAAAATCATGAAATATATAGTGAGAGATAGAAAACCCATAGCTTTTCCTTGAAGATTTGAGATTGAATAAATGCAAAAATGGAAGTTTTTTAGAGTGACACGGTGAGTATGAGAGTGTTTCAGGTAAGGGAGACAATGAATAGTCATAAAAATTCAAGGGAAAACTGAAATGATTTTGAAAACTGACTTTAAGAAGCAAACACACGTTTTTCGTGATTGGATCAAGTTGCCAACCAACTCGCCTGGTTGAGCCGTGAAACATTCTGAAAACAAGATTCTTGAAAATTTTTCTAAGTGTTTTTTGCAACTAGAAGGTCTACCTGTGAGACAGTCGCTAGGTGAGCCGCGAAAATCTTAGTGTACCCATCGTAATTGGACCTTTCACTCGCGAACATGTCACCACACCGAGTCGCAAGAAACAAAAAACTCAAATTTTGAAAAATATTCTAAGTATTTTTCATGATTAGGGCATTTACCCGCCAGTGAGTCGCTAATGAGTCATGAAAACCCTCTGAGTGAATTTCGTGACTGGGGCTTGCGACTGGACCAACCTGCGACTGAGTCGCCAGAATAGGGCAACACTATTTTTGAAATTTTGACAACTTTTGTGAAAGTAAAATACTTTCCAAAAACAACTAAAACACTCAAAAATCTTTTTGGTGTTTGATCAACAAAGATTAAGCATGTGAAAACATATTTAATCAAGTACAAATGAATATGACATTCATTGAATATAGACATGTGTGATGCATGTGGATATCAAAAATGAGATAGTCCTTAGTCTAATGTGAAGCTTCAATGATCAATTCACTCAAGGCATACACAACTAGCACTAAATAATGTGACCTATCTCAATTATAGAAATATGTATATATAACCTCCTACATAAACTTGAGTACAATATCTTTGAAGCTTTTCATTTGGCTCCATGTTCAACAAATCATTTGATCTTTTTAAATCAACACATCTCATTTTGAGATCGATGCCTAAAATTTTGTAGCTTAAAATCTCTTTTCATTTGGAGATTTACATTTGGTGAGCTCTTTAATTAAAAGCAATAAAATAAAAAGTGGGAAGATATATAGGCACAAGTCTATGCATGTTTCAAGATTAACAAAACTATTCACTAGTCATTCATGACAAGTTTGGAGATCTATTTACAACAATCACATAGATTTCAAGATTTCTTCCCTAATGATACGAGTGCATAAGAAACAAGCTATGCTCGTAGATGCACTAAGCCATTAGTACAAAGGTACAAGGCAAAACATGTTTTGAGACAAAACTCAACAAAGTCGATCAAACTTTTTTGATTTTCTACTTTTTATGTGTTTTTGGATTTTTGACATAAAAACAAGAAAAAATTGATAAAAAACAACAATGTAAAAACATTTAAAAAGAAAAAAGTAAACAATCAAACACTTTTTGATAGAAATTTAGACCCTTTAAAACACAACTAGATTGAGTAGCCTAGTTAATTAGCCAAGTTGTTACTTAGTCAAATTATGCAATTCTAGGTTAAAACAATCAAACAATCATATCAAGAATATAAAGTAGCGGAAAAGTAAATAACACAAGATATGATCACCTAGGAAACCACACGGTAAAAACCTGGGGAGGATTTGACTTAGCTATCATCAAAGTAAATCTGAATCAACTATGCGAAAGAATCGAAGTTCATACAGAAGGACTACAAGCTCCCTGCTTGACTTCCTAATGCTACCCACCAGTAAAACTTACTGACACGACCACGTGCAAGCTTCGAATCCACAGACTCCTTCTTTCTTGAATTCTTTAATCAGCTACAAGCACCCACGCTTGATATTCTTTAAGTTCAATGGTAGCAATCTTGTTGATCATCAAGATGTAGATAATCTCTACCTTGAAAACCCTAAGTTTATGTGAAGGAAAGCTCCTCAATGATCTTACAAGAGATTCACACAAACCGTAATGTATGAGCAACAAAGACTTAGAGAGGTTTGGATACAAAAACTTAAAAATAAAAGGAGGCACAAGAGGCACTCTAATCTCTCTCTCCAAAAGTCCCAAAAACGTGGCTTAGGGTTCCTTAATGGGCTTAAGCTACTATTTGGGCCGACTTAAAATTCTACAGATACGATTTTAGATCGATCGAGCCTGTTCTTCGATCAATCGAAACAGGCAGAATATGAAGTCTTCTTCCTGTAGCTTATATGTTATTGAATCTTGACTTGAATCACCTTGAGCATTGTCTAATAAAACCTATAGACTCTAAGACCTATATCTAGACAAATTTGTGTTCATGATTTGCCAATTGTTCTAAATATTTAGAACCTAACAAACTCCCCCTTTGGCAATTCGTGACAAAACTTTCATACAGAATGAACTACTCAAATACAAGAACAACCCAATACAATAAAATGCTCATTACAACAAATTCAACCTAACTACTATCCATCAGTTGCAAGTGTAGACAGCAGCTCAATTGAATCAACTTGTATATTTCCTGAAATACTCAACAAACGCATAAACGCATGTGTGACAGAAAAACAGTAAATCAACAAATATACAAACTAACTCTCCCCCTAAATTAGATACATAAAAAACAATGTTAACTCCCCCTAAACATAACATTCTTGTATTTTCCACACATATTCCCACATATCAACTATTTCTCCCCCTTTTTGTCATGTATTAACAAAGACAACTCATACAAAGAATAAACAGTCAACATACGCAACAAAGGATAAGAGAAAATAGAGAAAGAAGGGGACACAAAACAATTCAACTTTATAGAAAATAGAGACAACTCCCTCTATGAACAATACAGGTTAAAAAAACTTTTCTCCCCCTATCAAAAATAGGAAAAACAAAACAAGTTTTAGAAAAAACAGTTTTGGGGAAAAATAAAGGAGGTGGGGGAAAATCAGCAGTAGCAGCAGCATCACCAACAGGATCAGGTACATCCTCACCAGCAGGACCAAAATTAAAAACTAATGTGAGAATACACATGAAGAAAAAATATTCTCTCTTTTAATAAAATGCAAACATGGCACTATGCAACCCATAAATAGTTGCATGAGTAGAGAAAATATTTGCACATTGATTATCCATCATATCTCTTAAGAAAAATATTTTCTATAGTTCACACATAAGAAATAGCATATACTAGAATGTACAAAACTCAAAAATTAATCAATCAATTTTTAAATCAAGTTGAGTACCCAATTTAGCAAAGTGTATGCATGCTATGTGTAAAAAAAATGAGAGACATGACTACAAAACTGCAAGATGGATACAAAAACAATGCAATGCATGTGAATCCTAAACACAAATGATGCATGAAAAAATTTTTGGTCAAAAATATAGAAACTGAAAATATTTCAGTTTCGATCGATCGAGACTCGATCAAATATCAATCAAGTGAAGCAAACTCAAACCAAAAATTTTAATCGCAATTTCGACTAATCGAAAAACAGGTTTGATCGATCGAAAATCTAGAAAAATTAGATTTTTGAAAAAACAGAGCATTTTAATGCAGAAACTCCTCAAAGCACATTGTTTTATAAAAAATCCATGAGTACGAGATGAAAAGTTTTTCAAAAACACTTGAATTTAACCCATATCTTCCAAAAACAAGATTTTCAATCAATTTATCCTTAAAGCGCAAACATTATACATATTTTGCATTAAAATCAAGGAACTTTTAATCTTGGATGGCCACAACAAAATCATACACAATATAATGTACCAAGTTTAACAAAGAGTAACTTGTGTAGTGTGTGCAACTAGCAAAAACTTGAGATACATGTGAGGTGATATGTGAATAGCAATCAATCACAAAGTCTACAAAATCCATCACATAGAATTCAAAAAAGACTATCACCTAAAAAGTTACATCATATAACTCCCACATCTCCTAGAACATAAGCTTGCAATCATGTAAGTTTCTTGTATTTAGCCTCTTAATTATGTGAATTGGCATCAAGCCTAATAGTACACACCAATTTTAATTATGTGAAATGGCATTAAGCCTAATAGTACACACCAATTTTAAGCATTAAGCAATTAATCGAGGCTACACCTTATGTTCTTTTTGTGCATATGCTACACTTTCTCGAGTACAGAATCTTATGATATACACTAAGGTGTTCATGATTGGCTAGTGAACAGTGGTGAGATGGTTATTTATGCCTTTCTTAAAAGGATCAAGTCCGACAGTCAAACAATATGTAACTTCAAGATCAAGACAAAGTGATAAACACCATAAACATCTTTCCCACACAACATGCACTACAAAACTTCAACTAGTCAAGTGCAATAAATAAGCTCATCAAAGCTAAATAAGGTACATAAACTTGTTATATAAAGATAATTTGGCCAATCCTTGATTATAAATCCAAGATGTGAAATACAAAACACAAAAATCCTTTTGGTTCTAAAAGAAAATTTATGACCAAACAGAAAAAGCACATATTATGCTAAATGAACAATGCAAAAGCAATGCATGATAGTGCAAAACTAAGACATAGAGGGTACATAAACTGTTAGGACATATATGTTTTATGTAAATTGGCTAATCCTTTGACAAAACACACTCTACTTGTAATTGGGTAGTTCTAGGTGTTTTTAATACTTCAAGAAACAAGGTTTCAAGGTCAAGTGTTGAAGTCATCAAGTCTGTCCAAGAAAAAGCAAGCTGAAGTGCAAAGTTTTTAAAGCTCGACACCTTCTCGACAGCTACCTCGACATCTGCTATCTGTCGAGATTTAAAATTTCAGATTTCCAATATGATTTTCTTGGGATCCGTGAATATGTTTTTGGACCTTCTTTTCTTCTAACCCTAAACATATAAAAGGATTGTTTTAAGAGCCGTCAAGTGTGACACAAGTTGCAAAATCATTGAGCAATCTCTGTTCAAGCAAATTGTGATCAAAAGACGAAGTTCTTGACTTAGTTCATCTTCCTTCAAGAAGTTGCTGTGTATTTGCACCATAGGGTTTTGTAACCAAGCATCTTCTTGATATTCATCATAAATGATGAATTGAAGAACTTTGCAGCCAACCTTTCTTCCTTAGTTGGTGTTCTGAAGTCGCGTACTGGGATTCGCGTATTGGTTAGTCACGTACTTGGGAGCTGTGCATCAAAAGTGGGAACTATCACTACAGATCAAGTCCAATTGGGTATTAGGGCAAGGGTTCAATTGTAGGTTGGTAAGGTACTAAGGATTTCTTTACTTGTAACTGTTTGATTTGATAATAGTGGAGTTTTGGGAGTGGTGACCTGAAAATCACTCGGTGGGGTTTTTGCCGCGAGGTTTTTCCCCATTCGTAAACAAATCACTGTGTTATTTAATTTTCGCTGCATATTTAGTTTTTGGTGATTTGTTTGCGCTTTCACGCAATTGCGTGATAAATTGATTAATTAAAAACTTAGCTAATTAATTAATTGGTTCAGTTTGTGGCCTATCACAAACAAGAAATATTAATTTCTTAATTAAACCTTGAGTACTTGTACAAACTAATACATACTCACACAAAATCAAAAATAGCTTAGTACAAACTATTCAAGTTTCTCCACAATGTCAAGCATATTCTAAATCAAGAGAGAGATATCACAACTCATGCAATCCTCAAGAAAAATAAAACTAGACACAAAATAAAATATTTTTGTCTTTTCGAAATTTTTCAATGTTTTTGGATTTTTTTTTATTAAAAAAAAAAACCTAAAAAACAAAACAACCAAAAACAAAAACAAGACATGTCCATAAATAATTGAAAGAATTAAAACAGGGACAAGTTAGCAACACTCACCTTGGAGAATCTTTTCTCACCCATTTAGCACGATACTTCGGCTTTGTAGGTGAAAATCCATGAGAAGCAGAGTGTATTTGAGGAATTACACCAATCTTCTGAGAGAGACTGAAATCCTGCAAATTCCTTTCACAAGCCAACAACCTCAAATTTTTCAAAAGCATATGAAATAATTTATATGGACTTATGGCAGGAGAAATATCATCACATATCTTAGATTGACATACAGAATGCTTAAATTTCAATTTATGACAATTAGGACGAATGTGACCAGAGACACCACAAAAGTGGCAAACAAGAACAAATTTAAGAACATCAGTATTCCTAACAACCAATCTAGTCTCAGATTTAGGTTTTTGCCTCAACAAAGAACAATTTGGTCTAATATGACCAACAACACCACAAAGGTGACAGATAGGCACAAAAACAAATTTATTATGCTCTCTAATAGTAGGTTTATACTTCGGTTTAGAAACTTCATTGTCTTCATCAGAACCTTTACCTTTGTCTAACCTAGCAAAATAAGCCTACTCTTTATTATTCCTCTTGAAAGGAGGGATATAAACTTTTTCAGTTTTAGGCTTAAGAGAAACAGAAACACTTTTGTTATCAACAACAGGCTTGGTACTAGTCAAATTTTCAAGTTTAGTTTGAGACTCAACTAACTCTTGTTCCAAGCTTTTCATCTTCTCATCTTGAGAGAAAATTTGATTTCTCAAAAATTCATTCTTTTTATTAGACTCATCTAATCTAACAATCAATTCCTCTTTCTCAAGATTAGCCAATTTTAACTCTTCTTTGAATTTCGTAGAAATTTTCAAAGATTTAGATAATTCCTTACAAAGAGTTTCAAAAGCATCAAAAAAATTAACAGAAACAATAGTGTTCTTTTTATTCAAAGCATCACAGGCATCATTAAAATCAGCAGAAGTATGAGCAGAAAGACACTTCAAATTATCCATGACAACAGGGGTCAAGGATCAGCTCTTAGATCAAAAGATCTACAACAAGAAGAGCTACCTGCTCTGATACTAATTGATAGAAATTTAGACCCCTTAAAACACAATCAGGTTGAGTAGCCTAGTTAATTAGCCAAGTTGTTACTTAGTTAAATTATGCAATTCTAGATTAAAACAATCAAACAATCATATCAAGAATATAAAGCAGCGGAAAGTAAATAACACAAGATATGATCACCCAGGAAACCACACGATAAAAACCTGGGGAGGATTTGACCTAGCTATCCTCAAGATAAACCTGAATCCACTATGTGAAAGAATCGAAGTTCATACAGAAGGACTACAAGCTCCCCGCTTGACTTCCTAATGCTACCCACTAGTAGAACTTATTGACACAACCATGTGCAAGCTCTGAATCCACGGACTCCTTCTTTCTTGAATTCTTCAATTAGCTACAAGCACCCACGCTTGATATTCTTTAAGTTTCAATGGTAGCAACCTTGTTGATCATCAAGATGTAGATAATCTCTATCTTGAAAACCCTAAGTTTATGTGAAGGAAAGCTCCTCAATGATCTCACAAAAGATTCACACAAACCGCAATGTATGAGTAACAAAGACTCAGAGAGGTTTGGGTACAAAACCCTAAAAATAAAAGGAGGCACATGAGGCACTCTAATCTCTCTCTCCAAAAATCCCAAAAATGTGGCTTAGGGTTTCCTTTATATAGTGGGAGAAGTACATCTGAAACCCTAATCCTTAATGGGCTTAAGCTGCTGTTTGGGCCGACTTAAAATTCTGCAGATACGATTTTTGATCAATCAAGCCTGTGCTTCGATCAATCGAAGCAGGCAGAATATGAAGTCTTCTTCTTGCAACTTGTATGTTCTTGAATCTTGACTTGAATCACCTTGAGCATTGTCTAATAAAACCTATAGACTCTAAGACCTATATCTAGACAAGTTTGTCTTCACGATTTGACAATTGTTCTAACACTTTTCAACACAAACAAGCAAAAAGCACACAACCAAGCATATTCACAAAGCATAGGAAGAATTAATGCATGGACATGTTGTAATGCTTATGCATGAGTACCCCTCTTCACCCACACATCACGTGCGTTTAAGGTGATATCCCTATAGGATTGGGTACGAGAGTTAGGACTTTCAAACCTTATAGTGAAGCTTTCCAAGGAGTGGTGAATGCACCAATCATCTTCATCATGTCCATCACATTGGGATCACCATTTTGACCTCTTGATGGCTCAACAGACCATGTCCTCTTGTCATTTCTTGGTCCTGTTGACCTTTGATCATTAGCATTCTTCAATGCTCTAAGCTTTTGATAATTTGGTTTGGTATGTCCTTACAATCCGCAATGATTCGTTCCAGGACCTCTTTGTGATCTTGCAAGAGATCTTCCTCTAGCTTTAGGCTTAATCATTGATTGGTTACAGGACCTATTCAACACCCGTTGGTCAACCACATTCTTCTTCTTTTCATGGTTTCCTTTCTTAGGTATAGAATGAGCCACTACGGATTCTTTGGCTTGCACAAATTTCACTTCCTTGGTGATTTTAACAACTGAACTACCTTTACCGGTATATCCCAACTCAGATTTATCTGAAGAGTGCTTCTGAGATGAAATGACATCATCTAGTTTCTTGGTGGAGACCCTCTCTACCTTGGCATTTGCTTGAACTACCTCAAGCTCAAGAAACTTTATCTTTGAATAGGCTTCAGTCAGCTCTCCACTCAGCATCTTTATCTCACACTTTGCCTCCTTATGTCGCACTAGGAGACTTCTATAGTCCTCCTCTGCTTTCTTCATCTTCTTCACAACTGCCTTGGCCACCCTTGTGTACTCTCCTGACTTCTCAAGGAGTGAGTTGTAGTTCTCTTAGAGAGCAGCTGTGCTTTCATCTTCTTCAACATCTGATTCTTCAACAACTCCTATTGATTCTTCATCACTATGCTCCCCAAGCTCTTGTACAAGCAAATTCAAGTCCTCCTAAGACTCAACATGAGCAATAGTCATAAAGGTGGAGTAATTCCCTTCTCCATCACAACTTTCCTCAGAATTAGAATTAGATGAATCCAAATCACTGAGAGTTATAGCATATGCCTTGCCCTTCGATTTCAAATAATTGGGACATTCCTTTTTGAAGTGTCCATGCCCATTGCACTCGAAACAAGTGATTCCTTGTGTAGATTGGGACTCCTTTCCATCTTTCTTTTTGAATTTCTTTCTCTCCCTTCCTGAACTTTGGAATTTTCCTTTATCATCAAATTTACCATTGTTCTTGAATTTCAAGAATTTCCGAAAATTTTTCACAAGGTATGCAACATCCTTATCAACAACATCTTCATCCGATGAATCATGGACTTCAACCCTTTCCTCAACCGTCTTAAGAGCAAGAGATTTGCTCTTCCTTTGGGTGGGCAATGATAATTCATAGGTTTGAAGTAAGCCTATTAGTTCTTGGACTTTGATATCATCAAGGTCCTTGCTCTCTTCAATCACTGTCACCTTAGCACGGAAGCTTTCTGGCAACGAACGAAGGATTTTTCTCACAACTTTAGAGTCCTCTGTTTTCTCCCCCAAGTTGAACTTGCTGATTACTATTTCATTTAGCTTGCTATAGAAAGAGTCAAAAGACTCATCCTCACTTATTTTCAACTCCTCGAAATGAGTGGTCAGCATTTGTAGCTTGGTATCCTTCACTTTCTTTGTTCCCTCTTATGTGGTCTCCAATATCTACCATGCCTTCTTGGCAATGGAAATGTGAGATATCCTGTGGAATTCTTATGGAGATAAACCACAAAAAATAGCGTTAAGTGCTTTGCTATTTTCATTAAACGCAGCGAGGGTTGCCTTATCCCACATGGATTTGGCAACCTTCAGCCTAGTCCATCCAATATCCATTGCATCCCAAACAGTTTCATCCATAGAACATAAAAATGCCCTCATCCTCACTTTCCAAAAGGCATAATTGCTACCATCAAAATATGGTGGAGCATTTAAAGATTGAGACTGGTCTATCTCAATATGGGGTCAAGGATCGCACTAAGGTGTTTAAACCACAATGAGTGCACCCGCTCTGATACCAATTGATAGTTCAAATAGTGTATAAACCACTATGAACATTTAGACCCCCAAAATACAAATTGCCAATTCAAGCTTTATATCAAACAATGTATGTGCGAAAAATGATTATAAGCTTATACCAGAATTGATAAACAATCTAAACCAAATAAAATCACATCCATAGAAGAAATTAAATGGCAAAGGTTAAAGGAAGAGAGATGCAAACACAAGAACAACAGAATGATGTGTTATCGAAGAGGAAACTGAAGCCCTCGGTGTAAAACCTCTCCGCCACCCTCCAAGCGGTCAATAATCCACTAGAAGATGAAGTTAAGATACATGAATAGCAATAGACCCTCCGAGTCTAATTTACCCAAGTACCTAAGCCCTCCAAACTTCTTACTCCAATGAGGTTAAACCGAACCTTTGTCTTTTCTAGCTTACTGGATTTCGCTATAACCCATAACATCAACTAATAACCATTGGTCCCTTCTTAACTGCTTTCCAAAGCACCAAATAGTCTTCTCATAGATATGGGTACGGTGAGAAAAGAATTTAGGTAAGAACCTTTTAAGGATGTAACAATAAAGAGGATAAGAGTAGAGGAATTTGAAGAGTCTCTATGTGAAGATTATGAATGAATCAATCTGTTTTTCTCTTTCAAAATTCTCTCTAGAAGCTCTCTACATTTCATAGGTTTAAGATTTATTTATACTAGGGTGAAAAGGGAATACGAAGAGTCAGTTTTTCCCAAATAGGGTGGTCTGGCTGTTTGGCCTTGCAACTTGATTGAGTTGTGAGTTCAAGTCGTAAGATAACAAATCGGCCAGGCTGAACTTTTTGTCCTATAGTGCTCCAACTGGCGTAACTGTTCATCTTCTCGCACGCTTCACTCGTTTGCTATATTTGGTGGCTTACCAGTCATGAGTCACCTGCGAATCCTAGCTGCAAATCTCTGCATCTTGCACAATCTTGAGCATTTCTTCACACTCTCTCACTCATTACCTTTATATGATTTCCACCTAAATATAGGGTTACTAAATGCTAAATTACAATCAAACTTGGCACGAAATAAAGCAAATACAATGGTTGATTAAATTCAACCTTGCATGCATACATCCTTATCTTATTATGCTTCATTGAATGCATGTTCGGATGATCATTTGCTTTGTTATGTGATCATTGTAGTCATTTCTCTATGATTGTTTTGGTGCATGATCAAGTTGCTCACATGTTTCATATCATGTTTACTTGATTGCAATTTACTTATTACATTATACTTGTTTTTCCTTAAGGGTCTAATGTGTTTTGTGCAAGTGTTTCAAGTTACAGGTATATATGTTCTAAATTCATCACAGCTCCTATGATTCATGATAGGGGGAGTGATATGATAAGGGGAGAAAGAGAGAAAGAGCTTTGTGTTATATTAACTATGTTTTTGCTTTACTCATAGTTCATGATTTTGCTTAGCTATTTAAAGTACTTTATGTTTTGTACCCATGCTTTGTAGCTTAGTACTTGTTGTTAATGTTATACATTTCTTTAAGTACATCACTGTTGTACCCTTGTTGGATTTTATATCCTTGATACAATTACCTTGTGTTGTTGTATTGGTTGAGTGTTAGACATGCAAATAATACTTTCCATTGAGCTTATTAACTTGCATGTTCGGATGTTCATTCCTTATGTGAATGATCATTGTGGTCACTATTTATAGTGATTGTTCATGTTTTGGTCAAGCCATGCTTTATTGCTTCATTTCTTTTTGCTTGATCGCATTGTGCTTGCTCCACCTGCATTTTAAGTTTTCTTCTTTCAATGATCATATTGTGTGTTGTTTTCAGGAAATACTTGTTCGTATGGTTCAAAAGCTTAGTATGAGCGAGTTTTGTTCAACTGTTCCCAACTCACATGTTTAGTCTAGAGTTTGTTTTAGGGTTTTGTCATGGAATAGCCAAAGGGGGAGATTGTAAGGTCGAATTTATTCAATCATTTTATTGTCTTTATTCCTTGCCTAATTTGCTTGTAATTCAGCATTTAGAAACCCTGTATTTAGGTGGGAATCATGTAAGGGTAGTGTGTGAGAGAGTGTGAAGAAAAGCTCAAGAGTGTGCACTCAAGAAGGGCCTCGCGATTGGATCTCACGACTGGCTAGTGAGTCGCCAAAGGTGGCACATGTGTGAAGCATGCAGGGTAGCTGAAGAGTCAACCTAGCTATTGCACTATAGGACAAAACTTCCAGTCTGACCAGGCTGCTAGCTCGTGACTCAAACTTGCGACTCGATCTAATCGTGAACTCGAGTCGCCAGAACACCCTGTTTGTTACAAAATTGACTCTTCGCATTCCATACACACCTACTATAAATACCCTTATACCCATGTATTCTAAAGAGCGTTTAGAGAGAATTTTGAGAGAGAAACCTTAGAGAAAAACAAGATTAACTTATCCACAATCTTCATCCTTTGATTCTCCAAATTCCCCTACGCTCACCCTCTCTATTGTTTCATCCTTGAGAGGTACATTAGCCAAATCCTTATCTCGTTATACCCATATCTATGAAAAGGTTTTTTGGTGCTTGGGAAGCAGTTAAGAAAGGACCAATTTATTTTGGTTGATGAAATGGGATATTGCAGGATCCAGTAAGCTAGAGAAGACAAGGTTCAGCGTAACCCTGTTGGAGCAAAAAGCTTGGAGGGCTTCGAAGCACTGTGTAGATTAGGCTTAGAGGGTCTTCTGCTATTCATATATCCCAACTTTATTTTCTAGTGGGTTATTGACCGCTTGGAGGGCGGCAGAGAGGTTTTTCGTCGAAGACTTCGATTTACTCTTCAATAACACATCGCTGTATTGTCTTTGTGTTTGAATCTCTCTTCCATTAATCTTTGCCTTTTAATTACTGTTGTGGTTGTGATTAATTTCGGTTTAGATTGTTTTACC
Organism: Quercus variabilis; assembly: GCA_030445155.1. Taxonomy (NCBI): domain Eukaryota; kingdom Viridiplantae; phylum Streptophyta; class Magnoliopsida; order Fagales; family Fagaceae; genus Quercus; species Quercus variabilis. The sequence goes on along the minus strand of CP129449.1, from coordinate 47,786,421 downwards.
AATTCTATTTTAGCTTATTTTCATATTCCGCACATACATTGTTTGATTATAAGCTTGTGTTGGTAATTTGTGTATTGGGGTTCTAAACGTTCATAGGTGTTTTACACACTAATTGAACTTTCAGCTTTGAAGAGATAAAGTTGAAGAAGGATGAGTCATTTGATGAGTTCTATGCCAAGCATATGGACATAGTGAACTCAGCCTTTAATCTTAGGGAAACCATTCTCAAACCTAAGATTGTAAGAAAGGTGCTTAGATCTTTACCTGAGAGATTTCATGCCAAGATCACCACAATTGAGGAATCAAACGATATTGACAAAATTCCTTTGATAGAGTTAGTTGGAAATCTGCAGACCTATGAGTTAGGTTTGATAAGGATTGAGAAATCAAGCAAGAGCAATAGCATGACATTGAAGACCAAAAGCAGTGACATTGATAAGTCTTTAGACGATGAAGATTCTAAGATGAAATCCAATATCATGAGGCAGTTCAAGAAGTTCATGAAGAATGCCAACGCGAAAGGATTTGACAAGGATTGAAAGCAATCCAGTTCTTCACAGTTCAAGAGTCAAGACAAAGGGAAGAAGGATGCTAGGGATGGCGGTCAGTACACTGCTTCCACAAGACCAAAATGCTTTGGGTGTCAGGGTTTCGGTCAAATGAAACAAGAGTGCCCTAGATATCTCAAGACTATTGGGAAGAGCAAGGCACTTGCTGCTATGTTGAGTGATACTGAGCCTGAGGATGATTTTGATAATGAGGATGATGGAATCCTAAATGCCTTCACTACCACCGTAAATCCTACTAAAGGGATTGTTGAAGATGTGGATGAAGAAGAGGAATTAGTGAAGCCAAAGTTTGAAAAGATGGATGAGCAAGATGACATCTGCACAGCCTTTGTAAAGTTATACAAGGTCTTTGTTTTTTGTTATATGTTTTTGGGTTAGGGTTATTAAACAAGTCCACACATGCATGCCATGAGCATGCGTACACAAGTTAAACCCTACGCACGTAGGCCTCTGGCTGTGCACGCAGGTGCTTGCCCAAAAACCCTATTTTAGATTTCTTAAGTTGTTTGGTTTTTTTGTTTCACATGTTTTGTACCTTTTTAAATCCCTTTCTTATGCTCATACGTATCTAAGTCTCTGTCTTATGTGCTTGCTTGTCTTCAACATGCTTAGATTAGGGTTTTATGTTTCATGCTTTGATGACATGAGCATGCATTCACATGCTCATGCATAATGCCATAGGTGCTGAGTTGCTATAAGGTAAGTAAAGGGTAAGCCACACATTGGAAAAGATTCATGCATTGGTGATATGATAAACATGCTTGTTTGATGTGTGATTTCATGTCTAAATATATTGGAAAACATGTGATGAATCTATGTCTACTCACCATGCCTATTTTGCTGCCTTGGTATGATATGATGGAGCATGCTTAGATGTATAATTAGGATTTGTGATGTGATGATTTCCTTGATGCCATGATTAGATGAATGTTAGGGTTATGTGTGGTTTTGGCTTTTTTTTTTTTTTTTTTTGCTTTATGGATAGATATGTGTTTTGGGATGAATGATGCCATGTTGTATGTTAGATGCATACTAGATTGTGCGTGGGTTAGGATATGATGTTGAATTTTTTTTTATAAGGTTAAGATTAAGACACAATGATGGGAGGCCAACCTTATAGTTGGGTGATCTTGGGTGCCTAACACCTTAGGCTTAGAACTCATACTCTGGTAGTAAGATCAAAGGTCTTTTCTTGAAAAGGACACTATATATATGGTTCCTAGACCATTGCAAAAACTAGGTGGTGACTCCAAAGACCCCTTGTGTCCGTACCGGGCTTTGAGCCTATCCTTGGTCTTCTACCAAAAAGGTCCGTAAGTGCTACCTTGGTTCAATGTCTGATTAAGAGGTAGTGGGATACTGCTCATACCTTCCATATTGCTGAGCGGGGGAGGACAATGACTCCCTATGACTTTTATCGTATGGCTAGCCTTAGCTTCAAAAGGGCCATCATTAGTTTAGATAGCATGTTGGGCATCTAGCTGGGTCTTGACATGTTGGGAAGGAAGTACTCCATTGAGACCATCTGCTACTTTAACTTGGTGTTAGATTACATGCTTCTCCCACAAAGGACTATGGAAGAGCGTGTCCAAATGGCTAGGGCCTTTGTTCTACACTTGTTAAGAGTTTATCTCTTCACTAATGGTGCGCAAACTGTGTCCTTAAGGTGGTTGACCCTTTTTCAAGACTTTGCATAGGCACAGAGGGCCAACTAGGGGTAGTCATGTCTTGCCTATCTTTACTCTACCCTTGACACTCTTTGTCGGGGCACCTTGCGGCAGCTTGTGAGGCCCTGGAAGCTCATGAAGGTTAGTTCTCTTTCCATTTCTTGTATTTCCATTTGTAGCTTATAGTCTTGTAAACTATCATCTTGCATCTAACCTGTGGCTTGTGCTTCCTTTTGCAGTGGTAGATTGTTAGGTATGGCCTTATAACTCTAGGCATCAATCTAAGTTTGAGGGAATTCTCTTGAGTGAGGGCCCACCTTACTAGGTGAACTTTGGATGAGGTAAACTTAAGAGTTCTAGTTTTCATGCTTCTTTATGCATTTCCCCTAGGATACTCTTCTTTTAATCTTGTATCATTATAAGTTAACTGGACTCTATAGGAAGCTAGCCTTTTCTTGCTTCTCTAGATTTGGAAGCTATTGCCATCATTGCTTTGGAGATTACCCAGCCTTTTAAAGGAGTGGGCTTGAAGGCACTCTACTTGGCGAAGAGGGTACGGTGTTAGTTAGTGGGTAGAGATGACCCACAGATTTCGATAGATCCTCCAAAATTCATGCTTGACCCACACTCCATGACCGATGTTGAGTACAACTTGTGTGGGAATGGCATTCCCTATGCCGGGTAGCTCATTGATGGATTGGATTATGAGGAATTCAACATCACCTATCTCATGCCTTTCCTTACTGCTTAGGTATATGCTCAATCTCTTATTCTTCTTTTCCTTTTCCTTTACCTTGTTTGTCATGGCTTCTAATAGTGGAAAACTTGTAGTAGGAGAACATGTTACTGGTGAGCTAATTGATCCTCCACATCTCCCTTGGATTGTCTATGCTTACGATCCTGATGGCTTTGCTTGGGATGCATCGTGCCCCATAATCCTAATCTTATGGGCTACCCTTTTCCTCCAAACACCTAGGTGGTGAGTACTTCTTTCCCTTTGTTCTTTTTGCTATATCTCATTTTTTTTGTCACTAGTCCTTCTTTCTTTGAATTGCATCCCACCATCCAAGAGCATGAGTAGTTGGTATGGTTGGCTGGGAATCTCAAGCTGAAGGTGACCAACTATTCAAGGAGCTTGTATGGTCCTAGAGGGGTAGCCTACCTGGGCAGTGGTGGTGGTGATGATAATGATGATGGTGGTGATGAGGAGGATTCAGAGACGACTCCTAGCTACCAACCAAGGAAGAGACGACACCATTGATTACTTGCAATGAAGACACAAGCATACAACACACATCTTTCTTTTTTGTTGCTTTTATTTTTTATTTCCTTTAGCAAACATTTGAATTCAGTTTGAGAAAAAGGGTTGTACTTAAGAACATATTTTTTACATTTATGCTTTTAATTGGGACTAGTACTTATTTTACAAGATATATGGTTAATTGTATGTTTCTATACAACATTGCTTCTTTGATGCTTGAAATCTTATACTTGGAATGCCTTGAATGATCCTTTAGGTCATGGGAACCCTAGGGATGCCTTGGAGTGAAAACACATGCTTAAAACAAGGGAGAATGAGCTTCTACCATGCATTGTGCGTATGTAAGGATGGGCCTGTGTACGCAGCTTTTACTTCGCATACGCAAGGTTGACCTTGCATACATGGTCCGTGAATCAAAAGAAACCCTAACCACCTTAATTAGGTATAAAAGTAGCCTTTGGGGTCCCAAAACTCTAACCAACATATTTTCAACCCAGAGAGAACTTTTCTGAGGTCCCCCAATGCCAAAAAACTCTCCACTCAATGTCTCGGCTTTGATTAGGAGGCTTGGTCTTGATTTCAAGGATTCCATCACTCCCTATGGTTTTTCTTATGTCTTTCCATATTGAAAGCTCGAATTTGTGTGAAAACACAAGAGTTGTTTAGACCCCAAATTAAAAAAATTATAGCTCAGTTGATTTTACTCTAACTTATCTAAGTGCAGAACAAGAGTAAATGAAATGCAATAAACCGATAACTACTCTAGTGCATAAACATGAATAACAAACAATAAAATTAAAGCATAATAGTAAGGGAAGAGAGATGCAATTACAAGATAACACCAAGATGTGTTATCGAAGAGGAAATCAAAGAACTCGGCGTAAAACCTCTCCACCGCCCTCCAAGTGGTAATCGATCCACTAAAGAATAAAGTTGGAGAACACGAATAACAAAAGACCCTCCAAGCCTAGTTTTCCCAATGTACTTGAGCCCTCCAAGCTCCTGCTACCAACAAACTTAACGAAGCCTTGTCTTCTCTAGCTCTCCGTATCTTGCAATACGCTCGAATGCATCCGCCAAGTCTCACTAGCTTCTTTTGGCAAATCCCTAAAGCTTCCCAAGCTCCAAAACACTTTTTACACTCTGAAAAGGTGTGGGTTGTGTTTGGGTACAATGGGAGAGGGAAAAAAAAAGAGGCTAGATTGATTTCTCACTAAGGATGAGTGACTCTTTCTCTAAAAGATGGGTATATGTGTTGTTGAAAACCTATCTAGGGTTTTTCTCTCTAAATGGCCTCCTTACAATTTCTGTGGGTAATGAGGGTATATATAGTATGGGTGAAGGGTAAGAAAGTCACACTTAAAAATCCTTCAAGTAGAATGTTTTGTGACTACCTCGTGGGAAGACCTTACCTACGAGACACTCACAAAATTGATAACCTAGCATGACTCTTCAGCTTTTAGTCATGTGCTTTTCACGTGGCTACTTCATAGGTTAGCTTCTCGCAAGCTTCTCATGAAATCTACTTGATTTTCAATTAAGCTTGAGTCTTCACCAACTTAATACTAAACCTAATACAATAAAATCCCACAGAATACAAGGAACAAAATTAAAGCAATTACAACACATTTTGTCATGGAATAAGCTAACACTAAAACATAGTTGTAAATCACAACTTTACACATACCATCAAATAAGGGTAGATAAGCCTCTTCTTCATGTCACTGCCAACCATTGGGTCCCTACTCGGCATGTTATCCACTTCAGTGGAGTAGAACTATGCCCTACTATCGAAGAATTTGGTGCCATTATGGGTGAACCGGAGATTGACGATCTCCTTTTCCTTACCATGGGTGGGTATCTTCCCTCCTTGCTGCAAGTTGTGTTGGGCATCCCTTTTTCTATGGCCAATGGTGGTGCATCTTTGGCAAACTCAACCTTAGCTTGGTTTTTGCACATTTTTCTGACTCAACCCCTCCCGTGGGTGAGAGACCACGTTCGTACTTTCTTCGTGCCTTTTTCTTATGTGCTCTTGCAAGGTACTTCTTGGTCCAAAGGTCATATTGTGTGGACCTTCGGATATGCATGGTGGTCTATAAGCTAAAGAGAGGTAACCTGATGGGCTTGATCTTGGTGGAAACCCTCAATGGTATGGATTCCTTTCATAGGAAGGTAGCAAGCTTTTTTGCGGGAAGTACTCTTCTTCTTTAGGTATAATCCCTAACTTTTGCCTAGGTTCTCAACCTAGCGGGATTCCTCTAATTTTGCATGGATTGCCTTTCGATTTTGAGGAACCTTATATTGTCTTTCATTATCATTTTTTTTCCAGATATGGCTATAAGAGAGGTTTCAGTTGTTTCAATCTCCTACCATACCCCCCAGCACATACCTCCCTAGGCATCTTAGGGACCGCCGGCCTCATCAAAATGACACGAGTTTTGAGGCATACATGGAGCTTATAGGTCACATCAAGGAGACCAACATTCAATAGGTTGTGGAGTGGTGGCACATCTCAAGCATGGTTCACCATTGCTACAAGGACTACTGTGTGCTTTTAGTTGGACTTCGTTACTGCTTATACTACTCCATTTGTCGTATCTCAAGGCAATTTGGAGAGCGTTAAGGAGCTCCTAATGGTAAAGGTGTCTTCCACACCGAGGTGTTTACTGATAGGATCTTGGGTAGGCTTTGTGAGGCTTGGCCGTGTCGTAGAATGACTAGAGTTATTGCTCCTCCTCAATACATTTATCCCATTGCGAGGTATAAGCAATGGTTGGAAGATGACATGAAGTGGATTCTGAGGGAGGAGAAAGATTTCATGAAGACTAGCGAGAAAGTAAGAGGGCTGAGTAACCACCTTAAAATGCCCATATTTTACCTTTTTTCACTTTATGATTCTCATTTTTTGTTTTTGAATTTAATAAAGGATTGGAGTGTTCCAAATCCCCTATGAAAACAATCTTGTTACCTTTTAATTTGAGCAATAAGAGAATCACTTTGTATTATCTTTAGTTATTGTCATCTCATTCCTTTGTTTTCTTTTTCTTTTCATTTTCCTTTGCCATGTAATTTTTGCCCCTGATGTCCATTTAAGAATTTTTGCCATACCCATAGTATTTTCCCTTAATTTTTGCCTTAATTTCAGGTTTTCAATCTAGTGGGGTTCTTTTGCCTTAATTTTTGCCTAGGCCACCTTTTCGGGTTTTCAATCTAGCAGGGTCCTTTTACCTTAATTTTTGCCTAGGCCACCTTTTTAGGTTATCAACCTAGTATGCTTTTTTTTTTTTTTTTAAATGTTGTATTTTTGGAGTCTATCCATGTTAATTGAGCGAAGCATCTCTTCCTCATCTAAATCTGTGATTCTTGTAGCACCTCCAAACATGATCTTCTTAATGATAAAAGGCCTAGACCACCTTGGCTTCATCTTTCCTCTTGGATCAAAAGTCTCATCTCTAAGCACCTTTAGGACCAAGTTCCCTTATTTAAGGTTTCTCGGTTTTACTTTCTCGTTGAATGCTTTAGCAATCCTTTTTTGGTACCCTGAGCATGATATTATGCCCTAGCCCTCTTCTCATCTATCAAAGCCATTTGTTCATATCTTGCCTTAGCCCAATCTTCTTCTAGGACCTTAGTTTCCACCAAAACACTCAAAGATTGTATCTCCACCTCAATATGAAGCACCACCTCACTACCATAAACCAAAGAGTAAGGTGTTTCCCTAGTCGACATGCGGATAGAAGTTCTATAACCAAATATGGCAAACCGAAGCTTTTTGGCCCAATCTTTGTATGTCACTACCATCTTGGTTAGGTTGTTCTTCACATTCTTATTAGTTGCTTCTACGGCCCTATTAGCTTGTGGTTGATATGGTGAAGACTGGTAATGCTCAATGCTATATTCTTCCATGATTCTATGAACTTCACCCTCAAAGTGGGAACCTTTATCGGAGATGATCTTTTGAGGCACCCTGAACTGACATATGATGTTGTTTTCTAAAAACTAAGTCACATGCCTAGCCTTCAATACAGAGTAGGAGGCTACTTCCACCCACTTGGTGAAATAGTCAATTGCCACAAGGATGTATTCATGCCCATTTGAAGCCTTGGGGGCTATCCTTCCGATCACATATATGCCCTAAACCGAGAATGGCCATGGAGAAGTCATGCTATACAAATCACTAGGTGATACATTGTTCAAGTTGGTGTATGACAATCATGGCAACTCTTCACATAGTCCACACAATCAGTCTCCATTGTATTCCAATAGTACCCCATCCTTAGAATTTTCTTGGCTAACATTCTCCCATTCATATGCAGGCCACAAATCCTTTGACAAAATTCTTCCATTACCTTATTGGCTTCTTCCATCTTCAAGCAATGAAGGTGTATACCATTGTAGGATCTTCTATAGAGTTGTCCTCCACATAGGATATATTGTATTGCCATTATCCTAATGAAATGACGTTCTCTCTTGTTGGCACCATCTGGATATGCCTCTAGTTCCAAGAACTTCACAATGTCATAATACCACGGAACTTCTTCCTCTATGGTCATTACTAAAGTTTCAGTCTTCCCTTTGTGCACTTCCTCATAACTTTGCTCAATCTCCAAGGATCGTATCCATACTCCCTTGATTTCAACCATTGAGGCTAAGGTAGCTAAGGCATCTGCAAATTGATTTTGAGCCCTAGGAATGATTGTGTACTCAATCTTGTCAAAGGTCTTGGTCAAGTCCTCCAAGTATTGTTGATAAGTCTTCAAGTGTTCCTTCTTCAACCTCCAAAACTTTTGGGCTCGGGCTATAACCAAAGTTGAATCTCCAAAGACTTCGGCCTCCTTTACCCTTAATTCTCGAAGAGCTTCCATCCCGGCAATACAAGCCTTATATTCAGCCATGTTATTAGTTGCTTCAAAGTTCAACTTGATTGCCAAAGGTATGTGAGATCCCTTTGGAGTGATCAAGAGTATTCCTATCCCATTCCTATATTGGTTTACGGCTCCGTCAAAGTACATCTTCTATGTCCTAACTCAACATCCAAAATATCCTCATCCAAAAAGTCTTCTCTACCATCTTCCCCCTCTATACCATAAGATTCTCAGCATAAAAATCTGACATGGTGCTCCCTTTGATTGTTTTTCTATCCACATACTTCAAATCGAATTATGCCTATAAGATTAACCATTTTGACAATCTCCCACTGAAAGCAAGCTTCTCAAAGAGATACTTCAATGGGTCCATTCTTGCCATCACTCATATTTGGAAAGGCAAAATGATATGTCTCAACTTTTGTATAGCCCAAACAAGTGCAAAGCATGACTTTTCTATGGGAGCGTACTTAGTCTCATAATCACGAAACCTTTTGCTTAACTAGTATGTGGCCCTCTCATTCTTGTCGTCGTCTTCTTGTACAAGCATACTTCCAACCGCATCCCCTATGATAGAGAGGTATAGGAGTACGGGTTTTCCATGTTATGGAAGTACTAGGATAGGTGGGTGGAGGAGATATTCCTTGATAAGTTTAAAGACCCATTGGTGCTCATCATTCCATGTATGTAGTTCATTCTTCCTTGGGAGTTCGAAGATGGGCTCACAAGTGGAGGTGAGCTAGGTAATGAATTGACTAATGTATTGTAATCGACCCAAGAAACCCCTTATCTCTTTCTTACTTCCGGGTGGAAGCATCTCTAATATGGCTTTGATCTTGGATGGGTCAACTTCTATCCCTTTATCACTTACTAGGAAGCCTAGCAATTTTTCGGTGATTACTCTAAATGTACACTTTTGTGGGTTCAATCTTAGCTTATACTCTTTAATCGTCTCAAAGAACTTTCTCAAGTTTACGATGTAGCTTTCACTATCCTTGGATTTCACTATCATATTATCGACATACACCTCCACCTCATTATGCATCATATCATGTAACAAGGCTGTAGCCATCCTTTGTTAGGTTGCCTTAAAATTCTTGAGGCCAAACAACATCACTGTGTAACAATAGATTCCCTATTCGGTAGTGAAAGTGGTTTTGGTCATATCTTTGGGAGCCATCTTGATTTGGTTGTACCCTGAGAAACCATCCATGAAAGACATCAAGGCATTACTCGCTGTGTTATCCACCAAGACATTAATGTGAGCGAAAGTAAAGTCATCCTTAGGGCATGCCTTGTTCAAGTCCCTAAAATCCACACACATCATCACCTTCCCATCCTTCTTAGGTACAGGCACGACATTGGCTACCCATTCGGCTTAGTTTACAGGTTTGATGAATCCTACCTTCAATTGCTTAGTAACTTCCTCCTTGATTTTTAAGAGCCATTCAGTGCTCATTCTTCTTAACTTTTGTTTGACAAGTACCATGTGATCATAAGTGTCAATGTGATGTTGAGCGCTCTCGTGGTCAATTCTAGTTATATCTTCATAGGACCATGCAAACACCTCTTGAAATTCCATAAGGAGTTCTTTAAGATATTTTCTTTTTTATTTTTCATTTAGAGTTGGGCCAATTTTAATTAAGTGTGGATTCTCATTATTGCCCAAATTAATAGTTTCAAGAGTTGGTTCCATAGGTTCAATTTTCTTTTCCAATTGTTTATTAATTTCATTTTCAAATTCATTTGAATCATTTAAGTGTAGAATTTCAATGTTATGGGACACATCAAAATAAGCCAAATCAAAATTCATCTTACTGAAAGTATTGAAAAGTACATTAGAACTTGCATTACAAAACTTTTTCCTCATGTTTTCAAAAAACCCAACCTAAGTCCAATTATTAATGGGCCCTGCAATAGGCATGGTGAATTTGAAAGGATCACTTGACTTTTCATTGGTGATGGCGAACACGTCCCCACTCACCTTCATCATGGTCTTCATTGCTTCAGCATCCATGTAGCTCCCCCAATTGGCCTCTTCTTGTATTTCTTTGATCACCATAGTAGGCTTCTCCATAAAGGTGAGCTTTTCATTAAAGAACATTTCCCAACCCGGATACACCTTTCCATCCTTACCTACCTAAGGTTCAAGGGAGCCACAATAAGGGAAATTTTCCCCTTCCTTCTCAAAGTTCCCATTGAGAGTGCCAAGGTTATTTTTGATTCTGTCGCAGCCTTCAAAGAATCTTAAACCTTCCCTAGTCACTTGAGTCTTGACATTGGGGAACTCGAATACCCCTTTTTCTTCTTATCCAAGGCCTATACCAGGAATGTATCCCATGTTCTTCATCATTACAATAACCTTATGGCTACAATATGGGAACAAGTCTAGTATACCTTTCATCCTTCAACCCATAGTCAACCATGTTTACGAACTCAAAGCCACTCATTTGAAGCTCACTTCCTCCTTCCCCGAGTCCATAAACCAGTGCTAGAATTTCACCATCTCCAAGCACTATGGCAATCCCTCATTTCCATGTGATCTTCATCTTTTGGTGTAGTGAGAAGGGGATTGTCCCATTGGGATGAAGCCAAGCTCTTCCTAAGAGAAGGTTGTAATTTGGGGTTATGTCCATGACATGAATCTCCACAATGGTTTCTATTGGCCCAATCTTGCAAGGAGCCTTAAAAGTACCCATGACCTTCCTTAAAGTGTTGTCATATGCCCTTACGGTCAAGGGAGAAGGGACAATAGTGATAGGCTGAAAACGAATTAACCCCTTGTGATGAATTAATTGATTAATTAGCCAAGTTTCTTAATTAATCAAATTAACATGCAAACGCGTGGTAGTACAAACAAATCACCAATTAAACTAAGTATGCAGCGGAAAATAAATTGACATGATGATTTGTTTACGAATGAGGAAAACCTATACGGCAAAAACCCCACCAGGCGATTTTAAGGTCACCATTCTTCAGAATCCACTATTATCACAACAAACGGTTACAACTAAAGTATTCCCAGTACCTTATACCAACTTACAGTTGAACCCTTACCCTAATACCCAATTGGACTTGTTCTATAGTGATAATCTCTCCTTGTAATGCACGACTCTTAGTACGTGACTAACCAATTGCGCGGATCCCAATACGCGACTTCAATCACCAACTAAAGAAGGTTGTTGACTGCAAAGTTCTTCAATTCATCTAGATGATGAATATCGAGAAGCTCCTTGGTTACAAAACCCTATGGTGTACAAACATAGCAACTTCTTCACAAGAAAGATGAACTAAGGCAAATTCTTATTTAATAACAAGCACTTTTCAAACTTGAATCTTGAACAAATTTGCATGGCTTTAACACTTGAACTTGAACCAAAGTTTCTTAAAGTATTAAACACATCATAAATCTACCCAATTACAAGTAAAGTGTGTTTTGTCAAAGAATTAGCCAATTACATAAAATAGTGACATATATTCCTAATAAGTGAATCACATATGTCCTAACAGATAGTCTCCATATCTAGGCTAATAGTGAGGGCAGTCTAAAAAGGACAAACATTCAAGGCAGATTCATTGTCAATGAGTACCACCAGAACCTTGGCACCCATGCATTCAATGGTGATTTGCAAGGGTCTAGCGTGCATAGCTCCTTTAGGAGGAAGATCTTCATCAGAAAAGGCAAGAAAGGGGTATGAGGAACCCTCGACTCCCATGAGAGACAAAACTTCTTATGGTGTTTCTATAGGTACTTCTTTCCCATTCAAGGCATTTAAGAAAGCCTTATAATGCTTTTGAGAGGCCATGAGTAAACTCCATACGGACACATGAGGTTGGGTCTTCTTTAATTGCATTAAGACCTTATCTTCGTCTTTTTCTTTGTATTCTTTTCCTTTAGGTTCTATGGTCTTGTACCCCTCCCCTAAATCTCTACCAGGATGATCCTTTTCCAAAAAGGATGGTTTGTAGTGCTTTCCACTCCTAGTGATATTTGCTACTTTATCCTCCATGACCATTTTCTTTAATTTCGTCATTCCTTTGGGAAGTATTCCCCACACCGCTATTGCTTCCTTTATGATTTCATCTTTTTCATCCTTCCATGGTATTGATATTGACATTTGTAGCTTCTATCAACTTTAAGCAATCCCATTCAATCTCATCTATCTACATTCAATTTTGATATGAAGGAGGAGCCCTATGGTAATCGGGCAAAGGGTTATCTTTAATGGTGGGTTTGGTGATGATGTTGGGATTTGGGAGGGTTCCATTATCTACGAGGTCTTGTGTTTCGTGTTTGAGGTGGAAGCAATTATCGGTCTTGTGGCTGGATTTTTTGTGGTAGTGGCAATTTTAATTGAGATTGCAAGTGGAAGGTATGGGATTAGGCTTGGGTGTAGTGTCTAAAGGTTTGATGACTCCCTGGAGGATAGGTTTTCATATGCTTGGGTGAGGGTCATTCCTAGGTCAGAGAATTCTCAGCTAGCTTTCTCTGGGTAGGCTAGTGTTTGTTGGGGTATGACGACGCTCACATTTACCGGATTAGGTGCTTTAGTGGTGGTTCCCCTCTATATGTTTTCTTGGTTAGAGGCTTACTTTCACCTTTCTCCAATTGCCCATTGTTGATAGTGTCTTCAATTCTTGTCTCACAATCACATAGTTCTCCAATTGAGCTAATAGGCAATAACAAAAACCTACTATTATAAGCCGAAAGCAAGTTCTTGATAATCATGTTGATTTGGTCCTTCTCATTTGGCCTACTGACCATTCTAGACGCCTTGGTCTTCCACCTAGTCATGTATTCGGAAGATGTCTCCCCTACACCTTGTTTGGTAGTCTCCAAATCCCTTAGAGTCGCATCAATCATGGTGTTGAAGATGAATTGGTCCATAAACAACTCCACTAGTTCATTCCACACCTTAGTTTTGCTTGGATCAAGGCTATAGTACCACCTTGATGCACCTCCCGTGAGTGAGAGGGGAAATGCATGCAAAGTTTGCTTCTCATCTAACCCCTTCATTTCAGCGATACTTAGATATCTTCTTTCGTGTTGCTTCGGATCTCCTGTCCTATCAAACTTTTTCGCATCGAAAATCTTGAACTTGGAAGGCAATGCAATAGAAGTCTTTGAACTCACTCCCCCCATGTTATAGAGGTAATCATCCATCCCTTGTGCCTTGCGGAAGGCGAGTTGCAATTTCTCCATTTTCTCCCTCATAGCTATGGTTTCTATGGTGAGTTTCTCAAATTACTTGCTCCTTTCATATTCCACATTTTCCTTTCGTCCCATTCTTCCTCTTCTTCCTCATTATCATGGATTTCCACATGTGAAGGCTTCTTGAGCTTAGATTCCTCCAACCTAATGAGATACTGCCCCCACCCCCCCCCCCCCCCCACCCCCACGCCAATTTTCTTAAGGGCCTCTCTATGTTCATCCAAAGCCTTAAGGATCTTTTGTGCCATTGAGTCTTCCACAGAGGTAGTCATTGTTTCTTTGGGGGTTTCTTCCTTTTCTTGGTGCGTGTCCTCAATCTTGATCAAACGCTTTCCTTTCTTACAAATCTAAATGGGAGTGGGGACGTGTTTTCTTTACTTTGACGGTGCAATGATGCATGATCATTAAGTTCATGTCCCAATTAAAGGTCTATAAACTTTTTGGATGTCCTTAGAAAATTTTTAGGTTCATTTAATGAAGGCCTAATTACAATATCACTCCCGTTCCTTTCATGGATTTTTGCCCCTTGTTTAATTGGGCTTTGGTCCATTTACAATTAAGCTCTTATCTTACTTTCATGGGCTTTTATTAGAATGCACTTAGAAATATTCAACCCTTTGTTTAAAACATGGGCTTACAATGTATTCATCACCTTTGGACTTTTCATTTTTATTCATTATTTCACCATTTTTTTGAAATAGCCCTTTAGCTAAAATATATTGTAGCTTTCCTCTCAAAGTCCATGAAATTCTCATCATCTTGGGCCTAGGCACATAACAAGGAGGCCCAATATTAAGGAAGCTCATGTTGGCTTTGTAGAATTTTGGATGCTAGGTCCATAGCATATTTGTTACCTTAGGCCCAAAGTCTTCTTTTTCGAAAGGGCTTTTCCCACTTGGGCCTATGATAGCAATTAGGCTATGATCTTATGAACATTTCAAGTTAAGATAAACCTTTGGATTTAGGGACAAGCCTCTTATATGTGAGAAATTATTTTCTTTTACCCATAACATCTTAAGGTATACCATAACTTTAAGGACACCCCTCCCATTTTTACATGTTTAATTTGCTCTTTAGAATTAGGTGAACACATGATATATTGTTGAATAAACAAGAGATATAATGGGTATCCTTTGTGATGGGGTCTAGGATCTCGCTAGTATGGGTAAGCTCCCTAATGCTAAAAGGATATATAAGTAGGTTACTCACAACTAGGTAGACTATGATTCCAACCGAGGGCCTAAGTGGACCCCATAGTGGATTGGTAGCAAACCTTTAATGTACTCAAAGCCCATTATAGGCGATGGCTCCGATTGTGGGCCCGAATGGAGCCTTTCATCTTCCCACTTATCACCAACCAAGGGAAAGGGATAAAAGAAACCAAGTGATGTGTGTGCAAACAAGTATTGAAATTTTTTTTTTTTTTTTAATTCAAGGTTAAAAAATAAGACACATAGGAATTAAACTCACCATCTCTAGTGAAGTTGCCATTGTGGACACAAGGGAGTTTTGGAGTCACCACCTAGTTTTTGCAATGGTCTAAGAACCATATATATATATATATATCGTCCTTTCATGGAAGGACCATTAATCTTACTATCAGATATATGGGTTCGAAGTTTAGGTATGTTCTTGAGAAGGTGTTAGGTATCAAAGATTGCCCAACCCTAGGGTTGGCCTCCCATCATTATGTCTTACATCTTAACCTCGATAAAATCATGTTTAATACTTATGCCCTAAACTCACACACACACACTAGCATACATCTAAGCATACAATCATGACATCATTGATCCCAAAACACTAACATATCTACCCTTAAACAAAAGAGAGCCAAAATCATATGTACACACACACACACACACACACACACACACACACACACACACATATATATAAAATAAAAAAATTATAAAAAAAAAATAAATAAATAAATAAAACCTAGCATGTAAACCCTATCATACCATTCATCTCAAACAAATGCAGTAATAAATCAAGATAGCAACTTAATCATGGCAATCCTAAGATCATATAAACATCCTTACTTAAAACCAAACATCATACAAACATATTCATCACAAAAGATGCCTGTTCATATCAATGCATGACCTACCTTTACTTACCTTGCAACAATTGGACTCAATTTCTTTATGTAGAAAAAAATATTACTCCACTGTAAGGGTTTTTATGATATTCTTTAGAGGATTGTTCATGGCGGGGAATCTTATATTTCTTTGATTGGCAATTTTGAATATTAGCAATAATGATTTCATGACATTTTAAAAAAATATATTTGCTTATCATTGACTTTTGATTAGAACAAATCATCTTTATACTTCTTAACCTATCAATTATAGATAAGAAAATGGGAATTTCATTTAGAAATGAGGATAAAAATGAAAATATCCAAATATTATTAATTAGTTTTTCAAATCAATTAATGCATTTTAATAGTGTTAACCTACATAAGGGTGATTGTAAGTTATTTTGAAAAGCAAGAAAGGTTTTTGTACAATTGGAAAGAATGGAGAGGTTAATGTAATTTCAGTAAACCTCTAGACTCTAGAGAGGTCTTTGCAAAATTTTCACATTTTGTTGTTAGCACTCATTAACAATTAACAAAAGATATAATAATTATGTGAATTTAATGTCAATAAGTAAAAATAATTTCTTATAAATGTCTTGACTCATTAAATATATCTTAAATTTAATTTTTTTCTAGTCTTTAATTTCAAATTTCTTAATATAAATATGCATGTTTAATATTTGCATTAATTAATTTGTCTTACATTTACAAATACACATTTAAATTTCTAGCATGAAATATACTTGCTTAAAAATGTCTTGGTATATATGTTTTTTAACCCATCAATTACATATAAGGTCATGTTTGGTAAACTGTAATAGACACTTTAATGCAATAAATATTCCTATGGTTTAGCTATTCAATAGTTTTATAATAGTTTTGTTTCAGGTAATAGTCATTTCTTATTAATAACTATTATTTAAAATGAGAAATAACTATTCCCCTTTAAAAGAGTTGTAATATTTATTTCTTAGTAGGTGTAATAATTTCTAAAATTAATATATTTTCAAATAAACAAAATTTCCATATTCACGTAACAAATATGGATATAAAAAATCAATAAAAAATAACTCATCTCTCTCAAATTTAAAATATATTATTTTCTTGAAAATATAATTGTATGAGTGAGATATTTCCTAAAATATATTTTAAGTTTTATTCCAATATTACAACTTAAGTTTAGTTATTCCATTATAACATATTTTATTTTTATTAATATAGATTACGATTCCGGTTGTAATCCACATTCAATGTATCAAACGTGTTTTAAGTAAATGAAAATTTTATTTAGAAATGAGGATAAAAGTGGAAATATGAAAAATATCAGAATTATTTTTTGAATTCAATTAATGGATTTTAATACTGTTAAGTTGCAAGAGAGTTATTGTAATATGTTTTGAAAATCAAGGAAGGTCTTTGTTGTTGGTACAATTGGAAATAAAGGCGAGGTGAATGTAATTTCATTAAAATTCAAGAAAGGTTCAATTTTTTTTTTCTAGCACTCATTAACAAAAGATATAATAAATATGTGAAGTTAATGTCAATAATTAAACATAATTTCTCATTAAATATCTTGATTCATTAAATCTACTTGAAAATTAATTTTTCTAGGCTTAGATTTTAAATTTCTTTTTATAAATATGCTTGATTCATATTTGCATTAATTCTTTTGTCTTACATTAATAAATACACATAGTAAAATTTCTAGCGTGAAATATACTTGCTCAAAAATGTCTTGATTAGAGTTAAGCAGCCAACTTAAAAATTAGTTAAATCTGACCCGATCTAATCCAACTTACCAAATTAGGTCTGTTTATTGGACCAGGTTGGTTTTTAAGGGTTGGTGAGTTGTGTTGGATTGTCAAGTTTTTTTATCTTTATTTTATTTAGTAAGTGGGTAGAGTTAGGTGTGATTCAACAGATTCATAATTCCGCCTAACTTGATTAGTATATTGAGATTAGTATATTCAAAATTAGCTAGGTGTGAGCATCCTCATTGTGATTAGTATATTAAGAAGGAAAGCGACCCCTTCTTTTAGTGTGTTGGGCAAGTTAAAGTTGACAAATAATACCATGTCATTCATATCAAAATCCAATAAATAAGAGATATATGTGCAAAAATAACTACCCACTAACATATGTCTTTCATTTGTTATTAAGATAGTTATTTTTTACTAACATGTCTCATACTTATTAGAATTTGATACTGCTGACATGACATCATTTGATACCAAATACCTTCTCAACTTTAACAACTAATTTTAGCATATCAAATAGACTATTGTAATATTGTTGACAGTGGATATTAAGAATGAACTCCCTAGTTCTGCTAAGCAACTTCCAAGCGAGACAGCCTCCAATTAGACTCAATTTCTTTATGTAGAAAGAAATAGTACTTGACCGTGAGATTTTTTATAATATTCTTGAGAGGAATGTTCATGGAGGGAATCTTATATTTCTTTGATTGGCAATTTTGAATATTAGAAATGATGATTTTATAACATTTTTTTAAAATATATTTTTTTATCATTGACTTTTGATTAGAAGAAATTATCTTTATTCTTATTCAATCATCAATTATAGATAAGAAAATGGGAATTTCATTTAGAAATGAGGATAAAGATGAAAATATACAAATTTTCTTAATTATTTTTTTCAAATCAATTAATACATTTTAATAGTGTTAAGCTACATAAGAGTGATAGTAAGTTTTTTTGAAAAGCAAGGAGGTTTTTATACGATTGGAAATAATGGGGAGATCAATGTAATTTCAGTAAACCTCTAGAGAGGTCATTGCAAAATTTTCACATTTTGTTGTCAGCACTCATTAACAAAGATATAATAATTATGTGAATTTAATGTCAACAAGTAAAAATTATTGCTTAATAAATGTCTTGACTCATTAAATATATCTTAAAATTAATTTTTTAGTCTTTAATTTCAAATTTCTTGCTATGAATATGCTTCTTTAATATTTGCATTAATTAATTTGTCTTACATTAACAAATACACATTTAAATTTCTAGCATGAAATATACTTGCTTAAAATGTCTTGGTATATATGTTTTTTAACCCATCAATTATATATAAGGGCATGTTTGGCATAGTATAATATACATTGTAATATAATAGTTATTCTAGCTATTCAATAGTTCAGCAATAATTTTGTTGCAAGGAATAGTCATTTCTTATGAATAGCAATGCTTTAAAATGAGGAATAACTATCCCTCTCTAAAAGAGTTGTAATATTTATTCCTTAGTTTGTGTAATAATTTCTAAAATTAATATATTTCCAAATAAACAAACTTTTCATATCCACATAACAATTATGGAAATAAAAGATTATAAAAAATAACTCATCTCTCTCAAATTTAAAATATATTATTTTTTAGGAAATATAATTGAATGAGTGAGATATTTCCTAAAATAGATTTAAAGTTTTATTCTACAATTACAAATTACAACCAAACTATTGATTTTTTTTTTTATTATTATTATTTTTTTAGAATCTACCAAACTAATAAATAAGTTTAGTTATTCCATTATAACACATTTTATTTTCAGTAATAAAGATTACGATGCCCGTTGTAATCAACATTCAGTGTATTAAACATGTTCGAAGTGAATGAGAATTTCATTTAGAAATGAGGATAAAAGTGGAAATATATAAAATATTAGAATTATTTTTTGAATTCAATTAATAGATTTAATATTGTTAAGTTGTAGGGTGGTTATTGTAATTTACGTTGAAAATCAATGAAAATCTTTGTAGTTAGTACAATTGGAAATAAATGTGAGGTGAATGTAATTTCATTAAATTCCAGGAAAGGTCCCTTTTTTTTCAGCACTCATTAACAAAAGATATAATAAATGAGTGAAGTTAATGTCAATAATTAAACATAACTGCTCATTAAGTATCTGGACCCATGAAATATACTTGAAAATTAATTTTTCTAGACTTAGGTTTTAAATTTATTGCTATAAATATGCTTGATTAATGTTTGCACTAATTATTTTTTCTTGATTAGGGGTGTGCAGCCAACCTAAAAATCCACTAAATCTGACCTGATCTAATGCAACCTGCTAAATTAGGTCTATTTATTGGATCAAGTTGGTTTTTAAGGGTTAGTGGGTTGGGTTGGATTGTCAAGTTTATTTTATTTATTTATTTTTACAATAGGTTGGGTTAGGTGTGAGTCAAAAAATTTACAATTTTGCCTAACTTGACTTGACCTTCCTATATTTGACATATATTATTAGGTTCTAAAAGTTTAGAACAATTGGCAAACTTTGAGCACAAACTTGTCTAGGTATAGATCTTAGAGTCTATAGAATTTATTAGAAAATACTCAAGGTGCTACAAGTCAGAATACAAGAAAAAGAAAGTTGTAGAAAGAAGGGTTTGAAACATGCTAGACCAATTAAGACTATGGTTCAATAAATTGAGATGCAAATTCTGCATATTTTAATTTCGGCCCAAGAGTACATTAGCCCATTAAGAAATTAGGACTTCAAATCTATTTCACATAGTATTTAAAGGAAACCCTAAGGCACGACACATTTTGTAAAGACTTTGAAGTTGCTATTGTGAGATCTGAAAGGTACTGTGCCTTCTCTTCTCAAAGTCGTTACTAAAAATCATTCTCATGTTATTAGAATCGGTAAATCTAAAGTTATATTGGAAAAAAAACATGTTTGTATCACATACAAAACATACGTAGTGAAAAATTAACAGATCTACTTCATTCGTAATTGATAACATGTACCATGTAAATTTCATAATATAAGAACAAGAGAGTGTACCTTGGTGCGGTGAAATTCAAAACTAAAGATTAAAAGTACTTGGGAACACTTTTACTCTTCACTCCAATTTCACTTGTGCCCAAGAATTGTGGTCTTTTAATTAGTTTATACGTATGTGTTCAAAGGAGAATAATAGCGTCTTACATTCACATACAAACCATTTCATTCTCATACAAAATTCTGTATGTTTCTCTCCTATAACTGATTATCTAATTAGGTTATTCTAATTAGGTTTCAGTATGTGGTCTGGAGTGAGACCAAAAGGGAACAAATAAAATACTAGCTCCAATGAGTTTTGAGCTTTTCTGTTAACTTTTAACAAGCCCAAAATTAACATTAATTATATTTATAGTGGTATTAAATATAATTGCGCTCTAGGCCTTATTAATAAATTATATTTTAAGACTTTACTATATATACAACCCCTTCATTAAAATATTTGTAATAATATAAAGTCAAAAATGTTGACTGCCACTTTGAAGATCACTACATCTTAATCCTTGAATGCTCAATTTAATTCTTTAAATTATTCATCTTATATTTATAAAATTCAATTTAATAAATTTATAATTTATTAATTCTTTACTAAAGTGGTTAAGCCTAACACTCTGAATAATCGAACCAATTAAACTTATATTAAGGAAATATTTTATATATCCATTAAGAAACTATGAATTCCATCTTGAGAATATATATTCCCTCAACACTAAATGTGGCTGCCCAACACACTAAGGTTTTGATTGTTACTTTAGATCTCACTCCTAATATATCAAAACAACCTACGCCTCATGATCAGGTTCATTATTCTCTCAGGATTAAGAGTTGATGTAAATAGAAGTCGTGAGATTTATTATTCATTTGACAGTTTAATATGTCTTAACACTTAAAACATATCAACTAGAAGTCTTCACTTCCATGATTAAAAGAAATCATCTTAGTTGATATGTTATAGTCTTCGCAAATGAAATGCCCAATTACATCACCGACTACAATCCAAAATTCTGAGTTTACAAACAACTTGTGACTTATATCTTCTGTGACTAAATCACATAAATCACATACTATGTATCTCATGAATTATATGATAATGTCTAAATATTCATGTTACCATTATTTTAGATAATAATAAAATAGTTTTATTGATCACACCATAATGTCATACATAACATAATACAATAGGATTTAAGGACATATATCCTAACAAGTTGCTGCAACAAGATCAGCAACTACTGATTATTTAAACCTTCAATGATGGTCTTAAAGTCACAAACAAGAGAGTTTGTGTTGCTAAACCTTTGAGTGGGATCTCAAAGTCATAAGCGTAGGAGTTTGTGTGCTGCAGATTCAAGGGAGAAGAGTCCATGGAGTCGGAGCTGTATGTGATCATGTGAGTAAGTTCTACTGGAAGTAGCATCAGGTTTAGGGTTAAATCTTTTGTTAATTTCAATTCTTTCTAGTGGATTGTTTACCTTGAGGATATGTCAAGTTAAATCCTCCACAGGTTTTTACCTTGAAACAGTTGATTTCATTGGTTTTCTTAGGCAATCATATCATTGTTTTATTTATTTTTCCGCATTACATGGTATGATTTATTAATGTTTTACCTAAATCTAAATAATTACCCTAAGTAACTATTTGGCTAATATATTAGGTTAAACAATTTGTTTTAAGGGCTCTAAACAAACAAACGTATACTTTAAAAACATATTGCATGATTTTTTTATTTATTCATTTGTATCAACTAAATTGGGATAGAACTATATAATACCTACCGACTATAGAATAATAAAACTTGTTCATTTTTAGTTTGTTTCTCATAAACTGAATTAAGATAGAACTATCTGATATCTTACTAACTAAATGAAATGTCATTTGGTTTGATAATTTGTATATGATGGTGCAATTACTTAGAATTTTTAGATGACAATGGCAGTAAATAAAACTATTTGATTTGATTATTTTTGTTGGTTTAATTCACTACAGGCAAATTTATAAGATTATGAATCTGTTGTTGTTTGAAATTTAAAGCATTTTGAAAATAGTTTGTGTTGGTTTGATGCTATGTTCAAGTTTCTTAGGTTATAAATTTACTCTTACTAGCTTGTAACCCGTGTAAATGCACGGGGTTTTTATTTAAAATTTATTAATAATTTTTTGTTGTATTTTTATAGCATCTCAAAAGTATTTTTCTTTTTTATATATCATCATCAAAAGTAAATCAAATCATACTTCAAATCATACTTCATTATAGTAACATATATTAACACACTTTGAATAAGGGGGAAAAATTTTAACTTACAAAAAGTGGAAAAACAAATAGATTTCTTCATAACATTATACTTCATTATAGTAACATATATTAACACACTTTGAATAAGGGGGAAAAATTTAAACTTACAAAAAGTGGAAAAACAAATAGATTTCTTCATAACATCATAAAAATTTAGGTACATAGCTCAAAATAAAATATATAATCTTAAAATAAACCAAAAGTCAAATAGTTTAACCCCTTAAAAATTTATGGGTCTAATTTTGTGAGCAACCAAGCCATTGATGATCTTTTTGCATACCTAGACATGACAGAATTTCTTTTTTAAAATATGTTAAATTGATTCCAAATGAAGAACACATACAAATGTGAAATTAGTTCTCCCATCTCAAATCTAAATCACATGAATCAGTGTTAGATAGCTTATCATTTCTTTTTCCTTTAAAATTTCTAAATCGGGAAAAAAAATATCTTTATGGTAAGCATTAAATGTAGCTTGTACTTATTTTCTTGTCGACTTATCCAATCTGACAATAGGTAAATTATCACGTTTTATATTTCCCAAATTTCACCATGATTTTAATTGCCTCATTTGCAACAAACAAATGTCCTAACACCCAAACACAAATCCACAACTACCCAAAGTATGCCAACCACAAACCAAGATAAATTCATCGGAAAGATGTTTAAAATAATAATAACATTAAGTAACACCTTTTTCCCAATTCAAAAAAATAAATTTAGTTAAATTTTCAATTAGAATTACTTAATATATCAGTTGCATTCGCTAGTAAATTACATTATTAATACAATTTTCCATTAACGCAATATTTATCTTCAGCTGTACAAATTGCAAATGGCTTCAATAAAATAAAAAAGAAGCACTAACTCAGTTAAAGTTAAATAGGGGAAGCACCATTTGTCAATGAGCAAGAATAGAAGAAAGAAAGTATAGGACTTTAAAAGCACTAATTGCATATGTTGCTTGTGATTCTCTTTCAATGTTTTAGAGCATTAAGCTCCACCATTGGCTATTTATCTGTACAAAAACAAAAGATCTAAACCCCATACATTTGTCTCTAGGACTATGATCTAAATCAATAAGGTTAATTTTTAACCATTTAAATATGGTTAGCATATATTTATATACGCTAGAGTCCAAAGCTTTTTGACCAAATTGCTTAAAATTATTTCTTATTTCATTAATAAGAAATAAAGGATACATATCTAAATCAAACCTCCCAAATGAAAGAGAGAGAGGAATTACAACATAAAGACAAACTATTAATGGGTGCAAATTTTTCTGTCGTTAAAGGATCACTGGATTTAAAATTTTCTTTGTCCAAGCTCTAAGACAGATTGCACTTCATCTTGAACTACTACTCTCAAAATTGAAGCATTCACTGACATAGCAGCATCAACGTTTACTTTGATTGTACCTGCTAGTGTAATTTCCATCTTTTGATTACTTGAAGTCCATCTTCTCATCAGCCATTTGACAGGTACTTGGCATTAGCTAATGCACTTATTGAATCATTAGCCATTACACAGCTTTAATTCTCATGGATATGATAAAGAGGTTGTTCAATTGTTTGACAAAGGGGTCTAGTATTAGACTTGATAAGATTTTGTATATCGCAGTTTTGAGTCTTGCAGCCATATTGAACTTGTAAATGAAGATCAAGTTATTTATGGCTATGTTGTAGGTATGCTGCCGCAAGGAGAGTTGAGGACGCTTATGAGATAAAATAGAGTAGGCCATGAACAACTTGTACTTTTCTTTTTTTCTCATTAATAATAGTTCTCAGATTACCTATCAAAAAAAGGAGTAGGCCATTCAAACCTGATGAGTTTGTAAACCAAGACATCGATCATCATACTGCTACTTTCCACATAAATTTTTTTATTTACAAATAATACGTTGGACAATAGTATCATTAAAAGTAAATAATCTAAGCATGAATCTCCATTAATACACCAAAGGAACCGTGCATAGATTATAAAGTCCTCTCCAATCATCTTAAGGGTCACATTTGTATAAAAAAATCCTCTAATTTCCTTTTAAGTTGTAAACTCATAGTTATTTCTTTCTGCAGATTATGCATGTGTGATCCTAACAAAAATTGGGGGTTTAGTGATTAATCCAAAGAGATCCTAAACCTTCCTACTTTTTGAAAGGTATTAGAAATAATGCATTGAAATACTGAAGGAAAAAAAGGGCACAATATTATAGTGAGTAAATAGACATTCCTCACTATGATAAAAAAGCATCACATGGTCCAAAATAACACTAAGGCACCCTAGCCAACAATTTTCCTTCAAATTAAAGTTTTGACTATTTGCAATCCACACAACATAACCACCCCCCCCCCCCCCCCCCCCCCAAAAAAAAAAAAAAAAACACAATTATTAATAGTATGGCTATTTTTCAATTAACGATATACGTCAACTGTAGGTATTGTTTTATTGAATTTTATTGTTTCTCTTTCTCCTAATCTCCCATTAAGTTATGCATTAAAATATGAACTTTGATAGCTTTAGTGACATGTAATGCAGAGTCAAAATTGATTAAGAAATTTAATTGATTTAAAAAAATTCCATGTCCTGTTTTATTCAGGTCCAATTTCTTTGTCATATTTGTTCCCTTTAAGATCAAAGAATGGTTTTGGGAAATGTTTATAGATTTTATTTATCAGAACTTATATTTGTTCTACATATTCATTGAAAAATTTAAACAAACACAAAGAAAAAATATAAAGATAACCAAGAAAAAAGTAATTTAAAAATAGTGCAAAAAGTTATTCAAAACAGAGCAGATTTAATGAAATAGTGCAGTGCAGTGCAGATTTTTATGAATCAGTGCAGTGTAGATTTTGTGAAACAGTGTAGCAAAGATTTTAGTTGCAAAGAAAAGTAGATTTTAGATGTGTAACAGTGCAGATTCTTTGTAGAAGAATAGTGCAGGAAAATAACATTTTGAAGAAGAAATTTTTTTAACAAATTGGATCCATAGACCAAATTTTATTCACTAAGAAATTTAAACAAACAAACAGAGAACAAACACAAAGATAACCAAAACAGAACCTTCAAACTCACATTTCTCATTTTATAGAACTTGGCATATGAAACAAAAATCCCAAAGCCAAAGCTTATTAGTAAAATCACATACCAAATAAATGGTGGTTATAATGTGGTTTTGGAGAAGAAGATGGGCAGAGAAAAGAGACGATAGACTAACAGAACACAACGTATTCAAGGTCTAGAGATACCCATTGAGAAGCTTCAAACAGGGCAAAAAAAATCCTTTAAAAACCTTTCTTTTAAAGGTATAGATAATAGGTTATACAATATCAATTGATTTTTTTATATTCTAAATAAAATTTGAGTAGTTGTAAATTATGATAAAATAAGCTTCAAGACCCCTTTATTTATAAACCACTTAAGTCAGAATGTAAATTCCCAAAGTCATAATCTATTCATTCTAAAGATAAACCACACACAAAGACATTTAACGTTCTTTCAAACATTACCCTAACAAAAACGTGTGTGTGTGTGTGTGTGTGTGTGAGAGAGAGAGAGAGAGAGAGAGAGAGAGAGAGAGACAAAGGGGGTAATTATAGAGAGACAAAGTAAGAAAACTGGTGAATCTATTGGAAAAAATTCTGTTTTGATTAGTATATTAAAGCAATGAATGTTTTAGAAACCAAAGAATGAAGGTTGATAGCAAAGGGGTTTTGAAGAGACCATTGTTGATTTATTTAAGTTTTAATTTTCTTTAAGAATACCTTACAAATTGGCTCCTTGACTAACTCTTCTCCCTTGCTTGGTTAAGTAACTGTTCTTGCTGAAAGAAACTGATACAAAGGGAAAAATACAGAGGCATTTACAATTTAAAGAAAACATGTTAAACAGCCAAAATTGATGATATAAAATTTGCAACATTTTCGAATGGCGCAAAGCAATAAAAATAAGGAACCAAGCTAACTAAAACTTTGGCAAAAGAAATTTTATTTTCAAAAAAATAAACCGAAGAAAACTTAATTTTGCAGAGAACTATCCCAAATACATCAATTGGCAAAATGTAATCCAATGGATGAATCCAATGATACTGATATTGAGATAGAAAAGAGAAGAAGTCAATTGGAGAAACAACGGAATCAACCTAATGGAAGTCATAGGATAGAGAATGAGAAGAATGACAGTTAGAACGTCCTAACCTGCCAGTTTTACCCAGCAATGTTTCTTGAAAACACCTGGTGAACGTCATAAATCTGTCTAAATAGAGGTAATTCAAACAACAAATACATAATGGATTGATCGGGAGGTTTTGTTATCCAAAAGAAAAACCAAATCCAACACAGATATCTGATATTAAAAACCATTCTATCCCAAATTCCTTACTCAAAACTGAATCTAAGCCAAAACCTAAATGCAATCCAATCCAAT
The DNA here is from genome assembly GCA_030445155.1 of Quercus variabilis. Classification (NCBI taxonomy): domain Eukaryota; kingdom Viridiplantae; phylum Streptophyta; class Magnoliopsida; order Fagales; family Fagaceae; genus Quercus; species Quercus variabilis. The sequence goes on along the minus strand of CP129449.1, from coordinate 47,759,243 downwards.
ACAATCAAAATACCCAGACCTAAATCACATCTAAACCCAAATTTAAAGAACCAAAAAACAGAGACTAACCGACGGAGGATACGGATCTGATGGTCTGTCTCTCTATTTCTCTGTATCTGCCTCTCCGTATCTCAATACCTCTTGGACCTTTCATCGTATTTAATTTTGACCGGTGGTAGTTCTCTCTATCTCCGTATCTCCCTTTCACTAAACTGTTTCAACAAACCGTCTACCTTTATGGTTTGGGTTTTGGACGATGAAGAAGGGGTTTGGTCGTGGAGTGTGTTTTGGAATGGAGAAGTGGAACAGGGAAGGAGAAGGGGAACGGGAGAAATAGGAAATTAGAATTTAGTTTGTTGTATTCCAGGGTTTTATGTATTATCGGGTTAGAGAAAAAAAATCGGCACTTCTGTTCTCTCTTTCACAAGCCTTTTGAACGTAATGTTCTAATTTATTATGAGCAAATCACAGCAGCAGAGCTAAAATTTTGATTTTTTAGATTTTTAGCCCCATCAAAAATTATTTTATTTATTTTATCTACACACATGTTGCAATAGTAGATCTGTTTTAACTTTTAACATAATAAAATAATATAAACATCACAATAAAATAATACATTCACTTCAATAAAATAATATATCTCATCCAATAAATAACAATCACAACCACCTACAACTGCCACCGCTACCACCGTCGCTACTACAACTGCCACCCCCACCGCTGCCACTGCCACCGCCACCACTACAAACAAAAAATTCCCAATAAATTCCTCCATTCAGATGTTATACCCAGCAAAAACAGCAAAAAAATAACATCATTTGCTCAAAACAACATAGCGACAACACCAATTTTCACCACAAAATAACACTAAACCCAGAAAAATTAAGCCAAAACAACAAACACCTAGATGAAAAAATTCACTACAAAAGAAGAGAGCACTGACCTAAAGTGGATCGGCTGGGACGGCATGGGCTGGGAGGGCAATGGCCGGCAACGGCAAGGGCTAGGATGGCGTGGGAGGGCGACGGCATGGGCTGGGATGGTGTGGGATGGGGACGATGTGGGCTGGGACGGCGACGGCGTGGGCTAGGAGATGAGAGAGATGAGAGCTTGATGATCAAAGAGAGCACAGTGAGATAGATAAAAGTAATGAAAAAAAAAAAAAAAAGAAGTAAGTTGCATTATTTTAATCGGAGGTTGAATAAATTTTTTTTTTTTTTTTTTAGATGTCTACTATAGTGCACATCTATAGATAGATGTGCACTGTAGCAAATAAGCAAAAAATTATGACTTTGCCTCCACTGCTGCAAGGCTTTTTTGGTATATTGGTGGAGCTAAAATAGCATTATAGCTTTTTAGCTCCACTGCTGCGAATGCTCTTAAAAGGTTAGGTGTTTTTTTTTTTTTTTTTTTTTTTTTTTTTTTTTTTTTTAATTTTTTTAAAAGAGAGGCTCTCAAAAGGTGTTTAAACGCGCTGAAATGTTATAATGTATCGTTTTTTAAGTTATATACATGTTTGATTTTTAGATAGCTTTTTTCCCTAACATGGCAGCATCTCTTAGAAGTTTCTGCTATTATATATAGTATTAGATTTGTGTTGATATTGTACCAATGCTCAACTATTAAAAAAAAAAGTCCAACCTGATTCAAGTGGTTTGAGTTGGATTTTTTTCAAACCGACCATGGTGGGTTGGATTGAAACAACCCTTCAAGCTTGGCCCAACCCAATCCATGCACACTCTTAGTATTGATATACACTAACCTCATAACACATGCTCTTGTGTATATGCCCAAAGATTTTTACTTTTATTTTTTTTTGTATGTTTTATTTTTTATTTTTTATTTTTTTAATGTTAAAGTCGTTTATTCATTTAATTCAAAGGTTTACGCTTAGTTCAATGAGATTTATGTATTGCCAATCACCAAAAGATTTATGTTGGTTGTTTAGATTCATTTATTTCTTTTTTGATTGAATTAATTCATTTGTGTAGATCTTAAACAGTGATATCTTATAGATTATTAGCTTCAAATCTTTGAAAGGATTTTTTCTTTTGGATAGGATTTGTATGAAGACTGTCTTTTCTTGATTATCCATTTACTCTTGCCATTTCATTAGTTATTACATTTTTATTTTGAGCAAAATTTATTTACATCCGTTTAACTCTTTAGGTACTTTTGATTTCCTAAATAAATTCAACTTGTCGCTAACTCGTGCATTGCACAGAAAAGTTATTGTGTATGCAGATGTAAACAAACTATCTGCCTGTATTTTAAACACTCAAATGTAATTATTTTGCAGTAGTGGCAGAGTCCTTATGTTTGTGTAAGTTATGACCTCAAACTGAAACAAATTCAAGTTAATTTAGTCAGTTGGACTAGTAGAGCTCTAAGTTACATGGTTGGAGTATCACAACTACCAATGAGCCATGTTGAGCTGTAAGAATTATGCCAGTCCAGCTCAAGTTGTTATTAGCAAGCCAGTGTGGACTCAAGCTCAATTATCTTTATGAACAAAGCTAGCCAAGTAGTTGACCAATCAATAATAGTATATTTATCTTCTAAATGAAGCAAGTAAGTTCCTTCCTAGTCCCTTAGCAATTCAATATCAAGAAGCTTAATTTGTTTACATCGCCATAGATTATGGATATATGTAAAATGATAAAAAAGATCAGAATCATCACAGCACAATCTTGGTAAACCAAACTGAATTGGCGCATGGGAAAGAGGTATAAAAATCAAATCTTTGAAATTTTCATTCTCAAATTCTTCAAATATAATGAGGTTCTAGTGGATTTTTTACTCACATAATTTTTTTCTTATTAGTAAGGTTTAGACCCAAGGAAGGGGGAAGGGAGATTCAAACTCTGACCTCCCTTCAGAAGGGTTCCCAACCGACTGTGATATCCCTTGGGGTACTAACTATCAAAGATCTGATTATAGACTTATCAAATAATTACCTACTTGAAGGTGTTTACAATCACTACAATTATCGCAAACAATCAAATCAGCATGAGAAAAAAGAATTGAAAATTTTCAAATTGGGCTTTTATGTTAAATTACCAAAAGCATATTACGATTCTTAGTTTATAACCTTTATGTTGATCCAAATTTAAACTCACTAAAAATCGAAAACTTAGTTTTAGTTTCCCTATAATTTTCACAAAACCATCTCAAGCAAGGTAATTCCAACAATTTTCCTCACTTTCTCAGCACCCTAAGAAAACCTTAGTAATCCAATAAACCACTTCACCACAAGAAACTAAAATAGTGCAGTGCAATGCAGATTTTTATGAAAAAGTGTGCACTGCAGATAAGGAGCTAGTCAACATTAGAGCCCTCCACTTACTAACCCAACCACTTTTAAGTGTAAATATGCTTTTGTAAAGTTGTGATCTCCAACTATGTTGTGTTGGCTTTAATTCCGTGCCAAATTTGATTGTAATTTCTTCAATAATTTTTCCATATATGTATGTGGGATTAATTGTAAGGAATGAGTGTGAGAGATCGATGAAGACTTAAGTTTCAAAGGATGAGCAAGTGGATTTCGCAATTAGCTCACAACTGTCTTGTGAGAAGCTTACCTGCGAAAAGAGCCATATGTAAAGCACATGGTTGGAAGATGAAAAGTCGTGTCAAGTTGTAGTTTTTGCGAGTGTCTCACAGGTAAGGCCAACTTGTGAAGGACCTGTGAAACTTTCTATTTGGCAAAAAGTATTTTTTTGCTTTACCATGTCTTTACCCACAATATATATACCTTCATTACTCACAAATTGTAAGAAGTGCTTTTTAGAGAAAAAATCCTAGAAAATACACTTGAGAGTTAGAGATTGTCATACCCACAATCATCTACGCATTTCCTTGTGGTTTTCCTTAACTCCTACCTCTCCATCTTTATATCTTTGAGAGGTTGCTAGCCAAAACACTTACCACACCCATTTTGAGTGTAAAGTGAGATTTTGGTGCTACTGGAAAGCATTGGAAGGAGCCATTCATTGGCAGATGTAATCGGGCTAAATTGTGGGATCTGGAAAGTTAGAGAAGACAAGGCTTCGAGAAGTTAGTTGGTAGCAGGAGCTTGGAGGGCTCAAGTACAAGGGTTAGACTAGGCTTGGAGGGTCTTTTGTTATTCATGTACTCCAACTTTATTCTCTAGTGGACCGATTTCGAATTTGAGGGTCGTGAGAGAGATTTTCTGTTGAGTTCTTTGATTTCCTCTTCGATAACATGTCTAGGTGTTATATTGTGTTTGCATCTCTCTTTCCTACTCTTTAAACTTTTCTTTTATTGTTGATAATGGATGAATATGGCTTAGGGTAGTGATAATGGTTCTTTGCGCTTATTTACTCTTGTTTTGCACTTAGTATAAGTTAGAGTAAAAGCTATGCCGTAATTTTTAATTGGAAGTCTATACATGCTCTTGTGTTTCTGCACAAATCCGAACTTTTAGCTTTATTAACTAAAACATAAAAATAATAATTCCCAAAGCCAAATTTTAACAGCAAAAAATAGTGAAAACCATTCAAACAAAACCTAAATAACTCAACATAATAAAAAATTTAACCTTTTGAGAGAGAGAAAGTAACAATTAGATAGCAAGGGTGTTAGGGTCATGTGTTTTGTAATTAGCTAATCCTTTGACAAAATACACTTTACTTGTAATTGGGTAGATCTAAGATGGGTTTAGTGCTTTAAGAAATATGTTATTCAAGTCAAGTATTAAAGACATGAAGATTGATCCAAGAAACAAATGAAAAAAAGCTGTTCATTAAGTCTTGACAGATAACTCGACAAATGCCTGCTATCGAGACTTAAAGTGAAGCTTGACAGTAGCCTGATCTATCGATTATTACAATTTCAGAATTTTCATATTTGAAATTTGACCCAAGCTTTTGTATTTGTTTAGGGTTAATTTTTTTCACAACCCTAGATATATATAAGGCTTATTTTAAGAGCCGTCAAACATGGATATAGAGACCAAGAGACTTATTTTCTCTGTGAGAAGCTATTGTATTTGTATGCCATAGGGTTTTGCAACCAAGTGCTTCTAGATCTTTATTGTTGATAAGTGAAAAACTTTGCAACCAACAACATTTGTTCAAGTTGTTGGAGTTAGTCATATACTGGGATCCGTGCAAAGGGTTAGTCACAAATTGGAGGTTTGTGCATTAAGGGAAAGAATGCTACTACAAGATCAAGTCCAGTTGGGTATTGGACTAAAGGTTCAACTGTAGGTTTGTATTTGTGGATTGTTGATTAGTAGATTCTTGGGAGTGGTGATCTTAAACTCACCCGGTGGGGTTTTTGCCTTGCAAAGTTTTCCCCATTTGTTAACAAATTATCGTGTCAAATTTATTTTCCATCGCATTTAGTATTTTTCGTAATATGTTGGTGCCTTCACGATTTACATGCAATTGAACCTAATTAATCAATTTGGGTAATTGAATTAATTAATCGGGGTCAAGCTATCTTAACCCAACAAGTGGTATCAGAGTAGGCATACTCTGGTTAGATTTTAATCTTTGATGTGTGATCCATTGACCCATGTTGTCATGAAATCAAATTGCATGAAAAGATCTTTTTCTTCTAATATCTCTTGCGTTTCTAACCTTTATATGCTTAAGTTTTTCAGAACATGCAAGTCTAAAGGTTATTTGAAAGCTCTGTTGATGATTATTGAAAAAGGTCTAGTTGTGAATAGAAGAAGACTAGACTCTCTCAAATTGTTCCTTTCCTGAGGCATATGCCTAAAAAGATAAGTCAAGGATAAAATCACGTGGCTATCAAATCAAAGAAAAGACCATACCTGATGACTTAACAAATAAGCATGAAGTATGCTTCATGATGCACTCAGCCTACAAAGTTATGAACGTTTGTTAATGGTATCTTGATAGTGGTTGCTTAAGACACATGACCGAACACCGCTCTCTCTTCAAAGAATTTGAATCCAAGAAAGGTGGCAATGTCACCTTTGGTGATGGAAGCAAATCCCAAATAAAAGGAAAGGGAATCATCTCTTTACCAAGACTACCAAATATAGCAAATGTGTTGTATGTAGAAGGGTTGAGAGTGAATCTATTGAGCATTAGTCAAATTTGTGATGAAGACTTCATGGTGTTGTTCTCAAAAGGGAAGTGTCTAGTTTTAAATGAAATAGGTGAGCAACTCATAAGTAGAATTTGCATACTAGACAATTGCTATGGTCTAGTTCCTGACACTAAGATTGCATGTAACAACATTTGAATGCCAAATGAAGACTTATGGCACCAAAGGATGGGGCATGCTAGCTACAAGCAGCTATCAATTGTGCCAAAAAATTATACCGTTCTAGGAATTCCAAAACTTAGTAAGGTGACAAATGTTGTGTGTGGACCATGTCAACTTGGAAAACAAACAAAAGCTCAACACCATGCCACCATAGCCATAGCCATGGCCAAACCTCTTGAGTTTCTTCGTGTCGATCTTATGGGCCCAACGAGAACAGAATCTCTGGGAGGAAAGAAGTACATCATGGTAGTGGTCAACGACTTTACTAGATTCACTTGGGTCATCTTGCTGCGATCTAAGTTTGAAGCTCCTCATCACATTAAGTCATTATGTTAAAGGTTGCAGAATGAAAAAGGATTGAAAGTTGATCGAATCTAAAATGATCATGGCAAAGAATTTGAAAACTCTCAATTAGAGTCTTTCTACGTAAGTGTTGGCATAGCTCATGAATTCTTAGTTCCTATCACTACTTAACAGAATGGTGTTGTAGAGAGAAAGAATAGAATCATTCAAGAAATGACCTAAGCTATGTAACACAATAAGGATATGGCAAAAGATCTGTAAGGAGAGGCAGTTAACACTGCATGTCACATTGTGAATCGTGTGTACTTTAGACCAAGTACAAAGAAGACTCTCTGTAAACTATGGAAAGGAAGAAAACTAAATGTGAAATACTTCAGAATATTTGGTAGCACTTGTTTCATTCTAAAGGATAGAGAGAACGTGGGAATGTTTGACAGCCAAAGTGATAAATGAATTTTTCTTGGGTACTCCTCTACCAGCAAAGCTTACAGGGTACTGAACAAAAGGAATAGAAAGGTCATCGAAACTGTCAATGTTGTGATTGATGAAGCATTAACTTCGAAGTCTTTAAAAGTTGTTGAGCAAATGCGAGAGTAAGTTCTCCCTTTACCTTTAGACACTGACCAAGAAGCAGGTAATCAAGATCCTTCACCTCTTGTCTCACCTAGTGCCATACAAGTCCCAAAAGACTCTTCTACATTTGCTCAAATTAAAGATCACTTGGAAAAAGAACCTTCATCTAAAATCAAACTGAATCATGCTCCAGATATGATCGTGGGAAACATGAATGAACTAACCTTGAGAAAGCGTTTAGTTGATAAATATGTGGCTAACTTTGTTTCTTATTCATGTTATTTGTCATAGGGAGAAACTACCAAGGTTGAAGATGCTCTTCAAGGTGAAAGCTGGGTTGAAGCCATGCATGATGAACTTCATCAATGTCAAAGGAATGATGTTTGGATACTAGTATCTGGGTCGGAGGGAGACGACCGATGCAGCCCTTACCCCTCGACCCTCTTCTACTTCTGCCCTTTCTTCCTCCTCTAGGGTAGATGTCTCTCTCATTGACATCATGGATTAGCTTTAGCATATGCGTGATGATTTTGATAGTCATCTTGACCATCTATTTGATGAGATGTGTCAAAGAACACCAGAATTGGTTGCGTCGCTCGCCGCTAGTCTCTTCTTGGTGGGTTCATGCCCTCACCTTCACCCAAGTCTGTTGAGGAGTCCTCTTTTGGTGGAGATGATGATGATGATGCTAATAGTTCTGGCTCTTCTTATGTTGATGAGATGGCGACCTATCAATGATGCACCCTTTGTCACTCATGGCTAAAAGAGGGAGTAGTTTTGTATATTAGAGTAGTCATTATGTTAAGGGGAGAGCTAGCATAGGATATACTAGATAGGGCAAGAGTGCTTTGAGGGATGTAGTGAGGTTTTGCTATATCTTTCTCTCACTTCATGAACTGTAGTCTTGTGACCTTTTTGTTTTTTACATACATTGTATTCTTGATATGTATATATATATATATATATATATGATGTATTTTTTTTTCTTCACCCTTGCCTCACATGTGTTGTTTCTTCTCTCTTTTTATACATATGTTTCTTTTTGGATACAACTTGTCTATGTTTCACACTTGATGCCTTGATGAATCTTGTTTAAAGTGTTTCAATTAAGAAAGGTTACAAGTCTACCATACCACGATCTCTCTTCTTGCAAAGTTTTTCAAGAGTTTGTAGCAGGGATAGTTGTGTACTTTTGTAAGTCATGGGATAGTTGTGTTAGACTTTTCTCATAATTGTTGTTCGTGGTTTTGTCACTAATTGCTAAAGGGAGAGATTGTTAGGGTCATATATTTTGTAATTAGCTAATCCTTTGACAAAATACACTTTACTTGTAATTGGGTAGATCTAAGATGAGTTTAGTACTTTAAGAAACATGTTGTTTAAGTCAAGTATTAAAGACATGAAGATTGATCTAAGAAACAAGTGAAGAAAAGCTGTTCATTAAGTCTTGACGGATAGCTCGACAAATGGCTACTATCGAGACTTAATGTGAAGCTCGATAGATTGCTTGACAGCAACTCGATTTATCGAGAAATACAATTTCAGAATTTTCAGATCTAAAATCCGGCCTAGGCTTTTGTATTTGTTTAGGATTTCTTTTCTTACAACCTTAGACATATATAAGACTTATTTTAAGAGCCATCACACACGGATACAAAGAGCAAGAGACTTATTTTCTCTGTAAGAAGCTATTGTGTTTTTACACTATAGGTTTTGTAACCAAGTGTTTCCAAGTCTTCATTGTTGATGAAGTGAAGAACTTTACAACGAACAACATTTGTTTAAGTTACTAGAGTTAGTCACATATTGGGATATGTGCAAGGGGTTAGTCACAAAGTGAAGGTTTATGCATCAAGGGAAAGAAGGCTACTACAAGATCAAGTCCAATTGGGTATTGGAGTAAAGGTTCAATTATAAGTTAGTATTTCGAGATAGGCTAGGGTAGTTGGTAAGATTCCTTATACTTGTAACCGCTTGTTTGTTGATTAATGGATTCTTGAGAATGGTGATCTTAAAATCACATGGAGAGATTTTTACTTTGCAAGGTTTTCCTCATTTGTCAATAAATAATCGTGTCAAATTTATTTTCCACTGCATTTAGTATTTTTTATGCTTTTTTGGAGCCCTCACAATTTGCATGCAAATGAATCTAATTAATTAACTTGGGTAATTGAATTAATTAATGGGGGTTAAGGTATCTTAAGCCAACAAACAAACACATTGAATCTATCAATATGAATATGTATGTAAAGCATAAATAGAAACGAAAGCAATACTAAAAAGCAACAGAAACCAAAGCCCTGTAAACACAATTAGAAAATTTTCTACAAACCCGTCAATGGCAAACCAAAGACCAAGCATGTAGCCAGAGCAACCCACAACCACAAACCAACAAAATTCAATGAACAATTGAAGTAGGTAGAGAGAAAGAGCAATATATAGAAAATAATATTAAAGCAAATTGAGGAGAGACAAAAACATTATGTTTTAATTACCTCAAAATTATTTGCCGACATAGAATATGATGGGCTGGGTTGGGTGATGATGGAGAGGGAAAGATAAACCAACGTAGTTGTGGTGATCCCTAGCGACGGCGGTGGGAGGATCCAAGTTTTGGGTTTTGATTTTGGGGGAAGGAGAGGGAGAGTTTTGGGTTTTGGGGGAAGGAGGTGTTAGCGTCAATGTTTTTGTTTTGTTTTGTTTTTTTGTTTTTTTTTTTTTTTTTTTTTTTTTTTTTTAAGTATCAGGTTTTGTAATTTGTATTAGGGGGTGGGGGAAGAGCTTTTTGGGTTTTAGGTTTTTTTTTTTATTTATTTTATTTATTTTTATTTTTTTATATTTATTATTATTACCTGAAATTTTTGGGATAGGAATTTTTTTTTTTTTTTTTTTAATAATGCTGATGTGTAAAAATGTGGGAGCTCTAAAAAAGGTCAAATATTGGCTAGAGGTTTCGATTTTATAGTACATATAGATAAGGTGATTGCATTGATCAATGAACCACATGGTTGAGTTTATTGTCTTTGGAAAAAGATGACATTATTTATATTTCATTGGTCACCACAACAATGTGATTGAATTAATTGGGGAATTTAAGGTATAACAATTAAGGTACTAAAAAATTGTTCTTATGTTTTATTTTTAGGTCATCAACTGGTTAGCACATTTTAATGTTTCAAATAGAAACATCCAGAGTTCAAATGCCACCAAACCCAATTATTGAATTATCAAATAGATTGTCATCTTGTCAAAAGACCTAACTTAGGTCTCACAACCAATATAATATGCCAAATTCTGAAGATTTTTATTAGCTATCAATACGTTACCTAATAATTTCTGTAGCTGGCAAGTTTATTTATTAGAGCATTAACATTTTGACGTTACAAGTAGCAATATTGCCATTTTCACAGCCTTGACAAATAAAACGTACATTTAGTTAGGAGTCTAAATCTTCTGTCCCACACTTCTTGCTCCACTATATACTCCACAAAGAAAAACATGCTATATGTACATTTAATTTATTAAATACTAAATTTATGCATTCTATTATTTCAATTTCCTAAAATAAATAAATAAATAATCCATCATATTTAAGTAATTGAAATAATAGAAGGCATAAATTTAGCATTTAATAAATTAAATGTACATGTGGTATGTTTTTATTTGTGGAGTATATAGTGGAGCAGGAAGTGTAGGACAGAAGATTTGAACTCTTTAGTGAAAGAGATCTGAAACTTTTTATTTGCTATCATTACATTACTTAACACCAGTAGTACCGCCAGGTTATTTTTTGCAACGTTCATATTTTGACGATACAAGAAGCAGTACAGACATTTTCTTTGCCAATTGCCATCAATTGAGTTGGTTAACATATGGCCAAACCACTTGTTGATTAAGGCCACAAAGACCTCCTGAAGGATCGTAGTCTCTAAGAATCCTCATATAGCCATCCTCACCCCAACCGGTGCCCCATGAATTCTTCATGATCCAGTACTTGGTACCATCAGCAGTCGTTCCATACCCAACAAAATTGATGACATGGGTTGCGGTATACTCACACGGTCCCGTGAAAACTCCGCCTTCATATAATTGAAATGCACGACTAGCAGCATTGATGTTAGCTGAAACTGGCTGGCCGGCCACTGCTGGAAGCATATTTTCCTCAGTGTTCGCTTGTAATACATAGGAGCCACTTATCTGGAAGATTTGAAACTTTGTTGCCGTTTCAGTGTCACAAGGTGATTGCGACCCATGATATGGGTAATATTCTTCAAGAGTTATTCCTTTGTTATCTCGTACATAAGCATAGGCACGAGCCGCCAGACCACCGTTGCAACCAAAAGTATAGTCAGTTCTTGCACAGTCAATTAGTTGCTGCACAGACAATTCGACCAAGTTGCCATTAGTTACGTTATGGAGTAACCCTTCTATTCCTGCGACTGTTGAAAAGGCCCAGCCGGATGCGGCTGCATGCATATGAATCAACCACAAAATTCAATATTTTTATGATAACAATAAGTAAGGAAATTGAAAGAGTGTTGGGTACAGCGATCCTCTTACTACAGCCCCAGCCTTGGTCCTTTACGGCGGTAACAGCCCCTCTCTCTCTCCAATCCACAGAGGCTGGAATTTCGTCAAGGGCATTGAAATTGAAGCTTTTTACATTGAGAGAACTTGGTAAGGTGGAAATATTGTTACTATTATAAGAGGCAAGAAATTCTTCATGAGTTAAGTCCGCAAATTTATTGGTACCTAACTTGAAAGTACGATTCCCTTCATTATTGAATTTCTCTATATATTCTACATTGTCCTTGAATATATTGAAACGCTTTTCCTGCTCTTCACTGTTTACATGTTTCCGTCCATACTGAGCCAGCCATTGCTCATATCTCTCAGAAAGGAGGGATTCAGAAAAAGTGCTGGACATGGCTCGAGATATCAAAGTCTCTAGAATAAAAAACATGATTGTGATAAGTTTTTTTTGCCCTGTTAAAGCCATTGTTTAGAAACCAAAGAGGGTTTTCTGGCAATGGCTTTGGTAGATTAATAAATAGTGAGGAAAAAAGCATACATTTTCCCTATATATAGAAAGCAACCTAATTTTTAGTGTGTTGCGCGATTTTAACAGTGAATTTTAGCATATCAAACAGACTATTATAATATTGTTGACAGTGGAGAATAAGAATGAACTCCCAAGTTTTGCTAACCAATTTTCGAGCAACACCTGTCTTCTATAAATGTTGTATTGTAGCCAATCCCATTTGAGTGTTGACTAGAGATCATCTTCTTGAGTTTTTAGACGATTTTTTAATAACTAATTTGGCTTTCAATAGTTGTAGCCAACTTTGAAAATGCGTGACAGACTTTGTTTGACCAATTAACGTTGCTATACATGGCTTCTTTTTTTTTTTTTTTTTTTGGAAAATATTTTATTTGACTTGGTATTTTGTAAAATGTTTTTCGAAAAAAAAATATATATTTCTTTCTATTTTTGGGAAACATTTATTTTTAATATTACATTCAAAAAAAATTTTAATATTAATTTTCAAAAAAGGGTTTTCGGAAGGGGTTTTTTAAAGAGTAAGTCCAATGGACTTTTTGGGAAAACATGTTTTAAGGAAAATATTTTTCTAATGCAATGCCATGGATTTTTGAAAATTATTTCCTAGGAAAATGATATTATAAAAAGAAATTTCATTTTTATTTTTTTTTTTTTAAATAGGAGTCCTATGGGTTTTTGAAAAAAAGGTTTTCTAGGGAAATTTTTTATTAAAGTCAATTCCATGAAATTTTGGGAAAAATATTTTTTATGGATAAATATTTTCTTAAGGGAATCTCAAAATTTTTGAAACAACTGTGGGTGCAGTCATATTTTTTAAATTTCATGTCATTCCCATTTTGGAGGAGTAAGCTTTGGTTGAGTGGACTAGGCGGAGGGTAAAAATAATGTTGCCACTTAGGTTAGGTCTAGAAACCATATGTATAGTGCCCTTATGTGAATGACTGATATTACCTGAGCATGTGTTTAGAATTAGGTATGGGGATGGGAAGGTATTGAACACTCAATCCTACCCGACCCATGGGTCAGCCTTTACTCACTGTGCACCACATATTAATTCCATCAAAATGTCCTCTAATAGGTTATTCTCCACACACACACACACACACACAAATCCTTACCTAACATGCATCTAGCATCCAACACGGCATAACAAGGTAGCAACGTAAAATCACATTATCACATATCACAAGTGTCCTAACATACATCTGGGCATGGCATCCAAACACATCCTAGCATTCACCTATGCATGGCATCCCACCATTCATCTAAACATCTTATACTTTTCATGACCAAGGGCAGTAAACATCATGTAATAGCTGTAATGACCTAGCCCAATTCAAAAAAATAAAAATAAAAAGGAGACAAAAGTCAGATTTTTTGGACACCCCACGTGCCCCACCTACCCCCATTCACTACTACCACACATCACACTCCCTTATCAAGTTTGGACTCCCATGCTAAAGGAGATTACCAAGTTTGTTGAGAGGTGTCGTTTCAAGTTTCCAAGGGCACTACAACTAATGCTGGCCTATATATGCCTCTTCCCATACCAAACTAGCCATGGATTCATGTTAGTATCAATTTTGTCTTGGGATTACCGTGTACACAATGAGGTAACGATTCAATTTTTGTTGTTGTGGACTGGTTTTCCAAAATGACCCACTTTATTGCTAGCAAGAAGACCTCAAATGCAATTAATGTCGCTCAAATTTACTTTAGAGAGGTCTATCGCCTCCATGGCTCGCCACAATCAATTTTTTCAGACCATGATGTGCGTTTTCTTAGTCACTTCTGGCGTTGCTTATGGCATTTGGCCAACACCACACTTAATTTTAGTAGTGCCTATCATCCTCAAACCGATGGTTAAACAGAATTGGTAAACTGTTCCTTGGGCAATTTACTTCGGAGCTTGGTGAGTGATCATCTTAAATCATGGGATCAACACTTGTACTAGGCAGAATTTGCTCACAACCGTTCTGTTAATCATAACACTGGCTTTAGTCCCTTTGTTATTACTTATGGCTACAACCCACGTGCACTACTTGATTTGGCTTATATCCCTGACTTGAAGCGTGTCAATGTGAAAGCTGAGGATCTAATCGCACAAATTCAAGAAATTCATACGACTACTGCTAAGCATTTACAGGAGACTTCTTCTAGGTACAAACAAACCGCTGACAAGAAACATCGAGTAGTAGAATTTGAGATTGGTGATTTTGTTTGGGTAATTTTGACCAAAGATCACTTTCCTGTGGGAGAGTACAACAAACTAACAGCTAGAAAGATTGGTCCTTTAGAGATTCTTGAGAAAATTAATCCTAATGCTTATCGGTTGAAACTTCCAAGTCATATGCGTAGATCTGACGTCTTCAATGTTAAGCATCTTGTTCCATATTGAGGAGAGAATTCCAATCTAGACTCCAAACTTGAGGACAAGTTTCTTCCAACCTAAGGTGGATGATGCAAATCACGTTATGAAGAACAAAGAGTTTTTCTTGTTTTCCTTTTCCTATATGAATTAGGATTTATTTAGTCTAGTACTTTGAATTAAAATCCTTTTCCTAGTTGAATTGGGATTTTAATTGTTTTTCTTTTCCTAGTTAAATTGTTTTTCCTTTCTCAAGTAGAAGTAGTTTATTATTTCTTTTCCTAAAAGGAGTAGGAGAAATTTTATTCCTATAAATACTCTTTATAGAGAGGTTATTTATGTGATGTGTGTTTTTTATAAAAAGTTTTTTAGAGAGGTTTTCTCTATTATTTTGCCTATTAGCCTAGTGTTCTTGTAGAACTTAGGTTTCGTGGAAGAGTTATAGTAATTGTGTGTTATAGATTCTGCTTCTACACGCCTACGCTACATCATAGAGTTAGAGATTACAGAAACCTCGTAGATCTGATAAGAGTAACTCACAAGACTTCCAAGAACTTCTAATTTCAATCGGTCGAACCTATCTTAATTTCGATCAGTCGAGCTTCATAGTAGCTTGCTTCTTTGTTTTGCAACTTGACAATTTTTGAATCTTGACCTGAACAATCTTAAGCAATTTTTGTTCTTGGTTTGCCAACATACATAAATTAAGAATCTAAACATTTAATCCTAAATATTTAGAACCTAACAAAGCACACTATTTTAAATAAATTATGCTTGAAGTTGTACCTTTAATGTAGTTAAAAAAAAATGGGCTGCCATGGTTTAGATTTAAGAGGCTAAAGCTTTTTTGCTGATTCATAATGGCCTGCAAGCAACAACTTTCGTCCAAAATGTGGTCACGCTAGCTCATTGCTTAGGTCGGGGAAGCAATTTTGAACAATTGTAGGTTGATACTTGATTGGCCAAAGTGATCCCTTAATCAACTAATCTCTTAGTACCAAGAAATCAGTGATCAAAGCCATGCAAATCAGTGTACGTACACAAAGTATAGAACCAGTCAAGTCAATCACTCTCAAGAAGACTTTTTGGCTAAATTGTTATAGTATGTCCATCAACATATCTGTGCCGAAAATCAAGCAAAATGGCATCTAATTGAAAGGGAGGAAAGAGTGGATCCTTGATTTGTTCTTTTACGCTGGATTAACTGAGCCCAATTCGTCAATTCGTTGTTATTTCTGGTCGCATAACTAAGAATTAATTGTTTGGCATTTACAGTATCCATGTTTATTTCGCTTTATTAGAAAGAGTTTGTTTGTTTTTGTTATTTTGGTTTTTTCTTTTTTTCTTTTTTTCCTGGGTGCAATTAATTCAAACCTCACTTATGGCTTATGAGAACCGACTTCAAGGACCTCATTCTTAAAAGATTCAGTTGTAATTTGCACCCTTAAAATTTGGGGTAAACTCTTCCCTCTTAAAGTTTCAAAATTTTGATATGTACACTTATTGTTATATATCGTTTGGATTAAAGGTCTTCTTAATGCATCGTGATGAGGTGTTTGTTAAAATCTAAATTGTAATTTAAACCCTTAATGTTGCTTTACTAATTTAAATTCCCTTAAAATTTGAGCTCCTTTTGTTTTGCAGTAAAATGTTTTGAAGATATTTTTGCACTTTATTGTGTTTTGTAAAATTTAGCCAAACCTAAAAATGTTTTCTATTGACCATAAAATTCATTGTAAAATTTTGTAAAATGATTTTTTTACAAAAAAGAAAAAAAATTTGATAAAACATTGTATAAACACAAATAGTGGTTCTCAACCCCCCCCCCCCCCCTCCCCGCGGCCCCCAAAAGAAAAACACTAATGGTTGGGCTTCAGTAGCTGGAGTTGCCGATGGTGGTTGAGGGGCTTCAGTTATGGTGATTTGTGCTTGAAATATTTCATGTCAACCAAACACTTGAAAATGTTTTAAATGAAAATGCTCTAAAATATGAAAACATTTTACCGCAAAACAAATAGAGCATTGGGATAATATATATTTTGCCCACTAAAGTGTCAAATTTTAGATCCATAAAACTACATCATTTTGGGTTAAGTTGGCATATATTTAATGGACACCTCATCACAGCTCGTGGATGAAAGGACTTATATCCAAATAACAAAAAATAACATCATGGGTTTGAATCCAATTTTGAAACTATAAGGGATTGTCATACCCTAATTTTCACTGCATTTTGAGATACATTCCAATGGCCTTAGTGTGGGTTTGGATTCATGTTTGCTGGCATCTGCGTTTTCACTCTTCAGCATTTTCCCTTCTTTTTTTTTTTTTTTTTTTTTTTTGTGTTTCACGCATTTCAGGGAGACAATTATCATTGTTCACACTTGTAGCAACACTATTCACGCATTGAAGCAGCATTGTTCACACACTGTTCATGGGACCCACAGCCACTTTATTCAGAAAAAAATATTAAAAATAAGTCCCACAACACTATTCATGTATTTAAAAATTATTTGTTACCGTATTTTCAATTTTAAGTTTTCAATTTTAGCAAAAATAAGTTGTATCCAAATGAACCCTTAGTATACTTTACTCAGTGACATGCATGTGTGTGTGTTTGCATAAAGCTAACATGTGTGCAGGACACGTATGCAATATTATTGTGGGTTGTGTGTGGGATGAATATTTATACCTATATTCATTTTAAGGAGTAACCACCAAATATTGAGATTCTAAGGTGTGATTGGCCTCTAAATCTATTAATTTTATTTCCTAAATTTACTAAGAAAACCCTAGGACATCTAAGCTAAACTAGAAAATAAAAAAATGCCTTGAACCAAAAATCAAAGATTTAGAATTTCGGTTATATGAGGGGAAAGTGTTAGGTACCCCTCAATGCCTATCCAAAATGATAGTACATTGTTTCGAATTTAATCTTAGATATCACAATTTAAAAAATAATTGAAAATATTTAGAATTTGATTTTTAAAAATGAAAAAGAATGATATGCATGTATATGTGAAATAAAGTAAAGATAAATCCTATCCTAAGATGACATGTGTGAAGATGACAAATGATTTGAAGGGAATATCCATGAAATTCCTAGATTTGTGAGATGAAAAAATAGAGAAAAATATGTGCCAAAGAAAACCATCATACATGACAATATTTATGTGGTTCGGCAACTCGCTTTCGTCTATGAAGTTGCAGAGATTTCATTATTCTTAGAGAAAAAAAAATACAGGATGTGTAGTGCAATTTTCTCTACTCCATGGACTAAGGCTCATAAAATCTCCCATTAACAATTGTAACAATATTATTTCGACTCAGGTCATAATCTGGATCAAACACAACTAAGCTCCACAAAGCTTAACATGATCTATCTAGTCTAACATATAAGGAAATGACATGTAATCTATTCTAAAAAGACACGTAAAGATGACATACAATGTATCCTAGAATGAAATGTAAGCTATCCTAAAATGACATTTTGCAATCTAAACTATGATGACATATGAATGATATATATAGCATGCATAATTTAAATAATAGATAAAGAGTACCATTCATTTAAATAAGAGATAAATAGTGTACCATTCATTTAAATAAGAGATAAAGAGTATACCTCACGCGTTTAAATTTAGGGTATATTTGGTATACTGAATGAGAATTATGATAGGAATTATAATATTTATTACTAAGAATAAAATGTGTTGTAATGTAATAACTAAACCTATTCATTAGTTTGGTTGTGAGTTATAATATTAGAATGAAACTTAACATTTATTTTAGGAAATTTCTTACTCATACAATTATATCTCCTTAAAAATTGTTATTTTTAAATTTAAGAGAGATATGTGTTATTTTATATAATTTTTTATTTTTATAATTGTTAGAAGTATATAGAAAGTTTGTTTATTTAGAAATATATTAAGTTTTGAAATTATTGCACTTACTAAGGAATAACTAATACAACCATTTAAAGATGAATAGTTATTTCTCATTTTGAAAAATAGTTGTTCATAAGGAATAATTATTCCTTGTAGTAAAAACATACCCAAATTAAAGAATAACTAAACTATAAGAATAACTATTATATTACAGGGCCTATTACAGCCTACCAAACATGCTCTTAAACTAAACCATATTATTTATCATATTTATTTCATGCAAAAATAACAAAGTAAGACGTTAGTTTTAGGGGAAGGGATTATGTTTGGCTTTTAGGGTGCCCATGCACTTAATGGATTTAAGCCATGAGCTAAACATCATATTTTAAAACACTCAAAATAAATTCCTTAAAGGTTTTTTTTTTTTTTTGGGGGGGGGGGGGGGGGGGGATGAAAAACTCATAGGTTTTTGAGAAAATCATAAAAAGAAAGGATTAAAATCCCATAGGTTTTTAATTTTTTTAATCTTTTGAAATATCTCCTAGAAGGGAAAAAATAAAAATCCAATGAGTTTTTAGATTGGAAAAGAATCACTAGAAAGGGAGAAGACTGACAATTTAATTTGTTTTGAATTTTTAATTTATAACTCCCAAAAAAAAGAGGATTAAAAATTCAATGGATTTTTTGTTTTTGGAAAGGTTCCCGAAAAGGAAACAGATTAAAAATTCAAAGGGTTCTACAATTTAAAAATAATTTAAAAAAGGAGATAAATAGAAAGAGCCCATGGATTTTATGAAAGAACAGACATAAGCACATGGGCTATGGAGGTAAATATATTAAAAAACATATATTTGTAAACACTCAATTTTGCACATATAATTTAACCTTGGGAGATGACCAAATAATCATTCTAGGTACCCAAATATCATGGTTGCATTTCATTCATTAACTCATTCATCACATATCATGAAGATGACGAGGTTCTAATGATCACCATGATACGTTCGGTTTCCAAATCGAATGGTTAGATCGAAAGATATTGCAAGATCAAGTTTTAACTATCTGCATGCATTCATTTGGGTGGAACTAATAACATATGATTAATTAAAATTTATTTTGATTAGTTAATAATTAAAGTAATTAAATGAATTTTGTGATTGGCTAAGTATTTTTATTAAAGTGTGATTTGTTGCTTGGGATTAAAATAAATAAGTTGATAATAGTTAAATATTGTAGATAATTAGTTTTTTGGGATAATTATCTTCAAAATAATTATTTGAAAAATCCTAATTATCACTTTGAGATAAATTTTATCATGAAAATAACTCTTAGATTCGTTCAAATATAGTTTTAGACTTGGAAAATACTTCAGAAACGTGCTAATCAAGTAGCAGTTTTCAGATTCACGTTCCAGGGCACTTTTTGTATAGTAAACATCGAAATTCAGAATAGGCTATTTCTGGAAAAGTTATAGGTAATTGAATTTTCCTTCTGCTATCAAAATTTTAATCCGAATTTTGATAGAGAGGTACGGTCAAAATAATGAAACTTGTTGTTGAGGTCCAAAAAATCACAATGTTGAACCAAGGCCCAAAACATTGCAAAGGATTGAAATCCGGAAAAGTAAAACTTGTCTAGATTCATTTACTTCATTTTTTGATTGAATTAATTAATTTGTGTAGATCTTAAACAGTGATGATGTATAACAAAAAATCACATCTATGGTTTGTCCAGAAGGGTCATCTAGAGAGTTGCGGTTAGCCAAACATCAGGCCATCTCCGATTCATCCATATATCTCGTCTTTGGGATGTTGGGCAATTGATCACTCCAGGGAATCAAGTTGAGAGAATCGTCCATGCACAAGGTGCATGGACTTGTGCATGGACGACCACACAACGGCACGACAAAGAGTCGTCCATGCGCAGAGCACATGGACGACTACGCAAACACTTAGCGAACTTCGTAACGGTTCATCAACCCGCATTCATTGCCGCCAATCCTTCCAATGTATGTAACTTCCAATGGCGGTTATGACCTTTTGTAGCCGTTGAGGAGGTTATGTCCGGATTCCAAGATTCTTGGGGAAGTTATTGAACTAGTAACCGCCTTAGAGTACCCTATATAAGGCCCGGTCTTCAGCATGCAAAGGTATGAATTTCCTGAGATTTTACATTGAATAAAGTTGGAACTCCATTAGAAGAGAAAAACTAACTTCATCATCGGCAGGTGTTTGGCCGGCTCACCCCGGTCACCCATTGACTGCTTTCTCTCTTTGTAGGCCTCCGCTAACGCTGTAGTCCACCGAAGCTGAAGTGTTCAACTAACTGATTCCATACATCATCAATTGGCGCCGTCTGTGGGAACAATTCGTGAAACGATTTGCGATTTGCTCTTTCTGGGACAAAAGTCCAATGGTTCGGACCAGATCAAGGGCTACTAGCCCAGGCCATGAAGGGAGTGGGGATGCTTCTAGCCACCTCCATCGAAATCACCAATCAGCGCCTGTCGCGCAGTCGCCTTCCATCCAACACATACAATCCATGGCGGCTGCGATGGCAGAATTAACCCGCCAAAACCAAGAGTTGACTAGGGAGATAGAAAGGCAGCGACGAGAAGGGCATGCTGAGAGACAATCCTAGAGTCAAGGAGATGGAGGAGGAAATGCTGAGCCCGAGATTCAATCAAGAGGTACCACTTCCCGAAGGGTGCCACATCTGGAGAAGGAAATGGATCAGATGAGGAAGGTTATGGATGAGATGAAGGAGAACATGAGAAGGGCAAATCCCGTAGAGGATTTGGTCCACCGAACAGACTCCCCTTTTACTGCTTCCATCAATGGGCATCCCTTGCCGCCTAAGTTTAAAATGCCTTCCCTGGACTCATATGATGGAGCACGTGATCCCTTCGATCATATCGCTACTTTCAAGACTACAATGCATCTCCAAGGAGTTCCAGACGAGATTATGTGCAGAGCCTTCCCTACCACCCTTAAGGGACCAGCACGAGTATGGTTCAGCAAAATACCCCCGAATTCTGTAAGTTCCTTCGAGGAGTTAAGCAAGTTATTCGTCAATAATTTCATTGGGGGACAAAGACACAAACGTTCCTCGTCCAGTTTGCTGACCATAGAGCAAGGAGAAAATGAGAGCCTACGTTCCTTCATCGTGCACTTCAATAGGGAAGCCTTGACAGTAGACGAGGTGGATGACAAGCTCCTATTGGCAGCCTTCCACAATGGGGTTAACTCTGATTTATTTATTCACAAGTTGTATGAAAAAGAGCCCCAATCCATGGCTGAACTCATCCATTAAGCCCAAAACTTTATAAATGCAGAAGATGCTATCATAGCTAAGAAGAGGAAGAGAGTTGAGAGAATGGAAGCCAACCCCCCGCGTCATCCTGACCAAGGGCCTCGTCCAAAGAAGGGACGAACGGAAGACAAGAAGGATGGAGACAAGGATAACAGGAAGGCAGGCCCACAAGCGCGGAATCAAAATTACACACCCTTGAATGCCCCACTCGATCAAGTGCTCATGTAAATCAAGGACGATCCTTCCTTGAAGTGGCCAGAAAAGATGAAAGGAGATCCTAACAAGCGCAATAAGAATAAATATTGTCGCTTCCATAGGGATCATGGGCATGACACGGATGAGTGTTATGACTTGAAACAGCAGATTGAGAATCTCATCAGACAAGGAAAATTAAGGCATTTTTTTGGAAGAGATCATAAAGATGAAAAATTGAAAGCGAAGATGGAAGAGTCATCACGGCCCCCACTCGGAGAAATAAGAGTTATCATTGGTGGGACGTCGACGGGGCAATCCTCCAAGGCAAAGAAGACATACCTCAAAGCGGTGCAGAACGTCCAACCCTCTGGACGACCCCCAAGGACGAAGGAAATAGACGAATACTGCTCGTCCGAGGAACTGCTACTTAAACTAGTACTACTCTCACCACTCTCATAGCTTCCAAACAAAACGTCCTGATACTCATCTATTTCTCTCTCTATACTACTGGACGAAGACATAACTAAAGTAAAGGTCAAGACGAAAACCTAAATAGAAGAGGAAGTACCTGAGAACTAGGACAAACGCTAGACGAGATTCTTGGACGAGATAGCGGAAGGAAGTTTATGAGAAAGGTGAAGGGCAAGAAAGAGAATGTGCCAATTTATAGGGCCCAGGAGTAGGGTCAGCGAAGCGACACCACCCACTAAGAAAATGACACGTGGCAATTGCGTGGGGAAATGCAATCGATTTAATTGCTCAATGAATTAAACCATGACACGTGGCTACATAAATGGGATAAAATCCCTATAATGTCCCTGGACGACGCCCTGGACAAGGGGGCAACTGATGTATAACAAAAAATCACATCTATGGTTCGTCCAGAAGGGCCGTCCAGAGAGTTGCGGTTAGCCAAACATCAGGCCATCTCCGATTCGTCCATATATCTCGTCTTTGGGATGTTGGGCAATTGATCACTCCAGGGAATCAAGTCGAGAGAATCGTCCATGCACAAGGTGCATGGACGACCACACAATGGCACGACAAAGAGTCGTCCATGCGCAGAGCACATGGACGACTACGCAAACACTTAGCGAACTTCGTAGCGGTTCATCAACCCGCATTCATCGCCGCCAATCCCTCCAATGTATGTAACTTCCAACGGCGGTTATGACCTTTTGTAGTCGTTGAGGAGGTTATGTCCGGATTCCAAGATTCTTGGGGAAGTTATTGAACTAGTAACCGCCTTAAGGTACCCTATATAAGGCCCGGTCTTCACCATGCAAAGGTATGAATTTCCTGAGATTTTACATTGAATAAAGTTGGAACTCCATTAGAAGAGAAAAACTAACTTCATCATCGGAGGGTGTTTGGCCGGCTCGCCTCGGTCACCCTTTAACTGCTTTCTCTCTTTGTAGGCCTCCGCTAACGCTGTAGTCCACCGAAGCCGAAGTGTTCAACTAACTGATTCCATACATCATCAAGTGATATCTCATAAATTATTAGCTTCAAATCTTTGAAAGGATCTTTTTTGGATAGGATTTGTATCAAGGCTGTGTCTTTTCTTGATTATCCATTAACTCTTGCCATTTCATTAGTTATTACATTTTTATTTTGAGCAAAATTTATTTACATCTGTTTAACTCTTTAGGTACTTTTGATTTCCTAAATAAATTCAACTTGTCGCTAACTCGTGCATTGCACAAAAAAGTTATTGTGTATGCAGATATAAACAAACTACCTGCCTGTATTTTAAACACTCAAATGTAATTATTTTGCAGTAGTGGCAGAGTCCTTATGTTTGTGTAAGTTATGACCTCAAACTCAAACAAATTCAAGTTAATTTAGTCAGTTGGACTAGTAGAGCTCTAAGTTACATGGTTGGAGTATCACAACTACAAATGAGCCATGTTGAGATGTAAGAATTATGCCAATCCAGCTCAAGTTGTTATTAGCAAGCCAGTGTGGACTCAAGCTCAATTATCTTTATAAACAAAGATAGCCGAATAATTGACCAATCAATAATAGTATATTTATCTTCTAAATGAAGCAAGTAAGTTCCTTCCTAGTCCCTTAGAAATTCAATATCAAGAAGCTTAATTTGTTTACAACGCCATAGATTATGAATATAAGTAAAATGATAAAAAAGATCAGAATCATCACAGCACAATCTTGGTAAATAAAACTGAATTGGCGCATAGGAAAGAGGTATAAAAATCAAATCTTTGAAATTTTCATTCTCAAATTCTTCAAACATAATGAGGTTCTAGTGGATTTTTTACTCACAATTTTTTTTTTCTTATTAGTGAGGTTTAGACCCAAGGAAGGGGGAAGGGAGATTCAAACTCCGACCTCACTTCAGAAAGGTTCCCAACCGACTGTGATATCCCTTGGGGTACTCACTATCAAAGATCTGATTATAGACTTACCAAATAATTACCTACCTGAAGGTGTTTACAATCACTAC
Organism: Quercus variabilis; assembly: GCA_030445155.1. NCBI lineage: Eukaryota > Viridiplantae > Streptophyta > Magnoliopsida > Fagales > Fagaceae > Quercus > Quercus variabilis. The sequence goes on along the minus strand of CP129449.1, from coordinate 47,734,809 downwards.
AATTATCGCAAACAATCAAAATCAGCATGAGAACAAAAGAATTGAAAATTTTCAAATTGGGCTTTTAAGTTAAATTACCAAAAGCATATTACAATTCTTAGTTTATAACCTTTATGTTGATCCAAATATAAACTCACAAAAAATTGAAAACTTAGTTTTAATTTCCCTATAATTTTCACAAAACCATCTCAAGCAAGGTAATTCCAACAATTTTCTTCACTATCTCAGCACCCTAAGAAAACCTTAGTAATCCAATAAACCACTTCACCACAAGAAACTAAAATAGTGTAGTGCAGTTCACCACAAGAAACTGAAATAGTGCAGTGCAGCGCAAATTTTTATGAAAAAGTGTGTAGTGCAGATAAGGAGCTAGTCAACATTAGAACCCTTCACTTACTAACCCAACCGCTTTTAAGTGTAAATATGCTTTTGTAAAGTTGTGATTTCCAACTATGTTGTGTTGGCTTTAATTCCATACCAAATTTGATTGTAATTTCTTCAATCATTTTTCCATGTAATGTGGGATTAATTGTAAGGAACGAGTGTGAGAGATCGGTGAAGACTTAAGTTTCAAAGGATGAACAAGTGGATTTCCCAACTAGCTCACAACTGTCTCGTGAGAAGCTTACCTTCGAAAAGAGCCATGTGTAGAGCACATGGTTGGAAGATAAAGAGTCGTGTCAGGCTGTAATTTTCATAAGTGTCTCACGGGTAAGGCCAACTTGTGAAGGACCTGTGAAACTTTCTGTTTGGCAAAAAGTATTTTTTTGGTTTTACCATGTCTTTACCTGCACTATATATACCCTCATTACTCACAAATTGTAAGGAGTGTTTTTTTAAAGAAAAAAACCCTAAAAAATACACTTGAGAGTTAGAGATTGTCATACTCATAATCATCTATGCATTTCCTTGTAGTTTTCCTCAACTCCTCTACATCTCTATATCTTTGAGAGGTTGCTAGCCAAAACACTTACCACACCCATTTTGAGTGTAAAGTGAGATTTTAGTGCTACTAGGAAGCATTGGAAGGAGCCATTCATTGGTGGATGCAATCGGGCTGAATTGCAGGATCTGGAAAGTTAGAGAAAACAAAGCTTCGAGAAGTCAGTTGGTAGCAGGAGCTTGGAGGGCTCAAGTACATGGTTTAGACTAGGTTTGGAGGGTTTTTTGTTATTCGTGTACTCCAACTTTATTCTCTAGTGGATCAATTTCGAATTGGAGGGTCACGAGAGAGGTTTTTTGCTGAGTTCTTTGGTTTCCTCTTCGATAACATGTCTTAGTGTTATCTTGTGTTTGCATTTCTCTTTCCTGCTCTTTAAGCTTTCCTTTTATTGTTGATAATGGATGAATATGGCTTAGGGTAGTAATAACGGTTCTTTGCACTTATTTACTCTTGTTTCACACTTAGCATAAGTTAGAGTAAAAGCTATCTAGCTGTAATTTTTAATTGGGGGTCTATACAAGCTCTTGTGTTTTTGCACAAATCCGAACTTTTAGCTTTATTAACTAAAAAATAAAATAAATAATAATAATAATAATAATAATTCGCAAAGCCAAAGTTTAACAGTGAAAAATAGTGAAATACATTCAAACAAAACCTAAATAACTCAACATAACAAAAAATTCAACCTTTTGAGAGAGAGAAAGTAACAATTAGATAGCAAGGATGTTAGGGTCATGTGTTTTGTAATTGGCTAATCCTTTGACAAAATGCACTTTACTTGTAATTAGGTAGATCTAAGATGGGTTTAGTGCTTTAAGAAACATGTTGTTCAAGTCAAGTATTAAAGACATAAAGATTGATCAAAGAAATAAGTGAAAAAAAGTTATTCATTAAGTCTTGACAAATAGCTCAACAGATGCCTACTATCGAGACTTAAAGTGAAGCTTGACAGTAGCTCGATCTATCGAGAATTACAATTTCAGAATTTCCATATTTGAAATCCGGCCTAGGCTTTTGTATTTGTTTAGGATTATTTTTCTTACAACCCTAGACATATATAAAGCTTATTTTAAGAGCTGTCAGACATGGATATAGAGACCAAGAGACTTATTTTCTCTGTGAGAAGCTACTGCATTTGTACGCCATAAGGTTTGGCAACCAAGTGCTTCCAAATCTTTATTGTTGACAAGTGAAGAACTTTGCAACCAACAACATTTGTTTGAGATTCTGGAGTTAGTCATATACTGGGATCCGTGTAAAAGGTTAAGTCACAAATTGGAGGTTTGTGCATCAAGGGAAAGAAGGCTACTACAAGATTAAGTCCAGTTGGGTATTGGAGTGAAGGTTCAACAGCAGGTTTGTATTTTTGGATTGTTGATAAGTGGATTCTTGGGAGTGGTGACCTTAAACTCACCCAGTGGGGTTTTTACCCTGCAAGGTTTTCCCCATTTGTCAACAAATCATCGTGTCAAATTTATTTTCCATTGCATTTAGTATTTTTCGTAATTTGTTGGTGCCTTCACAATTTACTGCAATTGAACATAATTAATCAATTTGGGTAATTGAATTAATAAACCAGGGTCAAGCTATCTTAATCCAGTAAGTGGTATCAGAGCGGGCACACTCTGATTAGATTTTAATCTTTGATGTGTGATCCATTGACCCATGTTGTCATGAAATCTAATTGATTTGTCAACAAATCATCATGTCAAATTTATTTTCCATTGCATTTAGTATTTTTCATAATTTGTTGGTGCCTTCACATTTTACATGCAGTTGAACCTAATTAATCAATTTGGGTAATTGAATTAATTAACTGGGGTCAAGCTATCTTAACCCAACAAGTGGTATCAGAGCGGACACACTTTGATTAGATTTTAAGCTTTGAGGTGTGATCCATTGACCCATGTTGTCATGAAATAAAATTGCATGAAAAGATCTTTTTCTTCTAATATCTCTTGCGTTTCTAACCTTTATATGCTTGAGTTTTTCAGAACATGCAAGTCTATAGGTTATTTGAAAGCTGTATTGATGATTATTGAAAAAGGTCTAGTTATGAATAGAAGAAGACTAGATTGTCTCAAATTGTTCCTTTCCTGGGGCATATGCCTAAAAAGATAAGGCAAGGATAAAATCACGTGGCTATCAAATCAAAGAAAATACCATACCTGATAACTTAAAAAATAAGCATGAATGATGCACTCAGCCTACAAAGTTATGAACACTTGTCAATGGTATGTTGATATTGGTTGCTCAAGACACATGATCGAAGACTTCTCTCTCTTCAAAGAATTTGAATCTAAGAGAGGTGGCAATGTCACCTTTGTTGATGGAAGCAAATCCCAGATAAAGGGAAAGAGAATCATCACTTTACTAGGACTATCGAATATTGCAAATGTGTTGTATGTGGAAGGGCTGAGAATGAATCTATTAAGCATTAGTCAAATTTGTGATCAAGACTTCATGGTGTTGTTCTCAAAAGGGAAGTGTCTAGTTTTAAATAAGTTAGGTGAGCAACTCATAAGTAGAATTCGTACACTAGACAATTGCTATGGTCCAGTTCCTAACACTGAGATTGCATGTAACAACATTTGAATGCCAAATGAAGACTGATGGCACCAAAGGATGGGGCATGCTAGCTACAAGTAGCTATCAATTGTGCCAAAGAATTATACTGTTTTGGGAATTCCTAAACTCAGTAAGGTGACCAATGTTGTGTGTGGACCATGTCAACTTCGAAAAAAACAAAAGCTCAACACCATGCTACCTTGACCATAGCCATGGCCAGACCTCTTAAGTTTCTTCATGTCGATCTTATGGGCCTAACAAGAATAGAATCTCTGGGAGGAAAGAAGTACATAATGGTAGTGGTCAACGACTTTACTAGATTCACTTGGGTCATCTTGCTGCAATCTAAGTCTAAAGCTCCTCATCACATTGAGTCATTATGTTAAAGGGTGTAGAATGAAAAAGGATTGAAAGTTGATCAAATCTGAAGTAATCATGGCAAAGAATTTGAAAACTCTCAATTAGAGTCTTTCTACATAAGTCTTGGCATAGCTCATGAATTTTCAGCTCCTATCACTACTTAATATAATGGTGTTATAGAGAGAAAGAATAAAGTCATTCAAGAAATGACCAGAGCTATGTTACACAATAAGGATGTGGCAAAAGATCTATAAGGAAAGGTGGTTAACACTACACATCCCATTGTGAATCGAGTGTACTTTAGACCAGGTACAAAGAAGACTCTCTGTGAACTATGGAAAGGAAGAAAATCAAATGTGAAATACTTCAGAATATTTGGTAGCACTTGTTTCATTCTAAAGGACAGAGAGAACATGGAAAAGTTTGACAGCCAAAGTGATGAAGGAATCTTTCTTGGGTACTCCTCTACCAGCAAAGCTTATATGGTGCTGAACAAAAGGATAGAAAGGTCATGGAAACTATCAATGTTTTGATTGATGAAGCATTAACTTCGAAGTCTTTAAAAGTTGCTGAGCAAATGCCAAAGTAAGTTCTCTGTTTACCTTTAGAGACTGACCAAGAAGTAGGTGATCAAGATGCTTCTCCTCTTGTCTCACCTAGTGCCATACAAGTCCCAGAAGACTCTTCTACATTTCCTCAGCTTGAAGATTACTTGGAAAAAGAACCTTCATATAGAATCAAACTGAATCATCCTCCAGATATGATCATGGGAAACATGAATGAACTAACCTTGAGAAAGCGTATAGTTGATAAATATATGGCTCACTTTGTTTCTTATTCATGTTATTTGTCTCAGGTAGAACTTGCCAAGGTTGAAGATGCTCTTCAAGGTGAAAGTTGGGTTTAAGACATGCATGATGAACTTCATCAATTTCAAAGGAATGATGTCTGGACACTAGTATTTAGGCCGAAGGGAGACAACAGATGCAGCCCCTACCCCTCGACCTTCCTCTACATCTACCCCTTCTTCCTCCTCTAGGTTAGATGTCTCTCTCATTGACATCATGGATTAGCTTCAGCATATGCATGATGATTTTGATAGTCGTCTTGACCATCTATCTGATGAGATGTGTCAGAGAACAACAGAATTGGTTGCATCGCTTACTACCAATCTCGCCTTAGTGGGTTCGCACCTTCACCTTCACCTAAGTCTATTGAGGAGTCTTCTTTTGGTGGAGATGATGATGATGATGATGCTGATAGTTCTGGCTCTTCTTATGTCGATGAGATGGAGACCTCTCAATGATGCACCCTTTGTCACTCGTGGCAAAAATAGAGAGTAGTTTTGTATATGACAGTAGTCATTATGTTAAGGGGAGAGCTAGCATAGGATATACTGGATATGGGGAGAGTGCTTTGAGGGATGTAGTGAGGTTTTGCTGTATCTTTCTCTCACTTCATGAACTGCAGTCTTGTGATCTTTTTGTTTTTTACATACATTATTTCTTGATATATATATATATATATATGGTGTATGTTTTTTGCTTCACCCTTGCCTCACATGTGTTGTTTCTTCTCTCCTTTTATACAAATGTTTCTTTCTGTATACAACTTGTCTATGTTTCACACTTGATGCTTAGATGAATCTAAGATGGATTTAGTACTTTAAGTATTTCAGTTAAGAAAGGTTACAAGTCTACCATACCACGATCTCTCTTTTTGTAAAGTTTTTCAAGAGTTTGTAGCAGGGTTAGACTTAGGTACTTTTGTAAATCATGGGATAGTTGTGTTAGACTTCTCTCATAATTGTTGTTCGTGGTTTTGTCACAGATTGCCAAAGGGAGAGATTGTTAGGGTCATATGTTTTGTAATTGGCTAATCCTTTGACAAAATACACTTTACTTGTAATTGGGTAGATCTAAGATGGATTTAGTACTTTAAGAAACATGTTGTTTAAGTCAAATATTAAAGACACAAAGATTGATCCAAGAAACAAGTGAAGAAAAGTTGTTTATTAAGTCTTGACAGATAACTTGACAGATGGCTACTATCAAGACTTAATGTGATGCTTGATAGATACTAGGGGTGTGTATGGGTCGGGTTGAGGGGATTTTTTGACCTAACCCACCATGGTGGGTCAAAAAAATTCAACCTAACCCAACCTATCACATAAGTCCAACCCAACCCAACCCACATGGGTCGGGTTGGGTTGGGTTGAACCCATGGGTTGGACAAGTCGATAGGAGAAAATATTATAGAGTAAGAAATACACCTGTAGGTTGAGAGAAAGCAAAAACATTTAAAAATCAGCCTAAAGAAAACTAAGAAATCAACAAAGCAAAAGTTAAACATTGATCCACCATAGAAAGAGAGATAAACAAATAGAGTGAGTGACAGAGAGAAAACATTGAGAAAATTTACCTAACACCAGAAGAGATAGCTACCACCAAAAAGATAGAACCACTGCCAAGGCGATGATGATAGCTGATGGATGGCAATGGCTTCGTAAAGGGAGAAAGTGTTAGAGTTCAAATGGGAGTAAAGTGTGACTGTGTGAGAAATTGAGAAGGGAGGGAAAGAGGGAGGCGGCACATTAGGTTTGTCATTTGTGTGATTGTGAACTAATAGGATGTTATATATGATAGGAGGAAACTAAGGAAGTGCTAGATATGATAGTATTAGTAGGAACCGAAGTGCTTTACAGGCTAATTTGTTGTCAAGGAATTGAAATGTGAACTGTTTTAGACCCCTTAACCTAACCAGATTAACCTAATTAATTAGCTAAGTGATTAACTTAGTCAAATTATATCAATTTAGGTTATCACAATTAAACAATCTTATCAAGAATATAAAGCAGGGGAAAAGTAAATAACACAATGATATGATGACCTAGGAAATCACATGGTAAAAACTTTGGGAGGATTTGACCTAGCTATCCTCAAGGTAAACTTGAATCCACTATATGAAAGAATCAAAGTTCATACAAAAGGACTTACAAGCGCTCACACTCGACTTCCTAATGCTATCCACCAGTAAAACTTACTAACACCACCATGTGCAAGTTCCGAATCCATGGACTCCTTCTTTCTTGGATTCTCTAATCAAGTACAAGCACTCCTGCTTGTTTCTTTAAGCTCCAATGGCAGCAACTGAGTTGATCATCAAGGTATTGATAATATCTCTACCTTAAAAACCCTAAATTTATGTGAAGGAAAGCTCCTCAATGATCTCATAAGAGATTCACACAAATTGCAAAATATGAGCAACAATACAACTAGAGCAACTCTAAAAAACATGGCTAGGGTTTTACCTTATCTACCTAGGGCAAAAACAGAAAACCCAAAAAGTTTAATGAGATAGGGCTAAGTTGGAAATTCTGTAAAAAAAAACATTCTGGCTGACTTTCGATTGATCGAGTCTATCCTTCGATCAATCGAGTCAGGCCGAAATGCACTAATGCATCTGCAGCCTCTCGATTCCAACTTTACATGAATTACACAACTTTGAGCAAGCCTAAACAAGACTAAACATATTATTTTGATCATGGTTTTCCAACATTACACATTAAAGTTCTAAATACATCAAATCCTAAGTCTTTAAAACCTAACAAACTCTCCCTTTGGCAATTCATGACAAAACACAAATCAAAAGCTCAAAGTTTACAAATAAAATCCCTTTGCAAAAATAATGCTCATAACACAAATTCAATCCTAACTACTATCCATCAGTTGCAAGTGTAGACAGCAGCTTAATTGAATCAACCTGTATATTTCTGAAACACTCAATAAACGCATAAACGTATGTGTGACAGAAAAACAGTAAAACATGCTTGTATGTTTCACACAACACATAATAAAGACATATATTAATGAATAACTCATAAATATAAATCAATAAGCAGTGAATACAAGAAACAAGAATCATATATATCAAAAACAAAGTAACTCCCCCTAACATGAATAGCCTCAAAAACAATGATATACAAAATGAAGCGCCTAGATACAATCTAATATCTCCACTAGCTCCATAAAACAAAAGAAAAACTCCCCCTAACTACAAAAACTCCTCTATAGTGTCAAAATTCTACTTCCCCTTTTTGTGATGGAATGCCAAAGGACAATCACATGCCATCATCAAAAGGAGGTGGTGAGGGTGAACGAAGATGTGCTAAGTCAACTCATAAAGCACGGATCTCATCAAGCAAGTCCACCAAAATCTAACTATAAGTCGCCTGAATGGTCATGACAGTCTCCAAGGTACGACGAATATCAAAGTCATCTGAAGGAGGTGGAGGAACATCAACAGCAGCAGCATCACCAACAAGATCAACACATAATAAAGACGTATATCAATGAATAACTCATAAATATAAATCAATAAGCAGTGAACACAAGGAACAAGAATCATATATATCAAAAACAAAGTAACTCCCCCTAACATGAATTGCCCTAAAAACAATGATATATAAAGTGAAGTCCCTAGATGCAATCTAATATCTCCACTAGCTCCGTAAAACAAAAGAAAAACTCCCCTTAACTACAAAAACTCCTCTACAGTGTCAAAACTCTACTCTCCCTTTTTGTGACGAAATGCCAAAGGACAATCACATGCCATCATCAAAAGGAGGTGGTGAGGGTGAACGAAGATGTGCCAAGTTGGCTCGCAAAGCACGGATCGCATCAAGCAAGTCTACTAAAATCTGACTATGAGTTGCCTGAACGGTCATGACAATCTCCAAGGTACGACAAATATCAAAGTCATCTGAAGGAGGTGGAGGAACATCAGCAGCAGCAGCATCACCAACAAGATCAGGAACATCCTCACCAACAGGATCTGTAGAAGAAGAAGGAGGAGGAGCGCTACCAGAAGGCTTAGACCTAGGGTGTTTAGAGCCAACTCGAAAATGAGTAGCGCTCTGTCTAAGAAAAGACGCACCTATGGGAGCAATAACATGTATGGGCTCAGAAGAAAGGAAACCATCTAGACCAAGATATAACAAAATTCTATGAATAAAAATAGGATGAACAAGAGCTTGAGAAGAAAATGAACACCTATAAACTTCATGTAAAGAACGAAGGAACAAATGAGGAAAACTAATAGGAGCACCAGTAACAAGAGCGAACAAAAAGACACATCGCTCGAGAGGAATGGTGTGAAGATGAGAAATGGGCCAAAAAAAAAAAAATGACATGCTATCCTAAAGAAGAGATAATGCAACTCAGATAGCTCATTAGTGGTAATCCTGGGATCAGAACCCCACTGGATAGAAGACCCAGTGATGTATGACGTGACATCATTCAGAAAATGAGACTCATCATAAGGATAGACAGAGTGCTGGACCAAAGGTACCCCTAGAGCATCAGCCACTACAGTAGGAGTAATGATGTACTCTACACCTCGTATCCAACTCTTTTCCAATGTGTTGGAATCATAGATACAGATAGAGATGTTTGAAAAGAACTCTCTAATCAGGGTAGCTGAAGGAGGAAGATCAGAAATATCCAACAGAGGTAACCAGCCCCAACGCTCAAAATTAGCCATAATGGCAAGATCAAGCTCATCTAACACAGCAAAATGCTCAACCTAATTCTTTCTTCTAAGGTTCAGTGTATCAAAAATCTCTTAGTTTTTCTCACTCAGAAACTTCTCACGGTCAAAAAAAGATGGGGGAGGAGAAGGTGAGGGAATAGACCTACGGCCCTAGTCTTCCTAGGCATGATGCTAAGGAAAGGACAAAGACACAAAAATAGAACCAAAAGAACACACCAAAAAAAAAAACACACACACACAAACCAAGGGTAGATTGCAAGTTAACACAAAAAAATATAGAACAAAAATCTATATAATGCATGAAAAATAACAATGTCATGATGCATGTTCTAATGCAGTAAAACTAAGTTCAATTTAAGTGCAATTTTACAAAATTGGCTTGAGCACCGAGTTTCTATTAAAAATCCCAAAATTGAAAACCACTTGTTAAGATTTTGAAAAAAATTGACAAATTGATCATCACACAAGCTAGAAAACATAATATAATGATCAATGACATTAATTCAATAAGCCAATTTCATCAATTGAACCCAATTTGAACTAATCCCCAATTCGGATCAATTACAAGCCCTAGAATTTTCAATTTTTCATAAAACATAGAATTGATCAAATTAAACCATCAAAATCATGTTTATATCATGTCCCAACAAAAACCCAAAGATCAATTTCACTTAAAAATGCTTGAATCATGAAAATCCCCAAAAAGAATAGGTCCGAAAATCTTAAGGATAAATGCATGAAGCTTGAAAATAAAAGAAAAAAGAGGGGTAAAATGGACTTACCGGTCTTGGAGGACAAAAACCTTGCAAAAGATCCAAAAGAAAACGACAAAAAAATTGCTGAGTAAGCTTGCCAAGTCGGAGAGAGAGAAAAGGTTTTGAAACTTTTTGAAAAAGTGATTGGAAAAAGTCAAGAACAGTTTTTTAAAAAACCTGATTCGCGATATTCGATTGATCAAAAATTATATTCGATCAATCGAATCAACCTGAGACTTTTAAAAGGATTTTAAGCACATTTCATTCAATCGAAAAACAAAATGGATCGATCGAAACAGGTAGAGGCTCACAAAAGTTTTGAGAAAAACCACAGTTTTGAAAAAGAATAAACACATTTTGGGCACTAACACCTCAAAGCATTAAAAGATGAACAAAATGCATGAGTATGAGATCAAATGCTTTTTCAAAAACCCAAGTTTTAAGCCCAGATTTTCAAAGAAAAATTCAGCTATTCTCCCTTTAAATTCTTAAGCGAAAAAAATGTTTTGCATAATACTCAAGGTATTTTCAAACTTGGTTGGTCAGACCAAAAACACACACAATAACATATACAGTGTTTAGCAAAGAGTAATTTGTGTAGTGTGTGCAACTAGCAAAAGCTTGAGATACATGTGAAGTGATTGTGAATAGCAATCAATCACAAAGTCTGCAAAATCCTTCACATAGAATTCAAAAGAGACTATTATCTAAAGAGTTACATCATATAACTCTCACATCTCCTAAAACATAAGCTTGCAATCATGTAAGTTTCTTGAATTTTGCCTCATAATGTACACACAGATTTAGTTATTTGATTTGGCATCAAGCCTAATAGTACACACTAATTTTAATTATGTGATTTGGCATCAAGCCTAATAGTACATACCAATTTTAATTATTAAGCAATTAAATTGAGGCTACACCTTATGTTCTTTTTGTGCATGTGCTACACTTTCTCAAGCACAAAATCTTACGATATACACTAAGGTATTCATGATTGGCTAGTGAACAGTGGTGAGATGGTTATTTATGCCTTTCTCAAAAGGATCAAGTCTGACAGTCAAATAACATGTGACTTTAAGATTTAGACAAAGTGATAAACACTATAAACATCTTTCCCACACAACATGCACTACAAAACTTCAACTAGTCAAGTGCAATAAATAAGCTCATCAAAGCTAAACAAGGTATACAAGACATGTTATGTATAAATAAATAGACAAACCTTGTTTTCAAAAACCAAGAAAATAGTACTAAACACAATTTGCTTTCCTCCTTTTTTTTTTTTATTTTAAAAGAGAAAACAAAAATAAATCTTAGAATGAAATGCATGAATGTTATGTAATGTAAATCCTAGAAACAAATCAACATAAAAACCAAAGAACAATGGTCACAAAAGAGAAGAGCAATGAAGCACAAAGACCATATCAGAAAGACTCAATTAGATCGAGTCTTTTGCATCCAAAACCTTTTAGATGCACCACAAGCATTGGAGTTCCTATTCACGTTCGAGTGATTTCCAATTCTATGATTGGAATAAAGGTTTAACGCCTTTACCAATTCACCAATGAGTGCCATAGGATATTGTGCTTGAGGCATAGGCACTTTTAGTTTGTTTGCTCTCTTAGCAGCTTAAAACTTGTAACAGTTAGGATGAATGTGTCCAGAATTTTCATAAAAATGACAAACCCAAGCACGTTTACCATACATCTTGTCCTTAGAAAGGGTAGACTCTTTAGGTTTAGACTCTCCCAAATCAACCATAATCTTCCTAGGAGGTGAAACTTCTATAGGTTTGACAACCTCACTCATACAGGGTTTAACAGTTTCACTCACAACCTCACTCACAGAAAGTTCAGAAGAAGATGAAGGAATAAAGTTCATGGAATTAATTGCAGAGATAGAGATGCTTTCAACATAACCTAAACTAGATTTGTCAGAAGGATATTTTTGAACATTCAACATTTGATCAAGTTTAGAACTAGCAGATCTAGCAACAGATAAATCATGTTCCAAAGTTTTAACTTTATCAAGAAAGAGCATATTCTCAGATTTCACATTGTTCAAAAGATCATTAGCATCAAACAATTTAACAAGCAAATTTTTCTTTTCAAGCTCAAGAGATTCAATTTTTTTCAGGCCAAGTTCAACATTCATAATATCCTTTGCAGTAACTTTGCAAAGTTTATTATAGGCATCTTCAAAATCTGCATCCTCAAAGAGTTCCCCATCAAAAGGGTTCTCTTCAACAAACATGCTTTCATTGACTACAGCAGTAGCAGTGAAAGCAATGAAATTTCCATCCTTGTCACATCTAGACTCATCATCAAAAATCTCACTATCACCAAGGATTACAGCCATAGTTTTACCCTTAGACATCAAGAAAGTAGGACATTTAGATTTAACATGACCAAACCCTTGACATCCAAAACACTAAGGACCCAAAGAATTGTTTGAAGATTGACCAACTTTTTCTCTAGGTTTTTCAAAGTTATTAACCTTAGTGAGATCATTCTTCCTAAAGTTTCTAGGTTTAGCAGTGTTTGTACCTCTTGCCTTTCTGTTGTTATTCCTAAGAAAGTTTCTAAAGTTCTTGACAAGGTACGCAATCTCTGTAGCAGAGAGCTTATCATCAAATCCACCAACCTCAACATCATCAACTGACTTAAGAGCGATTAATTTGGATTTGTTCGATTTGGGTAGGTCTAACTCATAGGACTGAAGAGATCCTACAAGCTCATCAACAAGGATGGAGTCCACATCCTTGCTCTCAGTAATGGCAGTCACTTTAGGTCTAAAGTCCTCAGTCAAGGATCTAAGAATCTTCCTAAAAATTTTAGGTTGATCATAGATTTCACCCAGATTAAATGCAGAATTAACAATATCATTCAACTTAGCATAGAATTCATCAAAAGATTCATCATCAGCCATCTTAATGCTTTCAAATCTAGAAGTTAATTACTGCAATTTATTAATCTTAACTGCCTTTGTGCCTTCATGCACAGTTTGGAGGATTTTCCAAGCAGTGTAAGCAACCTCAACATTTGAGATTCTCTTAAGTTCCTCCATAGAAACGGCGTTAAAGATGGCATTCATAACTTTGCTACTGAACCCAGTTGCTTCTTTTTGAGAAGGTTGCCATTCACTCACAAGAGTAGTGGGCTTCTCCCATTCATACTCAACGGAATTCCAAACCATCTCATTAATAGATTTTAGGAATGCTTTCATCCTTACTTTCCAATAAGCATAGTTATTCCCATCAAAGTGAGGAGGAACAATAAGAGAGTGTCCATGTTCCATGACAACAGGGGTCAACGATCAGTTCAGAGATCAAAAGATCTACAATAAAAGAGCTACCTGCTCTAATACCACTTAAATGGTTTTAGACCCATTAACCTAACCAGATTAACCTAGTTAATTAGCCAAGTGATTAACTTACTCAAATTATATCAATCTAGGTTTATCACAATCAAACAATCATATCAAGAGTATAAAGCAGCGGAAAAGTAAATAACATATTGATATGATGACCTAAGAAATCACACGGTAAAAACCTGGGGAAAATTTGACCTAACTATCCTTAAGGTAAACTTGAATCCACTATATGAAAGAATCGAAGTTCATACAAAAGGACTTACAAGCGTCCACGCTCGACTTCCTAACGTTACCCGCCAGTAGAACTTACTGACACAACCATGTGCAAGCTTTAAATCTATGGACTCCTTCTTTCTTGGATTTTCTAATCAAGTACAAGCACTCCTGCTTGTGTTTCTTTAAGCTTCAATGGCAGTAACTGAGTTGATCATCAAGGTGTTGATAATATCTCTACCTTAAAAACTCTAAGTTTATGTGAAGGAAAGCTCCTCAAGGATCTCACAAGAGATTCACACAAACTGCAAAATATGAGCAACAATACAACCAGAGTAACTCTAAAAAACGTGGCTAGGGTTTTGCCTTATATACCTAGGGCAAAAACAGAAAACCCAAAACTTTTAATGAGATATGGCTGAGTTGGAAATTCTGTAGAAAAACATTCTGGCCGATTTTTGATCGATCAAATCTATCCTTCGATCGATCGAGTCAGGCCGAAATGCACTAATGCATCTGCAGCCTCTCGATTCCAACTTTACATGAATTACACAACTTTGAGCAAGCCTAAACAAGACTAAACATATTATTTTGATCATGGTTTACCAATATTACACATTAGAGTTCTAAATACATCAAATCCTAAGTCTTTAGAACCTAACAAAATGGAACTAAACACTCTCTAGTCATAGTCACCACCCAAGTCTTTTTACTAGACTTTTAAAAAATTTTATATTTTTCTCCAAAGTATAAGTTGACATTGTACACGTTTATAGCTAGGAAGCATTCCACTTTTTTCAATGCTATGAGTTTTCATGTCAATTTGCAGAAGTTATCAGAAGTCAGAACTCATGTGAATTGCAGACTATAGTGTTATACGTTATAAAGCATTCCATTTTATTTTAGTGCAGTAGAGCTGGTTTTTTTTTTTTTTTAATTATTAAATATAAAATATATTTTAAATATATATTAAATAAGGGTGGGTCGGGTCAGGTTTGGCAGGTTTGTAATTTTATGACCCAAACCCAACCCGACCCGCTATAAAAAAAAATTATAAAAAAATTATAACCCAACCCAATCCACCAAGCCTTAAAAACTGACCTAACCCGGCAGGTCAGGTTGGGTTGGGTCAAGTTTGGCAGGTTGGTGGGTTTTCTGCACACCCCTAATAGATAGCTTGACAGCAGCTTGATCTATCGAGAAATACGATTTCAAAATTTCCAGATCTAAAATCTAGCCTAGGCTTGTGTATTTGTTTAGGATTTCTTTTTTCACAACCCTAGACATATATAAGGCTTATTTTAAGAGCCGTCACATATGGATACAAAGAGCAAGAGACTTATTTTCTCTGTAAGAAGTTATTGTGTTTTTACACCATAGATTTTGTAACCAAGTGTTTCCAGCTCTTCATTATTGACAAAATAAAGAACTTTGCAGCCAACAACATCTGTTTAAGTTGCTAGAGTTAGTCACAAAGTGAAGGTTTATGCATCAAGGGAAAGAAGGCTACTACAAGATTAAGTCCAATTAGGAGTTGGAGTAAAGGTCCAACTATAGGTTAGTATTTCGAGATAGGGTACAACAGTTGGTAAGATTCCTTATATTTGTAACCGCTTGTTTGTTGATTAGTAGATTCTTGAGAATGGTGATCTTAAAATCACTCGGAGGGATTTTTACCTTACAAGGTTTTCCCCATTTGTCAATAAATAATCGTGTCAAATTTATTTTCCACTACATTTAGTATTTTTTATGCTTTTTTGGTGCCTTCACGATTTGCATGCAAATGAATTTAATTAATCAACTTAGATAATTGAATTAATTAACGGGGGTCAAGCTATCTTAAGCCAACAAGCAAACATAATGAATCTATCAATATGAATATGTAAGTAAAGCTTAAATAGAAACCAAAGCAATACTAAAAAGCAACAAAAACCAAAGCCCCATAAACATGATTAGAAAATTTTCTACAAACCCATCGGTTGCAAACCAAAGACCAAGCATACAACCAGAGCAACCCACAGCTACAAACCAACAAAATTCAATAACAATTGAAGCAAGTAGAGAGAAAGAGCAATATATAGAAAATTTTAAAGCAAATTGAGGAGAGACAAAAACATTATGTTTTAATTACCTCAAAATTATTTGCCGACATAGAATATGATGGGCTGGGTTGGGTGATGATGGAGAGGGAGAGATAAATCAACACAGTTGTGTTGATCCCTGGTGGCGGCGGTGGGAGGATCTAAGTTTTGGGTTTTGATTTTGGGGGAAGGAGAGGGTGAGTTTTGGGTTTTGGGGGAAAGAGGTGTTAGCGTCAATGTTTTTGTTTTTTTTAAGAAGCATTGGGTTTTGTAATTTGTATTAGGGGGTGGGGGAAGAGTTTTTTGGGTTTTATTTTTTTTATTTTTTTATTTTTTAAATAATGCTGATGTGTAAAAATGTGAGAGCTCTAAGAAAGGTCAAATATTGGCCAGAGGTTTCGATTTTATAGTATATATAGATAAGGTGATTGCATTGACCAATGAACCACATGGTTGAGTTTATTGTCTTTGGAAAAAGATGACATTATTTATATTTCCTTGGTCACTACAACAATGTGATTGAATTTAATTGGGGAATTTAAGGTATAACAATTAAGGTACTAAAAAATTGTTCTTATGTTTTACTTTTAGGTCATCAACTGATTAGCACATTTTAGTGTTTCAAATAGAAACATCCAGAGTTCAAATCCTACCAAACCCAATTATTGAATTATCAAATAGATTGTAATCTTGTCAAAAGATCTAACTTAGGTCTCACAACCAATATAATATGCCAAATTCTGAAGATTTTTATTAGCTATCAATACGTTACCTAATAATTTATGTAGTTGGCAAGTTTATTTATTAGAGCATTAACATTTTGACATTACAAGTAGCAATATAGGCATTTTCACAGCCTTGACAAATAAAACGTACATATAGTTAGGAGTCCAAATCTTCTGTCCCACACTTCTTGCTCCACTATATACTCCACAAATAAAAACATGCTACATGTATATTTAATTTATTAAATGCTAAATTTATACATTCTATTATTTCAATTTTCTAAAATAAATAAATAAATAACCCATCATATTTAGGTAATTGAAATAATAGAAGGTATAAATTTAGCATTTAATAAATTAGATGTACATGTGGCATATTTTTATTTGTAGAGTATATAGTAGAGAAGGAAGTGTGAGACAGAAGATTTGGACTCGTTAGTGAAAGAGATCTGAACCTTTTTATTTGCTATCATTACATTACTTAACACTAGTAGTACTGCCAGGTTATTTTTTTACAACGTTCATATTTTGACGTCACAAGTAGCAGTACAGACATTTTCTTTGCCTTCAATTGAGTTGGTTAACATATGGCCAAACCACTTGTTGATTAAGGCCACAAAGACCTCCTGAAGGATCGTAGTCTCTAAGAATCCTCATATAGCCATCCTCACCCCAACCGGTGCCCCATGAATTCTTCATGATCCAGTACTTGGTACCATCAGCAGTCGTTCCATACCCAACAAAATTGATGACATGGGTTGCGGTATACTCACACGGTCCCGTGAAAACTCCGCCTTCATATAATTGAAATGCACGACTAGCAGCATTGATGTTAGCTGAAACTGGCTGGCCGGCCACTGCTGGAAGCATATTTTCCTCAGTGTTCGCTTGTAATACATAGGAGCCACTTATCTGGAAGATTTGAAACTTTGTTGCCGTTTCAGTGTCACAAGGTGATTGCGACCCATGATATGGGTAATATTCTTCAAGAGTTATTCCTTTGTTATCTCGTACATAAGCATAGGCACGAGCCGCCAGACCACCGTTGCAACCAAAAGTATAGTCAGTTCTTGCACAGTCAATTAGTTGCTGCACAGACAATTCGACCAAGTTGCCATTAGTTACGTTATGGAGTAACCCTTCTATTCCTGCGACTGTTGAAAAGGCCCAGCCGGATGCGGCTGCATGCATATGAATCAACCACAAAATTCAATATTTTTATGATAACAATAAGTAAGGAAATTGAAAGAGTGTTGGGTACAGCGATCCTCTTACTACAGCCCCAGCCTTGGTCCTTTACGGCGGTAACAGCTCCTCTCTCTCTCCAATCCACAGAGGCTGGAATTTCGTCAAGGGCATTGAAATTGAAGCTTTTTACATTGAGAGAACTTGGTAAGGTGGAAATATTGTTACTATTATAAGAGGCAAGAAATTCTTCATGAGTTAAGTCCGCAAATTTATTGGTACCTAACTTGAAAGTACGATTCCCTTCATTATTGAATTTCTCTATATATTCTACATTGTCCTTGAATATATTGAAACGCTTTTCCTGCTCTTCACTGTTTACATGTTTCCGTCCATACTGAGCCAGCCATTGCTCATATCTCTCAGAAAGGAGGGATTCAGAAAAAGTGCTGGACATGGCTCGAGATATCAAAGTCTCTAGAATAAAAAACATGATTGTGATAAGTTTTTTTTGCCCTGTTAAAGCCATTGTTTAGAAACCAAAGAGGGTTTTCTGGCAATGGCTTTGGTAGATTAATAAATAGTGAGGAAAAAAGCATACATTTTCCCTATATATAGAAAGCAACCTAATTTTTAGTGTGTTGCGCGATTTTAACAGTGAATTTTAGCATATCAAACAGACTATTATAATATTGTTGACAGTGGAGAATAAGAATGAACTCCCAAGTTTTGCTAACCAATTTTCGAGCAACACCTGTCTTCTATAAATGTTGTATTGTAGCCAATCCCATTTGAGTGTTGACTAGAGATCATCTTCTTGAGTTTTTAGACGATTTTTTAATAACTAATTTGGCTTTCAATAGTTGTAGCCAACTTTGAAAATGCGTGACAGACTTTGTTTGACCAATTAACGTTGCTATACATGGCTTCTTTTTTTTTTTTTGGAAAATATTTTATTTGACTTGGTATTTTGTAAAATGTTTTTCGAAAAAAATATTATTTTAATTTTTTTTTTCTATTTTTGGGAAACATTTATTTTTAATATTATATTCAAAAAAAAATTTTAATATTAATTTTCAAAAAAGGGTTTTCGGAAGGCCGGGGTTTTTCAAAGAGTAAGTCCAATGGACTTTTTGGGAAAACATGTTTTAAGGAAAATATTTTTCTAATGCAATGCCATGGATTTTTGAAAATTATTTCCTAGGAAAATGATATTATAAAAAGAAATTTCATGTTTAATTTTTTTTTTTTAAATAGAAGTCCAATGGGTTTTTGAAAAAAAGGTTTTCTAGGGAAATTTTTTATTAAAGTCAATTCCATGAAATTTTGGGAAAAATATTTTTTATGGATAAATATTTTCTTAAGGGAATCTCAAAATTTTTGAAACAACTGTGAGTGCAGTCATATTTTTTAAATTTCATGTCATTCCCATTTTGGAGGAGTAAGCTTTGGTTGAGTGGACTAGGCGGAGGGTAAAAATAATGTTGCCACTTAGGTTAGGTCTAGAAACCATATGTATAGTGTCCTTATGTGAATGACTGATCTTACCTGAGCATGTGTTTGGAGTTAGGTATGGGGATGGGAAGGAATTGAACACTCAATCCTACCCGACCCATGGGTCAGCCTCCACTCATTGTGCACCACATATTAATTCCATCAAAATGTCCTCTAACAGGGTATTCTACACACACACACACAAATCCTTGCCTAACATGCATCTAGTATCCAACATGGCAGAACAAGGTAGCAACATAAAATTACATATCACAAGTGTCCTAACATACATCTAGGCATGGCATCCAAACACATCCTAGCATTCACCTAAGCATGGCATCCTACCATTCATCTAAACATCTTATACTTTTCATGACCAAGGGCAGCAAACATCATGTGATAGCTGTAATGACCCAGCCCAATTCAAAAAAATAAAAATAAAAAGGAGACAAAAGTCATATTTTTTGGACCCCCCACGTGCCCCACCAACCCTATTCACTACTACCACACATCACACTCCCCTATCTCCCTCTTTGGCCGGTCAAAGTAAGTGTTCCTTACACTTCTTTCTCTTTTGTCTCAAACACACAACACCTCTCTCACACTCCCTCACTCTTCCATCGGTGCATCACTCCACCACCTCCACCAACATTTTCCGGCAAGTTTTACCAAAAAAGCTACATAAGAACCTCTTAAGGTCCTACATCTCATCTTTTCTAATATTTTGGTGGGTTTTCATATTTTTCTAGAGGATCTTCTAATCTAATTTTTGGAAGTGATATTCATGTGTTTATAAATGTGGGTTTTGTTTTGGTGGATATATTTGGTGAATGGCTGTGGATTTTGAACAATGTTAGCCATTTGAGGGTTACTCATGGTAAAGATTTGGGGGGTTTTTGCTTTCTAACGTGAAACAGTTGATAAATCTAATTTTCATTGTTTATTTGGAGCTAGTGGAGGATTTACATTTGGGGTTTGTAATGGTGGGTATTGTTATATATGTTGTTGTTTCATGGGTCTCTTGAAAATGATATTTATATATTGTGGAAGAAATTCATAAAGTGTTAGGATCTCTTATGGTAAAGGAGAAGGCTTTAAATGACATGATTATAAATTGGAGTTTATACCTTGTATATTAAATCATTTAGTAGCTTTGGAAGTGGATACATTATTTGTGAGGCTAAATACTTAGGCTTGCCTAGTTAATTGCTTATCTAGAGATCTCTAATTCATAGCTAGATGCAATATCAAGCTAGATACTTATCATGATAGGTTGCTTGACATTGTTTAGGGTCTAGCTAACCCCCTTTGGAGCTTTGGATATACACTTTTGCGGGTTGCAACGTAAGTGGCTTCTTAATGAGATTTTTAAAAATGAATCATGATTGCACTAAAGTATTTTATGATTAAACCCATTTTGGAACATTATTTATGGCTTTCCTAAAACGTTGTATGTGTACTATTATTGTTAATCATTTATGGAAAACGCATGAAGTATTGAAAGTGCATCATATTTCTTATTGCATATGGAAATGCATGATTTGTTAGCATGGAAAAGATTAGCATCTTCGATTTAATTCTTGAGAATAGGTTTTATGGATTTATTGTATTATTTGAAAGATTGATACAAAACCTTCTTGACAAGAAATGAGTTTGAAGGCTTTGAGAACCTTGTGAATATATTGGGTATTTCAAAGGATTTTGTGAAACTACTTGAAATTGAACTATGTTTTGATTTCATGTAAACTATGAGCTCTTCGTATTTTTACCCTTGGGTTGTGACATGTGATTACCCAGTGATTACCCAGCTAGATACTATAGTCTGTGTGACATTGGTATCTTTACCTGTATTTGTGATGGTTATGAGTTTTGGCTTTGTGTCGACAATGAGTTCCGGCTTTGTGTCAGTGATGAGTTTTGGCTTTGTGTCGGCAGATTAATTCAAACTTTGTGTTGGCAATGAGTTCCAGCTTGTGTAGGCAGATTAGTTTCAACTTTGCGTCAGCAATGAGTTCTAGCTTTATGTCGGCGACTGTCATATAGCATTGGGTTGGATTTTCTAGTTTTGAGAAAGCTTAGTGCTACATGCAGTTTCATGTTGAAATATTTTGAGAAAGCTTAGTACTACATTCTTTTAATCATTCTTGTCATTTTTTGTTTGTTCTTAGACCCCTTAGAATACAATTGAATTAACCTAGTTAACAAGCCAAGTTATTACTTAGTCCAAAATTCAAATCTAGGTTAACACAATAGTATAATCATATCAATGTAAAGTGCGGAATATAAAGAACACAAAGATATGGTCACCCAGAAAAATCAAACCAGCAAAAACCTTGAGAGGATTTAACCTAACTATCCTCAAGGTAAAACTGAATCCACTATGAAATTACAATAGCGACTTAGACCAATAACATCCTATTGCTACCTTAAATAGAAAACTTACTGACACGACCACGTGCAAGCTCTAAGACTACGGACTCCTTCTTTCTTGGATTCTCCAACAAGTACAAGCACTCCCGCTTATGTATCTTTAAGCTCTTTAGTGTAACAACTGAATGATCATCAAGCTCTCAATGAAATCTCCTTCTTGATAATTCTAAGCATGTGTGAAGGCAGCTACCTCTCAAATCTCACAAAAGATTCACACACACAGCAAAATAGCAACCTCTAAAACGTGGCTAGGGGTTCCCTTCTGTACCTAGAGAAAAACATAAAACCCTACAAGTCATATAGGCTTAGGGCTAAATTGGAAATTCTGCAAAAAAAAAAAAAAAAAAAAAAACATTTTGCCCGACTTTTGATCGGTCGAGTCTAATTCTTGATCGATCGAGTCAATTAGAATTGCACACTTAATTTTGCAATTAACTCGATTCTAACTTTACATAAAAGACATACTTTGAGCAAGTCTAAAACAAGACTAACAAACTATTTTGATCATGATTTGTCAACAATCAAATTAGAGTTCTAATACATTATACATTAGTTCCTAAGTACTTAGAACCTAACAATTTTATTAAAAAAAATGAATTTGTAGGATCCAAATGCAAATTCTCAAATTATTGCATGTTTTGTATAATGCTCATTATCATGTCCCCCACCCCCATTAATTATTCTACTTACTGGGTTTTGTATCATTCCATTCTTCCAAAAACTTTTTCAGAGTAGGCAACAATCATTTTGAGACAGGTTTTTGTGGTTTGCAGTGATTGGACTAATTACCGATGGAGGTTGGAGTTTTGTTGTGGTGATCTTTAGATGTACATCCTAGAATAAGCTTGACTCATTCTTCTGTATCTGATAGTGGTGATGACTTTTATTCCCACTAAGGGGACAAGTTGATAATATGTAATTATATTTATTTAGACTTCTATTTTTTTGTGGCCAATGGTCATTATAATTATTTCATAGAACTTTGACTTACTTTGGGAGTATCTTTAATGGAATTATTATCATAATTCTTGATGTTGGTACATAATTTGAATTATTTGGATTAAATTGTCAAAAAGGAAAAATCTACAAGTACCTTGGAGATGTTTTTCTCTTGCTTTTGACCCTTTTGAATTTGGGGCTTGACAACAGCAACATCAACAAGGTAGCAAATTACAAATATGGCATTAGTCAAGCACATTCACACATACAAGCATAGCATTGTGGCATTCATTATTCAAAGGAAGCAATTATCTTATCTAAATATGCATGTTCACACTCATATGTATGACTTACCTTTAAATACCCCTCTGCATTATCATCATATCAGCACTTATGCATCAATGCATGTTCATATTCTTATATTTAGACATGCTTGGCATCAACACGGCATAACAAGGTAGCAAAGTAAAATCACATTATCACATATCACAAGTGTCCTACCATACATCTAGGCATGGCATCCACACACATCCTAGCATTCACCTAGGCATGGCATCCTACCATTCATCTAAACATCTTATATTTTACATAACCAAGGGCAGCAAACATCATGCGACAGCAACATCAACAAGTTAGCAAATTACAAATATGATATTAGTCAAGCACATTCACGCATACAAGCATACCATCATGGCATTCATTATTCAAATGAAGCAATTATCATATCAAAATTTGGTATGACCTACCGTCAATTAACTCTTTACATTATCATCATGTACCTATGTATCAACGCATATTCATATTCTGATGCTTAGACACGCTTGGCATCACTTCTCATTAAGAGAAGTCAGACTTGTCACGAGGCTTGGGAGACAAGAGTGACAAACTCATTAAATGAGTTCTTGACTTGTGTGTGCTGGAATACAGAACGTGCACCCAACAGTCAATTTGTCAATCTGTTATTTTCTTGTCGGTTAACTAAGGACTAAATAGTAGTGGATTAGTCTAAATCTCTTTTCTTTAGCTTAAAGAATGGTTCATGCACTATGGTTTATTGCTTCATGTCCAATTAGTCTGTTTCCTTATTCATTAAATAGATGCTTGTTGAATTGTCATTGATCACTAAAATACTTATACTTAACGTCAACAATCTTAAATCTAGCTATTACTTGAAATACTTATGGCAACTATACATGATAACAACCAAATGAGCACTGGACACAAGATTTCCACCCAACCAAGCTCTCTCAAAAGTCAAAACAACAACATTCAAGTACAAAAACCTGACCAAAATTCCAATCACAATAGATTGGAGAGAACCGAGAGTCTTGTGGTAAGAGGATCAGATTATCATAAACTCAAAATTTTAGTTTCAATTCCTGCACTTCTTGTTGTCCTAATAACAAGATTTCTGTTATGGTTGATTCATACCAATGGCGGAGTTAGGATTTTAGTTCGGGGGGTCAAAAACCTAGAGTTTGAAATTGTAAAAACACCTAGAGATAGAAGGAAAAAAAAAAATAGTGATGTCTTTGGAGTTTTAGTGGTATGAACATTAGGTAGTTTTATTATTATTATTATTATTATTATTATTATTATTATGGGTAAAATAAGGGATCCACTAATTAAAATAGTGAGAGATATGAACAAATCTAATACTATATATAAAAGCAAAAGCCTTTCTTGCAATTAAGGAGGTGCTACCACGTTTGGAAAAAATGCCACTTTAAAAACTAACATGTATATAACTTTAAGCTAAAAGAGTTGCACGTTGCATCGTTTCAATAATCTTAAAATTTTAACTTTTACTTCTACAACACCATTTGAAAGCATCTCACTATAAATAAATAAATAAAAGACTCAAACCAAACATTAGACAAAAAAAGCATCCGCTGTTTCCATTCGTTAAACACAAACGGCCAAAAGAAAAACCCTTTCTTGCCGATTTGCTTTGTAGTTTGCCCTATGTTCTATTTCTTCTCTGCAACAGAGTGCAAACTTGCCCACTTAGATTTCTGCCATCAAGTCAATTTAGACTCACAAGAGAACGATTGTTACATCGTTTGAAGATTCTTTTAATAATCATTTGGAATCAGCAGATACAGAAGGAGAGAGAACGATAGAGAGATGGTAAGTCTGAATGACCAATTCTGTCATCACCGTTAGGGCCTCCACCCATAAGTTCTATTTTTAATTTTACAAATTGGGTTTTTTTTTTCTTTTTCTTTTTTTTTTTGGGAAATCATTTGGGCGTTATTTATGATTCAAGTATTTTGGTTTGATCGGTTATGATTTAGGTTTTTCGGTTAGGAGTAGTTTTGTTTAATTTATGTAGATAGACGGGTTAGATTTGGACCATTTGGTTTTGATTAAGAGATTTTGGTTAGACAAGAAGTCTTTTACCAGGAACTCTTGATTTCAAACCATCCTTTCTTGGTAATTTTCAATTAATCTCTTACCCTATTGTCTTCAATTAGGTTTGCTATCAATTTAGGGATTTTAAATTAGGGAAACAACCTAGAAGATCAAATTCTAAATGAATTGTTATTAGGAACTTTTAGTTTTTGGGTTTTGTATCAAATTCTAATTTAATTGTTATTAGGAATTTTCAGTTTATGGGTTTTTTTCCTTTGCTTTCATGAATTTTAGTTTCATATTTTGTTTTGTTTTGTGACTTGCTATCTGGATCATTAAAGAAGAAGAAGGGTTATTATATAAGAAGAGAAAAGCAGTGGAGCATACACAGGTTAAGAAGGGTGAAGGTTTTTATGGTGATTGGCTTTTTAAATTGGCTTTTCAATTGGTATAACGTAGGTTTATTTTTTGTTCTTTATAGATTAATTTTTTCCCCTCCATTTTTCAATTCCCCTCAAACTATTCGAAGATTGCCCTTTAATTCTGATTTTGGTTTTGGTTTTGGTGTTGGTTTTAGTTGAGTGGAACCATGAAGGCAAGCGGATATAGAAGATGTCCATAGGACCAAACGTAAGAAAGAGTTTGAGACACAAGTATCATGGCAATCATTTGAGATTTGTTGCCCATCCAAAGAGATTCACTGTAAGTCATTATTTTAGGTATAGTCTAAAAATTCAATCCACTCTCTATTTGGTTTCCCATAAGCACAAAAATTCAGAAAATTAGAAAAGTTAAAGTTTCTTTTCGTTTTTCCTTTTCCTACATACCAACGCTGGAATGAATATGGTTGCTTGGAGTTTAAAGTATTTGTTTTTATTTTTAATTTTTTTGGGTATAGCTGAATTTGATTTTGATTTTGCCTTTTATTTAATTTTTTGGGTGGAAATTGTAATTGGACTAATGTTGATGAGTTTGCATACATAATTGCGGATGAGTTTGGTACCGAGACAATATTTTAGATTGGTGTATTATTGTTGTTAACCATCAAAATTTTGTTCATGTGGTTGTTTAGGTTTGCATTGGTAATAATGATTGTAATGCATGCATTTTTTTTTTTGGTTCATGAGACACCAGCCTCCATGAAACCAAGTGTTGTTGTTTCTCTTACACATACACTAGATGTTTGATAAAATTCCTAAGTGATTTTTTTTTTTTTTTGGTTATTCTAGAAGTCATAATACATGGAGATTGGAGATTGGTAAGGAAGAAGATAAGTAAGGAATGTGATGCTATGTTGTTGATTTAATCAGGGTGAGATGTGTTTGTTGGCCTTATTTTCTCAATGTCATTTTTTATGGGATGTAAAAACATCATTGGCTAGGTTGCTTATTCTTATAGACAATTAAATATTTTTGAACAAAAATTACCCAACTCATGATTTCAAATTGGCTGCAGTAATTTTGCTTTGGATTTGATGGTAAAGTATCGAGTGTTAATAATAGGCCTTTGGTTACAAATTTGTACACTTTAAGTTTACTTTTGGCTAATTATGAAAACGAAAATGATTAAAGCAAGAGGAAGTGGATGTGGATGACATGAAGAAGCGGTTGAAGGAAATGGAGGAAGAAGTGGTTGCACTGCATGAGATGCAAGCCAAGGTTGAATCCCCTATGGATTCTGCTCATGGTCTTCTCTCTTTTTTTTTTTTTTTTTTTTTTGGGTTTAATTTCACAATGTCAGAGATTATGATTTTTATTCCATTGATTAAATTTTTATTGAAATTGATTACACATATAGAAAATGTTAAAGATTGAAGTAGTATTATTATATGGGTTGGAGCATATGCCTCAAATTGGTGTAATGGTTTCAATTTGAATATGGATGGAAATAATTTTAGGAAATAATCATGAATTATGAGGGTGATAGTCTTTTGGAGTCCCAAAATCCCTATAAAAAATTTACGGACTATCAATTTTCATTATTTGAGCTATTCTTTATTTGTAATATTTGATACTTTTTTTTAGATGTATGTTTCCAATTCTTAGTGCATTTTGCATCTCATCCTCATGAAAAATAAGTTTGTCTTAAATTTATTTATGTTTAGCACTTGCCTTTGCTGTTTGGGTGGTATTGCTATCTTTGTGGCTTGGAGTACTCTATTAGTTTTGAGTAAACAAGTAATTTTTTGGGGACTATTCTTTCTTCCCAAGTCAATTATATTACATATAAGATCCTTTATAAAAGTTCAAGTTCACCTGTTAAGTTTGCTACCTTAATTTAATGTAGCATAAATCGAACAAAGCTAGGAAATGTTTAGTTTTTAGGTTTTCTTCTTTTCCTATTACTAACCAATCATATTGACAATTTATGCTTGATGCGTTAGTGTACAATATTGTTGATTAAAATCATAATGGTTGTTGGGGTTGTACTACTCTTTGTATTTCTATGATTGGTAACATAGAGGTAACAACCATATAGTTTATATCTATTATATACAATCTAGTCTACCAAAAAAAAAAAGAGTTTTAATTTGAGTTGGATTTCTTTGTCGCAGGGATTGTGCTAAGCTATTGATTTGCTTCCACTGCCCCGCAACAAAAACCAATTTAAAGGTGAGACATCGGAAATCCCACATCCTTAATGCGATGGTGTTGCTCTTTTCATCCTAGACTGATCATGGAGACATTATCCAAATCATAATTATTTTTAGCCTAACCATATAATGAAGGTGTGGTTAATTTCATTTGGGTTGTAAGCTATTAGAATCTTCTAATTTGTAGATATTATTGAATGTACCCAGAAAAGCATTGTATTAGAAAGAAATAACAAGCTCACCCTCTTTTTACATACTTCAAAGGGATAGAACTATAATTATTAGATGACAATGTTAGATGTAAATGTCTAAAATAGCTTTCAAAATCAAAACAAGAAATATGAAGATACTAAATTTCTATTCTCTTTACCAAAAAAAAAAAAAAAAAATTTTTTTTTTTAGCGAAAAGTAATACGATTTTTTGGTAATTAATGTCAGCCTTTGAACTTGCCATAATATTGTGTAGTTTGATTAGTTCCCTGTCCAAAATTTTTGTGCTCTTATAATAAACTAAATGCTATTGTTATTTGAGAGAGGAAGAGTATCTAATGTATGCTTATTGTGAAAGATTTTCTTTGTAACTATTAGTTAGGAATGAATAGTTTTTAGCTTTATCATTTGAGTTCTTAAAAGAGAAATAGTATTTTTCACTATATTATATAATTTTTTTCCCCGTGCATTGTGCAGGTCTGCGCCTAGTTTCAATAATTCTAGAGTTACAAAAAATTTCATAATTGTTAATTAGTAAATAAATAAGAATGTCAAAGATGAGTCTAAATAAAAATAAGTAAAAATTTACTAACTCAATTATTGTGAAAATTATTTTGTTTCTTATTATGTAAATAAATTAAATAAAAAATAAAAGGCAGAAGAGTTGTGAAAGTGAAAATTTGAGACAAGCCAAAAAGTTAGAAGATTTTTGACTTTGATGTGTCCGGATCAAAAATAAAAAATATAAAAATACTTTGTGTTGGGTTGCTGCCTTTATTACGGTGGCAGGTTCTTTTATTTTCTTTTGTCTTTTTGAGTAAGAATATGTCATTTTTTTTAATTCCTTTTACTGAGTGTTGTTTAGTTATATATATATTAACGAATTATAGGGGGCAAACTCTTCACATATGCCTATAGCTATGGAAGTTTTGAAGGAGTCAAGAGGGTCAGTTGCCCCCACCCCCCCCCCCCCCCCCCCCCCCCCCGGCTCCGCCCCTGATTCATACACAGGCAAGATGTTGCTGGGCCTTTTTAAGTAGTGGCAGCAATAGAAGGGATCATCCAAGTCAAAACTACCAACTTGATTATCTTTTAATTTGTCTAAGCAATAAGTAACTATTGCGCTGTAGAAGGAAATAATATTATGGTTGAGATGGTAGTCTCATGGATAATGCCTTTTCATATATAATAGACTCACCATTGACCCATAGCATATGAGGCTAACTTGTGACTAAGAAAAAGCTTCTATTTAATATAAGCTGCTCAAATAAGTACAATTGAAGACGTCGAACCTCCCTATAATGAGGAGGCATTACTACAAGCAGTGGCCACCTAGACAGTTTCAGTTACCATCAAGAGTTCTAGTCAAGCCTTTTTAAGTTCTATAACAGCCAAGTTTTCAAAGGAAATATTGTGGGACCGACTTAAGTAAATCATGCTGTTTGTTACTGTAATTGAGTATGAAACAAGGGCCAAAATGGAGTTTTGCCCCTTTCAACAAAACTTTCTAGCATTTTGCCCCCTTTTTCAAACTATATAGGGAAATGCCTCTATTTTGAAACTCGATAATGTGAGGCTTGATTTTCATATAAAACTCGATTACCCTATAAGTGAGTTACTAAAAACCTCGATGCTCATATAGTTGAGTTGCTATGAGCTTTGTGCCATGCTAGCAAAGCATACATGGCTTTTTCCAATAAAAAAATGCTCATGTATACACGCATAACTCGGTAAATAGAAAATCAAGTTTTCCTTAACAAGTTGAAAGCCTAATGTCTCTCAAAGCCTGTTCACTCTCTCCCTCTACACTCTCCCTCGCTCTCTCCCATCACTTTCCCTCTACACTCTCCCTTGCTCTTTGCGATCACTCTACCTCACTCTCCCCCACTCTCAATCTCCCTATCCAGTCTCCCTCACCCTCTTCGATTAGTCGTCATTGCCGAAACCCTAATGCTTTTGTCAAACCCTCACCGTACCCACCACCGTTGATTATAGATACGTTGCTCTGTCATTGATTACTGTTTTGTGCTGCATTTGTTTTTTGGGAAATGGATGATTATCAGTTTGACCGAAGATTAATTCTTGGTGTCTAATGTAGACTCATGTGGGGTTTTTGAGTTAATGGTTTTTCCTACTTGACATTCACAATGTGAAAATTATGAATCCATTATTTCCTCAGCTAGGATTTGTAAATAAAATTTTGAATTGATAATTGAAGGGCTATTATTGATTTATTTTGTGTGCAATAAAGCATTTTGAACTCTAAATGTAGGTTGTAGCTTCACTTCAAGTGAGAACTTGAGTTTAATATTGATCTTCAATAGCTTCTTTTCTTTAATTATTGTCATAATTATGTAATTTATGTTTCTGTTTTTTTACCTTAATTTCATAACATAGAGTAGCCATAGGGAGAACCCATGGTCCTGAAGATGTTAGGATTAGTGCCCTTAAATCCTATTATATGATGCTATGTATAACATTATGTATGACTTAATGTTGTAATTAATAAAGTTGTTTTATTATTATCTAAAATAATGGTAACATTAATATTTAGACATTATCATATAGTCTATGAGATGCATAGTATGTGATTTATATGATTTAGTCACAGAAGATATAAATCACAAGTTCTTTGTAAACTTAGAATTTTAGTTCGTAGTCGGTGATGAAATTGGGCATTTCATCTGCGAAGATTATAACATATCAACTAAGTTGATTTGTCTTGATCATGAAAGTAGAGACTTCTAGTTGATATGTTGATATGTTTTAAAAGTTAAGACATATTGAACTGGACTGTCGTGAGATTTATTATTCTCCTAATGACTATCAAATGAATAATAAATCTCACGACCTCTATTTACATGAACTCTTAATCCTGTGAGAATAATGGACCTGATCATGAAATGTAGGTTACTTTGATATATCAGGAGTAAGATCTAAAGTCACGATCAAAACCTCAGTATCTTAGACAGCCACATTTAGTGTTGATGAAACATATATTTTCAAGATGGAATTCATAATCTCTTAACAGAGATATAAAATATTCACTTGATATAAGTTTAATGGGTTTGGTTATTCAGAATGTTAGACCTAACTACTTTAGAAAGGAGTTACTAAAGTATATATATTTATGAAACTGGATTTCATAAATATATGATGAACAACTTAAAGGATTAAACCAGGTACTCAAGGATTAAGATGTAGTAATCTTTAAAGTGGCAGTCTACATTCATAACTTTGTATTACTAAAAATATTTTATGAAGGGATTGAATGTATAATAAAGTCTTAGGATATAATATATTAATAAAGCCTAGAGTGCAATTATATTTATATAGTGGTATTAAATATAATCAATATTAACTTTGGACTTGTCAAAAGTTGACAGAAAAAGCCAAGGCCCATTGGAACTAGAGTCGTATTTGTTTCCTTTTGGTCCCACTCCAAGCCATATACTAAAGGCAAATTGGAATGGCCTAAAAGGTTAGTCTAAGTAGATAACTAGTTATAAGGAAAGAAACATATAAAATTATATATGAGAATGAAATGGTTTGTATGTGACTGTAAGACACACTCTTATTCTCCCTTGAACACATACATATAAACTGATTGAGAGACCACACTTCTTGGACACAAGTGGAATTGGAGTGAAGATTAAAGCGTTCCTAAGTACTTCTGATCTTTGGTTTTGAAATTCTTTGCACCAAGATACACTCTCTTGTTCTTATATTCTGAAATTTACATAGTATATATTATCAATTGCGATTGAAGTAAATCTATTAATTTTCTGCTGCATTTGTTTTGTATGCGATACAAACATTTGTTTTTCCAACAATTGGTATCAGAGTGATCTTCTTTTTCGAATTTGTATAACATGTTTTGTGAGTTTTGGAATTAGAGATAGTTATTTCATGATGTTAGAAGATTCCACATTCAATTTTCTGCATTGTTGTTGAAATTACTGTTTTATAAAAAGTGATATTGATGTTATGATGTTGTTTAAGTTTGATATTAAGTATGTTAAATTGAACTTTAAGGCTATAGCATCAATGTTATTCAGTTTTGATCTCATGCTCAATCTATTATGTTCATATGATGGTAATTTGTTCATGAAAAATCGTTGAAAACTGCTTGGTGAAAATTCTGGAAAATTCAGTTTCACGAGTTTTGACCGATCAAGAATTCCCTTCGATCAATCAAATTTTCCTTTTCGATCAATCGAACAAGAATCGAGAATCGATCGAGTCAAGCAGATTGTTTATGCTGAATTTATTAAAATTTCAACTAATTGAGAATTCCTTTTAATCAATTGAATTTTCCTTCTCGATCGAGAATCGATTAAGTCAAGCAGATCGTTTATGCTAAATTTATTAAAATTTCGACTAATTGAGAATTCCTTTTGATCAATCGAATTTGCCTTCTCGATCAATTGAATAGGAATCGAGAATCGATCAAGTCATCCAAATTGTTTTTAAAATTTTTCTTCATGATTTCTATCAATCGAAAGTTATGAGTTTTGAATTTTCACTAAGTGTTTTCACATTTAAAAGTGCAAGGCTATGTGTAATGAGATTACGCATGTTTTCTAATTAAAAACCTTTCTTTTAAAATATCTAGTGAGAGAGTGATACAAGGGTTGGATCTCATGACCTCCATTTTTAGTTCATAGTAGTATGAAATATATACTTTGTCTTTGCTTCGAGCTTAGCATTCCATGTGGAGAGTATTTATTTCATGGTGCTACAAGATTGAAGTTCTTGGTTTATAGTTGTTTGATCAAACACCTTGTCTTAGCCTTGAGCTTTGCATTACATGCGGATGGTGTTGTGAATCATGGTACTACAAAATAAACCTGTTAATGGTAGATAAAATGTGGCTACACATAATTCTAGACAATGGTATACACTAGACTAAATATTATAGGATCCTCTATGCTAAGTTCTTAATATTATTATTTAGAGGCTAAATGTTTAACGACATATTATTAGTGTTTGATAAGAGTTATCATGATAGTACTAATAATGAGAATAGTTCTCAATCAATAATAGTATTTAATGTTCACTCTATGCTGAGGGATATTAAATATGGGATTCGGTTGTTGTTGCATATTTTATATTATGGTTTTATTAAGGTTCCATAATATATGTTTATATGCTAAGTTGATAATGTCTAGTTTACTTACTATATTCATGTTTATTATTTTCAGATTTAATAATGGCATCATTTAGCCCACTTGTTGCTGTTCTTAATCAAAACAAACTGACTGGATCCAACTATGTTGACTGGAAAAGAAATTTGGACATTGTTCTTACTGCTGAAGAGCACAAATATATGCTTACTCAACCATGTCCTAACTTTCCATCATTAGATGCTCCTCTTGAGGAAAAACAACGATATGATCGTTGGTAGAAATATAATGAAATGGCCAAGTGCTATATCCTAGCATCTATCTCAAATGTTCTACAGCATCAAATGCAAGATGTAGAACTAGTTTCGGACATAATACTAAGTCTGAAGGAGATGCTTGGTGAGCAAGGCCATTCAGCTAAGCAAGAAACTATGAGTCAAATTAATAATACAAAGAATCACTGGAGGCACTTCAGTGAGGGAGCATTATCTTAGGATGATCTCTCATCTAAATACACTAGAGGTTTTAGGTGCTGATATTGATGAAGAATCCTAAGCAGATATGATACTCCAGTCACTACTAGAATCATTCAAGGAATTCAGACTTAATTATAACATGAAATGGCCAAGTGCTATATCCTAGCATCTATCTCAAATGTTCTACAGCATCAAATGCAGGATGTAGAACTAACTTCAGACATAATGCTAAGTCTGAAGGAGATGCTTGGTGAGCAAGGCCGTTCAGCTAAGCAAGAAACTATAAGGCAGATTAATAATGCCAAAATGACTGTAGGCACTTCAGTGAAGGAGCATTGTCTTAAGATGATCTCTCATCTGAATACACTAAAGGTTTTAGGTGCCGATATTAATGGAGAATCCCAAGTGGATATGATATTCCAGTCACTACTAGAATCATTCAAGGAATTTAGACTTAATTATAACATGAACAAAAAGATTTATACATTGTCTGAATTAATGAATGAATTGGTGGTGGCGAAAGGCATTCTTGGTACATCCAGTGTTGATGCCAATATGGCTAAAGCTTTTACTTCTCAACCTAAGTTGAAAGGCAAGGATAAAAAGAAGAAGGACTTCACCAAGCAAGATGGTAAACAAATTGTCTTAGGAGTTTCCAACAAGGGAAAGAAGAAGGACTATGCCAAAGAAAAGTGTTTCCATTGTGGCGAGAAAGGTCATTGGAAGAGAAATTGTCCAAAATTCAGGGCTGCCAATAATAAGGGTATGAAAAGTTCATTCCTTCTTGAAATATGTTAAGTACAAAATCCCACGGATTCCTGGTGTGTGGATTCAAGTTGTACTAATCATATATGCAATTCTTTGTAAGGGTTCCAAGAGACCAGAAAGTTGAGTGAAGGAGAATTGTTTCTTACTTTGGCTAATAGGAACAGAATTCCAGTTGTTGCTGTTGGACTGCTTAATTTATGCTTTGATTCTAGGGTTTTAATATTGGAAGACTCTATATGTACTTAATGTTCGTAGAAATTTAATTTCTGTAACTTACTTAGGTAAATATGGATATTATGTTATCTTGAAAGACAATGTTGTAATAAAGAATGATAAAGTGTTTATCTGTTCTAGCAATATTGTTGATGGTCTTTATATTTAACTCCTGATAAGCATGAATTATATAATTATGAATTAGATAATAATTCACATGTGAAATCATTAAAGAGAAATTTTCCTCCTTCTAATAGTGATGACTATCTTTGGCATTTACGTTTAGGTCATATTAATTCAAACAGGATTCATAGATTGTTCAAAGATGGACTCTTAGAGCGATTGAACTTTGATGGATTTCTATTTTATGAATCTTGTTTGGAGGGGAAAATGACCAAAGGATCTTTTAGTGCAAAAGGTAGAAGAGCTCAAGATTTGCTAGAACTAGTACATTCAGATGTATGTGGTCCTATGTCAACTCAAGCAAGAGGTGGCTATAAGTATTTCATTAATTTCACTGATGATTACTCTAGATTTGGTTATGTGTACCTAATGAAACGGAAGTCTGAAACCTTTGAAAAGTTCAAAGAGTTTAAGGCTAAAGTTGAAAATCAATTAGGTAAACGCATAAAGGTCATTCAATCTAATCAAGGTGGCCAATACCTTCTTGGGGATTTCAAGGATTACTTAACTAAAAAAAGGGGATTATATCCCAATTGACTACACTTGGAACTCCACAACAAAATGGTGTAGCAGAAAAAAGGAATAGGACTCTTTTAGATATGGTTAGATCTATGATGCGTTATTCGACTCTACCAATTTATTTTTGGGGATATGCCTTAAATACTACAATGTATCTTCTGAATTTAGTACCTTCGAAGTCTATTCCTAAAACACTTGTAGAGCTGTGGATTAGGCGTAAGCCTAGTATGAGACATCTCTATATTTGGAGTTGTCCAACACATGTGTTAAAAGGAAAGTCTAATAAGTTATAGTCTAAAACAGAAGTGGTTTTCTTTGTAGGGTATCCAAAAGGAACTGTTGGAGGTTTATTCTATAGTCATAAAGATAATAAAGTGTTCGTTAGTACAAATGCCAATTTTTTGGAAAATGACTATATGAATGATTATACTCCTAAAAGTAGAGTTGTTTTGGCCAAAATTAATGAACCTATAATTGAACAATCAATTGAAGAAACTAGGGATGATATGGTTGTATTGGATACACCACAAGATATTACTCATAAGATGACTAGTACACAGGAGCCTCGTCGTAGTGGGAGGATTGTTTGGCCATCTATAAGATTTATAGGTCTGAAAGAAACTTGTGAAACTATCTCAGAATAGGTTGAAATCGATCCTTACACTTATAAAGAGGTAATGAATGATATTGATGCACATCATTGAGTCAAAGCTATGAAATCTGAATTGGATTCAATGTATTTCAATCAAGTTTGGGATCTTGTAAAGATGCCTAATGGCAATAAACTTGTTGGTTGCAAATGGATTTACAAGAGGAAGAGAGGGATAGATGGAAAGGTTGAAACCTTTAAAGCAAGGCTAGTGGCGAAAGCATATACACAAAAAGAAGGTATTGATTATGAAAAAACCTTCGCGGGTTGGCCCTTCTCATGAGAAAATCTCGAAAATGACAGTCTGGCACGACTTTTCGTCTTCCAGTCATGTGCTCCACATGTGGCCTTTTCGCGGGTTGCTTCTCGCAAGCTACTCGCGAGCCAGTCATGAAATTTACTAATGTAACTTTTGAAGCTTGATTCTTCACTGATCTCTCACACTCATCCCTTACAAATAAACCCACATACAAACAAGGAAAATAATTAAAGAAATTATAATTAAATTTGGCACGAAATTAAAACCAACACAATATAGTTGGAAATCACAACTTTACAGTTTGTACTTAATTCTTTCATACTTGATTGGCAGAGGTCAATCTCTTTTATTTACCTTAAAACTTAAAGAATGGTTCATGCATTGTGGTAGTCTAATTCCTTATTGATTAATAACCAGATGTTGTTGAATTGCATCTTTGATCACTGAAATAGTTAAACTTAATGTTAACATTCTTAGTTCTAGCTATTACTTGAAATACTTTTGACGAGTATTACTTGATGACAACCAAACGAGCAATTAAATGTTGAAATAAAAATTGGAAAAATAGGAAAGAAACAACCACAGGAATCTCTGGTCAGCATCATCAGTCCAGAACACTCCTGTGCATATGGTCAGAAAGTCGGTATGGAAACAACTTAGATGAGGGAATTGATGGCAACACCACATTCATAGATGATAGGTCTTGCTAGAAAGTTGGTTGCCAGAACTTGAGAATTCATTATTGTTCTCCACAAAGAACAATAGCCAGCTACAGTTATGGTCAGAGGTATAGCTACAGTCCAATTTGACAAGTGCATCCTGTGAAAGCCAAATTAAATGTTAAAGTCACCTAAGAACTTAAAAGAGGGTATTAATCCTATAACTTGAAAAACATATGAGCAATTACGTGAATGGAAAATGAAAAACTAGGAAAGAACAACTGCAAGAATCGCTAGTCATCACTCATCAACATCAGTCCAGAACACTCCGGAATAAATTTATGGATACAACTTGTATTGATGTCTTGCCAGAACTCTCAAGTTCATTTGTATTCTGCAGAAAGAACAATAGCCAGCCACTGTCAACAGTATTGCAACAGTCCACTTTGAAATGTTAAATGCATCTAATGAAAGCCAATGAGGATGCTCATCTCCTATATATTGGGAAAATGTATGCTGTCTTCCTTACCATTTATCAATCTTCCAAAGTTATTGCCAAAGAACCCTCTTCATGTAAATAATGGTTTTAAACACGAAAACAAAGTTATCACAGACATTATTTAGTCTGCGGACTTTGATATCTTAAGCCATGTCCCACACACTGCTTGAAGCTTCCCTTGTTAAGAGAAATGAGCAGTGGATGGCTCAGTATGGATGCAACTACCTAGACAATACAGAGAAAGAAAAGTATTTCAAGGACAACATAGAATATATAGACAAACTCAATAATGAAGGGAATCAGATGTTCAAGCTACATGCCAATGAATTTGCAGACTTAACAAATGAAGGGAATCCATTTTGTATCAAATGATACCATGTTATCCGTATCAAAATCCAATAAATGACAGACATGTGTACAAAAATAATTACTCACTAACACATGTCTTTCATTTGTTAGTAAGGTAGTTATTTTTTACTAACATATCTCATTCTTATTGGATTTTGAAACCACTAACATAATATTATTTGATACCAAATATCATCTCAACTTTAACAGCTAACTTTAACATATCAAACAAACTATTGTAAAATTGTTTATAGTGGAGAATAAGAATGAACTCCCAAGTTCTGTTGACCAACTTTTGAGCAAGACAACCTCCAATTGGGCTCAATTTCTTTATGTAGAAAAAAATAGTACTCCACTGTGAGGTTTTTTATGATATTCTTGAGAGGAATGTTCATGGCGGGGAATCTTATATTTCTTTGATTGGCAATTTTGAATATTAGCAATAATGATTTCAGGACATTTTTTAAAAAATATATTTGCTTATCACTGAATTTTGATTAGAAGAAATCATCTTTATACTTCTTCACCCATCAATTATAGATAAGAAAATGGAAATTTCATTTAGAAATGAGGATAAAAATGAAAATATACATATTTTCTTATTTATTTTTTCAAATCAATTAATTCATTTAATAGTGTTAAGCTACATGAGAGTGATAGTAAGTTATTTTGAAAAGCAAGGAAGGCTTTTATACAATTGGAAATAATGGAGAGATCAATGTAATTTGAGTAAACCTCTAAAGAGGTCATTGCAAAATTTTCACAATTTGTTGCCAGCACTGATTAACAAAAGATATAATAATTATGTGAATTTAATGTCAATAAGTAAAACTTAATAAATGTCTCGACTCATTAAATATATCTTAAAATTAATTTTTCTAGTCTTTAGTTTCAAATTTCTTGCTATAAATATGCTTGTTTAATATTTGCATTAATTAATTTGTCTTACATTAACAAATACACATTTAAATTTCTAGCTTGAAATATACTTGCTTAAAATGTCTTGGTATATATGTTTCTTAACCCATCAATTATATATAAGGGAATGTTTGGTAGACTACAATATACATTGTAATGTAATAGTTATTCCTATGGTTTAGCTATTCAATAGTTTGGTAATAATTTTGTTATAGAGAATAGTCCTTCCTTATGAATAGCAATTCCTTAAAATGAGGAATAATTATTTCTCTCTAAAAGAGTTGTAATATCTATTTTTTAGTAGGTGTAATAATTTCCAACATTAATATATTTTCAAATAAACAAATTTTCCATATCCACATAAAAATTATGGAAATAAAAAAAAAAATCATCAAAAAATAACTCATCTCTCTCAAATTTAAAATATATCATATTCTAAGAAATATAATTGTATGAGTGAGATATTTCCTAAAATAGATCTTAAGTTTTATTCTAATATTACAAATTACAACTAAACTAATGATTTTTTTTTTCTTTTAAGAATCTACCAAACTAATGAATCAGTTTAGTTATTCCATTATAATAAATTTTATTTCCAGTAATAAAGATTACGATTTCTGTTGTAATCCACATTCAGTGTATCAAACATGTTCTAAGTAAATGATAATTTCATTTAGAAATGAGGATAAAAGTGAAAATATAAAAGATATTAAAATTATTTTTTGAACTCAATTAATGGATTTAATACTGTTAAGCTGCAAGAGAGTTATTGTAATTTATTTTGAAAATCAATGAAGATCTTTGTAGTTGGTACAATTGGAAATAAATGTGAGGTGAATGTAATTTCATTAAATTCCAAGAAGGATCAAGTTTTTTCCACACTCGTTAACAAAAGCTATAATAAATATGTGAAGTTAATGTCAATAATTAAACATAATTGCTCATTAAATATCTTGACTCATGAAATGTATTTAAAGATTAATTTTTCTAGACTTAGATTTTAAATTTCTTGCAATAAATATGCTTGATTAATATTTGCACTAATTATTTTGTCTTACATTAATAAATACACTTTGTAAAATTTCTAGCATGAATACTTGCTTAAAAAAGTTTTAATTAGGGGTGTGCAGTTAACCTAAAAATTCTTTAAATCTGACCCGATCTAATCCAACCTACCAAATTAGGTCTATTTATTGGATCAAGTTGGTTTTTAAAGGTTGGTGGGTTGGGTTGGATTGTCAAGTTTATTTTATTTGTTATTATTTATTTTTTTTATAGTGGACCAGGTCAAGTGTGAAGTTTAGAACAATTGACAAACCTTGAGCACAAACTTGTCTAAATATAGATCTTAAAGTCTATAGGATTTATTAGACAATGCTCAAGGTACTGCAAGTCAAAAAACAAGAAAAAGAAAGTTGCAGAAAGAAGAATTTGAAACATGCCAGACCAATCGAGACTATGGTTCAACTTATCAAGATGCGTTTTAATTTCGGCCCAAGAGTCCATAAGCCCACTAAGAAATTAGGGTTTCAAATCTATTTCACATAGTATTTAGAGGAAACCCTAAGGCACTTTTTGTAGAGACTTTGGAGGTGCTATTGGGAGATCTAAAAGGTGTTGTTCCTTTTCTTTTCAAAGTCACTACTGGAACTCATTCTCATATCATTAAAACTGGTAGATCTAAAGTCGTTATGACAAGATCAATAACTACTAATGATTTAAACCTTCAAGGGTGGTCTTGAAGTCACAAACTGGAGAGTTTATGTTGCTAAACCTTTGAGTGGGAACTCAAAATTATAAGTGTGGGAGCTTGTGTGTTGCAAATCCAAGAGAGAAGAGTCCATGGAGTCGGAGTTGCACATGGTTATGTGAGTAAGTTCTATTGGAGGTAGCATCAAGTTAGGGTTAAATCATTTGTAAAATTCAATTCTTTCTAGTGGATTTGTTTGCCTTGAGGATATGTTAGGTTAAATTCTCTCCTAGTTTTTACCTTGACATAGTTGGTTTCATTGGTTTTCCTGAGTGATCATATTGTTGTTTTATTTATTTTTCTGCATTACATGAAATGATTTATTAATGTTTAATCTAGAACTGAATAATTAACCTAAGTAACTACTTGGCTAATATATTAGGTTAAACAATTTGTTTTAAGGGGTCTAAACAAACAAACATATATTTTAAAAACATATTGAATGGTTTTATTATTTATTCATTTGTATCAACTAAATTGGGATAGAACTATATAATACCTACCGACTATAGAATAATAAAACATGTTTATTTTTATTTTGTTTCTCATGAATTGAATTGAGATAGAACTAATTGATATCTTACTAACTAAATGAAATGTCATTTGGTTTGATAATTTGTATATGATGGTGCAATTACTTAGAATTTTTAGATTGCAGTGGCAGCAAATAAAACTATTTGATTTGATTATTTTTGTTGGTTTAATGCACTCCAAAAAAATTTTATAAGATTATAAATCTGTTGTTGTTTGAAATTTAAAGCATTTATAAAATAGTTTGTGTTGGTTTGGTGCTATGTTTAGGTTTCTTAGGTTATGAATTTGCTCTTATTTGTGTTGATATTGTTCAAATGCTCAATTATTAAAATATATATTAAAAAAAAGGTCCAACGCATGGGTCCAACCCAATTCAAGTGGTTTGAGTTTGATATTTTTCAAACCAACCATGGTGGATTGGATTGAAAAAACCCCTCAAGCCTGGCCCAACCCAATCCAAGCACACCCTTAGTATTGATATACACTAACCTCATCACACATGCTCTTGTGTGTATGCTTAAAGATCTTTTTTTATTTTTGTATGTTCTGTTCTTTTTTTTTTTAAGTGTTAAAGTCTTTTATTCACTTAATTCAAAGGTTTACGCTTAGTTCAATGAGATTTATGTGTTGCCAATCACCAAAAGATTTATGATGGTTGTTTAGATTCATTTATTTCTTTTTTGATTGAATTAATTCATTTGTGTAGATCTTAAACAGTGATATCTCATATATTATTAGCTTCAATTCCTTGAAAGGATTTTTTTTGTTGATAGGATTTGTATCAAGGCTTTGTATTTTCTTGATTATCCATTAACTCTTGCCATTTCATTAATTATTACATTTTTATTTTGGGCAAAACTTATGTACATCCATTTAGCTCTTTAGGTACTTTTGATTTCCTAAATAAATTCAACTTGTCGCTAACTCGTGCGTTGCACGGAAAGTTATTGTGTATGCAGATGTAAACAAACTATTTGTCTGTATTTTAAACACTCAAATGTAATTATTTTGCAGTAGTGGCAGAGTCCTTATGTTTGTGTAAATTATGACCTTAAAATAAACGTAGTCTGAATGATAGATCAAACTCAAACAAATTCAAGTTATTTAAAAAAAAAAAAAATATATATATATATATATATATGTATGTATGTAAGACAAATTCAAGTTAATTTAGTCAATTGGACTAGTAGAGCTCTAAGTTACATGGTTGGAGTATCACAACTACCAGTAAGCCATGTTGAGATGTCAAGTATTAGAGACATGAAGATTAATCCAAGAAACAAGTAAAGAAAAGATGTTCATTAAGTCTCGACAGATAGCTTGATAGATGCCTATTATCGAGACTTAATGCGAAGCTTGATAGATAGCTCGACAGTAGCTCGATCTATTAAGAATTACGATTTCAGAATTTCCACATCTGAAATCTGACGCAAGCTTTTGTATGTTTAGGGTTTCTTTTCTCACAATCCTAGACATATATAAGGCTTATTTTAATAGCTGTCACACACAGATACAGAGACCAAG
Organism: Quercus variabilis; assembly: GCA_030445155.1. Classification (NCBI taxonomy): domain Eukaryota; kingdom Viridiplantae; phylum Streptophyta; class Magnoliopsida; order Fagales; family Fagaceae; genus Quercus; species Quercus variabilis. The sequence goes on along the minus strand of CP129449.1, from coordinate 47,692,608 downwards.
AGACTTATTTTCTCTGTGAGAAGCTACTGCATTTGAACACCAGAGGGTTTTGTAACCAAGTGCTTCTAGATCTTTATTGTTGATGAAGTGAAGAACTTTGCAGCCAACAACATCTATTCAAGTTGCTGGAGCTAGTCATGTACTGAGATTTGTACAAAGGGTTAGCCACAAATTGGAGGTTTGTGCATCAAGGGAAAAAAGGCTACTACAAGATCAAGTCCAATTGGGTATTGAAACGAAGGTTCAATTGTAGCTTGGTCTTCCAGGATAGGCCAGGGTAGTTGGTAAGATTCCTTATACTTGTAACCACTTGATTGTTGATTAGTGGATTTTTGGGAGTGGTGATCTTAAAATCACCCAGTGGAGTTTTTGCCTTGTGAGATTTTCTTCATTTATCAACAAATCACTGTGTCAAATTTATTTTCCACTACATTTAGTATTTTTGGTGATTTTTTGGTGCCTTCACAATTTGCATGCAATTGAACCTAATTAATCAACTTGAGTAATTGAATTAATTAAATGAGGTCAAGCTATCTTAATTGAACAAGTGGTATCAGAGTGGGCACACTCTGATTAGATTTTAATCTTTGATGTGTAATCCATTGACCCCTATTGTCATGAAATCAATTTGCATGAAAAGATCTTTTTCTTCTAATATCTCTTGCGTTTCCAAACCTTTATATGCTTAAATTTTTCAGAACATGAAAGTATAAATGTTATTTAAAAGCTCTATTGATGATTATTGAAATAGGTCTACTTGTGAGTAGAAGAAAACTAGACTATCTCAAATTGTTCCATTACAAGGGCATATGCCTAAAAAGATAAAGGCAAGGGTAAAATCATGTGGCTATCAAATCAAAAAAAAAAAAAAAAAATACCATACTTGATGACTTAACAAATACGCACAAAGTATTCTTCATGAGGCACTCAGTATTCAAAGTTATGAACACCTGTCTATGATATCTTGATAGTGGTTGCTCAAGATACATGACTGGAGACCGCATTCTCTCAAAGAATTTGAATCCAAGAGAGGTGGCAATGTCACCTTTGGTGATGGAATAAAATCTAAAATAAAGGGAAAGAGAATCATCTCTTTACCAGGACTACTGGATATTACAAATGTGTTGCATGTGGAAGGGCTGAGTGTCACGCCCCACCCCCGTGTGCACGATATTATCCACTTTAGGCAGCCTGAAGGCTTTCTTAGTCCCACAAGGTTTTATTATTCTTGCATGCGCACACAGACTCACACAGGAAAAGGCCTCATACACAACAAGGGAGGGCACCCGTTATGAACTAGGCTCTAGATGCTCACTTAAGCGATGTGGGACTCTTGGCACCTAGTGCCTCAAAAATGCAAGTTTCATGATAATGAATATTTTACAAAACAAGTTATAATTTGGGAACTTCCATGAAAATCCAGCAAATCCATTTTTCTTAATAAAATGACAAGAATGATTAAAAGAATGTAGCACCAAGCTTTTTCAAAGTATTCCAACATGAAACTATGTACTATTTACTGTGATCTATCAAAACACCCTTTTAAAACCTGAAAATCGAACCCAAGGCCACATGACAAGCCGCCTTAAAGATGTTAGGTATGCCATAAAGACATCAAGTTATACCACGAAGACATTAATTATGCCACAAAGACATCAATCTGCCACAAAGACGGGGTGCCAAGATACTAATGTCACAAAGACTACGACATCTAGTGGGTTAATCACCAGGTAATCACATGTCACGACCCAAGGGTAAAAACATGAGGAGCTCACAGTTTACATGAAATCAAAACACAATTCAATTTCAAGTAGTTTCACAAAAACCCTTGAAATACCCAATATATTCACAGGGTTCTCAAATTTTCCAAAATCATTTCTTGTCAATAACATTTTCTATTATTGAAAGTGAAACTTGCATTTCCCCCACCCCATTAATTATGCTACTTTCTGGGTTTTGTCTCATCTCATTATTTTATAAACTTTTTAGAGTATGCAACAATATTTTGAGACATCTTTTTGGTGGCTAACAATAGTTAGAATAACTACTGATGGAGGTTGAACTTTTGTAATTGAGATATTAGATGATGTACATCTTAGAATAGGCTTGACTCATTCTTTTGTATATTATAGTGATTGTGACTTTATTCCCACTAATGGGACAAGCTGATTGATAGGCCACAATCTGAATGACCCCTTGTGATTAAACCAATTAATTAATTAGTCAAGTTATTAATTAATCAATTTATCATGCAAATATGTGAAAGCACAAACAAATCACCAAATAACTAAGTATGCAGCGGAAATTAAATGATATAGTGATTTGTTTACAAATGGGAAAAAACCTCACGGCAAAAACCCCACCGGGTGATTTTCAGGTCACCACTCCCGAAACTCCACTATTATCAAATCAAGCAGTTACAAGTAAAGGAATCCCAAGTACCTAACAACCTACAGTTGAACCCTTACCCCAATACCCAATTGGACTTGATCTGTAGCGACAGTTTCCACCTTTGATGCACGGCTCCCAAGTACGTGACTAACCAATGCGCGGATCCAAGTACGCGACTTCAGAACACCAACTAAGGAAGAAAGGTTGGCTACAAAGTTCTTCAGTTCATCCTACACGATGAAGATCAGGAAGATGCTTGATCACAAAATCCTATGGTGCAAATACATAGCAACTTCTTCAGAGAAGATGAACTAGGTTAAGAACTTCGTCTTTTGATCACAATTTGCTTGAACAGAGACTGCTCAATGAGTTTGCAATTTGTGTCACACTTGATGGCTCTTAAAACAATCATTTTATATGTTTAAGGTTTGGAGAAAAGAAGGCCCAAAAACATATTCACGGATCCCAAGAAAATCAGATCAAAAAATCTGAATTTTTAAATCTCGACAGATAGTAGGTGTCGAGGTAGCTATCGAGCAGGTGTCGAGCTTTAATGAAATTGCACTTCAGCTTGCTTTTTCTTGGATAGACTTGATAACTTCAACACTTGATCTTGAAACCTTGTTTCTTGAAGTATTAAAAACACCTAGAACTACCCAATTACAAGTAGAGTGCATTTTGTCAAAGAATTAGCTAATTTACATAAATAAGTGACATATGTTCTTAATCAGAGAGAACACGTATGTCCTAACAATCTCCCCCTTTGGCAATCCGTAACAAAACCACAACAAGCAAATGAACATATGAGAGAAGTCATAAATCACTAAACTCATATTCACTTGTTGAATACAATAAAATCTATCCTAACACAAACTTTTGAAAAACTTTGCAAGAAAAGAGTTTATGGCAAGTAGACTTTGACAACCTGTATTTCTGAAACACTTTAAACAAAACTCATCAAGGCATCTTGTGTGAAACAGAAATAATAGATTGCATACAAATATAAAAAACATGTGTATAAAGATAGAGAAGAAACAACACATGAAGAGAGAGGAGAAAGGATGTCAAAATCTATCCTAACACAAACATACATCCACATATATAAAGAAGTATAAGTGTAATGTATGTAAAAATGGTCAAAGGACCTCATATACAAGATCAATGTATCTAAAGAATAGAAAAGAAAAGATACATAAAAACCTCACTACATCCCTCAAGAATATCAACACTCCCTCTATCAAAATGTCCTATACTAACTCTCCCCCTAAGATAACTACTCTCATAACCCAAAACTACTCCATCTTTTTGTCACGAGTGACAAAGGGTAAAGTGTCATGTAGACATCTCATCAGTAGAGCTAGCGTCTCCATCATCATCATCCTCAGAATCGGAAGCTGCTGGAGTAAGTGGTGAAGGAGCAGCCTCTGGAGCAAAACCACCCATAGTCGCCTGCCGTCATGCAATATGACAAACACGAACATTCACCTGATACAACTCAACAGAGAGTGTATCAAGGCGAGTGTCCATGCGCTGCAGCTACGCCATAATGTCTCCTAGAGTTACATCGTCTGTAGAGGAAGAAGGAATGGATGTAGATGGAGCTGATCTGGATGAAGCAGATCTAGACGGAGCCGAACGAGAGGGAGGAGTGGAATCTGTTTGTCACGACCTAAACTGAGTCTCACTACGTTTTACGGTAGCGGCATCTATGGTAGATATGTGTGTGAAATGGTCGGACACAGGAAAGGGAACGGAAAAATGGCTTAAGATCATCATGATAGTGAAAGGAAAGATGAACTTATCACGGGACGCCGAATCAAGATGAACATCTATGATAGAAAGAATAAAGTGAGAGGGAAAATCTATAGTGAGATGCTCAAGAAGAGATAACAAAAATTGAGCACAAGGCTCTGTGATAGAGTTGTAGTGAGAGAGAGGATGGAGTACAAATGTCATCACCATGTTTAGGAATCTAGGACCTTTAGCAAAAGGCCTACATGATGTGTACTGATGCTCACTCCAATCAGCAGGGCGCTAACAAAAGGCAGAGATGAGTTCATCGTTGGACACAATCCTTAAACGCTCACAAGAAGGATAGTAAAAAAACTCTATCCTAGGAACCTTAAGCACATCCACAACTAGCTGCAATGTGACAGGAATGCGCGTACCTTGAACGCGAGTGAAAAAGAAAGGTACTGAACGATCTATCCCTTACATTTTGGAGTAAAACTCCTGAATCAGCACAAGAGGACAAATGATCGGGATGTCACACAGTGACCCCCATCCCCTACTGTGAATGACAAAGGGAAGGTCAGTGTCAGCGAAGTCTGCCAAAATGACTTGGCATTCCCAATGAACACCTCGTCGACCAAAGTTCTCCGTAAATGCCTTGTGGGCATCTCCATCATGGAACCAAAGGTAAGAGGAGCAAAGTCAAAAGAAGAGGAAGCTCTAGAACACAAAGGGTTCCAAGCAAGAATGGATTTACATTTGGGTGCCATAGACACTACTAACGTAAAAGAATGAGAAAGAGATAGAGAGGAAGACAAACAGAAAAGTCCTAACACAGTTCAAAATAGAGTAAATATGATGAACAAAAAGAACGTATGCATGGAAATGCATGAGCATATGACATGCAAAGCAAAAGACATCATGGGCTCAGCCCAATCCAATCCTACCAGCACACAGTATAAAGCACACATCTAAATGCATGTAAATGTGATTCTAATGTACATGGAATGCAATGTATGTCATTTTGAAAGCATTTAAATGAAAACCCAACCCAAAATTTCAATAAAAACTCATCAATTTTGAAAAACCCCAAAAATTTCAAAAAAATCCCAAAACCTAGGTTTCAAAACATGCAATGCATGAAAAAGAAAGGGAAAAATGCACTTACCAAGTGATTGAAACCAAGGGAAGACCGAAATGGAAGAGGGTTTGAAGATTTGAGTGAGAAAAGGGAGTTTGGGGGGTGAACAGCCACGGACAGATCAAGAGAAATTGAGGGAATGAAGTCTGAATCGTGAAAATTTCTTAAATAGACACTTCAGTAAATCTCGACAGCTGAGGTGTCGAGAGGTATCAAGGAAGCTGTCGAGGAGGTATCGAGAGAAATGGCCTTGGACAGATAGAGGTATTGAGAGGTATCGAGGTGCAAGATCAAATTTCAAAGATCAGAAGCTTGATCGATCAACAAAGTGTCGAGGATGTGTCGAGGAGACAGAAACTTTCTCGATCGATCCATCAGGTGTCGGAGAGGTGTCGAGATTGCGATAAGAAAAAGGCTTGAGAAACTCGACAGATGACCAGGTATCGAGGAGGTGTCGAGGAGGTGTCAAGCAAGCAGTTAAAAGCAGTTTTTCGATAAGAGAAAAACACAGACACGAATGCAATTCATCATACACCTCAACCAATGATCCACTCAACATATAAAGCTCTCAAAATCATCTCTTAACAAGAATTTAAGCACATGGATCCTCGAAAACACACACACACACTAAACAAGTCTAACCAATTTTATTTTTCAAAAACAAGTTAAGACAGTTTAGTGAGCAAACATTAGCACATGTAGAACCTTTGTGATGGCCAAATCACATTGTACCTGCACATGTATCAAAAGTAGTAAAGAATATTGCGTATTGTGTGTGAAAAATATCGCAAGATTGCATATGTGTATACATGTTATGACGATTTGAGATATGAAAAAATAACTTTAACTCACACACAATCATAACTATTTGATGGGGACTATCACCTTCAAGGTACATCCTATAACTCCTACATCTCCTAGAATATATGCCTGCAACTATAAATAAAGCATTTTTTATTTTTTTGTTTTTTATTTTTTTTGCATATTTTCTTTTATTTTAGCATACCATACATGGGCATATAAAAGAGAGAGAAAAAATACCCAAGATGTTAAGCATTTGACATCGCACTTTTGCTATGCCGAAACATACGAATGTCTTTGACACTACACTTTTGCTATGCCGAAGCATACACGTGTCTTTTATGATTGGCGAGAAACAGTGGTGAGATGGTTATTTATACCTTTCTCTTAGGATTTTTTGGTCCTACCCGTCAAAAAGAATGATATGAGTGTTAAGCTTTAAGAGATAACTTAATCTTACTCATCACAAACAAGAGCCACAAAGCTCACTTGCTTAGTTGTGCATAGAGATGCTCATCTAAGCTACAAGAGATACAAAGTTTAGAAACTTTGTTTCAATGGCCATCCAAGGACCAAGGTACACAAGTACCAAAGTACACAAAACACACACTATTTTTGTATTTTTCTGATTTTTCATTTTTTTTTTTAAACAAAAAATAAAACTGAAAGTAAACACACAAAACATGTTAAACAAAGCAAAGCATAAAACTAGATGCAAATGCATGAGGAAAAAGAATAAGAGAAGGAGATCAATCCATGGAGATGACACCAATGTTTTGACGAAGGAATTCAAAACGTTTGCTATCAAGAGGTTTGGTGAACAAGTCAGCCTTCTGATCATCAGTGTGGATAAACTTAAGAGTGAGAGTACCATTTTCAACAAGCTCCCTGATAAAGTGATGTCGAATCTCTATGTGTTTGGTTCGAGAATGCTGAACAGGGTTTTTAGTGATATTTATGGCACTGGTATTGTCACAATAAATTGTGAGATGCTCTTGACAAATATCATAATCATGAAGGAGTTTTTGCATATAGAGGAGTTGGGTGCAGCAGCTACCGGCAGCAATGTATTCAACTTCTGCAATGGATGACAAGATGGAGTTCTTCTTTTTGCTCATCCAATAGATAAGATTGTTACCCACATAAAAACAACCCCCCAAAGTACTCTTTCTATCATCAGCATTACCAGTCCAATCAGCATCAAAGTACCCAGCTAAAACACCATTAGTGTCTTTGCTATACCACACACCAAACTCAGTAGTGGTTTTAACATACTTAATAATTCTTTTTAAAGCAGTCATGTGGGATCCCTTGGGATTAGCCTGATATCTAGCACACACTTTAACACTGTAACTAATGTCAGGTCTACTAGCAGTAAGGTAAAGAAGACTACCTATCATGCTTCTATAAAGAGAGGGGCCAACACTCTTGCGTAACAAGTTTACAGTGAGTTTAAGATTTGGGCTCATAGGGGTTCTAACAGAACTAGCAGATTCCAAGCCAAACTTTTTCACAAGATTCTTAACATATTTAGATTGAGAAAGGAATAAAACTGAATCTTGTTGGCGAATCTGTAGTCCTAGGAAGTGAGTCAGCTCTCCAATCATGCTCATCTCGAACTCGGCTTGCATGAATTTTGAGAAGCCATGAGCAAGTTCATCCTTGGTCGACCCGAAGACGATATCATCAACATAGACTTGAGTAACTATCAACTCACCATCTTCCTTTTTAACAAAGAGAGTTTGATCAGCCTTTCCTCTTGTAAACCCATGTGACACCAGATATTGTGTGAGTCTATCATACCATGCTCTAGGAGCTTGCTTCAACCCATAAAGTGCCTTTTTAAAGTATAGCACATGATCCAGAAAGTGTGGATCAATGAACCCTTTTGGTTGAGCCACATAGACATCCTCTTTGAGTAACCCATTCAAGAAAGTAGTCTTTACATCCATCTGATAGAGTTTGAATTTCAACTGACATGCCAGGGCAAGCAGAATTCTGATTGACTCCATTCGGGCAACTGGTGCAAATGTTTCATCATAGTCTACTCCTTCCATTTGTGAGTATCCTTAAGCCACAAGTCGAGCCTTGTTGAGAATCACATTGCCTTCTTCATCAGTCTTGTTGCGGAATATCCACTTTGTACCGATGATGTGCTCACCTTCTGGTCTAGGTACTAGAGTCCAAACATCATTCCTCTGAAACTGAAGTAGTTCATCATGCATTTCTTCGACCCAACTTTCATCTTGTAGTGCTTCCTCAACTTTCTTAGGTTCAACCTGTGACAAATAATAAGAATAACACACAAAGTTAGCAACACATTTATTAACTGTACGTTTCCTTAATGTGAGCCCATTCATGTTTCCCACAATAACTTCAGGATGATGATTTAATTTGATTCTAGAGGAGGGTCCTTTTTCTTCATGAGACTCAGAATCTAGTGAAGTAGGAGCATCCACAGAGTCTTCTACAATATTAGGAGTACTTGGGGACACAGGCTCTGGTTCAACAATATCTTGAACTTCCCTAGGCTTAGGAAGAAGAATTTTTTTGGAGAGTTCCTCAATGCTTTTCTCAAAAATGGATTCAAAAGACTCATCAATGACCACATTTACTGTTTCTATTACCTTCAGAGTTCTCTTGTTGTATACCCGATAGGCCTTGCTTGTGGATGAATATCCCAAAAATATGCTTTCATCGCTTCGAGAGTCAAACTTTCCCACATTCTCTCTATCCTTAAGGATAAAGTAAGTGCTTCCAAATATCCTGAAATACTTCACATTTGGCTTTCTTCCTTTCCATAATTCATAGGGAGTCTTTTTGGTACCAGGTCTGAAGTATACCCTATTAACCGTATGACAAGCAGTGTTTACGGCTTCTTCCCATAATTTTTGAGCCACATCTTTGTTATGCAACATGGCTCTGGCCATCTCTTGAATAACCCTATTCTCTCTTGAATAACCATTCTGCTAAGGCGTAATAGGAGCAGAGAACTCTTAAGATATGCCTGATCTTGTGCAAAAAGACTCCATGTATGAATTCTCGAATTCTTTACCATGGTCACTTCGAATTCGATCAATCTTTAAGCTATTTTCATTTTGCAATCTTGTACACAAAGACTCAATGTGCTCAGGAGCATCAGACTTGGATCGAAGTCAGATGACCCAAGTGTATCTAGTGAAGTCGTCTACCACAACCATGATGTATCTCTTACCACCAAGAGACTCGATTCTGGTTGGACCCATAAGATCTAAATGCAAAAGCTCCAATGATCTGGAGGTAGCTGAAGTCTAAGTGCCCGGATGCTTAGCTTTTATTTGTTTCCCAAGCTGACATGGTCCACAAACCACATTGCTCATTCTGCTAAGGTTTGGTATCCCCAAGACTGATTCATGTTTAGATACAATGGATAGATGCTTGTAACTAGCATGTCCCATTCGTTGATGCCATAGATCTTCATTAGGCAAACGAATGCTATTGCACACTATATCGGCATCAAGAACCAATCCATAGCAGTTGTCCAGAGTGCGAAACCCACTAATAAGCTTCTTTCTAGACTCATCCATGACAAGACACTTTACCTTTGAGAATAGCACCATGAAGTCTTGATCACATATTTGACCTATGCTCAATAGGTTCACCCTTAAACCTTCTACAAAAAGAACATTTGCAATGTCTGGCAGTCCTGGTAGAGATATGATCCCTTTCCCTTTAATTTGTGACTTGCTTCCATCACTAGAAGTCACATTACCACCTTTTTTAGGCTCAAAGATCTTGAAGAGAGATCGATCTCCAATCATGTGTCTTGAGCAACCACTGTCAAGATACCATAGACATGTATCCATTACTTTGAATGTAGACTTCATCATGAAACACACTTCATGCTTGGATGACAAATCAGAATAAATGGTTCTTTCACTCAACTATTTTTGATGAGCTAAACCTTTAACTTTTACTCTTCTCAAACGAACTCCTTTGCACATTTTTATTCTGAGGCAGTCTAGTTTCTTCTTAGCCATACTGAGATCCTTTCCAATAGTCATTATAAAAGAATTCAAATAACTTTTAGACTTGTATTTTCTGAGACACTCAAACAAATAGTAATTAGAAAAACAAGATGTATTTGAAAACAAGGATCTCTTCAAACCGGTTATAACCATTACAGTAGGGGTCAATGGATCAACACAACAAAGATTAAACCTAATCAGAGTGTGCCTACTCTGATACCATTTGATAGGCCACAATCTGAATAACCCCTTGTGATTAAACTAATTAATTAATTAGCCAAGTTATTAATTAATCAATTTATCATGCAAATATGTGGAAGCATAAACAAATCACCAAATAACTAAATATGCAGCAGAAATTAAATGACACAGTGATTTGTTTACGAATGGGGAAAAACCTCGCGGCAAAAACCCCATCGAGTGATTTTCAGGTCACCACTCCCGAAACTCCACTATTATCAAATCAAGCGATTACAAGTAAAGGAATCCTAAGTACCTTACCAACCTACAGTTGAACCCTTACCCCAATACCCAATTGGACTTGATCTGTAGCGACAATTTCCACCTTTGATGAACATCTCCCAAGTACGTGACTAACCAATGCGCGAATCCCAGTACGCGACTTCAAAACACCAACTTAAGGAAGAAAGGTTGGCTACAAAGTTCTTCAGTTCATCTTACACGATAAAGATTAGGAAGATGCTTGGTCACAAAACCCTATGGTGCAAATACATAGCAACTTCTTTAGAAAAGATGAACTAGGTCAAGAACTTCGTCTTTTTATCACAATTTGCTTGAACGGAGATTGCCCAATGAGTTTGCAACTTGTGTCACACTTGACGGCTCTTAAAACAATCCTTTTATATGTTTAGGGTTTGGAGAAAAGAATGCCCAAAAACATATTCACGGATCCCAAGAAAGTCAGATCAGAAAATCTGAATTTTTAAATCTCGACAGATAGCAGGTGTCGAGGTAGCTATCAAGCAGGTGTCGAGCTTTAATGAAATTGCACTTCAGCTTGCTTTTTCTTGGACAGACATGATGACTTCAACACTTGACTTTGAAACCTTGTTTTTTGAAGTATTAAAAACACCTAGAACTACCCAATTACAAGTAGAGTGCGTTTTGTCAAAAGATTAGCCAATTTATATAAATAAGTGACATATGTTCTTAATCAGTGAGAACACGTATGTCCTAACACTGACAATATGTAATTATTTATTTAGACCTCTATTCTTTTGTGACTAATGGTCCTTATAATTATTGCTTAGAATTCTAACTTACTTTGAGAGTATATTCAATGGAATTATTATGATAATTCTTGATGTTGGTACTTGATATGATTTATGTGGATTAGATTGTCAAAAAGGAAAAATCTACAGGTACTTTGAGACGTCTTTCTCATTCTTTGGACCCTTTGGGGTTTGGGGCGTGACACTGAGTGTGAAGCTATTGAGCATTAGTCAAATTTGTGATCAAGACTTTATGGTGTTGTTCTCAACAGGGAAGTGTCTAGTTTTAAATGAGTTAGGTGAGCAACTCATAAATGGAATTGACACACTAGATAACTGCTATGGTTTAGTTCCTAATGCTGAGATTGCATGTAACAGCATTTGAATTGCAAATAAAGACTTATGGCACCAAAGGATAGGGCATGCTAGCTACAAACAACTATCAATTGTGTCCAAGAATTATACCATTCTAGGAATACCTAAACTCAGTAAGGTGACAAATGCTGTGTGTGGACCATGTCAACTTGGAAAACAAACAAAAGCTCAACACCATGCCACCTTGACCAGAGTCACAGCTAGACCTCTTGAGCTTCTTTATCTCGATCTTATGGGCCCAACAAGAATAGAATCTCTGGGAGGAAAGAAGTACATCATGGTAATGGTCAACGACTTTACTAGATTCACTTGGGTCATCTTGCTATGATCTAAGTTTGAAGCTCCTCATCACATTGAATCATTATGTAAAAAGGTGCAGAATGAAAAAGGATTGAAAGTTGATTGAATCCAAAGTGATCATGGCAAGGAATTTGAATTCTCTCAATTGGAGTCTTTCTGCATAAGTGCTAGCATAGCTCAAGAATTCTTAGCTCCTATTACCCCTTAACAAAATGGTGTTATAGAGAGAAATAATAGAGTCATTCAAGAAATGGCTAGAGCTATGTTACACAACAAGGATGTGGCCAAAGATCTATAGGGAGGAGCGATTAACATTGCATGTCACATTGTGAATCGAGTGTACAGACCAATTACAAAGAAGATTCCCTATGAACTATGGAAAGGAAGAAAACCAAATGTGAAATACTTTAGAATATTTGGTAGCACTTGTTTCATTCTAAAGGACAGAGAGAATAAGGGAAAGTTTGACACCTGAAGCAATGAAGTTGGATGCTCCTCCACCAATAAAGCTTTCAAGGTGCTGAACAAAAGGAATAGAAAGGTCATGGAAATTGTCAATGTTGTGATTGATGAAGTATCAACTTCAAAGTCTTTAAAAGCTGTTGAGCAAATGCCAAAGTCAATTCTGCCTTTATCTTTAAGGATTGACCATGAAGTAGGTGATCAAGATCCTTCTCCTCCTGTCTCACATATTGCTATACAAGTCCTAGAAGACTCTTCTACATTTCCTCAGCCTGAAGATCACTTGGAAAAAGAACCTTCATCCAAAATCAAACTAAATCATCCTCCAGATATGATCATGGGAAACATGAATGAACTAACCTTAAGAAAGCGTACAGTTGATAAATATGTGGCTAACTTTGTTTCTTATTCATGTTATTTGTCTTGCTCTTCAAGATTAAAGTTGGGTTAAAGCCATGCATGATGAACTTCATCAATTTCAAAGGAATGATGTCTAGACACTAGTACCTAGGCCAAAGGGAGTGAACATAGTTGGCACAAAATGGATATTCTGCAACAAGACTAATGAGGAAGGAAATGTCATTCACAACAAAGCAAGACTTGTGGCCCAAGGATACAGTCAAGTATAAGGAGTGGACTTTGATGAAACTTTTGCTTCTGTTACTCACATTGAATCCATAAGAGTCTTACTTGCTTTGGCCTATCACTTGAAGTTCCAGTTATATCAAATGGATCTGAAGTGTGTTTTTCTGAATGGTTTTCTCAAAGAGGAAGTCTATGTAGCTCAGCCCAATGTAATTTATCTTAAAAGGCACTTTATGGATTAAAACAGGCACAAAGAGCAAGGTATGGTCGCCTTATTGAATATTTGGTGTCAAATGGCTTCACAAGAAGACAAGCTGATCAAACCTTGTTCATTAAGAAAGTTGATGGAGAACTAGTCATAACTCAAGTGTATGTAGATGGCAGCATCTTTGGATATACAAAAGATGACTAGGCTCACTCCTTCTCAAGTATGATGCAAATTGAATTCAAGATGAGCATGATTGGAGAATTGAACTACTACCTTGGATTGTAGATTCATCAAAGTGCCTAAGGTATTTTAATCTCTCAATCCAAATATGTTAAAAATCTTATGAAAAAGTTTGGTTTAGAGTCTGCTAGCTCTGTTAGAACACCTATGAGTCCAAATGTTAAATTCATTGGTGACTTGTTAGGAAAGAGTGTTGATCCCTCATTATATTGAAAAGTGATAGGTAGTCTTTTTCACCTTACTGCTATTAGGCCTGACATTAGCTACAGTGTGGGAGTGTGTCCTAAATATCATGCTAATCCCAAAGAATCTCACATTACTGCAGTAAAATGTATTATCAAATATGTTAAGACCACCAATAACTTTGGACTATGGTATGATAAACACACTAATGATGTCTTAGCTAGATATTCTGGTGCGGACTGGGCGGGGAATGCTAATGACCGAAAAAGTACTTCTGGCGGGTGTTTTTACTAGCATAATAACCTTTTTTCATGGATGAGCAAAAAACAAAACTCCATATCTCTCTTCATTGTTAAGGCTGAATATATTTCTTTTGGTAGCTATTGTACCCAACTTCTTTGGATGCTAAAACTCCCTCTTGATTATGGTATTTTTCAAAAGCATCTCACTATATATTGTGACAATTCCAGTGCCATCAACATCTCTAAAAATCCTTTTCAACATTCTCGAACTAAACACATTGAGATTCAACATCACTTCATTCGTGAGTTGGTTGAAGATGGTAATCACCCTTGAATTCATTCACACTGATGATCAAATGGCTAATTTGTTCACCAAGGCTCTAGATGGTAGACACTTTGAATTACGTCAAAATATTCGTGTTAAATCCATGGATCTCTCTCTCTCTCTCTCTCTCTCTCTCTCTCTCTCTCTCTCTCTCTCTCTCTCTCTTCTTCTTCATCCATATGCATCTAGCTTTTATGCTTTCTTTTTATATGCTTGCGTTGTTTGTTTTTGTTTGGTTTGCTTTAATAAAATAAAATAAAAAATAGAAAAATATAAAAATAATGTGTATTTGTGTGTATTGGTACTTGTGTACCTTGGATGGTCTTTGAAACAAAAGTTCTCAACTTTGTATCTCTTGTAGCTTAGATGAACATCTTCATACACAATTAAGCAATGTGAGTTTTGCAACTCTATTATGTGATTTGCATGATTTGGTTGATCTCTTATCTTTCATATCTTAAATCACTCTTTTTGACTAGAATGACTAGAAAATTATAAGAGAAAGGCATAAATAACCATCTCACCACAAAAACTTATCAATCATAATACATCTGTGTGCAATTCATAAAAGTTGTGCTCGGTAAGGTGTAGTACTTACACAGCAAAATCAAGATGTTCAAGCTTACATAATTGGGTATTTTCTTTTGTCTCTCCTATACACCCATGCATGATATGCTTAAAAGAAAATATGCAAAGAATATGAAAAGTAAAAAAGAATCAAAATGCATTTAATATGGTTGCAAGCGTGTTTCAAGGAGATGTGAGAGTTATATGATGTACCTCGAAGGTGATGGTCCCCATCAAACAATTACGATTATGTGTGAAAGCATTTGATCCTCCTATATCATTATTTTTCATATAATGATTTACTTATACTCTCTTGCAAAATTTTCACACATAACATGCATACTTTTTGCTACTCTTGATACTATTGTATAGGTACAATGTGATTTAGCCATCACAAGGGATACATGTGGTAGAGTATGCTCTCTAAACTGTCTCAAATGTTTTTACAGTAAAATTGGTTAGACTTTTTTAGTGTGTTTTTTTTATCTAGGAATGTTTTGCATCTAGATTTGAGGATGTGTTTTTATGCTTAACTTGCTCTTTGATTGCTTGTTTTTGTATCTATCTTGACTGCATTCATCTTATGCTACTTCTCTTCCTTGAAAACTCCCTTTTAGACAACTGCTCAATACCTCCTCGACATGCATCTTCTATCGAGATTTCTAGGTTGTTCTCAATACATCTCGATAGATGGCCCGATCCAATGAGCCAATTCTTTGGAGTCTTTGTCTGCTCGATACCTCCTCAATCTATGAAGATATTTTTGCCGTCGATACCTCTTCAATCTATTGAGATTTTGTTCTCAATAAATGCTCGATACCTTCTTGATCTATTAAGCTGCATTTTCTATATTTATATCTAAGGTTCGACTCGATTTTGCTCAAAATCAAATATCTCGATCTCTGTCTCTTCTCTCTCAATCCAAACCCTTTATTTTCTTCAAAAACCTTCTCCCACTCAAGATTTTAGCCTAATCCAAGCCTCAATCCCTCAGTAAGTGTTCTAAATCTCCCTTTTTCTCCTTCCTCATGTATTTTTGTGACCTAGGTTTTTGTTGTTGGGAAAATTTTGGGGTTTTTGAGTTTTTATGAAAAAATTTTAGTTGGATTTTGTTAATATGATCTCACATGTTCATGCATTGCATTCTATGTTCATTATAACAATGTTTCATGCATTCTAGGATTGTGTGACTAATTATATCTTGTGAGTGCTATTAGTTTGGATTGGGATTTTTCCCATGATAAAATTTCTTTAGCACGTAACATGCTCATGAATTATCATGCATTGCATGTTGTCTTTCTTCTTCTTTCCTGTGCCTTATGTTCTTGTTGTGTTCTTTGTGTCTCTTCTTTCTCTCTCTCTTATTAGTCTTTTTCTCATGACACCCAAAAAGTTTGTCCCTTCTAAGAACCCGATAAGATGTCATGGTTCCTCTTCCTCTTCTTTTGCTCCTTTCCCTCCTAATTCTGTTCAGTTTCATGATGAGAAGGCACGAGCTAACTTCTTTGAGAACTTTTCTAATCGAGAGATTGATTCAAAACGTTAGGTCATTCTGTATGACTTTCCAAACATTCCTCTACCTGGTGCATTTAGCTCTTAAGGATGGGCTTCTCTATGTGAGAAACCCTGAAGGTGTCTCGACATGTTCATACAAGAGTTTTACTCCAACATGCATTCCATCAATACTTATGTACCTTGGTTTACTACAATATTCTGAGGTACACGTATTGTACTTACTTCGAAGCTCATTTTCAAGGTACTAGTGTCCCTAGGGTGGATCATCCGAATTATCCTAGTCATTGGCATCTCTCTTCTATCTCTAGAGACAAGTTGGCCCCATTATTTTTTAAGAAGGCCATGTTATGGGAGGTACCCTAAATTTCTCCACAGCCAAGTTTGCTAAAGGTCCAAGGATTCTTAATATGGTGATGACCTTTACACTCACTCCATGGTCACACTATAACACCATCACTGAGCCTCTTGCTCATTTCCTTCTTTATCTAATGGAAAATCTTTCTATAGATTTTCCCTCACACATGATAGTATCTATTATAGATTGCTGTTAAGACACAACTAAAAGTGATAAGCTCATCTTTCCTTCAGCCATCACACGCTTCCTCACATACATGCACATCACCATTCCTCCCTTTCCTCCCTTCCATGTCATAGGTACCATAAACAAGGAGTCTATCCAAAGTAGTGCAGCGTAGCTAGCTGCAAAGTGACCTCTCATGGAAATGACGGATACAACCCTACCCCTCAACCGTCCTCTACATCTGCCCCTTCTTCCTCCTTTAAGGTGGATGTCTCTCTTGCTGACATCATAGATTAGGTTCAGCACATACGTGCTGATTATGGTAGTCGTCTTGACCATCTGTCTGATGAGATGTGTCAAAGAAAACCAAAATCGGTCACATTGCTGATCGCTAGTCTCGCCTTGGTGGTTTCACGCCCTTACCTTCACCAAAGTCTATTGAAGGGTCCTCTTCTAGTAGAGATGATGATGATGATGATGATGATAGTTCTAGCTCTTCTTATGATGACAAGATGACAACCTCTCAATGATGCACTCGTTGTCACTCATGACAAAAAGAGGGAGTAGTTTTGTATATGAGAGTAGTCATTATGTTAGGGGGAGAGCTAGCATAGTATATACTAAATAAGGGGAGATTTCTTTGAGGGATGTAGTGAGGTTTTGGTGTATCATTTTCTCACTTCATGTATCGCAATCTTGTGACCATTTTTTTTTTACATACATTGTATTCTTGATATATATATATATGTGTGTGTGTGTGTGTGTGTGTGTGTGTGTGTGTGATGATGTATTTTTTTTTTTTTCTTCACCCTTGTCTCACATGTGTGGTTTCTTCTCTCTCTTTGTACACATGTTTCTTTTTGCATACAACTTGTCTATGTTTCACACTTGATGCCTTAATGAATCTTGTTTAAAGTGTTTCAGTTAAAACAGGTTGCAAGTCTACCATACCACGATCTCTCTTCTTGCAAAGTTTTTCAAGACTTCGTAGTAGGGTTAGACTTATGTAGTTTTGTAAGTTATGGATTGTTCAGTTAGATTTCTCTCATAGTTGTTGTTTGTGGTTTTGTCATGGATTGCCAAAAGGGGAGATTGTTAAGGTCATATGTTTTGTAATTGGCTAATCTTTTGACAAAATGCATTTTACTTATAATTGGGTAGATCTAAGATATGTTTAGTACTTTAAGAAACATGTTGTTTATGTTGTTTAAGTCATGTATTAAAGACATGAAGATTGATCCAAGAAACAAGTGAAGAAAAAGTCTCGACAGACAGCTCGACAAATACCTGCTATTAAGACTTAATCTAAGGCTTGATAGATAGCTCGACAGCAGCCCAATCTATCAAGAAATACTATTTCAAAATTTCCAGATCTAAAATCTGGCCCAAGCTTTTGTATTTGTTTAGGGTTTCTTTTCTTACAACCTTAGACATATATAAGGCTTATTTTAAGAGCCGTCACTCATGGATACAAAGACCAAGAGACTTATTTTCTCTATGAGAAATTACTGTGTTTGTAAATCATAGGATTTTGTAACCAAGTGCTTTCAGATCTTCATTGCTGATAAAGTAAAGAACTTTGTAGCCAACAACATCTATTCAAGTTTCTATAGTTAGTCACGTATCGGAATCCATGCAAAGGGTTAGTCACAAATTAAAGGTTTGTGCATCAAGGGAAAGAAGGCTACTACAAGATCAAGTCCAATTGGGTATTGGAGTGAAAGTTCAACTGTAAGTTGGTATTTCGAGATAGGCTAGGGTAGTTGGTAAGATTCCTTATACTTGTAACCGCTTGATTGTTGATTAGTGGAATCTTGGGAGTGGTGACCTTAAAATCACCTAGTGGGGTTTTTGGCTTGTGAGGTTTTCCCCCATTTGTTAACAAATCACCATGTCAAATTTATTTTCCACTGCATTTAGTAGAGGAGTGACTCTTACTCATTTGAAGTGACATCATTGAGATTGGTCATTAACGAAGTAAGATAGTTCCTTCTTTTAGTAGACCCAAACCTTTAAGAACCATGATCTTCATGACAAGACTACAAAAGGGAAGACACATTTATGTAGCTAATCATCCTGTTGTTTTCCCCATGGTCTAAAAAATGTGAGCACAAAAGTTAATTTGAGCTCCTTTGATCAAATCACACAAAAACTGTGCTCTTCCAAGATTGATGAAACCAGTGTTGGATAGAGGATATAGGTTGGAAAACATGATCAATGTGAAATTCTTCAATTCCGGTTCAAACTTTGCAGTACCAATGGAAGTGCCTTTGGAGGAGACCTCATGATCAGCTCCTAGAATGTTAATAATCTCTATCACTAGAGCTAGTCTATCATCATACGGTGAAATGTCCACATTCACCAGATGATTAATGTGAAGAATCTTCGCAAGATAATCTGGAATGATGATAAAATCCTTTCCTCGAACCCAACACTTCAACTCAGCTCCGGTGAACCAAGCGTTCGAGTAGAACTCTTTGGCCAATTCATCAATGGGATCCTCAAAGTTTCCAAACAGGTTTGCCCAATCTTTCTCTGCTAATATCTTAAGGATGAAGGTGGCTCCCAAGGTGTCAAACCGTACAACCCTTTCCACCATAGTAGGTGCACTCTTAAAGATGTTGGAGAAATACTGAAAATCCAAGAAAGTCTTAAATCTCTTATTGTCAAAATCATCGGACGAATGATGGGTACTCTTTGATACATGGGATGATGTGAGGCCAATCACTTGTTCTTTGTCACGAGAGGAACGACGATACAACTGCAGAAAGAACAACCACACAAAGAAACAAAGGCAAATACAAACAAGGAAACAAACTTGATTAGATACAAGTTATCCATAAAAAGGGACAAGAAGTCCTAAAAAGCATAAACACAAATAGACAAAGTCACAAGTCCATGTTTTAAGTGCTAAAAGTCTAACAAGACTTGCCTAGCATGAGTGAAATGCAAAGTATGTCAAGTGATCAAGTGTGCATGTGATGTGCATGTGAGATGCATGAGCAATTCATGACAAGGCACTCATGTGGAAAAGTGTGTGAAACACATAATCAATGTTTAAAACATGTTAAGAATGTAAAAACATAGTAATCCCCAAAATTTGATACTCATCGGAGTCCAAAACAACAAGAAAATGTCATTTAGGCATTTCATCAAACACTTGGAGTACATACAAACCACTAACATGTAAAACAATGCATAAACATGTTGAAATCTTGCCTAAATACATGTTAAAATTGCCACTTAGGGCCAAAACAAACACAATGGGACACAGCACAATCAAGAAAATTTTATAAAAAAAAAATTGCAAGAAAACTAAGTTTTCCCATCCCCTTTCAAAAATAACCCAACCCTAGAAATCTTAGAATCTAAGACTTAATCTAAGGAATCAAAAGTGAAAAGGTATTAAAACATACCTTGGATGAGTTTTAGGAAGGATTGATCATAAGTTTTGGGTGAGATTTTGAGTGAAAAAGTTTTTTGGGTTGAGAGAGGCACGAAGGAGGCAAAAAGAGATATTTAAAAAACTGTCACTATTTGGCCTTTAAATACTTCAAAACCGCTCATTTTACGAGTAAGCTTCTAGAGAAGTTACTCACGAAATGGCCTCTGAAGTGTATTAACAAATTTCGCGGGTAGCTTCTACTTGTAAAGCAATCGCAAAACTCTCTATGTAAATTTCAGAAAATACTAAAATTGGCTTCCTCATTTTCGCAGGTAGCTTCTTACTCGTAGCTTACTCGCAAAAATGCTTTTGAAAGAGGTTTTCAACAAAAATGAAATGGATTGTTTAAAAAAAAAAAAAAACACACACACACACACACACACACAAAATACATAAAAACGCTTTCAAAAATATATGAAATACTCAAAAATATTTTTAGGTTTGATAATCAATGAATTAAGTATACACATCACATTTAAACATGTATAATCACACTGTAAAGTTGTTATTTACAACTATGTGTTTTTTTTGCTTATATTCCGTGCTAAATTTGATTATAGTTTTATTCAATCGTTTGTACCCTGTATTTATTGTGGAATTTCATTGTAAGGGTTGTGTGATAGAGAGAGTGGTGTAAAGACTCAAGCATTTGAAGACTGAAGAACTTTTCACGGGTGGCTCGTGACTTAGTATCCCGCGAAGTATCTCATGTGCCTTGCACATGCTGGAATGCAAAGAGTCAGGCCAAATGGAGACAGTTGTGTCTCGCGAGTATCTCGTGGGTAAGGCCTTCCCACAAGACACCTGCGAGACATTCTGTTCTGCCAGCCTGTCCAATTTGATACACACTTTTTGTGCCTACACTATTTATATTCACATTACCCACAAATGTTGAGGAGTGCTTCTAAGAGAAAACCCTAGCCAAAAACCTTGAGAGTTAGAGATTGTTATACCCATAATCCTCTTCACATTTGTTTTGGGAATTTCCTTAACTATTACCTCTCCTTTTCCATACCATTGAGAGGTTGATAGCCCAAACACTTACCACACCCTTACAGAGTGTCAAGTAAAGTTTTGGTGCTGCTGGGAAGCATTGGAAGAAGACAAGGATGGTAGATGCAACATGGAGCTTGTTGCGGGATCCAGAGAGCTAAACAAAACACGATTCCGAGAAGCCTTGTTAGAGTAAGAGCTTAGAGGGTTTAGGTATAGAGGTAGATTAGGCTTGGAGGGTCTCTTACTCACCCATGTATCCCAACTTATTGTCTAGTGGATCAATTTTCGCTTGGAGGGCGGCAAAGAGGTTTTTCACCGAGTTCTTCGATTTCTTCTTCGATAACATGTCTCGGTGTTATCTGTGTTTACATTTCTCTTCCCTACTCTTGTTCATTTCATTTTTACTGTTGTGTTGCTTTAAATATGGATTAGAGTAGTTCTCTTGCTTATACGCTTGTATTTACACTATTCCACACTTAGTATTAAGTTAGTGTAAAATCAACCAAGCCATAACTTTGATTTGGGGGTCTAAACAGCTCTTGTGTTTTCGACACATTTTTTAGTTTTCACACACAAATGGAATAAGCATTCATTGAACCTTAGACTTGTGTGTTATGTGTGTGAATCAAGTATGAACTAGTCCATAGTCTAGTATGAAGTTTCAATGATCAATTCAATCAAGTCATACACAACTAATACGAAATCAAGTGACATATCTTACTTGTAGAAATGAACATATATGATCCCTTACCAATGTGTTTACAATTAATTGAAAGCTTTTCATTTAGCTTTCATTTTTCACACTTTTGATCAAATAAAATTCAAATTCTTGAGAAACGATGCCATGAACTTTTTTATATTACTTTGACAAATACATTTTAATACAAATTTGTTCCTCCTTTTCATAATCAAATTAGTTCTCAAAGCAAGACTTTTTTAGTTCTTTCTTTTTTTAGAGATTGACATTTGTAGAGCTCTTTTGAAAAAGAAAAAGAAATGTGAGGAGATATATAGGCACAAGTCTACACATATATCAAGATCAAGCAAGACTATAAACCAATCATTCATGACAAGCTTGAAGATCTATTTACGACACTCAAACGTAGATTTCTAGATGTCACTTGCATCTAAAGAATGTGCATACATAGCAAGCTAAGCTCATAAATGTACTACGCCATTAGTACAGAGGTACTAGGCCAAATTCACATGTGATATACACAACACAAGCGATTAAACTTTTTGAGATTTTTTACTTTTTATGGATTTTTCACTTTTTCAACACACTCAAAAACTAAACAAATAAAGTAAGATCAACAAAAAACAAGGAAAATAAACAAAAACTTGAAAAAGAAACATGCTTAAAAACAGAAGCAATGACACAAGAAGATCGCATATGTCATGATGCATGAAACTATAACCCTAATGCATTGGAAGAATTAATGCATGGTCATAGTGAGTGATCATGCATGAGTACCCTTCTTCACCCACACTGTACAAATGTTTTGGGTAAGATCCTTAGATGGAGGTGAAAGTTCAAATAGCGTTGAAAACACTATAAACGTTTTGACCCCCAATTACAAAATATCAATTCAAGCTTATTATTAAACAAGTAATGTGCAGAACATGAACATAAGCCAAACACAAAATTGATAAACAATCTAAGCCAATTATAATCACATCCACAATAGAAAATAAAAGACAAAGATAAAGGAAGAGAGATGCAAACACAAAGACAACATGCGATGTATTATCGAAGAGGAAACTGAAGCTCTCGGCGTAAAACCTCTCCACCGACCTTCAAGCAGTCAATAATCCATTAGAAAATGTAGTTGGGATACATGAACAGCAATAGACCCTCCAAGCCTAATCTACCCAGGTACCTAAGCCCTCCAAGCTTCTTGCTCCAACGAGGTTGCGCCGAACCTTTTTCTTTTCTAGCTTATCAGATTCCGCTATAAACCGTAGCATCAACCAATAGTCATTGGTCTCTTCCAAGTAGCTTCCCTTAGCACCAATTAAACCTTTTCACAAACGTGGGTATGGTGAGAAAATGATTTGATTAAAAACCTCTCAAGGATGTATCAATGGAGAGGAAGAGAGTAGAGGAATTTGAAGAGTCTTTTAGTAAAGATTGGGGATGAGGCAATCTTGTTTTTCTCTAGGGTTTCTCTCACAAAATTCTCTCTAGAAGCTCTCTACATTTCGTGGGTATAAGGGTCTATATATAGTGGTGTGTATTTAGAATACGAAGAGACAGTTTTTGCCAAATAGGGTAAGTTGGCGGCTTGGCCTCGCGACTTGTCTGAGTCGCGAGTTTAAGTCACGAGATAACAGCCTGGCCAGCCTGGGACTTTTGTCCTGTAGTACGACAACTGGCGTGACCCTTCACCTCCCCGCATGCTTTTCACGTGTGCTACAGTTTAGCGGCTTGCTAGTCGCGAGTTAGTCACAAGTCCTAGCCGCGAGTCCCTGCTTCTTTGCATAAACTTGAGCATTTCTTCACACTCTCTCACACACTACCCTTACATGAATCCCACCAAAATATAGGGTTACTAAGTGCTAAATTACAAGCAAATTTGTACGGAATAAAGCTAACAAGATGGTTGATAAAATTCAACCTTACAAGAGGGGTACAACCAACATAACTCTCAAACCTCAGGGTGAAGCTAGCAAGGCATGACGAAATGTTTTCAACATCTCCATAACATCTCCAATGAGTTGCCCCTCATTTTCTCCTTTAGCTTGGTTTCCCTTTGGCATTCTTCTTGAGCTATCTTGGCCACGCAAGGAGTCAGCCCTCTTAAAAACCTGAAGCTTGAAGCAATTTGGTCTTGTATGCCCTTACACGCCACAATGGTGACAAAAATCCTTCATTTGAGATCCCCTTTGATTTTTGCGTAATGACTTCCCTTTTTCCTTTGTTTTTGCACCAATGATTCTCTTTACAACAACAAGGGTCTCAATCTCGGGCTTCTCCACTTTAGGCTTTTCTACATTTTTGGCCAAAATGAACCTCACTTCCTTCTTAGGTTCACTGCTTGAGCTTCCTTTCCCGGTATAGCCTAGACCAGTCTTGTCATTTAAAGGTTTTTGAGAAGATAGCACACTGTCAAGTTTCTTGGTGGAAATGTGCTCCACTTTGACATTTGCTTGAATGATTTCAAGTTCAACAAACTTGATTTTCGAGTAAGCATTCAACAATTCTTTCTTCAGCCCTTCAACTTTACATTTTGCGTCCTTGAGTTGCACAAGTATGGACTTATGCTCTTCTTCAATTTTCTTCATCTTCTTAACTACGTTCTTTGCAACCTTGGCATATTTGCCACATCTTCAAGCAACACATTATACACTTATTGAAGGTTCTTCTCACCTTCGTTGAGGTACACATCCTCATCTTCCAAATCGTCAACTTCTTCTCCTTCTGAATGTACACCTAGCTTATCAACCAAGTCGCTCAACTCATCTCTAGAGTCAACTGTGGTAATTGCCATGAAAGTTGAATAGTTTCCCTCACTATCACATTCTCCTTCCGCATTGGAATTTGAGCTTTCTGAATCACAAAGGGTGGTTGCAAACATTTTACCTTTCCTTCTCAAATAGTTTGGACATTCTTTCTTGAGATGTCCATGCCCATTACATTCATAGCACATGATTCCTTGAGTTGATTACAAGTCTTTCTTGTCCTTCTTCTTAAACTCCTTCTTGTTATTTTTTAAGGATGAGAACTTTCCTTTGCCAAATGACTTACCATTATTCTTCATCTTGAGAAATTTCTGGAAGTTCTTCACAAGAAGCACCACCTCCTTCTCTACATCATCTTCATCAGAAGAATCACTCATTCTTTAATTTATAGTTTTAAGAGCAAGTGATTTGCTGGACTTGTGAGAGGGCAGTCCGAGCTCAAAAGTTTGGAGAGATTCAATGAGTTCTTAAATCTTTATCTCATCCAAATCTTTACTCTCCTTTATGGCTGTGACATTAGTGCAGAAGCTTTCGGGTAAGGATCTCAAGATCTTCCTCACCACCTTGGCATCTTCAATCTTCTCCCCAAGATTGAGCTTGGCAATCACTATCTCATTATGTCTCCCATAAAAGGAATCAAACGACTTATATCGCTCATTTTTACTTCTTCAAACCAAGTAGTGAGCATTTGAAGCTTGGTGTCCTTAACCTTCTTGGTACCTTCATAGGTTGTCTCAAGAATGATCCACGCCTCTTTGGCAGTCTTCACATGCAAAATCTTGTGAAACTCATTAGTAGAGACATCACAGAAAATAGTGTTAATCACTTTCCTACTGGCGTTTACCAAAGCAAGAGCAGCCTTATCCCATTCAAATTTGGTCGTAGTGGGTCTTACATATCCATTCTCAACAAAATCTCACACCATCTCATCAATGGCACAAAGAAAAGCATGCATACCTACTTTCCAAAAAGCATAATTACTCCCATCAAAGTAGGGAGGAGCATTAAGGTATTGAGATTTATTCATCTCACTTGGGGTCTAAGATCACACTAGGATAATGAAATTTGATAAGTGTACCCGCTCTAATACCAATTGAAAGCTTGAATTTATGCAAAAACACAAAAGCTTATTCAGACCCCCCCCCCCCCCAAAATTAAAAATTACAACTAAATAGCTTTTACTCTAACTTATACTAAGTGCGAAACAAGAGTAAATAAGCATAAAGAACCGTTATCACTAACCTAAGCCATATTCATCCATTGTCAACAATAAAAGGAAAACTTAAAGAGTAGGGAATAGAGATGCAAATACGAGATAACATCAAGACGTGTTATCGAAGATAAAACCGAAGAACTCAGCAAAAAACCTTTTAGCGACCCTCCAAGTCAAAATTGATCCACTAGAAAATAAAGTTAGAGTACAAAAATAACAAAAGACCCTCCAAGCCCAGTCTACCCCATGTACTTGAACCCTCCAAGCTCCTGCTACCAATTGACTTCTTGGAGCCTTGTTTTCTCTAACTTTCCAAATCTCACAATTCAGCCCGATTGCATCCGTCAATGAATAGCTCCTTCCAATGCTTTCCAGTAGCACCAAAATCTCACTTTACACTTAGAATAGGTGTGGTAAGTGTTTGGACTAGCAACCTCTCAAAGATATAGAGATGGAGATGTAGGAGTTAAGGAAAACCACAAGGAAATGTGTAGATGATTGTGGGCATGACAATCTCTATCTCTCAAGTGTATTTTTTAGGGTTTTCTCTTTGAAAAGAAATTTTTACAATTTGTCAGTAACGAGGGTATATATAGTGTGGGTAAAGACATGGTAAAGCAAAACATAACATTTTACCAAACAAAGAGTTTCGCGGGTCCTTTGCAAGTTGGCCTTACCCGCGAGACACTTGCGAAATATTCAGCCTAACATGACTCTTCATCTTCCAATCATGTGCTCTACACGTGACTCTTTTCACGGGTAAGCTTCTCGCGAGACAGTCGCAAGCCAGTCGCAAAATCCTCTTGTTCATCCTTTGAAGCTTGAGTCTTCAACTATCTCTCACACTCATCCCTTACAATTAATCCCATATATATACAAGGAAAATGATTGAAGAAATTACAATCAAATTTGATACGGAATTAAAGCCAACACAACATATTTGGAAATCAAAACTTTACAATCTTCTCAATAGTCATTATATCCAATCTAATGGTCGTAGTCTAGCTCAGTGAACTAGCACCTTTTTCGTTGGATTAGTAAGAACTAAGAACCGACATAAAAAAATCAGGCAAATTGCATATAACTGAAAGGGTAGGGCGAGATAAGTCATTGGTTTGTACTTAGTTCTTTCATACTTGATTGGCAGAGGTCAATCTCTTTTATTTACCTTAAAACTTAAAGAATGGTTCATGCATTGCGGTAGTCTAATTCCTTATTGATTAATAACTAGATGTTGTTGAATTGCATCTTTGATCATTGAAATAGTTAAACTTAATGTCAACATTCTTAGTTCTAGCTATTACTTGAAATACTTTGACGATTATTACTTGATGACAAC
Source organism: Quercus variabilis (assembly GCA_030445155.1). Lineage (NCBI taxonomy): Eukaryota > Viridiplantae > Streptophyta > Magnoliopsida > Fagales > Fagaceae > Quercus > Quercus variabilis. The sequence goes on along the minus strand of CP129449.1, from coordinate 47,665,328 downwards.
CATACGAGCAATTAAATGTTGAAGTAAAAATTGGAAAACTAGGAAAGAAACAACTGCAAGAATCTCTGGTCATCATCATCAGTCCAGAACACTCCTGTGCATATGGTTAGAAAGTTTGTATGGAAACAACTTAGATGAAGGGATTGTGAAAACTGATTTGGGAAAAATGATTTTATTAATTGTTGGAATTACATGACTAAACTGTATATATATACAAGCCATAGAGTAACTAACTAGCGGAAAAAGTGCTAACAGAATATCAATCATTACAACTAAACTACAAGTTGTTTACATGCTCAAAACTACAAATCATTCTATTTTATTTATTTACTTCTTGACTTCCCCTGTTTCTCTTGTCTACACTGTCAGCTTCTTCAATAGCAACTTTAGGTGCCTTCTTTATTTGATAACCCCCCTCAAGATGGACTAAGGGTAAATGAATATTTATCAGTCCTATCTTGAAAATAAGCTCTGAGAATTGATTAAAACTCAAAGCTTTAGTTAATAGGTCAGCTAATTGACATTGAGTCCTTACATGAATCAACTTTATCACCTTAGCCAACACCTTATCCCTTACCACGTGACAGTCTATTTCTATGTGTTTGGTTCTTTCTTGAAACACAGGATTAGAACCAATATGGAGGGCTGCTTGACTATCACAAAAGAGCAAGGCTTCTCTGTCATGTCTTACTTGCAAATCCTTTAGAAGATAAAGAATCCACACCACTTCACATGTAGCTACTGCCATTGCTCTATATTCAGCTTCTGCTGAAGATCATGAGACAGTGGACTATTTCTTGGACTTCCAAGAAATCAAAGAGTCTCCAATGAAAATGCAATATCCAGTCACTAATCTTCTTGTATTTGGATAGGCAACCCAATCAGAATCTATAAAACCCTTCACATGCAACTTTGATGCAGCTGAAAAGAATACATCCTTCCTTGTTTCATTCTTCAAATATTGCAAGACTTTATAGGCCGCTTCAAGGTGAGGTTTTCTTGGTTTTGACATAAACTGACTTAACTTATGCACAACATAAGTGATGTCAAGTCTAGTAATTGTCAAATACAACAACCTCCCCACCAATCTTCTGTACTTGCTTGGATCATTGAGCAAATCACCATTATACTTGCTCAACTTAAGATTCTGCTCCATTGGGACCTTAGAAGGTTTACAACCAAGCATACCAACATCACTTAGCACTTCTAAAACATACTTTCTTTGACAAAGTGCTATACCCTTGTTAGTCCTTGCAACTTCTAGACCAAGGAAAAACTTTAAATCTCTCAAGTCCTTGAGCTTGAACTTTTGATCCAGTAGAACCTTGAACTCATCAACCTTGTTCTTGTCATTGCTAGCAATCAATACATAAAGCAATAAAAGACTCCCCCTGCTGTCTAGTAAACAATGAGTAGTCTACCTTGGACTGCAAAAAGCCTAATTGAATCCAAGCTTTAGAAAACTTAGAGAACCATTGCCAAGATGCTTGCTTCAAGCCATAAAGAGATTTGTTTAGTTTACAAACTACCTCCCCCTTACTATGAAAGCTAGGTGGAAGAGCATAAACATCCTCAATCAAATCCCCGCGGAGGAATGCATTGTTCACATCAAGTTGGCTCAAAAACCAGCCTTTCACAGCAGCCACAGCCAATAAGCATTTTACAGAAACCATCTTAGCAACAGGGCTAAAGGTTTCAATATAACCCAAGCCCTCTTTTTGTGTGAACCCTTTAGTAACCAGCCTGGCTTTGTACCTCTCTACAGACCTATCAAACCTATACTTAACTCGATAAACCCACTTACAACGAATTGCCTTCTTATGAAGTGGAAGAGGGGTAAGGGTCCAGGTATGATTTGCCTCCAATGCTGCAATTTCAGCATCCATGGCAGCTTGCCATTTAGGGTCAGACACAACTTGAGAATAGTCTTGTGGTTCAACAATGGCAGATATGGAACAACAAAAGGACTTATAAGATGGAGACAAGTGTTCATAAGAAAGAAAAGAAGAAAGAGGGTGAGATGTACCTGACTGAGGCAGATTAGGAGTAGGAACTGAGGTTACCTGACTACAATGATAAGCTTGAAGGTAGGAAGGGGGCTTAAAAGTCCTAGTAGACCTCCTAAGATGAGGATTAGGAACCAAAGGCTCATCTGTTGCCTAAGGAAGATCTTAAGGAATATCCTCATTAATGTCATAATGAATATCAATAATAAGTCTGTGGGGAAATATCATAAAAAGAAGATGGTAAAGGTGACATGGAAAGAAGTGGAATGAGGGAAGAAGAAGAGGAAATAGCTTCAACCACAGAAAAAGGAAAAACCCTTTCATGAAAAACTACATCTCTAGAGATAAGGACAGTGTGAGACAAAAGATCAAAAAGTTTATAACCCTTGACATTGTAAAGGTAACCAATTAAAACACACTTCCTTGCTCCAGGAGAAAACTTAGAGGACTTAGGACCAGTGACAGTAGCAAAACATAAGCAACCAAAAACCATAAGATGGGAATAAGAAGGAACTTTGCCAAACAGAAGTTCGTAGGGAGTTTTATGTTGTAAAAGAGGAGATGGCAGCCTATTAATGAGATGGACAGTAGTGAGTACACAATCACCCCAAAAAGAAAGAGGCAGATTGGACTGAATTTGCAAAGCCCTAGCAGTAGATAGAATATGTTGATGTTTACTCTCCACAACAGAATTTTGTTGTGAAGTATAAACACAACTAGTTTGGTGAATGATGCCGTTAGCAGAATAAAAATCAGAAAGTTTGAACTCAAGGGCATTATCAGACCTAAAACATTTGATTTTGACATTGAATTGAGTGAGAACCATGTTGTAAAAGGAAACAATCAAGGCTTTAACTTCAGATTTGACCTTCATAAGAAAAAGCCAAGTTGCCCTAATTGCATCATCAACCAAAGTAAGGAAATATCTATGACCATCTGAGGTAGGAACAGAAAAAGGACACCAAACATCCATATGCACCAAATCAAAAGGAAAATCACACATTTTATTATTGAAAGGAAAGGGTAGTCATTTTTGTTTTGCCAGAGGACAAACATTACATTGTTTAGTACAGTAGTTTTGCAAGAAAGGAAAAACATTGCTTAAAGATTGAAGTTTAACATCAGAAGGATGTCCTAGTGTAGAATGTCACAAGGAATACAGATTGTTGTGGTGATTATTGAAAGAAAAAGCAGTAACAGATCCTATCTTGTGCTTGGACAGAAAATCAACAAGAGAAGTAGAAGCTGATGACAAGCTTGATTGTTGCAACAAGTACAGACCATTAGACATCTGGCCCACTCCAATCGTGCTCCAGTTGGTAAGGTCCTATATAAAGCAATAAGTAGAAAGAAAAACAAAACAAAGATGTTGTGTTTTAGTTATGGAACTAACAGATAAAAGATTGAAGGAGAAAGAGGGTACACAAAGAACATTGGTTAGGGTTATGTGTGAAGAAAGTTGAACTGATCCTACATGTGTAACAGTAGCTACTTCCCCATTAGGCAATTGCACCATAGTATGTGAAATAGTAGTAATTGAGGTTAGTAAATCCACATAACAGACTATATGATCTGCTGCCCCGATATCAATGACCCAAGTCTTCATATTATAAGCCTTTCTATTTACAATCTGAGCAGAAAAAATAGAATGCTTGAGATTCAAAAATATACCTGCTACTGTGTTGTTAGGAAAACCTACAATATTGGCCATATGATGCTCCTACCCTATACAATTCTATTGAAAAGAACTTGGTAGTGTGCCAATCAAGGCTAGCAATTGTTGATATTGATCTGGTGTGAAAGAAGGAGAATGAATGGTGACAGCATTATGACCAGGCACACCTTCTTGAAGAGGCATTACCATATGATTGTGAGGTTGATCTGGAGTAACAAAAGAGACCAAATGGGCCATGGACTTGTTCCTAAATTTGTAACCTGGTGGAAAGCCCTGTAATTTGTAACACTTGTCAATGGTATGACCTAGCTTGCCACAATGAGTGCACAATGGTCCTTCTTTTCCTTTACCACTGGAACCCCCATTGAAAGTAGTGAGGTTCTGACTCTTGGTGGCTAAAGCAGTGTATTCAACCCTTGTACCCAAATTAATACTTCTTTGCATCTCTTCTTGTATCAACAAAGAATGCACCTTGTTAACAGAAGGCAGAGGATCCATGAGCAAAATCTAAGTCCTAACTTGGGAAAAAGAGTCATTTAGTCCCATAAGGAACTTCATCATCGATCCTTTGGCTTGAAGATCAGTAAGCCTTTGATTCACATTGCATTAACACTTTCCACAAGTGCATAAAGGAAAAGGACTGAAGCTTTGTAATTGATCCCACAAAACCTTCAATTGTATAAAGTAATCGGTGATTGAAACTTCACCTTGATGAAACTCTGAGATTTTCTTCTACAAATTGAAGGTCTTTGGTCCATTCTTGTGGTAGAAAGTATCCCTCAGTGATTGAAACTTCACCTTGATGAAGCTCTGAGATTTGCTTCTGCAAATTGAAGTTCTTTGGTCCATTCTTGTGGTAGAAAGTATCCCTCAAATCATTCCAAATTTCCAAAGCAATTTCTCTATAGATGATGCTAGCTTGAAGCTTCGAAGATATTGAGTTGATTATCCAAGTCCCTACCATATTTTCTGCACAAATCCAGCTTGAATTGCAGATGGAGAATCCACAATTGGAGATGACAAGGTGAGAGAGACATCTATGAAACCAAGCTTGTTCTTGGCAATGAGAGATTTCCTAACGGATCAAGCCCAAGCAAGATAGTTTTCTCCACCAATTAGAGGTTAAGAAACAAGAACAGCACCAGGATTCTCTCCATGGTGTAAGAACAAAGGATCATTCACACTTGATGTATCCTGTGTTGAAGATGTTGAAGAATGAGTTTCAGAGAACGAAGCAGTAGCTGTGACAATGGTAGCCATGGAAGGAGCTTCAAAGCTTTGAAGAGAGAAAAGGAAACAAAAAGAAAGTTCTAGAAGAAAACCCTAGGTCTTATGCTCTGATACCATGTGAAAACTGATTTGGGAAAAATGATTTTATTAATTTTGGAATTATATGACTAAACTATATATACATACAAGCCACATAGTAACTAACTAGCAGAAAAAGTGCTAACAGAATATCACTAGTCATTACAACTAAACTACAAGTTGTTTACATGCTCAAAACTACAGATTGTTCTATTTTTTTTTTTATTTACTTCTTGACTTCCCCTGTTTCTCTTGTCTGCATTGTCAGCTTCTTCAATAGCAGCTTTAGGTGCCTTCTTTATTTGATAGGGATTGACGGCAACACCACATTCATTGATGACAGGACTTGCTAGAAAGTTGGTTGCCAGAACTTGAGAATTCATTATTGTTCTCCACAAAGAATAATAGCCAGCCACAGTTACGCTCAAAGGTATAGCAACAGTCCAGTTTGACAAGTGCATCCACTGAAAGCCAAATTAACTGTTAAAGTCACCTAAGAACTTAAAAGAGGGTATTAATCCTATAACCTGACAAACATATGAGCAACTACATGAATTGAAAATGAAAAACTAGGAAAGAACAACTGCAAGAATCGCTAGTCATCACTCATCAACATCAGTCCAGAAAACTCCGGAATAAATTATTGGATACAACTTGGATGCATTGACAGCAATACTAAATTTATAGATTGATGTCTTGCCAGAACTCTCAAGTTCATTTGTATTCTGCAGAAAGAACAATAGCTAGCCACTGTCAACATTATTACAATAGTCCAGTTTGAAATGTTAGATGCATCTAATGGAAGCCAATGAGAGGATGCTCATCTCCTATATATTGGGAAAATTGTAAGGTTGAATTTAATCAACCATCTTGTTGGTATTATTCCGTGCCAATTTGCTTGTATTTCAACACTTAGAAACCCTGTATTTAGGTGGGATTCATGTAAGGGTAGTGAGTGAGAGAGTGTGAAGAAATGCTCAAGATTATGCAGGGATGCAGGACTTTGCGGGTAACTCGTAACTGGTAAGCCACCAAATGCAACACACGAGTGAAGCGTGCAAGAAGATGAACAGTCGTGCCAGCTAGAGCACTACAGGACAAAAAGTCCAGCCTAGCCGTTCTGTTATCTCGCGACTCAGTCAAGTCACGAGGCCAAGCCGCCAACCAACTCTGTTTTGAAAAGCCTGGCTCTTTGCATTCCTATCTCACCCTAGTATAAATACCCCTTATACCCACGAAATGTAGAGAGTTTCCAAAGAAAATTTTGAGAGAGAAACCCTAGAGAAAAACAAGATTGATTCATCCACAATCTTCACATAAAGACTCTTCAAATTCCTCTGCTCTCACCCTCTCCATTTATACATTCTTGAGAGGTTTTTGACCAAATTCTTTTCTCACCATACCTACGTTTGTGAGAAGGTATTTTGGTGCTAAGGGAAGTAGTTTGGAAGGGACCAATGGTTATTAGTTGATACTATGGTTTATAGCGGAATCCGGCAAGCAAGAAAAGACAAAGGTTCAGAGTAACCTCGTTGGAGCAAGAAGCTTAGAGGCCTTAGGTACCTGGGTAGATTAGGGTTTGAGGGTCTATTGTTGTTCATGTATCCCGACTTCATTTTCTAATGGATTATTGACCACTTGGAGGGCAGCGGAGAGGTTTTACGCCGAGGGCTTCGATTTCCTTTTCGATAACACATTATTGTATTGTCCTTATGTTTACATCTCTCTTCCCTTAATCTTTACCATTTATTTTCTATTATGGATGTGATTTTAATTGGTTTAAGATTGGTTATCAATTTTGTTATAAGTTTGTTATCATTTTCCGCACATACATTGTTTGATATAAAGTTTGAATTGGTATTTTGTTGTTTGGGGGGTCTAAACGTTCATAGTGTTTTCAACGCTATTTGAACTTTTAATTAGTATCAGAGCGGGTACATTTGTTGTGATTTAAACACCTTAATGCAATCCTTGACCCCGCATTGAGATGTATAGGTCTCAATCTCTAAATGTGCCACCATTTTTTTATGGTAATAATTATGCATTTTTGAAAGTCCGAATGATGGCATTTTTGTGTTCTATTGATGATACTGTGTGGGATGCAGTTGAAGTGGGTTGGACTAAGCTGGAGGCTGCCAAATCCACTTGGGATAAGGCAGCTCTTGCGGCGGCTAATGCTAATAGTAAAGCCTTGAATGCTATTTTCTGTGATATCTCTCTAGAAGAATTTCATAGGATTTCACATATCACTATTGCTAAGGAAGCATGAGAGATTCTGGAGACTACGTATGAAGGAATAAAGAAAGTAAAAGACACCAAACTACAGATATTGACCACTCGCTTTAAGGAGCTCAAGATGAGCGAGGATGAGTCCTTTGACTCTTTTTATAGCAAGTTGAACGAGGTGGTTGTTGGCAAATTCAAATTGGGAGAAAAGACGAAGGATTCTAAAATAGTAAGGAAGATCCTTCGATCACTGTCAGAAAACTTTCGTACCAAAGTAACAGCTATTAAAGAGAGCAAGGATCTTGACGACATTAGAGTTCAAGAGTTGGATGGTTCATTACAGACATATGAATTGTCACTGCCTACGCAAAAGAAAAGCAAATCTCTTGCTCTTAAGACAATTGATGAGACAGTAGTATTTCATGATTCTTCGAAAGAAGATCCTATAGATAAAGATGTGAAGTACCTTGTAAAAAACTTCCGGAAGTTCTTAAAACTTAAGAACAGTGGGAAATTTGGCGACAAAGGGAAATTTCAGAATTTCAGGAAGGAGAAAAGGGAATTCAGAAGGAAAGATGGTAGAGAATCCCAATTTTCGCAGGGAATCATGTGCTTCGAGTGCAATGGACATGGAAATTTCAAGAAAGAATGTCCCAATTATTTGAAATCGAATGGCAAGGTCTATGCCACTACTCTTAGTGACTCCGACTCATCTAATTTTGATTCTGAGGAAAGCTATGATAAAGAAGGAAACTACTCCGCATTTATGACCCTTGCTCATGTTGAGTCCTCAAAGGACCTGAATAAACTTGTACAAGAACTTGGGGAGCACAGTGATGAAGAATCAATGGGAGTTGTTGAAAAATCAGATGCTAAAGAAAACGAAAGCACTGCTGGTCTCCAAGAGAACTACAACTCACTTCTTGAGAAGTCTAGAGAGTACATAAGGGTGGCCAAGGTGACTATGAAGAAGATGAAGAAAGCAGAGGAGGACTATCGAAGTCTCCTAGCACGACATAAGGAGGCCAAGTGTGAAATAGAGATGCTAAATGGAGAGCTAACCGAAGCATAAGCTAAGATAAAGTTTCTTGAGCATGAAGTGCTTCAAGCAAATGCTAACGTAGACCGTGTCTCTTCCAAGAAACTCAATGAAATTATTGCTTATCAGAAATCAATCTCAAACAAGTCCGGAATGGGATATACCGGAGGGAGTAGCTCATCAGCCAATGTCACCAAAGAAGTGAGGTTTGTGAAGGCCAAAGAGCCAATTATAGAAGAGTTTATTCCTGATAAATTTAAGACTAAAAAGAAGAAAAATGTGGCTGATCAACAGGTGTTAAATACATTACGTAATCAATCAGAAGCCAAACGTGAAGCTAGAGGAAGATCACTTCCAAGATCACAACGGGGTTCTAGAACGAATCATATTTGTCACTATTGCGAATTACAAGGACATACCAGACCCAATTGTCATAAGTTGAGAGCGTTAAACAATACAAGCGCTCCTCGTTCACGAGGAAGAAGAAATGACAAAAGGTCTTGGGGTGGTGAGCAACCAAAAAGTCAAAACCGTGATCCCAAAATGATGGACATGATGAAGATGATTGGTGCCTTCACCACTTGCTTGGAAAGCTTCACAAGAAGGTTTGAAAGTCCTAACTCTCGTACCCAATCCGTCAAGGATATCACCCCAAACGCGCGTGACGTATGGGTGATGAAAGGTATTCATGCATAAGCATTATAACATGTACATCCATCAATTCTTCCTATGCTTTGTGATTATGTTTGGTAGTATGTTTTTTGCTTTTGAGTGTTAAGAATTTGTTTGTCTATTTGTTTCGTTTTAAAATGTTTTTATTTTTTTATTTTTTTATCAATCTTTTCTTGCTTTTATGTTAAAAATCCAAAAACACATAAAAAGTAGAAAATCTAAAAAGTTTGATTGACTTTATTGAGTTTTGTCTCAAAACATGTTTTGTCTTGTACCTTTATACTTATGGCCTTATGCATCTACGAGCTTAACTTGTTCCCTATGCACCCATATCCTTGTGGAAGAAATCTTGAAATCTATGTAACTGTTGTAAATAGATCTTCAACCTTGTCATGAATGATTAGTGAATGGTTTTGTTGATCTTGAGACATACATAGTCTTGTGCCTATATATCTTCCCACTTTTATTTTGTTGTTTTTACTTAAAGAACTCACCAAATGTAAATCTCCAAATGAAAAAAGATATTAAGTTGCAAAAGTCTGTCACACGTACTAGTATTTGACTGGGAAAAAGGGAAAGCGACCAAAATAAAATGTATGATGCCCCAAAAAGTCAAAGACTAGCTCATCAAATTGAAATATTAAAAATTTCAGATATCGATCTCACAATGAGATGTATTGATTCAAAATAATCAAATGATATGATATATATGGAGCCAAATGAAAAGCTTCAAAGATATGTACTCAAGTTTATGTGGGAGGTCATATATGCATACTTCTATAATTGAGATGGATCACATTATCTAGTGCTAGTTGTGTATGCCTTGGTTGAATTGATCATTGAAGCTTCACATTAATCTAAGGACTATCTCATTTTTTATACCCACACACATCACACAAGTCTATGTTCAATGAATGCCATATTCATTTGTGTGATTGTACTTGTTTAAATGTGTTTTCATAAGCTCAATCTTTGTTGATCAAACACAAAAAGATTTTTAAGTGTTTTAGCTTGTTTTTGGAAAGTATTTTGTTTTTACAAAAGTGTCAAAATTTCAAAAACAGTATTGCTCTGTTCTAGCGACTCAGTCGCAGGTTGATCTAGTCGCATGCCTCAATCGCAAACTTTACTCAGAAGGTTTCGCGGCTCATTAGCGACTCACTGGCAGGTAAATGCCCTAGTCACAAAAAATACTTAGAATATTTTTCAAAATTTGAGTTCTTATGCTTCTCGTGGCTCAGTGTGGTGACTTGTTCATTGGTAGAAGGTCTAGTCACGAGGGGTACACAGAGATTTTCATAGCTCACATGGCAACTCCCTCACTGGTAGACCTTCTAGTCACAAAAAACACTTAGAAGATTTTTTAAGAATCTTATTTTTCAAAGTGTTTCGCGGCTTACCCTGGCGACTTGATCCAGTCGCAAAAAACGCGTGTTTTGCAATATAAGGATAGTTTTTCCTCGAATTTTTGTGACCGTTCATTGTCTTCCCCATTTCTCTCTCTCAAACACTCCGAGTCTCTCTTCAAAAAGCATCCATTTTTGCATCATTTCTACTCCAATCTTCAAGAAAAAGGTATAGGTTTTCTCTGTCTCACTCCATATTTCATGTTTTGAGCATTATTTTCTTGTTTTATGAGTTGTCACTGTGTTTTTGAGATATTCTGTGTTTGAACATGTTTGTGCTTAAAATGTTGGGTTCGGTTGTTTGGGGATGGCTGCTTTTGTTGCTGTATACATTTGCTATCATAATTTAGTCCCATTGTGCTAGTCTTTGTTCTGAGCTTTACCATTTGATAGTTTTCATATCCATTAGATATATGGGTTTAGGGTTTTCTTTGTTTCTCTGTGTATGTGAGTTTGGGCATTTTCAGAAGGTTTGAGTTTTTGGATTGATTGTCTAATTATGCTATGTTTTTAAGTGTCCTTATTGTGTGTGTGCTTTTGTCTTCAAAATTTTTTCATTTTATATTCTCTTAGACATGTCTCATAGACATATGCTCATTTTTGCTTGAATATAGTTTCCATTGTCCATACTTAGCTGTTTTATACTTGTTCCAGTTTGCATCTATACAAACTGAACTAGTTTGAGTTACTGTGTTCTTATTTGAGTTATCCCTCTTTGGTTCTCATTTATGCTTAGTCTGTGTGTTGATTCGACTTTATGTTACTCTCTTTTGCAACTAACTTGTTACTAATAGTTGTGTATTTCCACATATTGTGTTCTGCTCTTGTTGTAGCCTTTTCTGCGTGATTATAGATGGCTCCCACACCTACAAAGAAGAAGATTGCTGCAAAGAAGGTTGACAAAAGGCTGAAAATGGACAATAACCTGTTTAGGTCTGTTCAGCACTTTGAAAAATACAAAGATTCTTTCATGAAGGGAACAATTGTCCAGGAGAGGTTTGTGGATCTAAATGATTTGAAAGATACCTTCATTCCAGAATGCTTTGAAGGCAGAGGATAGGAGAAGTAACTAGGTGACCTACCTATTGTGTGTGAACCTTTAATAAGGGAATTTTATACAAATAAGGGAATTTTATGCAAATATGAGCATAAGGGAGGATGAGCTGAACTGCTAGATTAAAGGACATGAGTTCACCATAGATGCTCATGATATTAATGAAGTTCTGGGACTTAAGGGATTAGAGGATCATGAGTTCACCAACTACAAAGACAAGATGCTATCTTTAGACACTGTCCAAGCTCGAATTGGTGGTGCTAAAGAAAAGAGATGTCTTAACACTACTGACTTTCTTGCTGACTTAAGGTGTCTAACCACTATCATGATGTTCAACTTATATCCAATACGGAAGCTGACTACACTGACTAATGCCAGAGCTATCTTCCTTATGGAGCTCAAAGAGAAAACTTTCGTTGATATTAGCTCCCACATATTTGACATAATTGTGGAAGAGACCAAAACCACTTCTAGGCCCAAGCTGATCTTTCCTAGTCTTCTTATGAGACTGTTTAAAGCAAAAGGTGTTGCAATCCCTCAAGATATCAGTCTCATGGCTCCCCTATCATCCATAAACAAACTAACCCTCACAAGGATACAAGTTCATCTTCCAGGTGATGAAGAGGAGGGTGACCAAGGAGAAGGGGATCCTATGGAAACTAAAGTATAAGCTGCAGGACAATCAGTCACACCCAGAAGCAGAAGCAAAAGCAAGAGGAGCAGAGTCTTAACCTCATCAGCTACACCTCCAGATGCACTTCAGATCATCTTGGAAAAGATTGATGGATTCAGAGAAGTTCAGAATGAGCATACTGAAAGGATGGCAGCAATTCAGGATTAGCTCAACGTTCTTTCAGCCAAGTTTGACAGTCTTAACTCCCAACAGTGACCCTTTGGCCATTCCGGTCAAAAAGGGAGAGAATTCTTAAGGGGGCAGCTCTTGAGGGGGAGTGTCATTTTGAGGGGGAGCATGTTATAAACAGTGTTTACTTTATGTTTAATACTTTTTGATACACTATGTTTAATATGTTGTTTTTATGGTTTAAAACTCATGGTTTTGTTTGATTTTGAAACTTTGGTTTATTATATAATTTTATGATGTTTATTTAGTGTTTATTTACTCAATTTGTACCTGTTGCTTTTGTAAGCTTTTAAGGTTTTTAAGTTTTTGTCCCCATGTTATGTAGCTTTTGTACTTTATGGTAAATGTCATGCATTTTTCTTTCAGTACACCACTCTTGTACCCTTGTAGGATCTTGTTCCTAGATGCATATATGTTTTGTGTATTGGTTCAGTGTCAGACTTGCAAATGATACTTTGCAAATAAGCTTATCAGCTTGCATGTCCGGATGTTCATTCCTTGAGTGAATGAGCATTGTGATCACTAGTATATAGTGATTGTTGTTTTGGTCAAGCCATGGTTTATTGTTTTATCTCATTTTTGCTTGATTGCATTGTGCTTGCTCCATATGCATTACAAGTTTTTTGCATACAATGAACTTATTGTGTTATTGTGTTTCAGGAGATTTTTTTGGTCTTATGGTTCAAGAGCTTCACAGATTCTAGAGTTAGATGTGAGTAAGTTTTCTAATTGTTCCCAACTCAAGCGTTAAGTTTAGAGTTTGTTGTAGGGTTTTGTCACGGAATAATCAAAGGGGGAAATTGTGAGGTTGAATTTAATCAACCATCTTGTTGGCTTTATTCCGTACTAATTTACTTGTATTTCAACACTTAGAAATCTTGTATTTAGGTGGGATTCATGTAAAGGTAGTGAGTGAGAGAGTGTGAAGAAATGCTCAAGATTGTACAAGGATGCAGGGTTTCGTGGCTAGGACTCACGGATGACTCACGATTGGCAAGCCATCAAATGCAACACACGAGTGAAGCATGCAAGAAGATGAACAGTCATGCCAACTGGAGCACTACAGGACAAAAAGTCCAGCCTGGCTGTTCTGTTATCTCATGGCTTGAACTCGCGACTTAGCCAAGTCACGAGGCCAAGCCGCCAACCAACTCTGTTTTGAAAAACCTGACTCTTCGCATTCCTATCTCACCCTAGTATAAATACTCTTCATACCCACAGAATGTAGAGAACTTCCAAAGAGAATTTTGAGAGAGAAACCCTAGAGAAAAACAAGATTGATTCATTCAAAATCTTCACATAAAGACTCTTCAAATTCCTCTACTTTCACCCTTTCCATTGATACATTCTTGAGAGGTTCTTGACCAAATCATTTTCTCACCACACCCACATCTGTGAAAATGTCTTTCGGTGCTAAGGGAAGCAATTTGGAAGGGACCAATGGTTGTTGGTTGATGATATGGTTTATAGCGGAATCTGGCAAGCTAGGAAAAACAAAAGTTCGGCGTAACCTCATTGGAGCAAAAAGTTTAGAGGGCTTAGGTACCTTGGTAGATTAGGCTTGGAGGATCTATTGTTGTTCATGTAGCCCAACTTCATTTTCTAGGGGATTATTGATCGCTTGGAGGGCAGCAGAGAGATTTTACGCTGAGGGTTTCGGTTTCATTTTTGATAACATATTGTTGTGTTGTCCTTGTATTTGCATCTCTCTTCCCTTAATCTTTACCATTTATTTTCTGTTGTAAATGTGATTTTAATTGGTTTAAGATTGGTTATCAATTTTGTTATAAGCTTGTTATCATTTTCCGCACATACATTGTTTGATATAAAGCTTGAATTGGTATTTTGTTGTTTGGGAGGTCTAAACATTTATAGTGTTTTCAAGGCTATTTGAACTTTCAAAAATGTATGTTGTCTTCCTTACCATTTATCAATCTTCCAAAGTTATTGCCAAAGAACCCTCTTCATGTAAATAATGGCTTTAAAACAAGGAAACAAACTTATCACAGTCATTATTTATTCTAGGGACTTTGATATCTCAAGCCAAGTCCCGCACATTGCTTGAAGCTTCCCTTGTTGAGAGACGAGCAATGGATGGCTCAGTATGGATGCAACTATCTAGACAATACAGAGAGAAAAGTATTTCAAGGACAACATAGAATGTATAGACAAACTCAATAATGAAGGGAATCAGACATTCAAGCTACGTGCCAATGAATTTGAAGACTTAACAAATGAAGAATCCATTTCCTCTCCTGCTGGAAACAAGATTTCCAGCCAGACAAATTCTCTCGAAACAATAACATTCAAGTACAAAGACCTGACCAAAATTTCAATGACTATGGATTGGAGAGAGAAAGGAGCTATTGTGAAAAGGTTTGTTAAAACCTCGAGAGAGATATTGGAGAAACACTCAACTTGAATTGTTGATAAGGGTTCACTGACTTTTATAGAATGCAAGAAGAATCTGTACGAGGCAATTGAATCTATACACGGCAAGTCTACTATATCAAATCTCTAAAATAATGCTAAACTATATAAAGGCAGAATATGCAATAGTGCCGTTGACTGTCTTGCCATATTGATCCCAATCTGGTGCTGGCAGTGGCTACTTACAGTTAGAATGAATTGTTTCCTTATTATTCTTAACATATTACATCCATTAAGAAACAAGACCACTAGGGTAAGAGGATCACATTATCTGAAACTCAAAATTTTTTTTTCAATTCCCGCACTTCTTGTTGTCCTAACAAGATTTCTGTTATGGCTGATTATTATGCATGCAGAATGTTGCTGGGCCTTTTCAGCAGTGGCAGCAGTAGAAGGGATCATCCAAATCAAAACTGACAACTTAATATCTCTGTCTGACTATTGGACTGTGCTGTGGAAGGCAATCGTCGCTGCCATGGTGGTCCCATGGATAATGCCTTTTCGTATATAATACAAAACATAGGACTATCCACTGAAGAAAATTACCATATGAGGCTATAAATAAAACTTGTGACCAAGAAAAGAAATCTGTTTATGCAGCTTACATAAGTGCATTTGAAGACGTACCTTCTAATAATGAGAAGGAATTACTACAAGCAGTGGCCACCCAGCCAGTTTCAATTGCCATCGAGGCTTATAGTCATGACTTTAAGTTCTACACCAGCAGTGTGTTCACAGGAGAGTGTGGACCAATTTAAACCATTTTGTTATTGCAATTGGGTATGGAACAAGTGATGATGATACCAAGTATTGGTTATTGAAGAATTCATGGGGAACCAACTGGGGTATGAAGATTCACAGAGGTACTGGAGCTCCAAAAGGTCTCTATGGCCTTAACAGGAAGGCTTCCTATACAGTTGCCTAAGTAGTCCAATGGTTGACAGATCTCGTCACCTATAAGCAAAGCTCTGTTTTACTTATGAAAAAAAGTAGTGCTCTCTTTCACTACATGTATGTTTCATTTGTAAAGACTGTAAAAATGCATGTATTGCTACTTTTAACATCTATTTTTGATAGGTGAAATAAATAATAATATTTAATTTTAAGCTTCCTCCTAAATACTCGAACCCCTTGCTCCTACTTCCACACCTCACAGGCTCTTATACTCGTGAAGTGACCATCACACCAAAAACACACGTAACTTGTAACATTAAATTCTAAACTTAATAATAAATAAGCCTAATAGTTATTTTTCCCATAAATAGATAGTATTTTCTTCAGAATTTGGCACGTTAAAGTAGTCATAAGCCTAAGTTAGGCCTGAAGTATTGACAAGACAACCTAATCTGAGCTGGGAATGATACTTTCAAACAACTTTAAGAGCAAAAAACATTATAACAGCATTAAGAACATTTATTTTGTTTTCTTCATTTTTAAATGGTGCAGCTACTAATAACTTTTCCATATTAGTCAATGTAGTCTTTTTTTTTTTTTTTTGGGTAAATAAAAAATGGGTAAAAGGGGACAACCATAGAAGCATCCTACCTGCTCCAAGGCAAGACTCCATACTCTCGATCTGTGTGAGAAACTCACTTATTTTTCAACCGTTTGGAATGGAGATTGAATATAAGAAGTATCAACACACAGCTAGTTGTTTGAGGCTTAAACCCAAGTCCTAAGACTTGTTGGCCCGGTATCTTACCAACTAGACCACCCGAATGTTGGTTACGAATCAATGTAGGCATAAACCTATTCTAATTAGATTGTAGTTTGTACATAAGAATTGCATGTGCGTCTAGAATCTATAGAAGGTACAAAGAAGGCCAATACATTTCTAAGAAAATGACTAGAAGTCCACAGCGGAGCATGAGATCATGATAATTCTATCATAAGCTCCAATGAAATGAAAAGTGTTTAATAACTTCAAAGAGAAATGACCTTTTATTTATATTCCCAGCATTTAAGTATTACATTTGAACGAGGATTAGAACTAAGCAGTTATATAAGTATCTAGCTAACTACCTATCACTTATATACTAAACAGTTATATAAGTATCTAGCTAACTACTACCTATCACTTATATAGGTATGATACGAATGTACATATGTATCCAGAAAAATTGCAAGTAAATTAAAATAAAAATTAAATCAAATTCTGCACAATATTCAGAAGCCTCTTTCCTTTGGAATTATTTTCTGTCTGGTGTTTATTTGTGTCTATAGAATCAGAGTAGAATAGGTAGGAAATGTTGCCTACAGCTACTGTTTTTATTGTTTTTTTGATGACCTTAAGAAGTAAAATATCTAACAAAAACATAAATCATATAGCACAATTGCTTCACACAAAAAAAGGTACAAAAATAGAAAAAATTTTGCAATTTTAGGAGTGTAAGATTCCCCAACTTTGTCAAAAGCTTCACCGAACAAGATTTGTAAGGTATCCTTTTCTTCAATTGGCATGCTGGTGCAATTGCAATAATTGCAGCCTGTAATGGCTCAAAGCTATGCCCTAACCCCTAACCATTAAAACCCCAACAAAAGAATTGATAAAACCTGACATCACAACCTTCTTAATAAGATAACAAGATAAGATCTCCAAAGGGCATTGTGCCATTACCATGAAAGTGTCTTACGTAACTACCTAAGCTACAGTTATCTTATAAATGGACTACTAGTGCCTCGTTTACATGCACCAATACATTTCATCCATAAATGTGCCTCTTAAGTATGTTGATAGAATAGACATGCAAGTCTATAAGTCAAATACACATCAACAAACAGTTTCTTCTTCGGTACCCTGCATTTTTATAATTATATGAATTCAGGCAGAAATCATTGTATAAACAAACGGGAAAGCAGAAATATCACCATTCATATCGGGGACATTTTAAGAGTTGAAGCCATCGATTGCAATACTATGAAAAGGAAACAGGCATATATGCATACATCTCTTAAGAAGGAATTAAGATATAACACACAAAAAAATAATAAAAATAAAATAAAAAAATTTAGCAATATCATCATTATCGCAGATAGGAGATATCTTTGGCCCAACAGGGTAAGCAATTGGGCACAGTATTACTCAATGTGAGTTTTATGTTAAATTATGTGGAGTTACATTACAGAGGTTGAAGCACAAGTCTAACAATATTTGTTACAAGAAAATATTTTGCATTGAAAAATATTAATGGAAACAACTAAAGATGAATCACACAAGAACAGGAGAAGACAATGATGACAAAGAAAATGATTCCAGTTACAACAAATTTTACAAATGAGAAATTACAATAGGCATCATTACATATAAGCTTGAAATTTGATCAAGTCCACATGTATGAACTACTAGACACCATTGCATATCATCTCATTTACCTACTAAAACTGAATCGGAAAGAGAAACAGTTAGGCTCACTTCCCACTGTTGGGATTAGACTTTGTGCAGAGGACCTTCCGTCCCTTGGCACGTCTGCGCTTCAAAACTGCTCTACCACTGGTGGTTCTCATCCGTCTACGGAAGCCATGAGTACGAGCTAGAGACTTACGTGACCTGTTTCTCTTTGTCTGACAAAGAGCATACTTCCCAGCCCTCACAACTAGGCTGTGGCGTCTCACTCTTCTGACGCCAATATTGGGAATCAAATCCAAACCCAAAGATAAACCTGTTAATCAAAAACCAAAATAATTTTCACTCCTGAAGAAAATTCATTAAGGCTTCCCAATTCATGTTTTTGCTTTTTGATAACATAGGGAACATTTCTAAAGAAGAGCCCATTGGACTCGCCTCTAGACAATAAAACCTATAGGCAACTAACTCCACCTGTCAGAACAAGTTGCTAGGTAATCTAGGCGCATTCACCCTTGACATGCTAAGCTGTTTATACTCATGCCCAGCAGCATTCTGATTTCAAGAGAATAAGACAAGCATTAATCTCTTTCTCTCCAAATTTTTCTGCTGCACACGCAAAAGTTAAAAGGGTTTCCAATAGCTCTACACTCTCTACATGTTTTTCCATGATTCCATTTATGAAATTCTGTTTAACTACAAAAAGGAGGGGGAAATCCACTTGTTATGACTTAGAAAAGGATGTGTCTTTGTTCCATTTGACAGCGAAAGTGCAGTTTTTTATCTTTTCCAATCAAGTAAAGATTTCCTCTTCATAACAGAAAATACAACCCCATCAAATTCAAGAACCAATATTTGACAAATATAACCATGCCCACCAAAAACAAAAACAAAATCAAAACAAAACGAGTTTAAGCCTAAATTTCATATAAAAACACGTACACTACGCCACATTTGGACAAAACCCATCAAAATACCATTTATAGGACAAACGAAGAAAAACCCATATCCCAGATCACCAAATAGTATGAAATACATCACTGAAATTTGATAATTAAAGTGACAGTGAAATTTACCTGAGAAGGAAGAAGGGGAAGAGGGGGAGCAGGAGGGTAGAAAGGAGCAGTGAAGAAGCCCAGAATGAGAGGAGGAATTATGGGACACTGTGACTGAGGTCCTAGTTGTTGAACTTGACCCGGCAAGGAATGTGAGCGAAGCTGAAGGAATACAAGTTTGTCTCCCTCCTACTCCTACACGTGAAAGCCCAGGTGAGGAGTACGATGATAACACTGTCATCGAAGCCATTCTCCAATTTTTCTTCACTGCCTCTGCCTCTCTTTCTCTAGTTTTGTTTGGAGATGATGAGGTTGCCTTATCGAGTTACAGTTTACAAACACGTCACGGGTCCCTTTTTGGGTCGGAGTTAAGAGGGACAGTGGGACAAAGTGGGCTTAGAAGCCTATCAACATTCAGACGCTCACAGTCTCATATTTTAAGCCCATAAGCCTACCTTAAAGACCTGAAGATGGAGACCCAATACACCCAACCCAACCAAAACAAAATGGTTTATTTAATACTGAGCCATGTAAGACAAAAATGGAAAATTTTGGCCTTGTTTAGATAGTAGAAACAAAATCACTCATCACTCAAATACCATCACTCATCACTCTCACTCGAATAATTCTTAGGTACTTTCAAAGTATAGAGAATAATGCTCTTTCCTCTCACATTCATGGTAGGGTCTGCTCATTAAATTCATAGTAGGGTCTGCTCATTAAATTCATGGTGGGGTCCATGATAAATATGAGAGAAATGAGTACAATTTCTCCATACTTCGAGAGTACCTAAGGATTTTCCCACTCAATAACTCATCACTTATAACTTAAAAATCCCCAAGTTACACCCCAAGCATGTTTGGCACTACAACTCGGTTAAAGTTTTTAGTCTCAAAACTCAAAATACTCACCTTTATGTGGGACCCACTTGTTGAGCATTGTGTCTACTCACAGTTAGGCTACCCGTGTGATGGAAGAACCCCAGACCCATTTCACCTCTTTTATTCCTTGCGTCTAGACATGGCAAAATGAGTCAGAATTTTCTAACCCGACCCAAACTCGATTTTTTTTTACCCGAAGAAAAAATGAGTTGACTCGTGACCCGACCTATGTTTTTTGCAAGTCAACCTAACCAGACCCATGACCCGCAACCCATGACAAGATGTGGAAAAAGTCGTAAATTTTATTTATATCTATAACATCGTTGCATTCAAAAGGGATTCATATTAGACCATAAAGGTTTGCAATCACAGTGTTTGTTATCTACAAATGGTAAGTTTATACCCATAAAATTTGCTACTTATGATGGAAATCTTTTGGAATCTGAAATAATTGTTTAAGGTTGACTGTATAGTTTGAGCTCAAGTGTTTTAGATCTATGTTATCAAGGTGCAATCTTTAGCAACAAATTAAAGGAACTGATACCACTCCAATAATATAGAAATATGGTTGAACCAATACCATGATGCTATGGTTTGCATTGTAATTTGTAGTGATCCACTAATTAATTCATAATAAGATACATTTTGGGGTTGCTATATATCTTGCATGTCGTGAAGTTGAAGTCAAGCAAATGCATCCAATTCAATAATTAAATGAGTGTTTCTCCTCCTTTTTCTCCCTAGCTAAGATATCGAACTAACGAAAGTTGGGCATCATTATTGATATAGACTACGTGCTAGATCCCACGTGTAAAATTGAAAGGGGACATGGGGCTTAGAGGAAGTGACCACATTTATGAAGAGGCAAAGCAAGTGGGTTACTCTATACTCCCAGCTGCAGCCCAATATATTAGCCCATTGTTAACAGTAGCTCACCCACTCTTCCAAAGTAAAAACTTCTCCAAAATAAACTATATTACTATTATTATCACAATTTATGGGTTAAAATAACTCAACTAATGAAATTTTTTATTGTCAAATAAAAGATCTAAAATTTGAACTCCGTTTACTTCAAAATTAATTAATATCTTGATTTTATGATAAAGTACAATACAATTATCATAAAGAAACATAGTAGACTAGAAGGAAAATAATAAACAAAAACAAACTACGTTATCATCTAGGGCTAACACCGAGGCTCTTGGTGCAGAGTCTAAACTCGAATTTTGGTGGATAAAATATATGATAATGATCATTATTGAACTAATTTGGTAGCTAGTTGCAGAAGCCTATCATATTAAAGTAAACTAAAAAAGAGGTTTATTGAAAGACATTTTCATTAGTAGAGCAATTTGGATTTTGAAAATGTACACCTTAATTAGCTTCTTTTTCCTTTTTCTTTTTTAATTTTTTTGGAAGGATCCCACTTGCCGACAATATTCAGCTAAAAATTGATGTTGTGGATAGAAACGGTGTAAATCATACTAATGATGTTTTGCAAAATTTGCACATTGTCGATTGTCATTAAAAGATGCTCTTAGGGGCCCCCTAATGCTGCTTGTACAAGTCGACTTCACAAAATAATTAGATGCACCAATAAAGTGGAAAACAGGAAGTGCAAAAGAGACGTATTGTTTTTCCCTTTTTATTCCGCCAAATTATTTGGTGAAAATTTAATAGATCGTTTGAATTGAAAGAAAATAGAGTAGAGTAGAGTAGATTTAGCACAAAATTAATTAGCTTATTTTTTGTCAACACTACTCTACTCTCCTCTACTCTCCTTCCTTTCCTCTATTCATCCAAACAGGCCAAAGTTCTTGCTAGCTAGGGACAATCTTTTTTTTTTTTTTTTTTGAGAAACAGCTAGGGACAATCTTATTATATATGAGTGAGGTATATCTAATATATATATATATATATATTATACCTTCCTCTTCCTAGATTATTTCTTTTGGAGATTATATATTGGTGAATGGTGAGGTGGCTATTAAAGTGTTAAAAAGGTTACATGTATATTTGGTATTAAAATTGAGATGACTCGGAAAATTATTAATGAATAAAAACAAACTTAACAAAGTGCAGAAACACAAGCCGCATTGATTGACATTATGTAGTAGTGAGCTGTACTGTGGTGCGGGATTGAAAGAACAGCAAGGAAGTGCAGGCTAGAAATTCCAATTCCCAATCATTTTGTTTCTCATTTAGAATTCTCTCATAAAATAGAACCCCCCACTGCCCCACATTGCCACTTCTAAAAAGTTTGGGGTCCCAAGGACAAGGAGCACCTATATATCTTTTAAATTAAAAACGGTATGATGTAGCTAAGTTAAGTTGCCTAGAGATAGAACTAAGCAATCTCTAATTATAGATGATGTTGACACTTTTTGTTTAAGTAGATAATGTGATGCAGACACACGTCATCATGACCAATAATATTGCCATCATTATCATCTCCAGCAACTTGTTTAAGTTTTGCCACTTTACTTTCAGCAGAACTAATAAGAGCGATGAAATTTTATTTTTGTTGCCAAATGTTGTTATTATTATTATTATTATTATTATATTTTTATAAATAGCGATGAAATTTATAAATAACTCTTTGGTGATTAAAAAAAAAAAATCGTTACTAATTTTCGTCACCAAAAATACATTTTGATTTTGTTGTATTGCAGGTTCATCTTCGCTAAATCACTATCATGATCATCAAGTTGATCACTCTCTCAAGACATTTCTTATCTGAAAATTCAAGAATTGGGAATTTGTTTGGTTCAAATTTCCAACTTTTTGATGTTATGCCTCAATCTAAGGCAAGTAGATTTTACCTGTGTACAGCCAAAAGAATTACTAGCCCTTGAAATTTAACATGAGTGTGTATTATAAAAACATTAGAATAAATTGTAAACTATACCTTTAAATTACTTTTTTGCCCATTTATAGCAATCAATAATAACCTATCACTTAAAATTTGTTGTGAAAATATTGTAGAAATAGCATTTTTCAAATATTAAAAAGTATATTGACTATGGAATCAAGTTTATAGAGCATACCTTCTCAAAGAAAAGTCTATAGAGCATAGACTTGTTAATTTTAATACTATGAAATACAATTATAAAAACTGTTGAACATGAATCTTTTTTCATTTTCAAATTTCAAGAATTTCTTGTTTACTTGTCATTTCCCATGGTTAGTGAATACCTAATTTAGAGATTGGACAGCTAATTTAGTAATTTATGATATTTATTGAAAAAAATGTAGTTTTCAGAATAATAATTCTTCAATAATGCAAACAAGTGCAAATGACTTGTCATTGACGTCGATATATGCTCTATGTACTCTTTCAAGAACGAAAAGCAGCCTAAAAATTAAAAGCAGTTTCTGTTTCATATGCTCGTGAGTTGTGATCACCATTGGTCTTCTTATTATGCTTAAATTAATGTATATGAAACGCAATTTTCAAAGGCCAAACTACTAAAGCGACTTAGGCAAAAGTGGGTTACCATACAACGTAACACCAAAGAAGTTCAATGACGTTGATTAGCAAATGAGATTCCTTGGGGGGAAAGAGTTCAATTAATAAGGAATACCATTTTAAAATAAGTAATGATAGTCTTACACACTCATTACTATTCATATTACTATTCGAGGATTTTAAAAAGAATTGCGTACTAAGGGTCAGATTTAGGTTCAGTGTCCGGTAGTACTGGACTCGTTGAAATAATGACATGTGTCTAATTTTAGACACATGCCACCATCTTACCAGGTCCAATGCACTAGATACATTAGATCTAAACCAAGTCTATGTACTAATTATGCAATTGCGAGTGTATGATAAGGTTTTCAGTTTCAAAATATAGAGATAACACTTCACAAAAAAGGTTTTGTTGTGAATTGCAAGCTCCCCAAAAATTTCTTTTTTCTTTTGGTCCATATAAGTTCAATTTTTATTTTGAGAAATTGTTAACCTATGATATCCACTCTTAATGATAATTCTTTATTATCAGGTTAAGACACTAATCGATTTTTGGTGTAGGTGAAGATTAAACCCCAATTTTTTTATTTAACTATCAAAAACTTCACAAATTAAACTAACTAAAAACCATTATAAGTTTCATTAATTATTAGTGATTACTAGGATTAGATCTTCAAAATGTATATTGTATGAACACTAATGGACTGACGGTTCACCAACCCAAGGGATGGGACCAATATATGGTGGCGCACTGGACCTAGTGATCTTTGACAGAGTGTCATTTAGCCCAGGGCCTGAAAACCTCTGTACCAAAATGCATGGTGGTGGGCCGGGTGGCTCAAAAGGTGCCTTGGATTTTTTCTTTTTTTCAATTTCACCAATCATCACCACCAAAATGAATTACAACTTTATATATCTAGCTTGAAGTCAATGTCAAGTTTGATAAAATATCCATCAACTGAACCACTAAACGATCGAGTTGTTGCTCACCATGAGCAACCAGCGGAGCCCACCTTTGTTATTTTTCCTTGGCGGTTTCACAGCTCAATGTGCTCGTAAGATATGTGGTTTTGATATTCATATTCATTGCCTTGAAGTGTTACAAACACCATATATATTTTCTTCAATGATAACTTTCATTTTTGCATTATCCCAAAAAACAAAATATAGTGTGGGTTTCAGTTAGCTCAACTTATAAAGTTTCTTGTGATTGAATAAGATTTTAGAATTCAATCATGTCTGCACAAAAACCAATTAGTATCTTAATTTAATAATTCTGAAGTGATAGTAGTTTAATTTTCAATATTATCCTTTTTATGAAGAAAAAAAAATAGATTCTCATCTAAAGTTTTATGACCTCTTAAACTATAATAACTAGTCGCTAACCCACACTATGTGCAGAAAGGTTTTATATAAATGTGATACATATATAATATATGCAAAATTAACTTGATTTCTTTTTCTTCTTCTATTAATTAAATGCATTTTTCAATAGTCCTTCAAGATGTTACTATAAGTTGAAAACTATTCCAATCAAATGATGGTGCCTTATGCTAATCCGAAATAAAATTAATTGTGCAAAATTCAACATTAACATCTATTTGTCAAATCCCAATAACTGAGCAAAAAAATATTGCCAAAATTCTATTCATTAATTCCTTAACCTTCTTGAACTTCCACACTAACCAAGCAAAGGAAAAAAAAAAAGTACCTAAAATTTAGGAGTATGGACCATCTAGCCAAATTAAGTGCAAATTTAAAAAAATAATTAACTTAAATTTTGAATAACATTAAAATCTCAAAAGTAGGAAAAAAAAAGACCTTTAAAATACAACCTTAGACACCCATGCATTCACTTACAACAAAAGTAGCAAAAGTTACAAAGAATGATATGTCAAGCACATATTATTCCCATATCAACACAAACCTTGGGCAAAGAAATCACTTTGCACATCCCCATCATATTTTTTGCAAGCCCATACACAACTTCCTTTCACTCTTCAGAGCATAAGGAACATATCATCAAACTACATAAACTAATTAGGATGATAGTTTGATATCTACTGTAACAATGTGCAACTTAAGGCTCTACTTTTACACCACTTTTGCATCTTCTAAAACACCAAAAATATCCAACTTCTTAAAATGAAGTTGTTTAATGTAATCTCTTTTAAATTAAATCATTAAAATAATTTTATCAAAAATATATTTAAATACTAACAAATAATTAAAAGGATAACGACTTTGTGAAAAAAATTAAAACATTTTAAAACTCAAACTCAAACTTTTGCACTTACCAAGTAAGAACAAAAGTTCGCTAACGCCTTCACTAAGCACTATTTTTGTGAAAATCTCAAACCATGAATCCAAGGTTGAGGCTGATTCTATAATAGCCTAAATAACCGCTATGTAATTGAAAATACCAAACAAACAAACTCAATCAACCAAATTAACTCTTGTGCATCTTTAGCTTTGTATCATTCTTATCGTCAAAATTAATGCCTCTAAATTATTTTACTGGCTGGTATCACATTATGTACATAAATATACTCTATTTGTAGGATAGAAAGCTAATGCAGTCAAATTTTATTATTTAAAGGTTGTTGACTCTATACTTGAAAGTTATAGTGATGAAATTTGAGACCCTAACATCAAAGATAGCAAAAGAGATTCAATTGTGTTCAGGTTGATTGGTGAGAAAACTGTGAGGAAAAAAAACTAAATTAAACATTCTCAAGAAATAAATAAAGGCTTAAACAAAACATTAGCTACTTACGAAGAAACAAAACAAAGGCTCCCACAATCACATCTTGGGAAAAAAAAAAAAAAACTTACTTAGGTAAATATCTGAATCTTCAACATCAAAACAAAGTTATAATTGAATACAAAAACTTAAAGAACTTGTTAACACATAGTACTAATGAGCCGGATCATAGTCCATATGAATTATGAAACATTGAACGAAACAATTTGATCCCAATTTGTGAACATAAAAAAGCTATAACTAAATGCAAGAACTTTAAAGGACTTATTACTACATAGTACCGATGATATGGAGATGTTGGAGTCGGGCTACACATTCCTGGGGACTTAAGAATTACATTGCCACTGCCTTATGATGAGGGGGAAAAAAAGAAAGAAAGAAAAGAACAAAACACAATAAAAACAAATACAATTTGTCTAAATAGATAAGGATTAGCATTGCAAAACCTTCAAACCCACGTTATAATATAGATGCTAAATTTACTGTGAGCTTGTCACGGTATTGTGCCATGTGATACTAAATTGCGAGCCAAGACAAACTTTCATCTAAAGCTAAAACTTTGCTTTAAGGATTGTCATTGTTCTCATTATATCACATGGTTGCAATAAAGCACTGTGAACGGGTCTCAAATTTCATTAAAGTAATTTTATTATTTTGCAGTTTGCCATGTGATTCATTATTTCTTCACAAGGCAAACTTTCGTTGGAGACATTGACAAGAGTCACTCTCTTTTTTTCTTAATCCTAACGTTTTTAAATGTGGGAATTCTTAAAAAAAGCCAAAGGTTTCCGTTATATATATAGAAGATAATAATGAGTTTGAATTTAAGTTGAACTTGTTAGAGAAATAGAGTTTCATTCCTTATTAAGTTTGGACTAAACAAAAATAATTTTATTTAAATAAAATGATAATTTTATTTTTAAATATTGTGCTGACATGAAAAATTGTGGGAGATTCAGAAAATTCGGTTATATATATATATATATATAGATGATGATAATAATATTTTAGGAGGATCACTATCAACCTAGTTAATAGGTTCTTTGACAGCATATGTTAAGAATATTAAAATTTAATTATTAATTGTAATGCTTTTTTTTTTTTTTTTAATTTACCGACAAAAAGACACATTTATTAAAGATGTTTGTTTTTCTTAATATTCATTGAAAATTAGATTTTACATTTTAAAACGACAAATCAACCTTCTCAAACTTGGGTTACAACCTCATGCTCGAATGATGGTAAATTGGTTGGTAAAATAAAATTCAATTGATTCTCTAAATTGACCTAGCCCACAATGTGCTTTTTAAATTTCATTCACTTCTTATACTTGATGCCAAAAAATGGTATCATCACTTAGTCATTTTAAAATAAATCTCTCCATAATTTCAATCATCTATAATCCATGTCTAATCTGATGTATGCTAGTGAATTCTAGTTAGCTCAATTGTTAAAATCTCTAATAGTTAAATAAAAAATTTAAAGTTCAATCCCTGCCTATTTCAAAAATCGATTGATATTTTAGATTGATGATAAAGTGCTATCATCAGGCATAGACACCATAAGTTAAAAACTTCCTTTAAAAAAAATAAATAAATCTAATGCATGCCGGACCAAATAATGTATATATTTTATATTTACATTGCTAACATGGGGCTTGACCATGTACAAAGAGTTTCATAGTGCAAAATTCAAATGTCCCGTGATACGCAGATCAATGTAATATAATAATTATATAAAGCTTACACACTACACTATGAAGAATCCATCCAAGATTTACCGCTTATGTCAGGAAATAAGAATCATCGTTTTCTAGCACCAATCATGTGAACCTTTCCTTCCTAGAAAAGATTCACCTCTCCCCCATAACCAAAAAAGCTCTCTCTTCCTATGTCAAACCGTGTGCTCTCCTCTGCCACATCATGAAACCTCACAGTTATCACGAATTCCTCCTCCTTAATTATTTCTCACATTAATTTTGATTTTGAAATTTTTCTAATGAGGCCCTCATTAGTAAAATTTCATACTAATTCACACAAAATAATCAAATTCATCAGTAAATTAGTTCCATCAAACTCTTTATATTCATTATATTTGAATGTAAAAATGTAGAATATTAAAACCCTTCAGAAATGAATTGTTGGTTCAATCTTTGAGTTTTATTTTTTTATTTTTTATTTTTTTATAGTATTTTTTATATATCTTAAATCAACCATTGAGTTATTAGTTCAATTAGTGGTTGAGGTTCAATAATTAATTTATTTAAAAAGTATCTAAGTAATTTAAATTATAAAAATACAAAAGATGCAAAAAATTTTAGAAAAAATTGAGCACTAATTAATATTAAATTTGAGTAATACTAGAGATACAAACATTTCATTTTTATTTTTTGAATTTATTGAGGCAGCAAGTTGCAATTAATGCAACACCACTTTTACATTGACCCATCACTTACACAACTTTTTTTTTTAATTTTTATATATAAATACGATAGAATTTTTATCTATGATGTCCGCTGTATAATAATTAATACTCTTTATTATTAAGTAAAAGCATCAATCAGTTTATATAGTATAGTACTGTGTATCCAAAAGTTAGGTTCTTTTGGATATACATCACTGTCAATTTCTTTAAGAACTTCTCCCTTCTCCCCTCTCCTCGTGTGTGTGTGTGTGTGTGTGTTAGTACTATGTATCCAAGAGTTAGGTTCTTTTGGATATACATCACTGTCAATTTCTTTAAGAACTTCTCCCTTCTCCCCTCTCCTCGTGTGTTAGATACTTTGTGTAGGGAGATTTCCCGTACAAGCTAATTATTCACTTTGGGGAGCGAAGCTGGCATGGTGTGTAGTAGTGGGACAATTAGCTTGTATGGAAAATCTCCCTACACTTTGTATTCTGTGTGTCTGTGTCTGTGTGTGTGTGTGTGTGTGTGTTAGATACTTTGTGTAGGGAGATTTCCCGTACAAGCTAATTATTCACTTTGGGGAGCGAAGCTGGCATGGTGTGTAGTAGTGGGACAATTAGCTTGTACGGAAAATCTCCCTACACTTTGCATTCTAAAAAAAAATTAAAATTAAAACATCAATCAATTTATAGTATAGGTGGGATTTGATCCCCATCACTTGTACAGCTTTTAACTTTTATTATGTAATAATCATAATATGCTATCTTATAAAAAAAAAGTTGTGAAATTTTTTGTGTCATTAAATTCATTGATTGAGCTCATTAGATTTAAACATGATGATGACAACAAAAACAATAAAGATCGATATTTTGACCAAAAAGCCTATAGTTCAATAGCATAATCTACTATAATTAATTTATTAGGAGAACTAGGATTCAAAATTTCCCTATTCATATGAAAAATATTAAATAGATGTTTTGGCTAGTCATTTCAATGTCTCAAATTAAAGGAAATATATTTTGATAAGAATGAAATATTGAAAGATATAAGTGCTAAATATTGTTTTCTCTCACCCACCACATGATGACTCAAATTAAATCAATTAATTATACTTTTTTAACACATTAATTATTTAATTAATCATATGACTTGTTTAAAAAAAATAATCACTCAAACTAACACAGATGAATATTTTTCACTTTTTAAATTTATTTTTTTTCTATTTTTTGAGGAAGGGATTATTTGTCACCAAAGAACTAGAGTTTTATGATTTAATGTTTTTTCCCCTTTTTTTTTTCCTCTATGTTCATTCCAAAATCCACATGATATTCAATGGTTCGACAAAACGTAGGTGATGGTTCCAACAATGATATGAAGTATAACCTCTATCCAGATTCAGCAATGAGCCAATGATTCGTTATGTTACTAAAAACTTTCCCAAATAAAGCGTGACACACGCAGTGAGATAAAACTAAAAGCAACGATTTGGCAAGCTAAAAAGAGAGCCTACAAATAGCCAAAATGAGCATGACTTCATCATAGCTTTCTCTCCCAAATATAAACCCATGTTTTCTTTTCCCTATAAAATCCCATGTCACGGACTTCTTTAGTTCACAGTTCTGTCTTTGTGTCACATACTTTCATAATCAAAGACCCAAAAACCGAGATGGGACTTCGTTTCCAGGCCTTAATTCCTTGGTTTCTTCAAGTTCTGCTCTTCTTGTTGTCTTTGGAGCAAGCAAAAGCTGAACAGTTCAACAATGTGACCAGGTTAACAAGTGGAAAGAAGCAAGTGAGTGGTTGCAATTTGTTCCGAGGAAGATGGGTTATTGATCCTTCATATCCTCTCTACGACTCAAGCTGTCCATACATAGACCCGGAGTTTAATTGCCAAAAGTATGGCAGACCTGATACGCAGTACCTTAAGTATGCTTGGAAACCTGACTCCTGTGACTTACCCAGGTAATATATAATCTGTCTCATTCTCCTAGCAAAAATAATCTTTAGCTAATGACTTTCAGGTTCAAATGGTCTCCTTGTTTTAGAGCTCAAAAAAAAAAGCACCCTTTTGGCTTTTGTTTACAAAAACCATTTCTGTAGTGCTAAATAACATTAAAAAGTACTATTAGTTTAGAAAAAGATTGGAGCATGTTCTGTGAAAAATTGTTCATTAAGAAGCCAATTAATTTTGATTCTTAATGTTCAACAACTAGGTACTAGACATTATTGTACTGTCATTTTCCGGCAATTTATTTTCGGGTCCCTTTCTTTATTTTTTCCCATGAACAGTGAACATAGAAGCAAGGCCCCATTACTTTTATTTTCCCTTTCTACTGTGCAAGGAAAATGGAATATTTATACTTTCTTTTTTCTTTTCTGTAGGTTTGATGGGATTGGATTTTTGAATAAGTGGAGAGGGAAGAAGATAATGTTTGTGGGTGACTCACTGAGTCTGAACATGTGGGAATCGTTATCATGTATGATTCGTGCGTCGGTACCCAGTGCAAAAAACAGCTTTGTGAGGAAAGAGTTACAGTCCTCCGTGACTTTCCAGGTGAGGTCAATTTTACTTTTATTTTATTTTTTCTATTTCAAAATGAAATCAATTCTATTAATTTTTTTTTTTTTTTTTTTAAATCAATTCTATTAATTAAATGCTGCATCTTTGTCTCTTTTCTATCTTACCATTTTATTCCTAGCTTGCTTTACACCGTTGTTCAATTACTGACGGTAACTTTTGTTATAATTTGATGAAGTCATTTATTGTGACGTGTATATAATTACCTTTATATAATTTTTTTTTTTTACGATTTAATTTTTACTCTCCCACTTAAACTTGACAACCTAAGGAAAAAATTAAAAAAATTGTGTCCATACATAGACTCTCTTAAATCAATTTTATTGAGTGCATATTTCTTTCTCTTTTCAACTATTTTATTCCATTCCATTGCTCTCCTTGAATCGATTTTATTCACCAGTGAATGATTGCGCATGTTTCTCTCTCTGCCACTCATTTTTACTACTTTTATTACTTTCCACTCCTTTTTATTAGAATGTTTTGTTTGTAAATTAACAATGTTATATTGGACACAACCAAATTTTAGAATCTTTTTCATAATACTTACATATTATGATATAGCAATATCATATCACTAACATTATTTTTATTAATAATTACTAATTTTTTTTAATTGACAGAAATTTATAAAAAATTTCGTGGATCTGACCCATTTTAAAATTTTAAAAAAAAATAATAATTATCGCACCCTATTTTACTGCTTCCAATTTTTTTCATTTTAATTGCATTTTATATTCCCGTTTCTTATTGTACAGTAATGAATATGATGAACTATTATGTTCAAATAATTTATCGACTGAAAATCTTACTTTTATTTATTATTATTTTATGAGTGCATGAATGTAAGACAGTTGTACTACGACGGGAAACCCCAAGTAGACCCATGTTATTTGGATTTTGGACAGTTCATGGGGCCGCGGAAAGTTCCTCTTGCCCGGGCCTGTAGAAACTAGAAACAACAATAATGAAATTAGTAAAACATGGCATGAAATGAAGCATCATGAACTTTTTCATCCTTTTTCTCCAATTTCATAAATATATTGGAACTGAGATTTTTGTAGTTACTAGGCAAAAATGTTGACCACCAAAGTTTAAGTCCAGGTTTAGATTTAATTATAATATATTAATATTTCATTAAATTGTAGGTTCAATTAGCTGAACTAATAAAATCTCTGATAGTTAATACCAATTAATGTTTTGGTTTTAATAATAAAGAGTTATCATTAGGAGCGGATGTCATAAATTAAAACTCTAACAAAAAAGAAGCCTTTTATGGTAGGTAGAGAAGAGATTGTAAGATCTATAATCAAATTTGAAATCCCGCATTCAGATTTGAAGGGAGCTTCTTGGAGAATATTAATTGAGTTGGGGGCTTAGGGGGTGCTTCATCTACACCACTTTAATCCATTATTATTATTTTGACTTGGCAAGTAGAAAGAAAGTCGGTAACATGGGGCTCCTGTTCAGCCTCCAATTCCATGAGAAAGATTGTTTAGTTTTCCATGTACAAGTTTAGGACATGAGTCACCCCACACCACTTTGACAGGCTGTAATCACTGCTTAGGAAGTCTGCCAACCTGTGATTTATACGAAGGCTTTCCACTTACTTACAGTCTTACACACATTTTCTTAAATGACTAGCTAATGAGTTTAAGAACATGTGGTAGGTCGATCGAATCTTCTTAGTATGATTTTTTTGACCAGTAGACAAATACTAGATATGTGTTGATGACATGGTCTAAAACACAACCATGAATCGTGTTATACAGTATATTATCCTTAAACACAATGTATTATCCTTCTGGTTTTAACAAAGAGAATTTGAATGTGACGTAAATATTTTTTTTTATAAATAAGCATAATCATTGAATCAGAGTTGGGTAGGCCCATAACCTAAATACCCTCAATTTTTGTTTCTTGATAATTATTTATGAACTTGACTTGCATCTAGAGTTCTAGCGTACTGAATACGACATAATGCAGATATATGATTGTATCTTGTCTCGTCAAAATACTAGAGTACAAACGGAAGCTTTACCCTTACATTAAATATCTAATGAGATTTAGATCCATGATTCATGTACAACCCTGAATTTAAAAAAAAAAAAAAAAAATCATTAAACCTAAAAACAATTGGTATAATAATCCAAGAAATATTCAAAAAGGAGAAAATTATCCTCATACTGTCATCATATAAACAATTTTTTTTGTGTTTTGGTGACGTGAAGTCTTTGAGATTACTCATTAGTCATTACAGTAGTTAAGATTTGAAACCACACACCCTTCCGGATAGAGGAAGATACCATTTCGAGCCAAAAAGAAAAAAGAGGGGTACCACTCGAACCACTATAGTCAAACAATCAAACACTTGCCCTACCTATGAATTATGATCGCAAGTTGTGAGCTCATCCAAACAATTGAAATTATTGGCTGCTATGGCCCACATGAATATTCATACAGTACAAGAAGTCCTCTCTTAAATCATGAATAGACTATTCACCCAAAAAAAAAAAATCATGAATAGACTTGTCTTTGTGACTGACTTTCTAATGACGGCAAATAAACTTGTCTTGTGAATCTTGTGATTTACTTTCTAATGACGGCACGAATGCTGTTGTCTGTCTATAAATATATATATACACACACATATATATAAATTTTATTGATAATTCAAATCAATAGTTGTAATTGGTACTGGAGATTTGAACCTGTCTTTGTTAAAACATTGTTTCTCAAAAACAAAAACAAAAAAAAAAAAACATTAAGAACTGTGAACTAATCGAGTTACAAGATTGTTAACATGACTTTTATTATAAACCAATTATAATATATAATATGGATAAAATTTAGTTACAAAATTAGTTATAGCTTAAAGTTATAAACTCACTCAATAAAATAAATATTACGACATATTTTGAAAATCTAACCGATGAATTGTATGTTATTTACACTCTTAATACACATGTTAAATTTTGTGTCAATTGGATATTATTTACTATATGATCTATAAGTTTATATTTTGTGTATAATTTTAAATTACAAAACTTGTAATTTAAAAAATTTATTGATTGCATAATTATTAATCTTTAATTTTCTTGAAATTTTGCAAATATAAAAAATATAAAAAGAAGATATAATCTAATAATGAATTTGCCAACTTTTAATAAAAAGATATTAAGTAAGTTCTTTATATAATCTACCATCATCTCAATAAGTGTTGGGGGAGAAAAAGGTGAAATCTTTTGTTTGCTAAACTTATTGATTAGGGTAAGAAAAGAATTGGAATGGAGATAACACTTCTAATACCTGTGGGTGCAGGACTATGGAGTCAGTTTGATTTATTACAAAACAACATACCTTGTAGACATAGTGAGAGAAGACGTTGGGCGAGTGCTGAACCTAGACTCAATCCAAGGTGGAAATTCGTGGACAGGGATGGACATGCTGATCTTCAACACGTGGCATTGGTGGACCCACACAGGAGACTCTCAGCCGTACGTTTACAGATCGATCTCATTCTTATTAATCAGCACTAACAAAATTGTCTTTCGCTTTTTGGCATCATCTTTTATGTTGTGTTCTGATTCAGATGGGGAATGTTGATCTGATGGCTTCTGATTGTTTGCAGGTGGGATTATATTAGAGACGGGACCGGTTTGTATAAGAATATGGACCGACTAACAGCATTTAATAAAGGTCTCAACACATGGGCTAGGTGGGTTGATCAAAATGTTAATCCTTCCAAAACCAAGGTCTTCTTTCAAGGGATTTCTCCCACCCATTATCAGTAAGTTTAAATCATCACTTCTTCACTTCTTCCTTCAATTATTATAGTTTCGGATTTGTTGATAGGTTTAGAGAGTAAAAAATAATTAATAAAGCTTATAAAGTATGAGTTTGAAAGTTATTATGCTAGCCCAAACTTGGGAGCTGCATTTTTCTTCAAAACCTCTTGTAATAGCAAGGGATGCCTGTAGTAGTCTCAAATCTCAATGGATCAATGCCCTTTTGGCGAAATTGCTTTGATTGCACCGATGGGGTGACCAGTTTTCAAGCCTGGAAGGAGCATTGTATGTAGTTGGGAACTTGGGGAGGGGTCTGGGGCACCAAATCTATGTGATTTTTTGGCTATTAAAAAAAAAAATAAGTACCAAAATCAGTGGTTGTACCTGTACTGGCAGAGAACTATGGCTAGCTTAGTTACTAAGTGTGCATTTGGGAAGCGTGTTTTGAGCTTCTCACGACTGTGTTTTGCATTGTCCCCCCCCCCCCCCCCTTTTTTTTCACGTCTGTTCATGAATAGTAGCCATAATATTTGACTTTTCAACACACTTGTGGGTCCTGTGCACTGTTTACGGAACCCACAAACTTCAGTTTTCTGCAACTTTTTTATTAAAAATAGGTTTTACGGCACTATTCACACATTTAAAAATTATTTTACTACAATATTTTCAATTTTCAGTTTTCAACTATATCCAAACAAACTCTAAATTTTTTTAGACAACGTGGAATCTCATCAAAGCAAAGCCCGTTGGGCCAATCCCTGGAGTGTAAACTATGGATACACGACCCTACCTTTCAAAACCATGTATTAGGTTACCCATGGAAACTCCCATTGGGGATCAAACCTAGGACGTCGGGGTCTATAAACCATAAACCATCCCAAGCCTCTAACCACTAGGTGTAATTACCAAATTGTGAAGTATTAAACTTGTTTATCTGTAATCTAGTTTAGAACCAGGAGTGGAGTCTGTTAAAAGAGTCTAATTGATTGTGTTTTGTCAAAACAGGGGCAAGGAGTGGAATCAACCCAAAAAGACTTGTTCTGGACAAGTTGGACCCCTATCCGGGTCAACCTATCCGGCAGGTGCCCCTCCGGCTGTTGCAGTGGTGAACAATGTGTTAAGCACAATTAAGAAACCAGTTTATTTGCTTGACATTACAACACTCTCACAGTTGAGAAAAGATGCTCATCCCTCATCTTATAGTGGTGAGCATTCAGGCAATGATTGCAGCCACTGGTGCCTTCCTGGATTACCTGATACCTGGAATCAGCTCCTATACGCAGCTCTCAGCAAGTGATTGCTAACTCAAAGAAACAATTTCAAATTTTTCTAAATCATTGTTTAGTAAATTTAGGAGGGGGTACTTAAATATCTCATTTTAGTTCATTGGTGGATTATAAAAAGCGGGGCAAAGATCAATTGTAAAGTAATTGATTATTTCAAAATAAATTATGGGGCAAGCAGAAGAAGATGGCATTGCATATTGTGATTAGGAAAGCAAGAAATCAACGCTGAGAAACCTTAAATCTGTTCAGTTAAGAGTTCTAATCTATTGTTTTTAAAATTGAAATCTAGTGTTATTCATCTAGTGCAAGTTAAAGAGGTATAAAATTTGTACCGTATATCCAAGAGTTAAAGTTCTTTTGAATGTACATACTACTGTCAATTTCTTTAAGACTTTTTCTTCTCCCCTCGTGTGCGTGTTTAAATATTTAGTATTCTAAAAAAAAAATGTTTTTTTGTTGGTGGAGATGAAAAGGCATCAGTTACTAAAGTTCATAGGACAACTCAATAGGCACGGGTTAAGTGAATCAGAATTTGTGATTTTTATTTTAATAATTATTTTATATCACATTTGAATAAGTTGTTTATTTCTCTTATTTTTCCCTTTTTTTGGGGAGTTGTAATGATATTGTATTCATGACTGACATTATTTTCTCATTAGGGAATATTTTATTGTGTATTGATTGAAAATTCAAATATGGTAAACTTAAAAGGCAAAAATGGTAATCACCTTAGTGAGTTATACTGTGCTTTAAGACTTGAGGAAATCTATTGTAATATTTATTATAAATTTATTATATAATGAGTATAATTATGGTAATAATAGTATAATTTAGGTTTGTAACAGAAAATAATGATTTAGTATGGCAATTTTGTTTCCTGTTCAGTTTCTACACCCAAACGTCCATATATCCCTCTTTCCTTAATTTTTATTTTCTTTTAATTTAATTTTTAATTAATTCTAATAATTATTAGATATTTTCACACATTTAACTTTTACAACTTTTTTTTTTAATGTCATCATAAATCATAATGTGTTCTAATAGAAAATAATTATTGTTGTTTTCATTAATATAATAGGTAGCACAAAGGAGAATGGAAATTGGAATAGAAGACCAAAAAAAAAAAAAAAAAAAAATTCAAGAGAAGACATTATCTTTATAGGGAAGGTTTTTTTAGGAGTAATTTATGGAGACCTATTTTATTATGAGATGGGTTCAAGTTACACTTGGTGTAACTCCACAAAAGTTACACCTTTTTTAAGCCATTGATTTCCAAATGATCAAACGGTTAAAAACAAAACACTATTATCCATAACATCTATTAAATATTTAACAAATTAATAGCATACTCATTATCTCTTTCCTTATTAAATGCTCCTATATTTTTCTCTCTCTCCTTATTATGTCATTCATTGTAATTTTTTTTTCTATGCAATTCCTTCTACTATTTCCTTACTTGGTTTTTTTCTCTCCTAAATAAAACCTCATCCCTTTTTTACAAAATGTTCAAGCACAATTGAATAAAAAGGCATCAGATTTTTTTTTTTTTTTTTTTTGGGGGGAGAATAAAGAAATCAAAAATTAGCCCAGCTCTCTCTCTTTGTGTGGAGATTAGTCGTATCTAATTGACTAAGTGCCGCTGCAATGAAATCTAAAAATAACTTGAAAGTTAAAAACAAAACATGGGATCTTCAGGATAAATCTATAGGGCAAAAATAAAGTTTAAAGAATTAATGAACCCGCCCTCTAACCCCCCCCCCCCCCCCCTCCTTGCCCAAAAAAAAAAAAAAAAAAACCCGATATATACAAATCCAATAGCTGTACCAACCATTTCCATGGTTCTAATAATTAAGAAATATCAAATTACATTGTTTTGATCTTATGGAATAACAACTCAACTCTTCAAAGAAAAGTTTCAAAATCAAAAACATAATTGTCTATGTTGCGATTACTTGAGCCCTGTTAAGGATTCTACTAATACTAATCATCATATTAGTTTGAGTTCAAATACAAGAGATAGAGATAAGGACATATCTGGCAGCCACACCAAATACAAGTCCTAAGTCTGTAGAAGACTATCCTTAAAGTTAAGATAATCAAGTTTTATCTTAGGTGATGAGGTTGTTTGCAAATCAATAAACATTTAAAAAAGATTAAAAAAATCGAGTAAGTAAAATTGGAACACAAGATACAAAGGACCTAAACAAAAAATAATTAGAAGTTCCTTTCAAGAAATTTGTGGTCTTGCTGTAGTTGTCTGATGCTATTTGTAGCTCTTGCTATGAATATTTTTACTTGAACATTTTGTTAAAAAGGATGAGGAAAGTGATAGGTTTTATTTAGTGGAGAAAAAAACTGACTAAAATAAGAAAAGCATAGAAAGATGGAGATGGTAGAAACGTACTAGGAATTGCATAGAAAAAGGAATTACAATGAAAATTGAAAAAATTAATAAGGAGAGAGAAAAAGAGACACAAAAAGCACTTAATAAGGAGAGAGATAATGTGTATGCTATTAATTTGGTAAATATTTAATGATATAATAATGGATAACAGTGTTTTCTTTTTAACCGTTTGATCTTTTGGGAATCTACGGCTTAAAAAGGGTGTAACTCTTATAGAGTTACACCAGGTGTAACTCTTATAGAGTTACACCAGGTGTAACTTGAACCCATCTCTTTTATTATATATAAAATAATAGTGTATATAATTAGATATAATATTTAAATCGTTTTTTTTTTTTTTCCAAAGATTGTATGCAACATTTAAAAAAAAAAAAAAAAAAAAAAGATAGTTTGATAAAAAGTTTAATCTTTACATTTTTTTTTTGGCTGGAAAATAATTTTAGAAAGTACTCACTTTTTTTTTTTTTTCTTTAAATTAGTATTGTAGGGTCTGTTTTTGTTGCCTAAGTCCAAAATAAATGGGTTAAAGGCCCAACAAACCCAAAACAATGAATTTGTAGAGAGTGGGTCGAAGGTTTAGGCGCTGGCCGGCCCTCACCGGGCCGGAACTACTTTATCTCTTATTAAAAGAACACTTAGACCAATTTACAACTAAGGGATGCTCCTCGGTCAATGGCCGAGGAGGCTTGCTTCCCAGATCCCCCCCCTCCTACTCTTACTTTGCTCCTATCACTTATATATCACTTTCCTACTCCTTCTGTTGATCGCTCATTAGCCTTTCCTTTGGCTACTTGTCCCATCAGAGGTCGTATCTATGCTCAAGTGATTCACCCTGATCGATGTAGCCCTACTCGGGGGTTGCATCCCCATTAATGCGGTCAGAAGGGTTAGGTGAGTGTATTAAGTATTGAGGTGACAACTCGTTCTGGGTTTGTCCCCACTTTATAGTTATCCTTAGTATGCCGAGGATGAGGGGGTTCTCGGCGTGGATCCAAAGGAGTTTTCTCCCTAAATTTCTCCTGGATAGTCATCCTTCCTCGGATTGGGCCATTTGGGCTTGGTTCGGAGTGGGCTAAGGCTGCATACTTTCCTGGCCCCACAAGTATATATATAATTAGATATTTATAAAAATTTTAATTATTAAATGTTTTTTTTTTAAGATTTTATGCGACCTATATGGTCCTTCAATTTTTTTTTTTTTTTTTTTTTAAGGAAGGGTACTTCAATTCTTTATTATACTAAAAAGAATTAGTTTAATTTTATAATTACATTATTTTTTATAAAATGGTTAAATGTGACTTGTAAATAGGGAAAAATATATATTAGTAAATAATATTGATATGCACAGTATTATTAAACTCAGCCCAGCCCGGCTGGTCGGACCAGTAACCTAGTGACCTAACACATAGACCGGTTTGGGTCATTAATTGGATCAGATATATATTAGACCTGATCAAAACTAGTAAAATCCAGTGAGTTTTAAGCAAGGAAGTCAATACCGTACCGGAGGCTGTACCGGTTTGGCCACCGGTACGATATATTTCGGGTACCGGTCAATACCGGTGTACCGTTTTGGATTTACCGCTATTTTATATATATATAACCAAAATTTATATTATTTATTAAAAAGTTTAAATTTATAAATCTTTATGTCATTTAATATGTTAATCTTTAGTTAAAATTTCAACTAGATAATATTAACAATAATAGGGAATTGATGTTCCTACTTTTTTAATAATAATAATAATAAGTTAAAAATTAAAATGCCGTTTAAAACTTCTTTGCATTAAAAAAAAAAAAAAAAATCAACTTTTGAAATCTCAAAAGTTTGTAACAATTTACGTGGGTGGGTGTGTCAGAGGGCACACTGCCACAAAACAAAACCAAACCTACTCTCCTTTTAGTTTTTTACTATTAAAAGTCACAAGACTCACAGCTAAACAATCAACTAAAGCTTCAGAAATAAAAACTTAAAAACTAAGAGATGCAGACAGATGGAGGGATGGGCGTGAAGAAGAAGAAGAATGGGTGGTCACTTTTGGAATAGTGCTGGCGATGGCAGTATTATGGGTTATTTGGTATTTTCCTTTACCGTTAATCACTTCCATTTTTCTTGTTTTTCTTTTACCGTCCGGTATACTTTTTTCGGCCGGTATCCGATTTTTTGCCCGGTTTTTCCGGTACAACCCGGTAAGCTTCGGTACAAAGAGCGGTACGAAATAGCCACGTTTCTGTTATGGTCAAGGTGCTAGCACGAAAAATTCCGGCTGTACCGGCCGGAACGGTACGGTATTGACTCCACTGGTTTTAAGTAAACCGTGTGACCTGGCTAAATTTTAATAACTTAGCTGAGTTTGGGAATTGTGTAAAATAACATTGATAGGTTGATAATATGGTAATTTAAATAAGAGAAAACCTAAAAAAAAAAAAGAAAGTGATCTCTCCCTTATTTACTATTTAATGTATGATAATATGATAATTGAATAACATATTTTTTTCAGTTTCACATAGCCAGTTAACACGTAGGTATGTATGAGTATATCAAAATATGTTACATTATTTATTACTTAAACTTTATTTTTTTTTCTTTTGTTTGCATTTTTTGCCCTTTATTTGTTTATTGCTTTAAGTTTAAGTCTTTAACCCTTTTTGTTCTCTTCTTTTGTTTACGTAATTTGATTTTTGCTTTTTCTTTTTTTAATATTAAAAATTTTAAGACATGTAACAAGATTTTATTTAGCAAAAATTTTGTTGCTATCTTATCACGTTCGTTTATTTTGCTTGTGAATTTATCGAATTTCTAATGCTATTACTTGTGAAATCTTAATTTTGAATTATAATGGCAAGTTTATTTTAGGCACATGCCTTTTTTTTTTTTTTTTTTTTTTTAAATTACATATTAATGTTATGATTTCACAAAATTATATATATATATATATATATTTAAAAAAATTTATTTGATCTTACGGTTCAACCGATGACCCACTGGTTGAACCAATGACCCGGTTCATAGACTGATACTGTCCGAGTTTAATAACTATGGACATGCATCATCACTTTAAGAGCATTAAATGTAAGGTACTATTAATTTTATAATTAAATGTTTTGCCATATGGCATATGCAAGACTTTAAGAGTATTAAAGAGTATTAAATGTAAGGTACCATTAATTTTATAATTAAATGTATTGCCATGTGTCCAATGTGAGATGTTATGGACAAATTGCTACTTGCCACATGTCATCCTATGTCCACATCACTCAAAATAAATAGAAGATTGCGCCATATATCATTGTTGTATGCATCTACAAGCTGAATCCAACTTTTATATTATAGTATATAATATAAATAAATTATAGATTATAGATAAATGATAGGTCGCATTACCGACAATGAATGAAGTGTAAACCATGGTTTTAAAAACTAGATCAAACCAGCTGGTTCAACTGGGAACCGAGTACCGCTTTGGCCTAGTAAAAATGCCCAAAACCAGTAAAAACCGTAAACTGAAGACAAATCCAATTTTGCTCTCAGTCGGTTTTTTAAAACCATGGTATAAACTCTATCTAGATTGAATGGTTCGTGAAACGAAGGTCACGGGTACCACCAATTAATACTTTACCAAATGAAGTGAGACAAGCGTCTTGACTCTTGAGATAACTCAGATAAGTGCAGCCAGCGATTTGGGAAGCTATAAAAAGAGCCCACAATTATCTGGATGGCCATGTCTTCATCATAGACACAATACACTGTAAACCCATGTCATTCTTTCCCTATAAATCCTATATCACGGATTTCTTTTATTCAAGGTTCTGAATTTAATCACATACTTTCATAATCAAGACCCAAAAACCGAGATGGGATTTCGTTTCCAGGCCTTAATCTCTTGCTTTCTTCAGGTTCTGCTCTTGTTGTTGTCTCTGGAGCAAGCAAGAGCTGGACAGTTCTACAATGTGACCAGGTTAACACGAGGTTGGAAGCAAGAGAGTGATTGCAATTTGTTCCAAGGCAAATGGGTTATTGATCCTTCATATCCTCTCTACGATTCAAGCTGTCCATTCATAGACCCTGAGTTTAATTGCCAGAAGTATGGTAGACCTGATAAGCAGTACCTTAAGTATGCTTGGAAACCTGATTCCTGTGACTTGCCCAGGTAATATAATCAAGTATATATATAAACTCACGACTTGCTCATCAACTTTTGTTTACGTTAACCAAGTTTGGAGTGGCAAATAGCAAAAGTAATAATATGTTTGTTTAGAAAATACTACGACAGAACACAAATGTTTCGGAACATGTTTTTTGAATATTGTTTCACTGAGAAACCAATTATTAATTTTGAAGTATGGCTTATTGTTTTCGTTGAAGGTTTGATGGGATGGAATTTCTGAGGAGGTGGAGAGGAAAGAAGATAATGTTTGTGGGTGACTCACTGAGTCTGAACATGTTTGAATCATTATCATGTATGATTTACGCGTCAGTGCCCAGTGCCAAATACAACTCTGTGATGGGTAAAGAGTCCGTGACCTTCCCGGTGAGCTCAATTTGGCCTTATTTATTTATTTATTTATTATCAAATCAATTTTATTTAGTGATTCACTTCGTATCTTTGCCTTTGTCTCTTTAAGGAAGTTTCAACCTATAGATTTTGTTTACTTATCAACAAATTAAGCAATTTTTAGTGTAAATAGAATGTAAATCTCAGATTTTTTATTTAATATTTATAGATTTTACCAATTAAATTAATTAGAATCCACATTTTTTTTTTTAATTTTTTAGAATGTTTAATTCGCAAATTGCAAGCCGCATACTGCGACCTTTTCATGTACAAGTTTAGGACAAGAGTGATGAGTCACCCGTACCACTTGACAGTCTGTGATCTCTCGGAAGCCATACTCAACCTTCCCTATTATTATTATTTTTTCTTTTCTCTATGGTCATTATTGTAGGAATAGGTTCAATAACACGTGGTAGGTGTTTCTTAAAAAAAAAAAAAAAAAAAAAAACACATGGTAGGTCAAATTACGTTTGGATCCATGATTCATATATGTACCAGCTTAAATTTAATAAAAGGGAAATAGTCTCCCTTCAGATTAGTTCAAAAATAAATCATTTAAATTTTTTCTAAATTTTTTTTATTAAATATGAATTTTGAAAATTTTATTATTAAATTGCATGTTTTTATTGTATTTTTCATGTTTGCAAACTTTGAACATCGGTTTTAGGTTTTTTCTTACATAAAGTCTTTTAGGAA
This sequence comes from Quercus variabilis, assembly GCA_030445155.1. NCBI lineage: Eukaryota > Viridiplantae > Streptophyta > Magnoliopsida > Fagales > Fagaceae > Quercus > Quercus variabilis. The sequence continues at coordinate 47,621,427 of CP129449.1, read as the reverse complement.
GATTAAAAGTAGTTAAGATTTGAAACCACTCCCTTCCATTCGAGCCAAAATAAAAATAAAAATAAAAAAAGAAGGGGAGGTACCAGTCGAACCAAGATAGTCAAACACTCATACACTTCGGCCCCTAACTATAAATTTATTATGATTGCAAGTTGTAAGCTAATCCAAACAAATGAAATTATTGGCCACCATGGTCCACGTAAATATTCATACAATACAAGAAGTCAGTCAAGTCACTGTCTTAAATCGTGAATAAACTTGTCTTGTGACTTTGTGATTGTGAGTCGTGACTGACTTTTTAATGTCCGCACCAACATTTTTTAGGTAAAAAAAAAAAAAAATTAAGAAGAGAAAAATATAATTTTGATCTGCATTTTCCTTCTTTTGAAATTCCATGTTCTTAAAATCAAAGCATGTTCCGAAAACTGAAAGTACAGAAGATGAAAAATGTTAGAAGTATATATATATATATATATATATATATATTTTTTTTTTTCCTCATAACAAGTTATGGTTGATATAACATTATTTTCAAAATTATATATAATTGATGTCATTTTTATTGTTTACAATATATCATCTTAATAGATTAAAAAGTAAAATATTTTGTATGCTAAACTTATTGATTTTAAATGAAGGGTAAGGCCTTAAAAAAAATTAAAAAAAGAAAAAAGAAAAGAAAAAAGGAGGAGGTAAGAGTTAAATGAAAAAGAACAAATGTACTTGTATGGGTGCAGGACTATGGGGTTAGTTTGCTTCTACATAGAACGCCATATCTTGTGGATATAGTGAAAGAAGACGTGGGCCGCGTGCTAAGCCTAGACTCAATCCGGGGTGGTAATTCATGGAAAGGGATGGACATGCTGATCTTCAACACGTGGCATTGGTGGACCCACACAGGAGACTCTCAGCCGTACGTTTGCCTATCTCATTTGCAATTCATTCTTTTGTTTTTTTGTTTTGATGAGTCAATTCATTCTTTTGTTTTTTTAACTTTTTTGTTTTCATTAATCAATTCGTTCTTTTGTTTTTTTTGTTTTTTTGGATGAATCAATTCATTCTTTTGTTATGCATTCCTGGATTCATGTTTTCAATAATAATTTTAGGGTAAAAATGTAAAATTTACCTTTTAAGTTTTTTTCAAAATTTATTTTAGTTTTCTAACTTTACTTTCATTTATTTCAATTTTTGAAATTCAGATTTATTCAATTATGACATTTTCGACAATTTTTATTAAAATTTTTTGAAAAAGAAAATTTGGAAAAATATTTTTCTATTATTAATTAATTTTTTTAATTTAAAAAAATTTGAAGAAAAATTAACCACAAAATACAACAAAATTTAATGAAAAAGCTTTAATTGAATAAACTTGAAAGTTAAAGTACTAAAATAAATTTTGATGAAGTATAGAAGATGAGTTTTGTATTTTAGCTTAATTTTAAATAGATATCGAAGTTATGATTGTTTTATAGTTTGTTTAAATTTTAATGACATAGCAAAATCCAATTTTATTAATAAAGAAATCTAATATTAGTTTAGCACTTTTTTTTTTTGGCGGGGGGGGAAGGATGCTTGATGGTTTGTTTAAATGTTTTGATTCGATAAATAGTTGGATTGGTCTGATGAGCCTATAGAAGATGGAGATATATGAATTGATTTTTTTTTACTCAGTTTGTAGATATATAATGAAAACTGATTATATAGAAGACTTGAAAATGTGCTTGATAAGTCTGCTAGCTTGGTGCCCTTAGACAATACAGATTTGGGTTCCTATAGATGTCTGTAATATCTATATTATTGGACAATACAGACTAGAAGGCGTGCTATAGCTAAGGCCAATTGCATCATGCGATAACACTTTTGATGGCTAAGATTGAAAGTTATAAAACTTACTTTTTAATCTCGACCTTTAGATTAAAACTTGTAATTTTCAACATTATTACCATTTTACCTTCTCAACTTTTTACTCTTACAATTGCATTATGCAAACATACCACAATCCTCACATCTGTCCATAAATTCTATGTAGCAAAATTTATATTGCGTTTTATTTACACTCTTATAATGTTGTGGCTGCGGATGCTTGTGGAATGCAGGTGGGATTATATCCGAGATGGGAGTAATTTGTACAAAGATATGGACCGTCTAACAGCATTTAATAAGGGGCTCAACACATGGGCTAGCTGGGTTGATCAAAATGTTGATCCTACTCAAACCAAGGTCTTCTTTCAGGGGATTTCTCCCACCCATTATCAGTGAGTGAAAATCCCGAGCTATTCCATGAATTACTATTATTATAGTATAGACCAAAAAGTTAACAACAATGCTTACAAAGTAGAAGTTCAATAGAAACTTAGTTATTGTGCTGCAAAGCCCAAACCGAGGTGCATTGTTCATCAAATTCTTTAAATGCAAAATATGCTTAGTAGTAGTCCCAATAGATCAATGGCCCAATGGCAACAGTTGCAGCAATGGGGTGTCCAATTTTCGAGCCTGGAAGTAGCATTGTACATACTTGGGAACTTGGGAGGGTCTGGGTCACCCAACCTATATGATTGGTTGGCAATATACGTGCAATAAAAAAAAAATTAAAAAAAAAAAAAAAAAAAAAAAAGGATACCAAAATCAGTAGTTGTACTAGCAGTCTAGCAGCACTATTAGTTACTAAATTTTAAATTATTAATACTTGTCTATAGTCAAGTTTAGAACCAGGGGTGGAGTCTGTAAAAAGAGTCTACTGGAAAACAAATGAGTAACAAAAATATTGATTGCTTTTTGTTAAAACAGGGGCAAGGAGTGGAATCAACCCAAAAATACTTGTTCTGGAGAAGTTGAACCTCTATCCGGGTCAACCTATCCAGCTGGTCCACCGCCAGCTACTGCTGTGGTGAACAATGTGTTAAGTAAGATTAAGAAACCTGTTTATTTGCTTGACATAACAACTCTCTCACAGTTGAGAAAAGATGCGCACCCCTCAGCTTATAGCGGTGAGCATCCAGGCAATGACTGTAGCCACTGGTGCCTTCCTGGATTGCCTGATACCTGGAACCAGCTCCTATACACAGCTCTCAGCATGTGATTGCCAACACAAAAAAAAAAATTTTAATTTTTTTTTTTCCAAATTATTGTTTTGTAAGATTGGTGAGGTACTTGAACATCTCATTTTAGTTCATTGGTGGATCATAATAAGCAGGGCAATGATCAATTGTAAATTAATTGATTATTTAAAACACAAAAATTGTGCAAGGATATAGAAAAAAGATTTGACAGAGATGAAGATGGCATTGCATGTGACTAGGAAAGCAGGAGCTCAAAGCTGAAAAGACTTAAATTTGTTCAGTTAAAGTTATGTTCTTTTGTTTACAATTGATATCTAGCGTTGTTCATTGAGGATTAACTATCCACTATTGTAATTGTACAATTTAATAAATATTGCAAAAGTTTATGGATCTTTTTGAAGTCCTTTTCAGTACAAACATCAGCCCAAAAGGCCAAGTTTGAAGGTTTGCTTTTAAATCTGTTTAATTTGTTTGCAGTTTAAATACAGCCATTTAATTGAGATGAGTTTGCAGTAAGTTGAAGTGTGTGAATTCAAATTAAGCTAATTGAAAGGAGTTCACTCAGACATTGCAAAAAAAAAAACTTAAGATACATTCATGTTGCTGTGTATGAGCTCTACAGTTGCAGAAACGATGCTACCAAGTCTTAATTACATAAGACCAAGACTATGATAAGCTAAGAAGCATCCCAAGGCCTTCCACCATAAGCAGAGACTTACAACACCACAACTTCAAGAAATCTTACTTTTCTGCTAAAGTATCTTCGTATTTACTGTCAATTTTTGCCCAGGCAGGTTTAGAGTTATCCAATTCTCAAGTTTCAGCTTTGCTGGTATCACTAGTATGCCACTCCCAAAATCATAACAATCATCTCTAGCAATTTTCTGATTTTATAGTCCCCAAGATGCCAAACAGAAATACTATCATATTATCATCCTAAAAGAGTTTTCACTAAACATCAATAGTGCTTGTTAAAACAGCAATAAGGCAAGGCATATAAAGAAACCTGTGTCAAAAACAATATTATTGACCATTCACAGCAAGACATAGAGGCAGCTCACATATATTTCATGTCGTTTTTTTCCCCCCCACTGTCCTACTAAATGAATCAGCAGAGCTGTTGCTATCCTGGTAGGTTTGGTGAACCACCAGTTGGCCATGGTCTTTTAACAAGAATCCTGGAATCAATGACAGCATTGAACTCACTTAGGAATGTTTGCTTTTCAGATCATGCAAATAAGGAATTCTGCTTCAGTTTACAACAAATGATATCTAATCCCAATAACACAGCAAGAAACACTGAAACAGACCACACAAAGAGCTGCATTTTTCCAGAATACCAGATGGGTTACTGACTTGGTAAAAAATTGGTGGGATTCTTATCAGTTTCATGGTACACTGAGCTTTCTTTTGGCTAATAAACTCAAGGCCCTCAAATTAGATTTGAAGAAGGGGAATGAAACAGATTTTGGTGATATAGCTCAACAGAGTTTCTCTACTAGGATGTATTTCAGCTGTGGATGAGACTGAAGAGACTAGAACCTTGCTAGAAGGGGAACAGTGTGAACACGATCAGGCTAAAGCGGATCTTGAGAGAATTATGTTGATGGAGGAAATTAGTTGGAGACAAAAATCTAGGCTGCTTTGTTTGAAGGAAGGGTATAAAAATATGAAGTTCTTTCATAGAGTTGCAAACTCTCATCGCTGCAACAACACCATAGGGCGATTAGTGGTCGATGGGGAGGAGATAAACAATCAGGATACCATCAAGGAAAAGATAGTGGAGTTTTATAAGGCTCTGTATTCGGAATCAAGTATCTGTTGGCCCTTGCTGGATGGAATGTAATTTTCTATTTTGGAAGAAGAAATATCTTGCTGGCTGGAAAGGTGTTTTTCAGAGGATGAGGTGTTTGAGGCGGTATCCAGTATGGATGGGGATAAAGCTCTAGGTCTGGATGGGTTCACGATGTCTTTTTTTCAATCCTGTTGGGGTATTCTAAAGGAAGATATTATGAAGGTATTTCATTATCTCCATGCTCAAGGTAATTTTGAAAAGAGTCTTAATGCTACATTCATTACCCTCATTCCAAAAAAGCCTGAGGCAGTGGAGATAAAGGATTTCTGGCCAATTAATTTGATTTCTGGGGTCTACAAGATCCTGGCAAAAGTTTTGGCTAATAGGCTTGAAAAGGTACTTCATAAAGTGGTGTCTGAACCTCAAAATGCCTTTGTCAAAGAGTGACAAATATTGGATTCAGTGCTGATTGCAAATGAATGTTTAGACAGCTGCCGTAAATCTGAAATTCTTGGGGTTTTGTGTAAGTTGGATTCGGAGAAAGCATATGATCATGTGCATTGGAATTTCCTATTGTATGTGCTTTGAAGGTGTGGGCTTGGTTCTTGATGGAGGCAGTGGATATTTTCATGTATTTCTATAGTTCTTTTTTCTGTGCTTGTTAACAGTAGTCCGGCTGGTTTCTTTCATAGTTCACAAGGTTTGAGACAGGGGGATCCTTCATCCCCTCCCTTGTTTGCGACTATTATGGAGGCCCTCAGCCGGCTATTTGAGAGAGGTAGAATTGGAAACTTTGTCTCGGGTTTTTCAGTGGGTGGAAATTCTAGGGGCCAGTTTGAGATCTCTCATCTTCTTTTTGCAGATGATACTTTGATTTATTTATTTATTTATTTATTTTTTTTTTTTTGTGGAGCGGATTCAGAGCAAATTTGGCATTTGAAAGCAGTGTTTGTCTGGTTTCAGATTGTATCTAGTTTAAAAATAAATTTGGGGAAATCTGAACTGGTTCCGGTTGGAGATGTACAGAATGTTGAAACTTTGGCTGGTATTTTAAGATGTAAAGTGGCATCGTTACACATGACTTATTTGGGCCTTCCTTTAGGTGCTACTTTCAAGGCGAAACCTATTTGGACCAGTGTGCTGGAGAAAATGGAGCGGCGGTTGGCTGGGTGGAAAAGATTGTATCTTTCTGGGGGGGCTGAATCACTTTATTGAAGTGCACCTTACCCAACCTGCTTACATTCTACCTATCTCGGTTTCCTATACCGGTAAGTGTTACTAGATGTATTGAAAAATTACAAAGGGATTTTCAGTGGGGCAGATTAGGGATGAGTTTAAGTATCATTTGGTTAAGTGGAAGACTATTTGTGTACCAGTTCAACATGGGGGATTGGGTGTGAGTAATTTGGTTTTGTTTAATAAGTCTCTTTTGGGAAATGATTGTGGAGATATGCTATGGAAAGAACTGCCTTGTGGAGAAGGGCAGTAGAAACAAAATATGGTAGCCTGTGGAGGGGGGAAGGGGGGTGTTCTTGTAGAACGTAGGAGCCTTACAGGGTTGGTTTATGGAATTATATCAGAAAGGGGTGGGATGACTTTTATCCTTTTATCATCTTTAAGGTGAGGGATGGTTCTTGTATTAAATATTGGCATGATCCATTGTGCAAGGGGCTTCCTTTGAAAAATATCTTCCCAGAACTTTACAATATTGCTATTAACAAGGATGCTTCAGTGGCTGAGTTGTTGTTGTCCTTAGAGGCAAACTACCATTGGAAAATCAGATTAACTTGACCGGTTCAAGATTGGGAGCTGGAGCCAGTTGTATCATCTATGAACCTTATTTATTCTGGATCTTGGAAAAGGAATGGGGTGGATAAAATTTGTTGGAAACTCTCTACTAGGGGTGTTTTTGATGTTTTTTCTTACTATAGGGCCTTAAAACCCCCAAATCTAGATTCTTTTCAATGGAAACCGTTGTGGAAATCAAAAGTGCCTCCAAAGGTTAGTTTCTTTATTTGGACAACAGCTTTGGGGGAAATTTTAACCACTGATAATTTAAGAAGGCAAAAAGTGGTGGAGGAGGATTGGTGTTGTACGTGCAAGAGGACTGGAGAGACTACTGATCACTTACTCCTACACTGCCCAATATCTCACAAGTTGTGGAATATGGTGTGTTCATTATTTGGGGTTCATTGGGTCATGCCACGTAGTGTCATGGAACTTTTGGCATGTTGGTCAAACAAGTGCAGCAGACTCAGATCTAAGGCGCTTTGGAGAATGATCCCTCATTGTTTTATGTGGGTCATCTGGAGGGAAAGGAATACAGATACCTTTGACGGGAATGAAAGATCAATTCATGAGTTGACGCTTCTCTTTTTTCAGACTTTGTTTGATTGGGCAAATGCTACGGGTTTTTTTCACTTTTATTTCTTTACTTGATATGCTTGATTTATGTACTTTCATTGTTACTTGTTTTTTTTTCCCCCTGTTGCTTCTAGCACACGGCCTGTGTGCTTTTTTTCCCTCTGTACCTTCTCTTCTTCTTTCAATGAAGTTATTACTTATAAAAAAATAAAAATAAAAATAAAAAAGAATTCTAAATGGACTGAGTTCACAAGCAAAGCCACTTAAGTAATTAGAGCTACATATGACTTCACCTGCCCCACTTATCATGTTTTGACCTGGAAACACTTACAAGAATTTATGTTTGAACCAGGATGGTGAAGAAGCTGGAGCCCTTCAACCTGACTGCTGTTGCTTTGCCACAAGGCAATATAACTATTCGCAGATTCATGTGTTCCAGCTCGCTATCTTGTGACAAGTGAAATAACTTCTATTTTGGGAATCTCATTCACTCGGATTTGATTGGAGGATGAATCAAAATTTTCTGCATTACATTGCAAAGTTTGATAGTAGTTCTCCCCTTAAAGAACAAGTATATTTCTTTGGATAGGAACATGGGTCCCTCCCATAGGGAAAAGTAGAGCTTCCCCATCCGACTAATTAAACTCATGTTCGAAAATGTCACCAATTGCTTACACATTCTCAACCTAGACCTCCAAAAGCTGGACCTTCAGCCAATACTTCTAATTCATCACGACCCCCAACCAACTAAGGGCAAGCTCTATTTACTGATACCTTTAACAAATTTTCTTTTCTGGTTGGGAGAGAGATAATTATTCCTATTCCACCCCCACATCTATCAATAAGTAGTTCCATCGATAGAAAAGCCACCCATTGTGTACCAACTAGTAGTTTAGGCTGGGTTCAAATGGTTTACTGGACCTAGCCTGTGATTTTTTTTTGTTTGAAAATAGCTCAAATCAAAGAATCAACCAGACCCATTTCCCTAGAACAAATCATCTCAGCTACAAAATATATCATCTCCTGATCCTAAATTTCCTGTAGGTATGGTATCAACCAATTGAGCCACAATGAAGGAATTTGATTCCAGAGACTGGGCTCCAAATAATTTTCCGTGATTCCATTTAATTACACATGATGCAATACTCAGACATACACCAAAACGTATGCAGAAGCATAGAATGCTCAGAGATAATAACAAAAAAGATTATTTGATATAAATGACAAATAAGCAAAGACGAATGCATGCAGGGGATTGAATCATGACAGAAAGATAAATTTTTGACAGACTCAGGGCACTGAAAATATGGTCAATTGTTTTTTATTTGAAAGTTTGTTCTGCATAACAACAAAAGAAAGAACTCCAATAATTGGAATTTGCATCCTGCGGTGGGTAGTGAGAACTGAGACCTAACCTTCAAACACTTCAAAGAGGGAACAGAGGAAACAAGAAACTAGTAGCCAACGTATACTGCAGCATTCACTATGTAACAGTCATCATTCTTGTCGCCCATTTCTTCCACATGAACACCACTTGAGCATATAAGTCCACCATCCACAACTTCAAATTTCACAATTTTCCCACTGGAATTATGTGAGAAAATAAGATAGGAAGTCAAAAGAGAATAAATTTTTCAAAAAATGATCTTTTATTTAACCAGTGTTAATGTCTATGTTGGACGGACATGGCTAAAATGGCCTCATACCTGTACCTGTACTTGTGTGGGTAACCGTGCAACTTAGGCATTCAGTTTATTTGAACTCTTGGTTTGTACTTTAGACAATATTTTATGGGCGTCATTGTACTTCTTTGCTATTTATTATAGCCTTCAAATTAATTTTAGATATGTTTTCAAGCATTTTATTGTTGTTAATTAATTTTAAAACCTAAAATAAACATATTATGTCCAAAAACATTTAAAATATACCTAAAAAAAATAAAATAAAATGCCATACCCCCCCGTACCCGTACCCGTACCCATACACGTGTTGGTACTGGTGCAACTTAGATCAACGTCACTGCACTGTAACCAGAAACTGTGCCACAGATAAACTCAATGACGGATAAACTAGTTCTTATCCTAGTTTGTGATGAGATTTTTGTATCCAAGATCAGTGCTGCAACTAGTCACTGATTTCATCTAAGAGCTGCAGATTATCTTTAAGCTTGGCACATATTATGTCACATCAATCAGTACATCTTTGTTTCAACTTTTATTGTGTCAAAAAGTATGGTTGCCTTCTTAATTGGAGCATCTTCATTATATTCTGCTCATATACAAATTCAAATTACAGAGACAAGTAGGAAAAAATGGATATACTTGAAATGAAAATAGAATGAGCATTTTCTCAAAAAGAGGTAGATAGACCTTGATAGTGGACAGAAAAGAGAATTTGCAGTGTCTGTAAGCAATATTGATGGTAGACAGACGTTTCATTTCATTTAATTAATTATATATTTACCCTTATTTCAAAGAGAGGAGGTGTATGAACATTCTGTGTATAACAATTAAGGTGCAATGATAAAGACAGACAGCCAGATACTCACTAAGGAAAGACAGACTTGACCCTCTCAATATCCAAGGATTGCTGGAGAGAATGAGGGACTCCCAGCTTAATCTGTAGTTTCATCTGATCGAATGTAACACCTGGAATGGACCCTGCACCAATTCCATCTCAGAAAATGAGACAATTTCCACAAAGAAATAGTTAAATGCATATCCTTAGCAACAAGTAAAAATAAAGTCCTCACATTTCAATAGGACCAGAAAACACCTCTCTCTCTCTCTCTCTCTCTCTCTCTCATGTATTCACAGTTTTCTCATTGAAGCTAGCCAAAATTTCCCAAACTATAACAACATACATAGAAATCTAACAAAAATACAAAGAAACAAGAACAGATATCTATATAAAAAAAAAAAAATCACAAAATAAGCAAAAGTAATAGAATTTCAAGAATGCAGAATGCAAACTACATCAAGATGGAAAACATTAATCTTGTTTCATAACCCCACTCTATCAAAAGTCAAAATTTCCACAATAGCACAAAAACCTCAAATCTATCAAATCCATACCACAACCATAATAACCACCACAGATATACATAGACACTAAAATCTCTGAAAACCCAAGGATTAATACCTCTTCGAAAAGCCGGAATCGAGTTGGAAGAGATGGCATCCCTGCATGCCCGCATAGCCGCAGCCGTAATGTCTTGCCTGTTACATTACAATTCATCAACTTGTTAACTCTCCTTCTTTTCATAGAAAATACACCAATCCTACCATTGGATATGAAACTTTGGCAACTGGGTGTTCATCATTAACTGGGATAGTAATTGAGAAAGAGTCAAATGGGCATCACAAAATTCATCTTGTTAACTCTTTTTCCACATAAAAATTCACCAATCCTACGATTCAATACTAAAATCTGACAAATGGGTGTTCATCAAAAACTAGCAGAGTAATACAGAAAAGGCCAAATGGGCACGGAGTACGTACCCATGTTGATCGTAACCCACACCCATTTCCACGAACAAGAGATTCATGGGTGGGCAAGAGCCGCTGCTGCTTGTGCTTGTGCTGATGTTGGTGGTGGTACTTTGGTCGGTTTCCATGGCTGCCGATGTGGCTTTGGATTGAGGAGCTGAAATTGGAGGAGGTTGGAGTCGGAGAGAGGATGGGTTTGTGAGACGGAGAAATGGGAAATTCTTATTACTGGAAGTGTAATTAGTGAGCGAACGAACTTGAAATGGGAAATTTAGGAGTAAGCAGCAGGAGTTGGAAGTCATCTCCTTGGCCAACTATAGGTAGAATTTGGGATGGGCATATTATAATTTCAAATTCATTCCATTGATAATTAAAATTTATTACTTTGATTTATTTTAGACTTCGAGACTTAATTTTGTTGAAATGGAAATATTAACCCCCTTTTTTTTTTTTGTTATGAACTGTAAAATTTTATTCACAAAACATGGCCAAAATAGCCAAATACCACCTTTTTTCTAAAATTTTTAGCCAGAAAAAAATACTGTTTCAGAAGTAAATGGCAATTTACCACTTTTTTTAGTACTCGAGTTCATCAAACTTGAGTACCCTATTTTATAGTTCCACTGTGACACTGCTAAGCTGAAAAATGAGCGATTAAAAAAAATAATGTGATTCTTGAGCTTGGTAAACTTGAGTACCATGCAACACAATACTCAAGTATACTAGGCTCGAGTACTTTTTATAAATAAAATGAAGATAATTTTATTTCTACAGTAATCGAGTTTACCAAACTCGAGTACTGTGTAAATTTTGTTTTTGTTTTTGTTTTTTTTTTTTTTTTTTTTTTTGTTTGGGGATTATTGACAAACAAACATAAAGATAAAAATAAGTAGTTTTTTTTTTTTTTTTTTTTTTTATGTTTTTATTTATTTAAATAGAAGCATTGTAAAATATAGAGATTTTAATTTCAAAATATGAATTTAATTTCTACATTAGTTAAAATTGTTCATTGTTTTCTCATAAAAATTGTTCACTGTTTTCTGTATAAACTATTTCTATGATTTTGCATAAAATTATTTTCTATCCAGCATTATTTAAGAAATTGTTCACTCTCTTTTCTGCATAAATTATTTTATGTTCACTGTTTAAAAAATTGTTCACTGTTTTCTCATAAAACACCTAGTGAAATCGTGTTTTTTAAATTTAAACGCAAAATTTGAATGCTTTTTCATATTTGAATTTCACAATAATCGAATATATTTTTCTGCATTGATAAAATCTATTTCTACATTAATAAAATTTACTCTCTGCATATCATATTTACTGTATATTCAAATCTACTTATTGCATTCATAAAATCTGTTTTTTTTTTTCATTAATTAAAACTGTTTACTTTTTTCTCATAAAAATTGTTCATTGTTTTCTGCATAAACAATTTCTAGCATTCTGCATAAAATTATTTTCTATTCAGCATTATTTAAAAAATTATTCACCCTCTTTTATGCATATATTATTTTCTGTTCACTATTTAAAAAATTGTTCACTGTTTTCTCATAAAACACCTAGTGAAATCATGTTTTTTAAATTTAAAAGCCAAACTTGAATGCTTTTTCATGTTTAAATTTCACAATAATCGAATTTGTTTTTCTGCATTGATCAAATTTGTTTCTAAGATAATAAAACTAGTATGTAGTCCCGTGCTACCGCACGGGAATAGATATATTATTAATTATGAGTTTATTCATATTTATAAGGCTCAATTAAGTCTAAATTCATATTATTAACCAGAAAATTTCATTAACAAAACTTAGCAGTATATATATTTTACACAGAAAGATGAACCTTGGTGACAATGTTTATCCAAAAGATCCATTCACGCTTTTGAATCTTCAATCTCTATTGGTGATTGAAATTTTCGCAGCTTAAAAAATTTAAAATTAAAAAAAAAAAAAAAAAAAACCCTCAGAGTTGTACTCATTTTGTAATTTTACGATAGGTCATTTTGTAATATGATGGGCATTTGTGTAAAGAAAAAACATCTGAAGTTCCATGGCTGATAAAAGAAATTCTCTCCAATCTCTTTTTATAAAGAGATGGGTTTGTGCATGTTTTTATATATCCTTCATAGTTATATTATCACGAAGCAAGTCTAATGGATTTAGATTGGTACTACTGATTTCCAAAGCATGAGTGTTTAATGTGTTATTAATTTCATCTCATTGGCTTCTGCACATGACAGCAAAATTAAAAATAATTAGATTATACACGTGTATAGTAAAATTGGACACCAATTTCAGATTTTAATTAAACAATTGGAATGATAATATATGATAATAACAACAATAGGAAAATTCAAATAAAATTTCGGATTAAATTATAATAATTTGAATAAAAAATTCCAGTAGAAAGACAGGGTGGAGTGATCCACTCCAAGAAGGCGACCAAACTTGTGTAAATATAGAATAATAAATCTCTCTCCAAAAAATTTACATTGTTCATAACCTTTGCCTTTACTGAAAATTTTAAAAACATAGTGACTCACATCTGCCATCCAGACATCTACAGTCGGGTCCTCTCCAATTCGTGTGAGATTCCATTGATCACTAAGTTCCTTTACAGCCTGCAAAAAGTATCATCCATCGGTCTACAGCAATGCTTTTTTCATTGTTATAGGTGCCAAACTTGAACAAAAAGCCAAATATAAGGATAGTGAATTTTAAGCATAATGTGCATCTAATCACATATTAGCAATTTATAACAAATGTAAATATGCAAACTTTGTAAGTGAATAGTAAACAAAACTCAGTGTCAGAACCAAGAAGAAAGTACTTTAATCCGAAACTCAGTGCAAATATAAAAATGCAAACTTTGTAAGCAATTTATAACAAAGATGCAAACTCTGGCTTTGCTATCTTTTTGAAAATTATGCAATGTACCCAAACCAAGTTCTTATCACTGATATTAATCTCTTTGGTTTTCACGTTTGACTGCAAAATCAAGAAAAAACTTAATTAGCACAGTAATTCACTTGACCCAATACATAGAAGTGGTTTTAATGAAAATGAGCTCACATACATTTAGCTACATGATGCAAAATTCAACTTCAATTTCAGATTCTAAACACATGGCACAAAATTAGAGTCCTAATTTGGAATTCAATTTCACACTCTCTCTACTTCATCTATTATTATATATATAGATTTGCTTTCTACACATCATGTTTACTGTATATTCGAAATTGCTTACCGCATTCATAAAATCTTTTTTTTATATTAATTAAAACTGTTCACTGTTTTCTCATAAAAATTGTTCATTATTTTTTGCAAAAACTGTATTTAGCATTGGCGTAGTTATTGCACTTAAATGGTTTTTGTGTTTTTTTTTTTTTTTTTTTTTTTTTTAATATGTAACCATATAAATAATGAACAAACTCCATGAAAGAAAAATGAATGATTCGTATAAATCACATAATGGTAAATGCCTCGAAAATTTTGAATTTATAAAAAAGTTCGAATTAGTTGAAAGTGAAAATTTGAGAAAAATCAATGGAAAATCAATGAACGTACCAAATCGTGAAGGTGTACATAAGATGTACAAATAGTCTAGACTTGTTGAGAAATTTGATTTCGTTGAAAGTACAAAATAATGAAAATTCAATGGAAAAGTATGTACGTTAGATGTATAGATCGTATGAATTTTTTTAAAAATTTGAATTCATTCAATGTACAAAACTATGAAAACGCAAGGAAAAATTATGTACATTAGATGTATAGATAGTACGAATTTGTTGAAAAATTCGAATTCGTTGAATGTATAAAATTATGAAAATTGAAGAACATACCAAATTGAGTAAACTTAATAGAAAATTAATTATATTAGATGTGCAGATCATCCAAATTTGTTTCAAAAGTCGTCAAATGTACAAAATTGTGAAAATTCTATTTAAAACTATGTATTAATGTACTAATCATCCTGATTTGATAAAAATTTCAATATTGTTGAACGTACAAAATTGTGAAATCTTAATGGAAAATCGAAATTGTTGAATGTACCAAATTGTGAAAATTCAATAGAAAGTTGTGTACATTAGATGTACAAATATTCTGGACTTGTTGAGAAATTTGATTTCGTTGAAAGTACAAAATCGTGAAAATTCAAGAGAAAATTGTGTACATTAGATGTACAAATCGTTCGAATTTGTAAAAAACAAAATTTAGATATACAGATCATTCGAATTTGTTGATTGTATAAAGTACAAAATAAAATTGTGTAAATTAGATGTACAGATAATCTAAATTTTTTGAAAAATTTGAATTCGTTAAATATACAAAATCGTGAAAATTAAATGGCAAACTGTGTACTAATGTATTGCTCATCCGAATTTGTTGAAAAATTCAAAATCGTTGAATGAACAAAATCGTGTAAACTCAACAATTAATGAACAGTTAATCTTTAGATTTGCAAAAGTTGAATGTACATAATCATCAGTTGTCAGATATTAACAACAACATTTTGTATTGCACAGAATGTGTAGACATTAACAACAATGTCTAATGTTTGTAGGTAGAAATTTTTGGAAATCATCATTACTTGAATCTGAGAAGTCTAAAATATCTCTTTCATCATCTAGCGAAGTAACTTTATTAATAGACTTGATGGCTCGCTCTTGCGCCTTCCCCTTTAGATGTTTCTTAGCTTTTTGAATTGCATAAAAACGGTCTAATCGCTTTTGCATTTGATTGTTCTCCTGTTCAAGACGAGCAAGTATGTTAGCAAGTTCATCTCTAGGTAACTCGGCTGAGCGTGCCTTAGGAACTCGTAACCCATGCCATCAACAATACACCTTCAACTCATACCTCTTCTTATATAGGATTGACCATGGTGGTTTTGCTACGGTGAACTCTATTGCGGTAGTATCTATACTTAGTTTTGTAGGTTTGCCGACCATGATGTGCCCAACGCTTCCAAGACTCTCGTACGTGTATATTGGCATATTAAGGAAATCTCTCTTCTTTCCAACCCATTTCCCTCTATAGTTTCATAAACTTGAGTTCCAGAAAAAGTGGTATTTCCCTATATAGTTCTGAAACAGTGTTTTTTTGCCACAAATTTCTGAAAATGGTGGTATTTGGCCATTTTCGCCCGCTTGTATTTCTCTTTAATTTTGCTGCCCAAATAGTTGTATTTTTTTTTATTATAGAACAAATAATTTGCTATTAAAGTAGAATTGGTTTAGAAACTTACAGTAGTAGATTGTCTGTCTTTATTTTTATTGATCTGGATATATTGTGTGGAGCCTTTTAAAGTGGAATTGGTTTGAAACTTTGAATGGTTAGTTGCTAAAATTTTATAAAATCAGTTTATTATAGTTTGAATTGTAGCGCTGACCTGTGTACATAGTATGTATTTTGTTTGTATTTGGCTCCTTTTGTTTGTACAATTATTTGTTTATTTGTGATTTGTCTTTACCTATGGAAAATGAGTTAGTACAAATTTAATATTGATGATTTCTGTCATTTAAAAAAAGGTCGTTTTCTCTTTTAATAGATAAATTGTATTTTAATATATTAAGAAATAATTATTTTGTATTTTTTTATTTGTTGATAGTTTCTTAATACTAAATAGAGGATATACATATTTTGTTTTTATATTTTAATCCCCTCAATCAAATTTCTATCTCCATCTCTGAATCCAAAATGGCCAAAACAGATCAGAATGACCAGAAATTATTCCCGGGGTGGAACATGGGGTGTTACTACCGAAACAAAATGGTAGCTATTTCTAAGGTTCTACTATTTTTAAGCTTAGTGTCCGTTTATAGCTTATTTAGTTGTTTGCTAAACTTTTTGCTGTAAGTGTGCAAAATTATATTTGTACTTTGAAAAAATTTGAAAAGCTGAAAAATAATGTAGGAAAAAATGAGATTTTAAAAAGCTGTATACAAAAACTAAAAGCTAAAAGCTAAAATTGATACCAAACAGACTCTTATCTCTCTAAAGGTTTTATTTTTTTGCATAATTTTTTTCTTCTTTCTTAGATAGTTGTAATAAATGGATTACGAGTTCCTAAAGCACGCTTAGCTGTGTTACCTAGAGATGAACTTGCCAACATACTTGCTCATCTTGAACAAGAGAACAATCAAATGCAAAGGCGATTAGACCGTTTTTATGCAATCCAAAAAGCTAAGAAACATCTAAAGGGGAAGGCGCAAGAGCGAGCCATCAAGTCTATTAATGAAGTTACTTCATTAGATGATGAAAGAGATATTTCAGACTTCTCAGATTCAAGTAATGATGGTTTTCAAAAATTTCTACCTACGAACATTAGACGTTGTTGTTAATGTCTACATGTTCTGTGCAATACAAAATGTTGTTGTTAATGTCTGACAACTGATGATTATGTACATTCAACTTTTGCAAATCTAAAGATTAACTGTTCGTTAACTGTTGAGTTTACACGATTTTGTTCATTCAATGATTTCGAATTTTTCAACAAATTCGGATGATCAATACAATAGTACACAGTCTTTCATTTAATTTTCACGATTTTGTACATTTAACGAATTCAAACTTTTCAACAAATTCAAACTATCTATACATCTAATTTACACAATTTTATTTTGTACTTTCAAGATTTTATACAATCAATAAATTCAAACAATCTGTACATCTAAATTTTGTTTTTTACAAATTCGAATGATCTGTACATCTAATGTACACAATTTTCTCTTGAATTTTCACAATTTTGTATTTTCAATGAAATCAAATTTCTCAACAAGTCCAAAATATTTGTACGTCTAATGTACACAACTTTTCATTGAATTTTCACGATTTGGTATGTTCAACAATTTCGATTTTCCATTAAGATTTCATGATTTTTTACGTTCAACAATTTTGAAATTTTCATCAAATCAGGATGATTAGTACATTAGTACATAGTTTTAAATTAAATTTTCACGATTTTGTACATTTGACAATGAACGGATTTAGACCCCTTAAACAACTAGATTACGTAGCCTAGATTAATTAGCCAAGTTGTTACTTAGTCAAATTATGCAATTCTAGGTTAAAGTAATCAAATAATCATATCAAGATATAAAACAGCGAAAAATAAATGAACACAAGATATGATGACCCAAGAAACCACACGGTAAAAACCTGGGGAGGATTTGACCTAGCTATCCTCAAGGTAAACCTGAATCCACTATGCGAAAGAATCAAAGTTCATACAGAAGGACTACAAGCTCCCCACTTGACTTCCTAATGCTACCCACCAGTAGAACTTACTGACACGACCACGTGCAAGCTCCGAATCCACGGACTCCTTCTTTCTTGGATTCTTCAATCAGCTACAAGCACCCCCGCTTGATATTCTTTGAGCTTCAATGGTAGCAACCAAGTTGATCATTAAGATGTAGATAAGATCTTCAACTTGAAAATCCTAAACTTTGTGTAAAGGAAAGCTCCTCAAAGATCTCACAAGAGATTTACACAAAACAGCAATGTATGAGCAACAATACAATTGGAGCAACCTTCAAAAACATGGCTAGGGTTTTGTTTATATACCTAGGGTAAAAACGTAAAACCTTAAATGTTTAATGAAGTAGGGCTGAGTTGGAAATTCTGCAGAAAAAAAACCTGTGCGATTTTCGATCGATCGAGTCTATTCTTCGATCGATCGAGCCAGGCCGAAAGTCCCAAGTACTTCTGTAGCCACTCGATTCCAACTTTACAATAATAAACCAACTTTGAGCAAGCCTAAACACGACTAAATACATTGTTTTGATCATGGTTTGCCAACATTACAAATTAGAGTTCTAAATACATAAAATCCTAAGACTTTAGAACCTAACAAACTCCCCCTTTGGCAATCCGTGACAAAACCCTAATTAAAAGCTCAAAGTCTTACAAGTAAAAAGCCCTTTACAAAGAAATGCTCATAAATTTCAAATTCAGCCTAACTACTATCCATCGGTTGCAAGTGTAGACAGCAGCTTAGTTGAATTAACCTGTATATTCCTAAAATACTCAACAAACGCATAAACGCATGTGTGATAGAAAAGAGTAAAACAACAAGTATAACATTCTTGTAAGATTCACACAACACAAAATAAAGACATATATAAATGATCAACTCATAAATATAAATCAATAAGCAGTGAATCACAAATCAACAAGAATCAATAAAAAAACATGTATATCAATCAATGTTACTCCCCCTAACATAAATATCTCCAAAAATGATATACAAAGTGAATCACCTAGATACAATCTAAAAATAATCCACAAGCTCCTCTCAAACAAAAAAAATCTCACCCTAACAACAAAAACTCTCTATAAGTCAAAACTTCACTCCCTCTTTTTGTGACGGAATGCCAAAGAGCAATCAAGAGTTGCCATCAAAAAGAGGTGGTAAGGGTGAATGAAGACGCGCTAAATCGGCTCGAAGAGCACGAATCTCATCTAGTAAGTCCACCAAAATCTGACCATGAGCCGCCTGAACGGTCACGACAGTCTCCAGAGTATGACGAACATCAAAGTCGGTTGAAGGAGGTGGAGGAACATCAGCAGCAGCAGGATCATCACCAACTGGATCAGGAACATCCTCACCAGCAATACCTGTAGAAGAAGAAGGAGGAGGTGCGCTACTAGACGGCTCGGACCTAGGGTGTTTAAAACCAGCTCGAAGATGAGCGGCTCTCTGTCTAAGAAAAGACGCACATATGGGAGCTATCACATGAACAGGCTCAGAGGAAGGAAAATCACTAAGATCAAGATAGAGTAAGATCCTATGAATGAAAATAGGATGAACAAGGGCATGAGAAGAAAATGAACTCCTATAAACATCGTTCAAAGAATGAAGAAAGAGATGGGGAAAACTAATAGGAGCATCAGAAACCAGAGCGAACAAGAATACACACCTCTTAAGAGGAATGGTTTGCACATGAGAAAAGGGCCAGATGGAATGACAAGCTATCCTAAAGAACAGATAGTGCAACTCGGAGAGCTCAGCAGAAGTGATCCTAGGATCAGAACCCCACTGGACAGAAGTCCCAGTGATGTAAGATAAAACATCGCTCAGCTCGGGAGACTCGTCATATGGGTAGACAGGATCCCTAACCAACGGTACCCCTAGAGCATCAGCCACTACCTTAGGAGTAATGGTGTACCCTACACCTCATATCCAACTTTTTACCAAAGTGTTGGAATCATAAACGTGGATAGAGATGTTCAAATAGAACTCTCTAATCAAGGCAAACGGTGGAGGAGGATCAGAAATGTCTAACAAAGGTAACCAGCCCCGACGCTCAAAGTTTGCCCTAATGGCAGGATCTAACTCATCTAACAGAACAGAATGCTCAGCCCAAATCTTCCTCTTAAGGTTAAGTTTCTCAAATAGCTCTTGGTTTTTCTCACTCGGAAACCTCTCATGGTCAAAGGAAGGAGGGGATGGAGAGGAAGAGGGAATGGACCTACGGGCTCTAGTCTTCCTAGGCATGATGCTAAGGAAAGAACAGAGACACAAAAGAGAAAATCAAAAGAAAACAAAATAAAAACAAGACCAAGGGCAGACTGCAAGTTAGCAACAAAAATAATAGAATGAAAATCTATATGATGCATGAACAGATACAATGCCATGATGCATGTACTAATGCAGTGAGCAATTAAGTTCAATTGAGTTTAAATTGACAAAATTAGCTTGAGCAGGAAATTTCTTAACAAAAACCCCAAAAATTAAAAACCACTTGAAAATTTTTAAAACAAATTGATGAATTGAGCATTAGAAAACACAACACATAGATTATAATGCTTAATTTCATCAATACAACAAGCCAATTGCATCAAATTCTACCCAATTTAACAAAATCCCCAAATCGGATCAATTAGAAACCCTAGAATTTTCAATTTCACACCAAACTCAAAATTGATCAAATTAAACTATTAAGATCATGTCTATATCATGTCCCCACAAAAACCCATTGATCAATTGCATAAAATATGACTTGAATCAAATGAAAATCCCAAAAATGCAAAGTGCGAAAATCGCCCCTAAATGCATGAAAATATGCATGAAATGATGAAAATAAAATCAAAAGGAAGGGCAAAAGTGACTTACCGGCTTGAGGAGAGAAAGATTTTGTAAAAACAACGGAGGAAAACGACAAAAATCTCAATGTGGAGCCTTGCCAACTCGGACAGAGAGAAGAAAAAGTTTGAAAAGTTTGAATAGTGACTTTGAAAAAGTCAGAACAGAACTTTTAAAAAGCTTTTTCTCAATATTCGATCGATCGAAAATTACATTCGATCGATCGAATGAAACAGTCATTTTAGAACAATCTAGAGCACTTTTTCGATCGATCGAAAAATAGACTGGATCGATCGAAATGGGCAGAGGCTCACTAATTTTTTTAAAAAATCCAGTTTTGAAAGACACAAACCTAATTTTGAAAAACAACTCCTCAAAGCATTAACCAAGAAAAGCAAAATGCATGAGTATGAGATGGAATGCTTTTTCAAAAACCCAAATTTTGTCAAAAACAAGTTTCAATCATTCTCCCATTGAATTTTCTCAAGCAACAAAAATGTTGTGCACAAATCTCAAGATATTTTCAAACTTGGTTGGTCAGACCAAAAACACACACATTAGCATGTACAGTGTTTAACAAAGAGTAACTTGTGTAGTGTGTGATACTAGCAAAAACTTGAGATACATGTGAGGTGATACGTGAATAGCAGTCAAACACAAAGTTTACACAATTCATCACATAGAATTTAAAAGAGACTATCACCTAAAGAGTTACATCCTATAACTCCCACATCTCCTAGAACAAAAGCTTGCAATCATGTAAGTTTCTTGCATTTTTGTCTCTTATTTGTATGAGATGGCATTCAGCCTAATAGTACACACCGGTTTGAATTAAGTGAATTGGCATCAAGCCTAATAGTACACACCAGTTTTAATTTAATTTGAGGCTACACCTTATGTTCTTTTTGTGCATGTGCTACACTTTCTCGAGCACAGAATCTTATGATATGGACTAAGGTGTTTATGATTGGCTAGTGAACAGTGGTGAGATGGTTATTTATGCCTTTCTCAAAAGGATCAAGTCCGACAGTCAAATAGCATATGACTTCATGATTAAGACAAAGTGATTAAAAACCACACACATCTTTCCCACACAACATGCACTACAAAGCTTCAACTAGTCAAGTACGATAAATAAGTTCATCAAAGTTAAACAAGGTACATAAGACATGACATGTGTAAAAAGATAGACCAACCTTGTTTTTCAAAAATCAAGAAAAATAGTGTCAAACATAATTTTTGCTTTCTCCTTTTCTTTTCTTTTTTCTTTTTTTTTTTAATTTTTATTTTATTTAAGAGAAAACAAATAAATCCTAAAATGAAATACATGAATGTAATGCAATGCAAATCCTAGAACAAAACAAAAGAAAACACAAAAACCAAAGAACAATGGTCACAGAGGAATAAGCAATGAAGCACAAGGACCAAGAAAGCCAAAAGAGACCAAGGACACCGAAGAACACCAATCACTTGAGGAAGTGTTTCAAACTTACTTCCATTAAGCGGTTTGGTAAAGATGTCAGCATTTTGGTGATCAATAGGGATATACTCAAGAACAACAATCTTCTTTTCTACCAAATCCCTAATGAAGTGATATCTAAGTTCAATGTGTTTGGTCTTAGAATGCTGAACAGGATTCTTAGATATATCTATAGAACTGGAATTATCACAATAGACAACCATGGTGTCTTGAGGTATCCCATAATCACTCAACAATTTTTTTCATCCAAAGAAGCTGAGAACAACAACTCTCAGCAGCAATATATTCTGCCTCAACAGTGGATAAAGAAACAGAATTTTGCTTCTTACTCATCCAAGCCACAAGATTGGCCCCAACATAAAAACACCCCCCCGTGGTGCTTTTTCTGTCATCAGCATTCCCAGCCCAATTAGAATCAGAAAACCCAGCAAGAGACAAATTAGACTCCTTACTATAAAAGAGTCCATAGTCCCAGGTTCCACTCACATATTTTATAATTCTCTTAACAGCATTTAAATGAGAAATCTTAAGATTGGACTGAAATCTAGAGCAAACACCAACACTAAAAGATATATCAAGCCTACTAGCAGTCAAATATAACAGACATCCAATCATGCTTCTATACAAAGTAATATCAACAGACTCACCTGATGGATCAATTGTTAATTTTGCATTAGTAGCCATTGGTGTTCTAGCATGAGCAGCCTTGTCCAAGCCAAATCTTTTGACCAAATTTCTTGCATATTTAGCTTGATTAATGTAGATTCCTGAATCGGTTTGCTTCACCTGCAATCCCAAAAAATAAGTCAATTCACCAACTATGCTCATTTCAAACATTGCCTTCATTTCATCTGCAAAAAAATGAGCAAGAGAATCATTAGTAGCACCAAAAACAATGTCATCAACATAAATTTGAGCTACAACAAAACCAGTCTTATCCTTTCTTATGAAGAGAGTTGTATCTGCAGCTCCCCTTTTGAATCCATGCTCAGTGAGATATGCAGTCAATCTGTCATACCAAACCCTAGGAGCTTGCTTCAAACCATAGAGAGCTCTCTTCAATTTGTAGACATCATCAGGTCTGTAAGGATCAACAAAGCCTTTGGGTTGCTCAACATAGACTTCTTCTTGTAGTATTCCATTCAAGAAAGCACTCTTGACATCCATCTGATATAGCTTGAAGTTTAGATGACTTGCTATGACTAACAATATCCGGATGGACTCTAACCTAGCCACTGGTGCAAAGGACTCATCAAAATCAACTCCCTCCACTTGTGTGTACCCTTGTGCAATAAGTCATGATTTATTTCTGATCACAGTGCCATGTTCATCTGACTTGTTCTTAAAGATCCATTTAATTCCAATCACATTTACATTTTTCGGTCTAGGAACTAGTTCTCACACATCATTCCGAACGAATTGATGAAGTTCTTCATGCATGGAATTTACCCAATCAGCATCCTGAAGTGCTTCATCTACCTTCTTCGGTTCAAATTGGGACAGATAACATGAGTGTGTGATCACATTCAAGGCTTTTGATCTTAACCTCATGTTATCATTCAGACTGCCCAATATATTTGTGGAAGGATAATTCAATCTCACTCTAGAGGATGGACGTTTGACAAGAGATGTTGTGTTGTCTTTCTGTTCAGATTAAGGACTGAGCTCACTTTGTATCTGTCGAGTGTCACGAACCGGAGTGGATGGTTCTGAACTTGATGGTACTGAGACTGTATCATTCAACACCAACAGCTCTTCCTCACTATGTTTCCCAACATACTCAGTAGGAAAAGAGTCATTAACTTCTAGGGGCTTATCTTGAGCAGGAACAATGCTTTCTGAAGATCCTTCATCATTTATCACAACATTGGAAGATTCCATGACTGTTTTGGTTCTCAGATTGTACACTCTATAAGCTCTACTGGTGGAAGAGTATCCTAGAAAGTATCCTTTATCACTCTTTGCATCAAATTTTTCTAGGTTCTCTCTATCACGCAGAATGTAACAGTCACTGCCAAATATCCTGAAATATTTGACCACAGGTTTCTTCCCTCTCCAAAGTTCATAGGGAGTCTTCTTGGAGTCAGGTCTAAAATACACCTGGTTGAGTGTATGGCAAGCAGTGTTAACTACTTCTCCCCAGAAGGATTTTGGTAAATTTTTGTTGTGTAGCATTACTCGAGCCATCTCCTGCACAACCCGGTTTTTTCTTTCCACAATCCCATTCTGTTGAGGTGTCTTGGGTGATGAGAACTCTTGGTGTGTGCCTTGATCATTGCAGAAAGTAGCCAGCTTGGTATTCTCAAATTCTCTTCCATGATCACTTCTGATTCTGGTTATCACAGTATCTTTCTCGACCTGCAATTTATTGCATAGATGTATCATCTTCTTAGGAGCCTCAGCTTTATCCTTCAAAAGCATAACCCAAGTATATCTAGTAAAGTCATCCACAACAATTAGAATATACTTCTTTCCACCCAAACTTTGAACTCTGGTAGGACCCATGAGATCAATGTGTAATAACTCTAAAGGTCTTAAAGTTTGAACACTAGTCACAGAAGGATGCTTGGATTTTACTTGTTTACCTATCTGACATTGTCCACAAATGCACTTATCAATCTTCTCAAATTTAGGTAAACCGATAACTGCCGCACACTTGGAAATCTTCTCTAACTGCTTATGACTGGCATGCCCTAACCGTTGATGCCACAAATCAACTTGATCAATCTTTGCACTAAAGCACTTGTTGTTTACACTTGGTGTTATGCCATAACAGTTGTCAGCTGTCCTTACACCAACACACATACAGTCACCTCCTCCATCAAGTATCTCACATTCATACTTGGTGAAAGGAACATTCAGTCCATTGTCGCAAATCTGACTTATGTTGAGTAAATTGGCCTTCAATCCATCAACATACCAAACATCTTCAAACACTGGCAATCCTGGAATGTCCACAGTACCAATGCCTCTGATCACAGATTTACTTCCATCTCTAAAAGTGACTGTCCCAATCTTTCCTTCGAAGAGTGTTTTGAATAGGCCTTTATTTCCTGTCATATGCCTGGAACAACCACTATCCAAATACCAAAGACAAGAATCACGTGCCTTTAAGGCGGTTAAAACAGTATAACATACATAATTCTTATCACATGTGATTGTGCCAAGATACTTAAGGAAAGATTTACCAATAACAACAAAAGGCAAAGACAACAAGTAGACAAGTTGACAATTAAGCACAAAGATTTTTCAAGAATCCATGACAACAGGGGTCAAGGATCAGCTCAGAGATTAAGAAATCTCTAACAAAAGAGCAACTTGGCTCTGATACCACTTGAACGGATTTAGACCCCTTAAACAACCAGATTACGTAGCCTAGATTAATTAGCCAAGTTGTTACTTAGTCAAATTATGCAATTCTGGGTTAAAGTAATCAAATAATCATATCAAGATATAAAGCAGCGGAAAATAAATGAACACAAGATATGATGACCCAGGAAACCACACGGTAAAAACCTGGGGAGGATTTGACCTAGCTATCCTCAAGGTAAACCTGAATCCACTATGCGAAAGAATCGAAGTTCATACAGAAGGACTACAAGCTCCCCGCTTGACTTCCTAATGCTACCCACCAGTAGAACTTACTGACACGACCACGTGCAAGCTCCGAATCCACGGACTCCTTCTTTCTTGGATTCTTCAATCAGCTACAAGCACCCCCGCTTGATATTCTTTAAGCTTCAATGGTAGTAACCAAGTTGATCATCAAGATGTAGATAAGATCTTCAACTTGAAAACCCTAAACTTTGTGTAAAGGAAAGCTCCTCAAAGATCTCACAAGAGATTTACACAAAACAGCAATGTATGAGCAACAATACAATTGGAGCAACCTTCAAAAACGTGGCTAGGGTTTTGTTTATATACCTAGGGTAAAAACATAAAACCCTAAACGTTTAATGAAGTAGGGCTGAGTTGGAAATTCTGCAGAAAAAACAACCTGTGCGATTTTTGATCGATCGAGTCTATTCTTTGATCGATCGAGCCAGACCGAAAGTCCCAAGTACTTCTGCAGCCACTCGATTCCAACTTTACAATAATAAACCAACTTTGAGCAAGCCTAAACACGACTAAATACATTGTTTTGATCATGGTTTGCCAACATTACAAATTAGAGTTCAAATACATAAAATCCTAAGACCTTAGAACCTAACAGACAACTTCAAATTTGGAAACAAATTTGGATGATCTGTACATCTAATGTAATTAATTTTCCATTAAGTTTCCTCAATTTGGTATGTTCTTCAATTTTCATTTGAATTTTCACGATTTTACACACTCAACGAATTTGAATTTTTCAACAAATTCGTACTATCTGTACATCTAATGTACACAGTTTTTCCTTGAGTTTTCATAGTTTTGTACATTCAACGAATTTAAATTTTTAAACAAATTCATACGATCTATACATCTAATGTACATACTTTTCCATTGAATTTTCATTATTTTGTACTTTCAACCAAATCAAATTTCTCAACAAGTTTAGACTATCTGTATATCTTATGTACACCTCCATGATTTGGTACGTTCATTGATTTTCCATCGATTTTTCTCGAATTTCTACATTCAACTAATTCGTACTTTTTTACAAATTCAAATTTTTCGAGGCATTTACCATTAGGTGATTTATACGAATCATTCATTTTTCTTTCATGGAGTTTGTACATTATTCATATGGTTACATATTTAAAAAAAAAAAAAAAAACACAAAAAAAAAAAACAAAAACCATTTAAGTGCAATAACAATGCCAATGCTAAAAACAGTGAACAGTTTTAATTAATGCAAAAAACATATTTTATGAATGCGGTAAGCAGCTTCAAATATATAGTAAACATGATGTGTAGAGAGCAAATTTTATTAACGTAGAAACAGATTTTATCAATGCAAAAAAAAAAAAAAAAATCAATTATTGTAAAATTTAAACATGAAAAAGCATTCAAATTTGGCTTTTAAATTTAGAAAACATGATTTCACTAGGTGTTTTATGAGAAAATAGCAAACAATTTTTTAAACAGTGAACAGAGAATAATTTACACAAAAAAGAGAGTGAACAATTTTTTAAATAATGCTAAACATAAAATAATTTTATATAGAATGCTAGAAATAGTTTATGCAGAAAATAGTGAATAATTTTCATGAGAAAACAGTGAACAGTTTTACTTAATGCAAAAAACAATTTTAGTTAGTGAACAGTTCTACATTCAACTAATTTGAACTTTTTTACAAATTCGAATTTTTCAAGGCATTTTCCGTTAGGTTATTTATACAAATCATTCATTTTTCTTTCACAGAGTTTGTCCATTATTCATATGGTTACATATTTAAAAAAACACAAAAACCATTTAAGTGCAATAACTGCACCAATGCTAAAAACAATTTATGCTAAAAATAGTGAACAATTTTTAGGAGAAAACAGTGAACAGTTTTAATTAATGCAAAAAAATAGATTTTATGAATGTGGCAAGCTGCTTCGAATATACAGTAAACATAATGTGTAGAGAACAAATTTTATTAACGTAGAAAAAGATTTTATCAATGCAGAAAAACAAATTTGATTATTGTGAAATTTAAACATGAAAAAGCATTCAGATTTGGCTTTTAAATTTAGAAAACATGATTTCACTAGGTGTTTTATGAGAAAAAAGCAAACAATTTTTAAATAGTGAACAGAAAATAATTTATGCAGAAAAGAGAGTGAAAAATTTCTTAAATAATGCTGAACAAAAAATAATTTTTTGCAAAATCGTAGAAATAATTTATACAGAAAATAGTGAACAAATTTTATGAAAAAACAATGAACAATTCTAATTAATGTAGAAATTAAATTCATATTTTGAAATTAAAATCTCTATATTTTACAATGCTTCTATTTAAATAAATAAAAATATAAAAAAAAAAGCTACTTATTTTTATCTTATGTTTATTTGTCAATTATCCCCAAACTAAAAAAAAAAAAAAAAAAAAAAAAAAATTACACGGTACTCGAGCTTGTAAACTTGAGTACCGTAGAAATAAAATTATCTACATTTTAGTTATAAAAGGTACTCGAGGCCAGTATACTCGAGTATTGTGTTGCATGGTACTTAAGTTTACCAAGCTCGAGTACCACATTATTTTTTTTAATCGCCCAATTTCCAGCTCAGCAGTGCCACGGTGGAACTATAAAATAGGGTACTCGAGTTTGGTGAACTTGAGTACTAGAAAAAATGGTAGATCGCCATTTATTTCTGAAACAGTGTTTTTTTTGCTAAAAATTATAAAAAAAAAAAAAAAAAAAAAAAAAGTGGTATTTGGCCATTTCAGCCAAAAACCAACAAAATTACGGAGAGAGATTAAGAGGCTCAATCTTAATAATAAACTCAAAACAAGGAGGGTCCAAACCTATATTAAAAGAACTAAAAACATTGTTCAAAAAGGACCATTTGGCCAAAGAGGGAGCTGTTTTATTTGCTCCTCTAGGGATCCAGATAATATGACAGTTAAGGTAAGCAGAATAAAATTGAGAATTTCACTACAAATATTAACCCCTTTTTTTTTTTAAGGAAATGGAAATATTAATCTTTATAAAAAGTGGTAAATAAAAATGAATGATATAAAGTCCTCCCATTGCGCGTGTACAGGTCTAGTCAGAATTAACCGCAAAGGAATTACAACATAATTTATAACTAATGACCCAAACCCATCGTCGAAAGGGAGACCAACTACACCTTAACCCAATCATCAAGAATTGACACCAAAGTAGAGGACAATGGTTAATGACTATTCAAATGGTGCGGCCCTCACATGGCCAAATGGAATCCACACATAACAGAAGATACCCACAACAAAGTGGTCAGTTGAATACTCACTAAGGAGCAAAGAAAGACCCACGAATGGGTGCCGATATCATATTTTTTCTAATCTCGGTTAACATGCCAAAATAGTGATTTAAATATCAAAAAAGGGGTGAAAACCATGAATTTTGAAAACCAATAGTTAGGAACAATGTGAAAAAAAATCCTACTTACCCTAATTGGACAACGAAACAAACAATCCAAAATCAAACTTGCCATTTTTTGGCAAAATTTGACCAACGCTGACAAAACCCTAACTAGGAGTGGTTAAAATGTTGACTTTTGGATCCGACAGTCCAATCAAGGTTAATTTTGAACCATCTTGAAGATCATAGAATTTCCTTCGAAACGACAATTCACGGGCCAAAATTAGAATTAAAATGGATGAGATATGAAGAAAATACCAAAATCCTTATTAAATGTAGGCTAAACTAAATATTTGGTTCATATTCTTTACACTATATTTCAATTTGATTCATAATTTTTCAATTGTGTCAATTTAGTCCATAATATTTCAGTGCTAAGTCAATTTAGTCCCTACTGTTATCTTTTGGATGAAAATTACTGGCATGACAAATGGTTAAAATAAAAATATAGTTTATTGCCACATTAACTGCCAAGTGGACTAACATACAGCAAAATCTTAATTTTTTTTATTTAAAAAAAAAAATAGATAAGTGAGTAATTTATGGGATCAAAATCCCTAACTCACAAATGAAATTGTTATGCACATTTGGGATTGAAAATTTTAAATCCCTTGTCCCACTGAGAGCACAAAGAGGGAGATAGTCTTGACACTGACAGACCCACTTAGCTGACAATGGGCCAACAACAAACTTAGCAATGACGACAAGAAGATTGAAAGGTAGAGATCAGGGGTGGCACTATAGCATATTCAGGGAGTTCAAATTAACCCCTGAATTCAAAAAAAAAAAAAAAAAAAAATATATATATATATATATATATATATATATATATATGGGGGGGAAAAAGGGCCCAACCTAACATAATGGGCCGAAGGCCCATAGGAGGGCTATTTTACGACCGAGAAGAAGAAGATGGAAAAGGCAGGGCCCGGCTGGAAGTAAGATCCTCAAAAGGAAGAATTATCACAATCCGAAGAGGATATCTCTTGTCCGAAGAGGTTGTAATCCTCTGATGTAATACCATAAATCAATTGAATGTGTGAAAGGCTAGAATGACCTTCCGAGGACTCCACCTGATCAAGATAAGCTCTGAGTATGCTATGGAACGATAAGGATGGAGAAATATCTAAGGGAAAAGCTGCTACCACAGTATTTAATGCACTGCAGCAACTTTTCTGGCCGCATTAATGTGGAGAAGACCCCTGAACAGTGCATCCTAACCTACCGCCACTCACACAGAGCTAAAAGAAGATGCCTGACGTGACATGTACTTCAGCAAACACATGGATGAGGAACACGTGGACGGTGGAGATGAGGAGAAGGATGACTATATAAAGGAAGGAAGTTCCTAACAAAGGGGGGAGGTAGAAAACTGGATTGTAACCCTAAGACTTTAGTTCATCAGAAAAACAAATAGTATAGCTCTTCGGATTATCAAATTTTACGTGCAAATTAATGTTGGCTTGTATTTGAAAGCTGTGATCCATTGTTATCAGTCCCATACTTAACCTAACTCTTTCACCCATACTCTACAAATTAATTGTTTTTGGGCTTGAGCCACAAAAACCAACCCTACAATATATATATATATATATATATATATATATAATATTTTATTTGTTAGTTTAATACTTTAATTTATTCTTAAAAATATTTTTTTTCACACATTGACTTAAATTTTGCACATACTTGTCATAAGTATTTTTGACTCTAAAAGTAAAAAGTAAGTGTTTATGAATTGGAAGTGTAATTTTTTTTTTGTAAGTTTATATTTTATGTGTGTGAGTGTGTCTAATATTGATTATGTATATTACATTTTGTTATAATGTTATTTGTATAAATAATGATGTGTGTGGATGTTTGTGTGTACAATATAAATATAATATAACTTTATATAATTTAATAATTAGGAAATAAAGAGGGTTTTTTTACATGCGTGTGTATTGTTATCATGTTATAAAGTTAGTAAAATTCAAGAAAAAAAATTGTAAAGTTAGTGATTGTTCAAGCATTTGATTAGTTAAGTAGACACATAGTGTATAATTTTATATATAAATGAGTATGATTGTGTGCATCAATAATTAATACGGAGCCAATGAATTGAGATTAGTCATTTAGTCTAAAATATTTTTATTAAAACAAAGTCAAATAGGTAATAACAACTTTATAAAGATAAAAATGTTAGATAGACTTAATAAAATAAAATGGTTATAGGTTCATACCTACCCACATTGGCAATAAATAATCATAATAAACTATTATGTAACGTTCAAAATTTGAGAACTTATAGAATAAGATCATAAAACTTCACGTATTATTATTATATTTTTTTGTTAATAATTCGATATATTCAAGTTCTTTTTTTATTAAATTTTTTAAATTAACCTCTTAAACAAAATTTTTGTAGCCGCCACTAGTGGAGATCGGTGAGTTTGAGAAGATTTTTTAAAATCTCAGGGGGTGGGTGCAAACTTCTTCTATAGCGAGTGAAGCTCGTCAATAGTTTGAGTCTTAAGAGGAGGCGCCCTGTCGTCGACTCATCGTTCCAAACTTGAAATATTTATGTTATTCTTGTCAAGATATTTAACTGAATATCTTGACAAAAGAATAACATACATATGGCGGGATTGGCTCAGGGCTGGTAACGTGAATCAAGCTTATTCACTAGAAGTGTTTAGTTAGTTTCAGTATTTATATTTTTTTTTCAATTTGTTTTCTGTGAGGTCTTTCACTTAGGAGTGTAGTGGGCAACCAAGTCTTCATTTTATCTTTCAAACGTCGTGGAGTCCCTTTAATTTTTATCTAGAAATTAGTGAAAATTTTGGTTGTCAAAAATGGTGAAGCTCTGTTGCATTGTTCAGGATCAAAGAAACGAAAAGGCCCAAAAAAAAAAAAAAAAAAAAAAAAAAAAAAAAAAAAAACCACTTAAAGGCAAGGGCCTTTTTGACACAATACCAAAATGTTAGAGAATAAATTAAAATATTTGAAATGTTAAAGATCAAATTGACAAATAACATAAATGTTAGGAACCAAATATATATATATTTTTTTTTTTGAGAAACAGGAACCAAATATATAGTTTACCCTTAAATGTATTATTATTTTTTAGTCAAAAGAGCTATTTTTGGAGCATTTTCGCGCAATAAACTGTACGATTCAGCCACAATTAGTGCACTTCATTTGAACCAGATTGAAGTATGATGAGTTTTCTGGTTTCCATAAAAAGGGTTCAGCAATATCTACTTTGGATTGGGAGAAATAATTTTCCAAAAATAGTGCTATTAAATTTCCTATACTATGTCACCCTTCTTCCAAACGCAATATCTCAATGACCTTAGCTCCAAATCATACAAGGTTAGAACCTATGGAAACCAGACATCAAGACCTTTCCAAGGACACCAAGTTTGAAGAAATCCGAGCTCAAGAAGGCCTTCAAACAGCAGCTTGAAATATGGTCAAAAAGAGGAAAAAGACAAAGTGAAATTGTGTGTGCATCAAGGCATTTTGGGTGAGATGTTGCATGCAACACCTCACCCTCTTGGCCAAATCATGCAAAAAAAAAAAAAAAAAAATCCCAAAATCTCTCTCTCTCTCTCTCTCTCTGGAATCTCTCTAGTTTTAGTTTCTCTCTCTTTTTCTTTAGAAAACCCCTCATTTAAACAGAAACTTCAGCCCTAGTTTCCACCATTTACACACCTCCAAAGCTCTTAGGTAAGCTTGGTAAGCCTTGTAATAGAAATGAGTACCTTTGTTCATAGCTACACCATTCTCTTTCCTTCTCTCTTTATAAATACATCACCCTCTCTCTCTCTCTCTCTCTCTCTCTCTCTCTCTCTCTCTCTCTCTCTCTATATATATATATATATATTGAAATGCTCTCTTTTTTATGTCGTTCGTTTATTTTTTTTGCTATTTACATAGTGTTCTATATCTCTCTACTTATGTATGTTTATTGTTCATGCTCCTTATTCCTTAAAGCTTTCTCTACACTTGTAAAAAATTTGTTTTCTACCCTTTTCTCTTTGTTGTCTTCTCTCTTTAAGTCCCTTGGATCTAAAAAGAGAAAACAACCCAATATCTTTGATAAATCCTCATCTTCCTAACTAGAAGGTTTGTGGAGGATTTTTCCTCTTGCACAACTAACCTTAGTGGAAAGATGGCAATTTACCATAGATGGATTTCTCATAAATGGGTTCTAAACCTTGTTCCTAAGCATAATTTGAGTATGTTTTAGGGAAAATGGTAGAGGTCTCCCTAACTTCCATTTCCCAACTTGCAAAAGAACTCATAAGTTTTGATGTGACAAGATTAGGGCTTATTTAGGATAAATTTCTTTTTAAAAAAAAATTTCAAATAAACCTGTAGGGGTGATAGGCCCAATAGTATCTATCTATGTATATATTGGGCCGGGGGCCCAATCCAAGAACATTAAGTAGTTCGAGGACGGGTAAAACACTGTTATGGGAGTCTGTATTAGTGAATGAAGAGGTAAGCTTTGGTCTTAAGAATTCAAGCAAGTGGTCCAAGGATGAATGCCTCCTCGGCTGAGCAAAGCTGAGGTTCGATGGTGTGGTCTGCCATCCAGGGCAATGTTTCAGGAGGTTTTATTGATAATGACAAGCATCCTAGAAGCACAGGATAGAGAGAAGCCATATAATATCTAAGAGAAATCTACTACCATCGCATTGAATGTTGTTGTAGCTAACTCTCTAACGCAATAATGAAGAAGTGATACTTGAACAGTAATTTTTAGCCTAATAGCTACTCTCCAAAGACTTAAAGAAGGTGTTGATGGGACAACAATCAACACCAGCAATCTAATCTACATGTGGAGGGTAGAGATAAAAGAAGGAAGATAGTATAAAATAGAAAGAAGACCCTAAGGGAAAGGGATCAGGAAATTGAGAGAAAAACATTGTAACAACAATAACTGTGCTTGTAACCAAATTCAAGAAATATATACAAGAACTGGTCTCCTCGAATTGTGTCGAGGACAATTTTCTTTAAATAAAACCAATCTCTCTTTACTTTATTGTGATTTAGATTCATTATAATTGTTACCCAACTCATTAGAGCCTAGTTTTCAAATCCACTCTTTACAAATTTATTGTATTGGACTCTTTGGGCCTAGATCCTTTTACCTTTTGGGCTTAGGAACCAAATTGTGTCCTTACAAAACCCATTTACATTATTGTCTTATCTTTAAATTCCTTTATATTCAAGCTTTTACATTACTGTCTTGTTCTTAAATTCCTCTAAATACAAGCTTCTACATTATGTCTTACCTTTAAATTCTTCAAATTCTTGCTTTTACATTCAAGCCTTTAAATATTGTGCTCCTTTAATTTATGCACTTTATCTTTACGCTTGCTTTATTTTCCATTTTCCCTTTCTCATGTGTAAAAGGATTTATGGGTGCTAGCTCTTTTGCTAGCACCATAAACCCTAGGTTACCAAATAGTAAAAATCTTGGGTAAACAAAGCTCTAAAAATGTGTTCTCCGAAAGATAAAAAATGGTTCCAATGGCCATCCATTTTCTTAGAAGTAAACCTTTTCAAAAAAGAAGTTTTCCTCTTAAATTCATAAAAGCCTTCCAAAAGGGCATTTTTCAAACCCTTCAAAACCTTTCTTTTCTTCAAAATGATTTCAACCTAAAGTTTTGGCCATCTTCTTTTAAAAAAATGTATATGGAAATCCATTTTGAGTTTCTTTTAAATGGGTTTTAAACAATATGGAAATTCCTTTTGAGTTTACTCAAACAATTATGGATATGTTTTTGGAAAAATGGTAGGAGTCTCCAAGATTCCCATTCCCCAACATGAAAAAGAATCAATAAGCTTGGATGTTATAAGGTTTAAGACTTAATTAAGAGAAATTTCCTTTAAAAAAAAAATTCTTAAAACAACCTTCCTACATTATGTTCTTCAAGATGAATAAAAATTGAAGGGGACAAAATACTTTAAAATGATTCATGTGAATGGACGGACCATGGTCCGCGAACATCCTAACAAGCGGATCTGACATTTGCACGGGCCTCCAGTGGACGATCCTGATGTGAACGGGCCGGATATGGACGGAGTGAAGGAAGGTGGGCTAATTGTCCATGGGCCTATTGGGCTCCTCGTGGGGGATATTTTTACCCATTCTTATAAGGGCCCAAACAGAGTCCTTGAGCTAATAGGACTCCGAAAATCTTACGTATTTGGTAAAGATCTTCCGCAAGAAGGGGAGATTTATTCATCACGTTTAGGATTCTACAAGGAGAGTCCTATAAGGAAAAGACTTCCGCGCCAAGAAAGGAATGTCAACCTCATGCTACTATAAAAGCCCCAATACCCTCACAAGCCAAGGTACGCATAATTTACCCTCTCTAGCACTCTAGAGTTGAGAGCATATTTTCTGACTTAACCTTCGGAGAGTATTTAGCCGGCACCACACCGGTGTCCTTCGATAGGTTTTCTCTTTTGTTTCGTGCAGGTTACTACCCGGGCGAAAGGAGTATCGCGCGACTTATTGGTGGATTTCCTTGATTCATCAGTTGGCGCCGTCTGTGGGAATCGAGTAATTAAGCCATACTATCGCTTCCCGGACTAAAAGGTTGCATGGTACTCACTCGCTCAATGGCAACTACTAATGACGTGCAAGGAGAAGAACCGCCCACGACTGCCCTCGAGAGACAAGTTCGGACCCTCAGTACCGCCGTGGAGCGTCTCACCAAACAGAACCTCGACTTGGAGGAACAGCTGCGCCAGAAGACTGCAGCACTAAATAACCGGCCAGAAGACCAGGAAGGGACTAGCAATCCGAACAGGAATCAGGAGAGACCTGAGGGCAGCCACGCCCCAAGTAGGCCGGAGAGACAGCACGGGAGCATGCCATCCCTCACGGATGTGACTCCACCACATATTGCCGCCGAGATGCAGGCAATGAGGGAACAGATGGAGGTCATGATGAACGCCTTTAAGGGGCGAGTCTCCAGTGATCTTGACGATCTGGTCAATCGTACCGACTCACCTTTCACTGTGGCCGTGAACTCCTTCCCCCTACCCCACAAGTTTCGCATGCCGAATATAGATAGCTATGACGGGATGAAGGATCCTCTAGATCACCTGGAAACCTTCAAAACCTTGATGCATCTGCAGGGGGTACCGGACGAAATTATGTGCAGGGCCTTCCCAACTACACTGAAGGGTTTTGCGAGAGTTTGGTTCAGTCGGTTGACACCGAATTCCATCAGCACTTTCAAAGAACTAAGCGCTCAGTTCACCTCACACTTCATAGGGGGACACAGATACAAGAAGTCCACAGCGTGTTTGATGAGCATCAGACAAAGGGAAGACGAGACGCTAAGATCCTTCATAACCCGCTTCAATAAGGAAGCACTCTCAATTGATGAAGCCGACGACAAAATACTGGTGGCAGCTTTCACGAACGGATTGCGGAAGGGCAAGTTTTTGTTCTCATTATACAAAAACGACCCCAAAACTATGTTAGAAGTACTCTACAGGGCCACCAAATACATGAATGCGGAAGACGCGCTACTTGCACGGGAAGAAAGGCCCAAGAAGAGGGAACGCCAGGTGGACACGCGCCAGGACCAAGGGCAGAAGAGACCAAGGACAGGAGACAGAAGGGACGAAAGACGCCCTAAGCCCCTAGGCGGGAGGTTCACAAGTTTCACCCCCCTGAACGCCCCAATTGACCAAGTCTTGATGCAAATCAAAGACGAGGAGGCACTAACATTCCCGGGAAAACTAAAGAGCGACCCCAGCAAATGGTCGCGAGACAAATATTGTCGTTTCCATCGAGATCATGGACACGACACGGCCGAATGCTACGATCTAAAGTAGCAGATTGAAGTCCTCATTAGACAAGGGAAGTTGCAGAAGTTCGTCAACAAAGAGAAAACGGATAACAATCGTCAAGAGCCGGCCCCCCGACGGGATAACGAACGTCCGAGACCCCCCATCGGAGACATAAGGATGATAGTAGGGGGAACCGCACCTACCAGTTCTTCCAAAAAGGCTCGAAAGACATACCTCAGATCGGTCCTGAACGTCCACGTGACGGGCCCAAGGCCCAATGCCACACGGATGGAAAGCCCTATCATAGGATTCACCGAAGAAGATGCAAGGAGACTTCATCATCCGCATGACGACGCGCTAGTTTTATAAGGGAAGTTTATTACCCGGAGTGGTTGGCGAACGTGGTCATGGTCAAGAAAGCTAGTGGAAAGTGGCGGATGTGCGTCGACTTCACAGACCTTAACAAAGCATGCCCGAAGGATAGTTACCCCCTCCCACGGATAGATGCACTGGTCGACTCAACGGCCAGACACCAGCTCTTAAGTTTTATGGATGCCTTCTCGGGCTACAACCAGATCAAAATGGAGGAACCCGATCAGGAGAAAACGTCCTTCGTCACCAGCCAAGGCCTTTTTTGCTACAAGGTGATGCCGTTCGGACTCAAGAACGCCGGGGCAACATACCAAAGATTAATGGACAAGATGTTCACACACCAGATTGGGAGAAATGTACAGGTCTACGTTGACGACATGCTGGTCAAGAGCCAGTTCGAAAGAGACCATCTGAGTGACCTCCAAGAGACATTTGATACCCTGCGGTCATACAAAATGAAGCTGAATCCGGACAAGTGTGTATTCGGGGTGACGGCAGGAAAATTCTTGGGTTTTATGGTATCCCAAAGAGGAATAGAGGTCAATCCAGAGAAAATACGGGCCATCATAGAACTTGAACCACCAAGGACAACAAAGGAGGTACAGAGCTTGAACGGCAGAGTTACCGCCTTGAGTAGGTTCGTCTCGAAAGCAACGGACCGGTGCCTACCGTTCTTTCGTGTCTTGAAGAAATCTTTCGAGTGGACGGAGGAGTGCCAGAAGGCATTTGAGGACCTAAAGAAATACCTTTCCTTGCCACCTTTGCTTAGCTCGTCCAAACCAGGAGAAGATCTCTACTTATA
Source organism: Quercus variabilis (assembly GCA_030445155.1). Lineage (NCBI taxonomy): Eukaryota > Viridiplantae > Streptophyta > Magnoliopsida > Fagales > Fagaceae > Quercus > Quercus variabilis. Next base: position 47,583,138 of record CP129449.1, on the reverse strand, counting down.
CCTAGCCGCTTCACATGTGGCAGTAAGGGCGGCCCTAGTGAGGGAAGAAGAAGGGACGCAGTGACCCGTCTATTTCGTAAGCAGGGGGTTCCGGGGGGCTGAAGAAAGATACCCCCACATGGAAAAGCTAGCCTTCGCGCTGATAACTGCAGCTCGAAAACTGAAACCATACTTCCAAGCCCACAGCATTATCGTCCTAACAAATCAGCCCCTAAAAAGGGCAATGAGCAGCCCCGAAGCAGCCGAACGAATGGCCCTATGGGCGATAGAGCTGAGCGAGTTTGACATACACTACCGTCCACGAACCGCAATAAAGGGCCAAGCTATAGCTGACTTCATCGCCGAATATACGCAAACGGGGTGGCAGGAGCCACAAGCCCTCAGACTGTGGAACATCCACACGGACGGATCATCAAATAAGCTAGCTAGAGGCGCCGGGGTGGTAATTCAAACTCCTGACGGAGACACGATCGAGTGCATGATCCGATTAGACTTCCCGACGACCAATAATGAGGCAGAGTATGAGGCATTGTTGGCAGGATTAGACCTGGTAAAAGCAGCAGGCGCCGAGGCTATGGTTATACATTGCAATTCGCAGGTAATAGTCAGTCAGATTAGTGGCGTCTATGAATGCAAGGGGGAAAAAATGAAGAAATACTTGGAAGAAGTCAGGAGACGGATCGACTCCCTCTAGGTCACATTTATCCAGATCCCAAGAGAAGAGAATGAATGTGCAGACCGGCTTGCCAAAGCCGCCTCTGCTGTGGCCATGACGACCCCCGACCGAGTACTATCGTTCATCCAGAACTCCTCAACCATTAGCGGTGAGACGGGAGTGCAGGAGGTAAATTCAGGATACGATTGGACCACGCCCCTAATGGCCTACCTAAAGGAAGGCACGCTCCCGGACAGCAAGGACGCAGCCAGAAAGTTGAAAGTCCGGGCTTCACGGTTCACAATAATCAACAACGTCTTATACAAGAGGGGATTCTCACGACCATATTTGAGGTGTTTAGGTCACGAGGAAGCCGACTATGTAATGAGGGAGGTCCATGAAGGCATCTGCGGAAACCATTCGGGGGCGCGGTCTCTGGTACACAAACTGATTCGGGCAGGATACTATTGGCCTACCATGCAGAAGGACGCGCAAGCCTACGTCAAGATCTGCGACAAATGTCAAAGGTTTGGTAACCTAATTAGGCAACCAACCGAAGAACTAACACCCATGACGGCCCCTTGGCCGTTTGCCCAATGGGGACTAGACATCATGGGCCCTCTCCCAACGGCCGCACGACAGCTGAAATTCTTGGTCGTAGGGATCGACTACTTCACTAAGTGGGTCGAAGCGGAAGCTCTAGCAACTATCACGGAGAAAAACATCAGAGGTTTCGTATGGAGGAATATCATATGCAGATTCGGGATACCAAGGGTCCTCGTCTCCGACAATGGGAAACAGTTTGACAACAAGGCATTCCGAGATTTTTGCTCAGAGTTAGGCATTAGGAACCACTACTCATCGCCCGCACATCCACAGGCAAATGGCCAAGTTGAAGTCACGAACCGGTCCTTGCTCAAAATCATCAAGACCCGGCTCGAGGGGGCAAAAGGTATATAGCCCGATGAGTTACCAAGTGTTTTATGGGCGTATCGCACGATGGTAAGAATGCCCACAGGAGAAACGCCATTCGGACTGACATACGGGAGCGAGGCCGTCATTCCAGCGGAAATAGGTCTAACAACCTATCGAGTGGAGAGCTACGACGAAGGCAAGAATGAAGAGGCTTTACGGCTACAGCTAGACCTGGTCGACGAAGTCCGGGCTACAGCTGAACAAAGGATAGCTCGATACCAAAACCTCATGGCAAAGTACTACAACTCCAAAGTCAGACACAAAGACTTCCAGATCGGAGACCTTGTGCTTCGGAAGGTAATGGGAGCAGCTAAAGACCCCTCGCAAGGAAAACTTGGCCCAAACTGGGAAGGGCCTTACAAGATCTCATCTTGGCAGAGAAGGGGAACCTACCATCTCGAAACCATGGATGGACGGAAACTGCAACACCCGTGGAACACTGAGCACCTACGGAAGTACTACCAATAGATGCAACGTGAAGAGACATCCACCCCTTGCAAGCATTCCAGCTCATTTCTAAAGTTTTCAATAGTTTTTATTTCGAACAATTATTTTTACCTTTCTATTTTACTTTGAACAAACCTCTCTACTAGTGCCTTTTTAAGCCCAAGGGGGCAGGCACCATTTTCCTATAAAGTCTTCTTTCAGGCAACAAAATTTTTCCTGCTTAAGTCTATTTAATTCAATCACAGACTGTCCACAACATGGACGGATCATCCCAAGAGGATGAAAACTAAAGTCCATTCAATGGACGGACCAATAAAACTGTCCACAAAATGGACGGATCATCCCAAGAGGATGAAAACTAAAGTCCATATAATGGACGGACCAATAAAACTGTCCACAACATGGACGAATCATCCCAAGAAGATGAAAACTAAAGTCCATACAATGGACGGACCAATAAAACTGTCCACAAAATGGACGGATCATCCCAAGAGGGTGAAAACTAAAGTCCATACAATGGACGGATCAATAAATCTGTCCACAAAATGGACGGATCATCCTAAAGAGGATGAAAACTAAAGTCCATACAGTGGACGGACCAGTAAGACCGTCCACAAAATAGACGGATCATCCCAAGAGGATGAAAACTAAAGTCCATACAGTGGACGGACCAGTAAGACCGTCCACAAAATGGACGGATCATCCCATGAGGATGAAAACTGAAGTCCATACAAGGGACGGACTAATGAGGTTGTCCACAAAATGGACGGATCATCCATAAGAGGATGAAAAACCAGTCCGTATAATGGACGGACCACTATCACTGTCCACAAGACGGACCAATCATCCCAAGAGGATGAGAACCAGTCCAGATAATGGACGGACCAATGAGTCTTTCCACCAAGTGGACGAATCACAATAGAAGCATGAGAGCTTAGTCCAGATAAAGGGCGAAATAACCATCCCCGAAATGGACGGACCATCCTAGAGGGATGAAAACCTTTAGGCCAAATAGTGGACGAACCAATAGCGTCGCTCATAAGCGGACGGGTCAACCAAAAATAGACGGATACTACTAAGCCCGCGTAATGAATCAAACCCAATAAACGCCCACTAGTTGGACGGACCTTACAAGGGGAACTTTCCTGACGGGCTAGTGCAAAAATTATTCGACCCAACGGATGGTTTCAAGTTGTGCATAACGGATATGTTCAATAATAAACGGGCCATTCATGTGCAAAGTCCTTCCAAGTCACACAAATCATCCAAAGGGATGACGACAAGAAATGGAAGAAGGCACCGTAATAAGCATGACGGAGCTCAATTAAGAATGAAAATATACTTGAAAGATAAAGACATGCATTCCACAGAATAAAACAGAAGGCCAACGGACCCAGCCTAAGAATAAACTTGCTGAACGGTCAATGTTTATGTAATCCCCGAAAACATGATGGGTGTTAAAAATTGTTCCACACTTACAAACCAAAAAAAAAAAAAAAAAAACTAAGTTATTACAAAGTAAAGTATTCAAGCACCGTCTCCCTCTTCATCAGGACGGTCCCCAGCATCTTTACCCTTGCTATCCGCAGCAGTGTGATCCATAGGACCTTCACGGACAAGGCCGTCCTCATCGAAAAGGGCATCAGTGTCCTCCGACTGAACGGGCTGGGCAGTAGACGGTTCGGGGGCAGCAACAGTGACGGTGGACAAGTCCAGCTCTAGGTACAACCTCCTCACTTGACGGAGGGCGTCGTCGAACCCGTCGTTGTACACCAGACTCAGTTCCGCGATAACCTCAGAGGAGTCGCGATACTCGCGTACGGCCTCGTCCCTAGCATGACGGACTTCATTGTCTTTGTCCACCAAGTCTTTTTTTAAGCTCTCCACTAGTTGGGCGGCCTCATCCCGGGCCGCCTCGGCCATCCTAAGCTTCTTTTCCTGAGTGACCTTCCAGGCCTTCAGGTCAATCAGCTCCCCCTCCATCGCCTTAGCTTTCTCACGAATCCGGCCAATGGTCGTCTCGTGGTTGAGACACCGTCCCATAAGGCCTTTCATCATGATCATAGCCTGAGGGACAACGGAAATAAATGAGCACAATATAAGTTTGATGATGAACGGATAAATTAAGGTCGACGGAATAATTACCTGGGCAACGCTGAAGAGGTCGTCTCCTCCATCGCCTCCGTCGAGTGATTCCCAAGATCCTCGTAGTCGTTAGTGGTAATAATCGACGACAGCTTCTCCAAGGCGTACTTAGAATCCTCGCGAAGTAAGACGGGTGATTTTTTCTGCTTGCCTGGTTGACCCGTCATCAGCCCCTTGCCCAGGCCGTGCTTGGCCGGAGTGACGGACTTATTCCCCTCAGCCATCAAGCCGAGGACCGGGTCCAAGGAGACCTTGGGCTGCTTAGGTGGACGGTTGGTTTTCACAGGCAGTTTTCGCTTTAGAGATGGCTTGCTGGAGCCCGTCCCCATAGGGTCCGTCCCTGTTGTTTGTTCTTTGCAGCTTGAAGTCTTATGGCTGCTCGCCTCTTCGCATCCTCCATCTCTGAAAAAGGATGACGGACTAAGGAACAATAATAATAATAATAAAAAGAGGGGTCATGAGAATAGACGGACTTACGCAGACGGGTCTGTTTCTTGTATTTTAAAGCCGCCTGGGTGGGCACGGGACCGTCGCAATACCAGCAAATAGTATTGAGGTTAACGAGTTTGGCCCACGTCCTCTCCTCCGGTGTTGTCTCAGAAAAAATTCTCTCAAGGAAACTGAATTCCTCAAGTGTGATTTGGGGACGCCGTCGAACTGCAACATAGAAGACGGAGGTTAGAAACAATAAAAATTACATAGATGTACGGAATGATTTCTGACGGACCATATCAAATGAGTTTAAAATGCCCCAAACTGTGTCGACGGGCATGAAATCCGTCTCCCCTGGATGACACATCCAATCCTCTCATTCCATAAAGAAATAACGGCTCTTCCAGTCCCTGTTTGAGTCCGGGGTCTCATAGATGACCTTCAGGACGGGACTCCTAGGAACAAAGCTGTACATACCCTTCGACTTATCAATCTCGTCTGGACGGTAGCAATGAAGGAACTTTTTTATTGAAAGCCTCCTCGCTCCGTCCGACATGGCTCCGTATAGGACCTCCATAGCAATAAAGACTCTCCAGGCGTTGGGAGACACCTGGCTGACGGAGATGCCTAAGTAGCTTAAGAGTTTGAGATGTAACGAACTCAACGGGAACCTCAAACCAGCCTTAAGAACTTGCTCATACACATCCACTCTGTCAACTCCTTCATAGTAGCATTTCTCTGACTTATACGATAAACGGAGTGGGATATGGTCTGGAATTTGGTAACGGTCCCTAAGGGTATTAAAGTGACCCTCCTTGATGGTTGACGTGAAAGCGTGGACCGTCCACTCTGGGGGTAAGATGAACTCCCTTAGTCCATCGACCCCCACGACGGACCTCACTACTTGCTCTTCGTCGTTCGAGACCTCTTGGACTGCGATCATCTCCAGGCCCTCATGTGTTGAGGACGAGGAAGATGAAGACGGACTACTCTCACTCGAGACGTCGTGGTCTTTGGGACCTGACGGGTATACCCCTTCATAATCCACCCTATCGTGAACGACCGACTGGTTACTTGACGCACTAGACATGGCCTACATGTAACGACAGAACCTAAGACTCTGACGGGGTTGCAAATAACGACGGACACATGAAGTACAAACGAAAGCAAAATAAAAAGAAAGAACGGGTGTAAAATAACTCACCAGAAGCAAGCAAGACGTGACAGGTGACGGATGCGTGAGTGAACGGATTGCTCTCTGACAGACGTGACGGACTCGCTCTGACAATCTCTTCTAAGCAGCAAGTGAGGAAATGAGGGGCGGAGGTCTAATATTTATAAGGGAAGTGCACGGAAGACGAAGCGACGCCTCATTCCAAGACAACAGCCATTGACAGGATGACACCTGGCATAACACATTAATGCATCAACTCCTGGCCCAGCAATGTACAGATGAAAATTTGTGGACAGGTGTCCTGAATGCCTGACCGAGTTGTAGATCCGTCACCCCATGGGTCCGTTCATTATTCTTGACGGACCCATCAGGTGAGGGGGCAGCTGAAGGGGACAAAATACTTTAAAATGATTCATGTGAATGGACGGACCATGGTCCGCGAACATCCTAACAAGCGGATCCGACATTTGCACGGGCCTCCAGTGGACGATCCTGATGTGAACGGGCCGGATATGGACGGAGTGAAGGAAGGTGGGCTAATTGTCCATGGGCCTATTGGGCTCCTCGTGGGGGATATTTTTACCCATTCTCATAAGGGCCCAAACAGAGTCCTTGCGCTAATAGGACTCCGAAAATCTTACGTATTTGGTAAAGATCTTCCGCAAGAAGGGGAGATTTATTCATCACGTTTAGGATTCTACAAGGAGAGTCCTATAAGGAAAAGACTTCCGCGCCAAGAAAGGAATGTCAACCTCATGCTACTATAAAAGCCCCAATACCCTCACAAGCCAAAGTACGCATAATTTACCCTCTCTAGCACTTTAGAGTTGAGAGCATATTTTCTGACTTAACCTTCGGAGAGTATTTGGCTGGCACCGCACCGGTGTCCTTCGATAGGTTTTCTCTTTTGTTTCGTGCAGGTTACTACCCGGGCGAAAGGAGTATCGCGCGACTTATTGGTGGATTTCCTTGATTCATCAAAAATCATAGATTTTTAACCCTAAAACTCATTTTTTTAGAAAACCCATGGAAACCATTTTCTTTAAATTAAACACTTTTCTCTTGTTTTAACTATGGTTCTAAAAATCCTTTTTCAAAAAATAAGTTTATTTTCCTTTGATTTGAACTTTCTTTACAAATGATTTTCAAGCTTAAACTTTTTTTTTCATGAAAACTTTTTGGCTATCCCTTTTTATAAATAAATAAATAAAATAAAATAAAATAAAAAAGAAGCACAAAGTTAAGTTACTTTTGAAAGTTGGATAAAAACCATGGAAATCCCTTTCATAAAAGAAAGGAAAAAAAACATCATTTTAGTCCTTACATTTTAAGGTCATAGTAAATTTGGTCCTTACATTTTCATAACAGTCAATTCAGTCCATACCATTAATTTATTAACAAAAAATGCCTACATGGCAAGTAGTATGCACTATTGGCACACTTAAAGCTTACGTGGCATATAAAATAATATTAAAAATTACCAAATCAACATTTTAATAAAAAGCCGCGTCATCCTTAAAATAAAAAAAAAAAAACCCATAAAAAATTGATTATTTTAATGGAAAAAATAAAAAGAAATTATGATTTTCTTTCATTTTCTTGCAATCCAAACACACAAACATCGAAGGTTTGCAAAAGACCCAAGAAGTGAACGTGAATCAAAAAATTTTCTGGCATGATTTGTTTTGATTTGGAGATTGATCAGTATTGATGTTGCTTGGAGGCTTTCAAAATGGGTTTATTAAGTGTTAAACTTTGTTGTTGTTCAGCCTCCTTCTTCATTCTCTTTTTCTTGACCAGTTAGTTAGAGATTTCTCCCCTTTCCATTTCCAGCAACTATGAAAAAAATGCAATTAAAAGACCTAACATGTCTTCGCCTTTCTTACACTAATCTATTCCAAAAGCCAACTTTCTTCAACAAACTGCCACCACAAAGAATACCTCATTTCTTCTTTGGGCTGAGTATTGCTTAGGTGTGGGCTTTCTCTTCTTTAATTTGGCCCATGTCTCCTTTCATCCCTTGTTCGTGGGATGACTGGTGCTCTTGCCATGCCACTGCATTGTTCTTGCTATGATATTCTTTACCCTTGTTTGCTTTACTACTTCTGTGCTTGCGAGCTGAAGTGCCGCCATGCCAGTTTCATATGTTATACTTTCCTTTTGTTTCTACCGCCCAGCATTCATGTTGGGCTAATTCATATAACATTTCAGGCTTCCCCTGCTCATTTTATTCCTTGGGCATCCTCGGCCCGTTTTATTTCTTGGGCATACTCGGCACGTTTCATTCTTTGGGCATCCTTGGCCCGTTTCATTCTTTCCTACTTCTTACATTCCTATGGGCTTTTGCTAAATCTTTTCGGCTCCCCTAGTCCAATTACCACATCCTTTACCTTTGGATTTATTGGCCTTCAAACGAATCCCATTTACCAATTCCTTTCTTTGGGCACCTCCGGTCCATTTTTGCTTTCTTTCTATTTCTTACGATTCCCATGGGCTTACTACTTCATTCTTTTGGGCTTCTTTTGCCCATTTTCTTTCTCTGGGGCTACTTTACTATTTTGTAGGCCTGTGGACCATTATTCCTACCATTCTGACCCAATGGTCTTTACTTTGCTGTTTTCTTTCTCCACGTTTTTCATATTGTTGGACTTCTTCTGCCATTAGGCCCTTTTGCCAAAAATGGGCATCAACATAGATCAATAGAAAAAGGTTGTTCTACAAATATTAGAAGCATTTAACTGTTGTTAGAAGAGTAAGATATACTTTTTTTGTTTTTGTTTTTTTTTTTAATCCAACTCATATGTTATAAATATTTTCCAGCTCAAACTTACTTATATACAATATTTGGTCAAAAAAATTTATTTGTTGTTTTTTTTTTACAAGATATACTTTCTTTTTTTTTTTGATCTAGCTCATATGCTATGAATATTTTCTAGCTCAAGCTTACTTATATACAATATTTGGTCAAAAAAATTATTTGCTGTTTTTTTTACAAGGAATTCAATATCAACTTTATTTGATATCAATGTCTCTCTCTCTGTTCCCTACTCAACTTTCGATTTTTCATTTATTTATTTATTATTGAATTTAGGGCTTTCTCATGAATAGATGAGATGGTTTCACCACCCCCCCCCCCCTTCCCCCCCACCACCACCTATTTTTGGTGGCAGCAAGTGTTATTTATTCCTTGGTGCCTAGGATTTCTAACAACCAAGCTCATCTTAGTTTTAGCTTCAATACTGAGAAGCTTTTGTATTTATCAAAAAAATTGATAAATTAGTTGAGGAAAGTTGATAATAAAATAAAATTGGTGTTTCTATGACCACTATGAAAAGCCCAAAAATACACTTTTACAAAGGGGGATGCAATACAAAAAATTAACTAGAAAAGAGTGAATCAAAGAGGAAGGTTTTTACACTAAAACATCCTAAAGACAAGTTTTACTTGGTTGGGACCTATTTTGGTATTGGCCTTTGAGTTCTAAAGTTTACTAACCTTTGTTCTTGATTAGATTGACTGAAGGGAACGGTCAAATCAAAGCTTAAGAGAGTTCTTGCGTTGAGGTAAAGGTTCAAACTTTGGCGCTTCACTTCCTTGCTTATTTGCTTGTATTTGAAACATGATAGGTTGCTAGATTTCTTGTTTTGTTTCTTTCTATTTTGTGTTACTGGGTTTGAGTTTTCGAGCGTGTATACGTGCGCATGCTTCATGCATGGGAACGCATAATCGTAGTATGCATGTGCATACAATGGGAATGCGTAATTGTAGTACGTGTACGCATACAACTAGGTGCACAAGCATTCCCTATGTATGCACACACATACTCATGCCCAATAACCCTAATTCAGTTTTTATTTTTATTTTTATTTTTTAATGTATTTGGCTTCTATTTAGTCTAGTTTTACATGTTTAAATTCCATAGTCAGTAGAATAACATGTTTTGGGTGGTTTAATTTATTGATTAAGGGTTAGGGTTTATGCTTTGTTAAATGCCATGAACATGCATATGAATATGAACATGCATTGATGCATTGGTGCTGTGATGTAGTAAGATAAGTCATACATAAGCCATATGAATATGCATTGGATTTGATTGTTGAACATGTGTCCTTGGTTTGGATGATGGATATGTTTATTTGATGAACATGATGAATATGCTTGATGTTAATGCCTACATGATGCTATTGCCCTATGATTGTTTGCATGCATTGTTTACTACCCTTGGACAATATGTTTGAATGCTTTGATAGATAAATACTAGGGTTTGGGGACTATATGTAATGCTATTTACTTCAGATGCATGTTAAAGTGTGTGTGAATTTAGAATAATATATTAGAAGACCCTTTGATGGGATTAAGATTTGGAACACAATGAGTGGAGGCCGACCTATGCGTCGGGTGGGGTTGGGTGCCTAATATCTTCCTATCCCTATACCTAAATTTTGGACACATTCTCTAGTAAAGATCAATATTTCCACAAGCTATATATATGGTTCCTAAACCTAATCTAGGTAGTGACTCCATTTACACCCTCTGCCTGGTCCATCCTAAGCTGAGGTGTACTTCTTACAAGGAAACCATTATCGCTTAACGCGGTGGGGGCACTTGTGCCCCCATCATATTGAGCCTTGAATGCATATCCACATTCCAAGGTCAAGAGCATTTATGATTAAGGAGGGGTTGCCTTCCTAACCACGAATATCCATCATTCGAAGTGCATGACTACTTTTACAACATACATAGTGTGCACAATTTATCAACACAAAGCGAAAAAGTAGACATATCCACACCCATAGTAGACATATCCACATACCCATACTCCAAGGTCAAGAGCATCTATGACCGAAGTTTATGACTACGTTTACACCACACACACACACACACACACACACTCTCTCTCTCTCTCTCTGGAATTTCTCTAGTTTGAGTTTCTCACACACACACACACACACACTCTCTCTCTCTCTCTCTCTCTCTGGAATTTCTCTAGTTTTAGTTTCTCTCTCTTTTTCTTTGGAAAACCCCTCATTCAAACAGAAACTTCAGCCCTGGTTTCCGCCATTTACACACCTCCAAAGCTCTTAGGTAAGCTTGGTAAGCCTTGTAATAGAATTGAGTACCTTTGTTCATAGCTACACCATTCTCTTTCCTTCTCTCTTTATAAATACATCATTCTCTCTCTCTCTCTCTCTCTCTCTCTCTCTATATATATATATATATATATATATTGAAATGCTCTCTTTTTTATGTTGTTCGTCTATTTTTTTTGCTATTTACATATTGTTCTATATCTCTCTTCTTATGTATGTTTATTGTTCATGCTCTTTATTCCTTAAAGCTTTCTCTACACTTGTAAAAAATTTGTTTTCTACCCTTTTCTCTTTGTTGTCTTCTCTCTTTAAATCCCTTGGATCTAAAAAGAGAAAACAACCCAATATCTTTAATAAATCCACATCTTCCTAGAAGGTTTGTGGAGGATTTTTCCTCTTGCACAACTAACCCTAGTGGAAAGATGGCAATTTACCATAGATGGATTTCTCATAAATGGGTTCTAAACCTTGTTCCTAAGCATAATTTGAGTATGTTTTAGGGAAAATGGTAGAGGTCTCCCTAACTTCCATTTCCCAACTTGCAAAAGAACTCATAAGTTTTGATGTGACAAGATTAGGGCTTATTTAGGATAAATTTCTTTTAAAAAAAAATTTCAAATAAACCTGTAAGGGTGATAGGCCCAATAGTATCTATCAATGTATTTATTGGGCTGGGGGCCCAATCCAAGAACATTAAGTAGTTCGAGGACGGGTAAAACACTATTATGGGAGTCTGTATTAGTGAATAAAGAGGTAAGGATTGGTCTTAAGAATTCAAGAAGGTGGTCCAAGGATGAATGCCTCCTCGGCTGAGCAAAGCTAAGGTTCGACGATGTGGTCTGCCATCCAGGGCAACGTTTCAGGAGGTTCTATTGATAATGACAAGCATCCTAGAAGCATAGGACAGAGAGAAGCCATATAATATCTAAGAGAAATCTACTACTATCGCATTGAATGTTTTGTAGCTAACTCTCTAATGCATTAATGAGGAAGTGATACTTGAACAGTAATTTTTAGCCTTACAGCTACTCCCCAAAGACTTCAAGAAGGTGTTGATGGGACAACAATCAACATCAACAATCTAATCTACATGTGGAGGGTAGAGATAAAAGAAGGAAGATAGTATAAAATAGAAAGAAGATCCTAAGGGAAAGGGATCGGGAAATTGAGAGAAAAACATTGTAACAACAATAACTGTGCTTGTAACCAAATTCAAGAAATATATACAAGAACTGGTCTCCTCGAATTGTGTCGAGGACGATTTTCTTTAAATAAAACCAGTCTCTCTTTACTTTCTTGTGATTTAGATTCATTATAATTGTTACCCAACTCATTAGAGCCTAGTTTTCAAACCCACTCTTTACAAATTTATTGTATTAGGCTCTTTGAGCCTAGATCCTTTTACCTTTTGGGCTTAGGAACCAAATTGTGTCCTTACAAAACCCATTTACATTATTTTCTTATCTTTAAATTCCTTTATATTCAAGCTTTTACATTACTGTCTTGTTCTTAAATTCCTCTAAATACAAGCTTCTACATTATGTCTTACCTTTAAATTCTTCAAATTCTTACTTTTACATTCAAGCCTTTAAATATTGTGCTCCTTTAATTTATGCACTTTATCTTTACAATTGCTTTATTTTCCATTTTCCCTTTCTCATGTGTAAAAGGATTTAAGGGTGCTAGCTCTTTTGCTAGCACCATAAACCCTAGGTTACCAAATAGTAAAAATCTTGGGTAAACAAAGCTCTAAAAATGTGTTCTCCAAAAGATAAAAAAAATGGTTCCAATTGCCATCCATTTTCTTAGAAGTAAACCTTTTCAAAAAAGAAGTTTTCCTCTTAAATTCATAAAAGCCTTCCAAAAGGGCATTTTTCAAACCCTTCAAAACCTTTCTTTTCTTCAAAATGATTTCAACCTAAAGTTTTGGCCATCTTCTTTTAAAAAAATGTATATGGAAATCCATTTTGAGTTTCTTTTAAATGGGTTTTAAACAATATGGAAATTCCTTTTGAGTTTACTCAAACAATTATGGATATGTTTTCAGAAAAATGGTAGGAGTCTCCAAGATTCCCATTCCCCAACATGAAAAAGAATCAATAAGCTTGGATGTTATAAGGTTTAAAACTTATTTAAGAGAAATTTCCTTTGAAAAAAAAAAAATCTTAAAACAACCTTCCTACATTATGTTCTTCAAGATGAATAAAAATCATAGATTTTTAACCCTAAAACTCCTTTTTTTAGAAAACCCATGGAAACCATTTTCTTTAAATCAAACACTTTTCTCATGTTTTAACTATGGTTCTAAAAATCCTTTTTCAAAAAATAAGTTTATTTTCCTTTGATTTGAACTTTCTTTACAAATGATTTTCAAGCTTAAACTTTTTTTTTCATGAAAACTTTTTGGCTATCCCTTTTTATAAATAAATAAAATAAAATAAAAAAGAAGCACAAAGTTAAGTTACTTTTTAAAGTTGGATAAAAACCATGGAAATCCCTTTCATAAAAGAAAGGAAAAAAACAGCATTTTAGTCCTTACATTTTAAGATCATAGTGAATTTGGTCCTTACATTTTCATAACAGTCAATTTGGTCCCTACCGTTAATTTATTAACAAAAAATGCCTACATGGCAAGTAGTATGCACTATTGGCACACTTAAAGCTTACGTGGCATATAAAATAATATTAAAAATTACCAAATCAACATTTTAATAATTAATAAAAAGCCGCGTCATCCTAAAAAAAAAAAAAAACCCATAAAAAATTGATTATTTTAATGGAAAAAATAAAAAGAAATTATGATTTTCTTTCATTTTCTTGCAATCCAAACACACAAACATCGAAGGTTTGCAAAAGACCCAAGAAGTGAGTGTGAATCAAAAAATTTTCTGGCATGATTTGTTTTGATTTGGAGATTGATCAGTCTTGATGTTGCTTGGAGGCTTTCAAAATGGGTTTATTAAGTGTTAAACTTTGTTGTTGTTCAGTCTCCTTCTTCATTCTCTTTTTCTTGACTAGTTAGTTAGAGATTTCTCCCCTTCCCATTTCCAGCAACTACGAAAAAAATGCAATTAAAAGACCTAACATGTCTTCGCCTTTCTTACACTAATATATTCCAAAAGCCAACTTTCTTCAACAAACTGCCACCACAAAGACCACCTCATTTCTTCTTTGGGCTGAGTATTGCTTAGGTGTGGGCTTTCTCTTCTTTAATTTGGCCTATGTCTCCTTTCATCCCTTGTTCGTGGGATGACTGGTGCTCCTGCCACGCCATTGCATTGTTCTTGCTATGATATTCTTTACCCTTGTTTGCTTTACTACTTCTAGGCTTGCGGGCTGTAAACATATCCACACCCAGAGTAGACATATCCACATACCCATACTCCAAGGTCAAGAGTATCTATGACCGAAGTTTATGACTACGTTTACACCATACACACACACACACACACTCTCTCTCTCTCTCTCTCTCTCTCTCTCTCTCTCAAAACCCCAAAACCCAAAAATTGGAAGGAACTTGGGAGCCTAAATAAACTCCCTTTTCTCTATCTCATGATAACAAAGAAGACAATGATAGTGGTGGTTGTGGATCAGTGTAAGAGGAGGGTTTGAAATTGGAAGGATTGTGGGTTTATTGATGGGTTTGTGGTGGTTTTGTGGGTTTGCTGTTGGTGTGGTGGAGTTATCGGTCTCTAGTAGTGGTGAATCAAAGTGAAAGGCAGGTTTGAATTTAGGTCTTTGAGTGATGATTGTAGTTGTTGGCAGAGGTGCATGGTGCTGCAGTGGGTTTGGTGGTTGCTGGGTTGCAATTTTGGTTGCAAAGGGTGGTGGCTGCTATTGTAGAATTATAGGGGAGAGAGAGAGAGTAAAGTGAATAGTCATGGTTTTGACATGAAAAATAAGAGATAAGATTTAGTTTGAGTTGTGAATGCTCTTATGAGGACCAAAGTTGTCATTAAGTCAGTCTATTATGAGTAGCAAAGAGTCCATAAGAATTTTTTCCCCCGAGTGCATAGGAATTAAGCTTGCATAATTAGTTCATATTATACTAGAATAATTCACAAGAAAATTACCCAGTATTGCAATCTTGTTTCAAAATAAAAGATATAATCAATGAACAAGCTGAAGTCAAGATGGCTACCACCATTATATTCACAAACAAGATGCTCTATCTTTTCAACAAAAATTGGTAGCAATTCTAAATCTTAGTTTGCTAAAGGTTAATTAGCAAGGTGTGGACCTACATACAAATTTTTGTTGTTGCTGGATTTGTCTTTGTACATGGCAATATCTAGCTTTATATCTCAACTCCCGGAAGGCCCTCATTGTTTCCAAATCAAAACCACCAGCGAATTGGCCAAAATAACAAGCAACACCTAAGAAGATAAATCTGATATATTTTTGGGATGATATTTGGAAAATGGTGCTTTGATGGTTCATATTCAAGTTGTATTTTCTAAGATTATGAAAAACTTTTCAGGGCATAAATATTACTAACTTCTTATTAATATACTTCAATATATCAATAATCTTAAAAAAAAAAAAAAAATTGTAGTCTTTATTTCTTAGTGTCCTATTTTATAGAAAAAATAGAAAAATAATTAGAGCAGTGTGGTTATCTGATTATATTATATAAGTTTACAAATTTGAAAACTGCATAATATAGTGACCGATGAAGAAAGACATGTTTCATGCCTACTCAAGAATGAAAATATCATTTTGATAAAATAAAAAATCAAATATCCTTATAATTAGTTTCATTTTTATTTTATTTTATTCTCTTTATCCATACATAGTGTAATTTATTTTGAAAATTCATTATTGAAAATTTTATTTTGGTATGCTTTTTTTTGACAAAGTTGGAAGAGAATATTTCTTATTTTCATATTATAAAATAAGTTAACCTTCATCAAACCCTAAACAAATAGTCCACCAAGTAGATTCACCTTCTATATTTTAGTATTTCTCTTTAGAGATGGGTTCAAGTTATACGTGGTGTAACACTATAAGAGTTGCACAATTTTTAAACCATTGATTTCCATTAGATATAATGGTTAAAAAATCACTAGTGCCACATCAGATCTAATATCATTAAAATTATTAAATTAACTTCTTCTTCTTCTTCTTCTTCTTCTTCTTCTTCTTCTCTCTCTCTCTCTCTCTCTCTCTCTCTCTCTCTCTCTACGTTTTGCTTTAATCTTCATGCATCTAACTCTATTTTTACCATTTATACACCAAAAAAAAAAAAAAAATGAATCAACAAAATACTGAAAGAATGAATAAAAATTAATCCCTACTCTTTTTTTTCCTACTTTTCTTTAGTATCATACGAGGCCATTTGGTTGTCTTTTCCATCATCCATTGTACAAAATGACCCCAAAAAATCACAAAAACCCAAAATAAAAAGAAGAAAGAAAAGAAACCTGTAGATCCTAAAAGGCTAAAACCCAGAGAAGAAGAAAAATGAAGGAGAAAAATGTGAAAACAGCTTATTAATCATAAAAGCATTAGAGGATTAATTGTGTCGTTCCTGTGTTGCATTTTGTAAATTAAGTCATTGTTATTGGAATAACCTTTGCCCTTTGGTAGAATGGATTGATAGTTTGATACAATTCCCAATCTGTAAACTTTCTTAATTTTCGTATCACATGTTTTTTAATCCTAATTTATGTTAGTTTTGAGTTATTTTATTGTTTCGAATGTGTAATGGCCTAGAGGCCTACCTTTTCAGATTGTGATTTTTCAATATTCTCTCTCTCTCTCTCTGGGATAAGCTTCCAAAAATTATGTTTTGGTTTATTGTGTTGTTTTTCATATATGAAATCCCTTATTATGTTTTTTCCCTACCAATATTTTTTGTCTCTGCACATATGGGAATCCATCCCTTAATATTTTATGCTTGAGTTTTAAAAATTGGAAGGTGATTTATAAAGCCATCTGGAGAAGAAGATTACGGAACAATGTGAGCTTGGAGAGTTCCAGACAAGAGAGAGAGAGAAAGAGAGATGAAAGAGATGGAGTGGAGAGGCTTAATAATCACTTAATGCTCTTGTAAAGACAAATTTTTCTCAATTGCAGAAAATCAAACAATTGAAAAGAAATATGGTTTGCAAATATAAATTTGTATTGATGAATAATGAGTACAATCTCTATTTCAATTTTTTTTTTACAAAAGAATACCCTCTGATTTTATCTTCTTTGAACTTGACTCGAACAAGAAATCTTCTTGTCTTTCAAGTTCTTCAAGGCCTTCGAATGTTCATCAAGTTCTTTAAAGATTCTTGAGACAAAATTTTTCTAGAGATTGGATCTCTTGAAAACTTGGTGGTGAAAATGAGAGGGGATATCCTCTATTTATAGCAGTTTCAGAGGATAAGCTCTGCTTTGAATTGATATACTTGAAAATATGTAGTAGACTTTTGATTGGTCCAAATTTCACTTATTGATAATTATCTCTATTTATCTATTTTGATAAAGATCATATTTTGATAAAAATAATGATCAACAAAGATAAATAATTATCTCTATTTAATTTATTTATTTTAATAGAGGTAATTATCCTTCAATTTTGAATAATTTATCATTATTTTATTTTATTTTATTTATTTTTAATAAAGATAATTATCCATAAGTTTTGAATAGGGGATTTATCTTTATCTTGTAGGCCAAGTGACACATGACAAATTTCAATATGTCAATGTAATATCAATTTGGATGACACATGTCATGATTTGATTTAACTAATTTAATGACATATTAATCTAGAATTTGTCACTAAACTTTGATGTGGCATTTTATAATTGGCTTAAAACTTTGCCTCTTACAGCTCTTACTCATTAATTTCTAAAAAGTAATGACATGGCACAAATGTCTTTTTAACCATTAGATTTAACGGAAATCAAAGGTTTGAAAATGTGTAACTTTATTCAAGTTACATCAAGTGTAACTTGAACTCATCTAATTTTTTTATATTATACTTCTTAAAAATGTTTTATAGGAATCATTACAAGTAGTTTTCTATGCTTTCTTGGTGCATCTTATGACTAAATAAAGCTAGAGAAGATTGAGAAAAGGAGAAAGCTAAAACTTATTATAGCATTTGAATTTTGCTCTCTCTCCCTCTCTCTCTCTCTCCAACAACCAAACTTAACTATGATGGACCTATTATTCTCAATCATTCAATAATTCCAATTTAAAAGAGAAACGTCAAATTACCGTTAAGAAAATCCATTAGTTAAAGGGAAAAAAAATTAAAGAAAAAAAAATTAAGAATTTAAAGTTTTCCAGCAAATGAATACTCATTGACCACTTTGATTGGTTAATGTTCCTCTTAGTATATATGTATGAGTCTGGTTATTTGGTTAATGTATATCCTCATCCATCCTGGTTAACATTAGTAAAACCCTATATGTTCAACCAGCAAAACTACTTGAGTGGGGGACACTAGTTTTAATAAAAGAAAATATTACTTTTTGGGGAAGGCAATATAATCCGCCTGTAGAAATCATTGATAAACCATTCAATTTCAAGACGGTTGTGAACTCTTTTTAGGTTTACACTTTGGTAGTCTTGTCAAAATTTTGCAATTGCGCGGTGGTTTTACAAGTACACAATTTTTTTTTTTTAAGGAGATTTTAGATGACACTCCTCCCCTCACTATACTTTTGTATAAATAATATTTCTCAGTTAAGATTGTTATATATGCAACACATATTTCTACCCGATAATATGGATTTATTTTACTTCGTTCTCAAGGAATACGTTCACATGGCAAAACATTATGCATTTAGAATAACATATACTAAACATTTATATTTTTGCCCAAACCTTTTATTAAAGTTTAAATGAATACAAATAATCCATTAAAATCTTTGTTTCGGTTGAACTTTAAATGAATATTAGCTACTCCTTTTCAAAGAAAAATGACACGACACTAATTAAAAGATGAGTAGAAAAATGAAATAATTTCTCAAGGTCTTTGATGAAAGAACTAAAGCATACAGTATTGCAATCTTGTTTCCAAGTAAATAATGAATTAATAGAAAAGCTGACGCCGCCATTATATTCACAAACAAGCTGTATCTTTACAACAAAAACTAGCAATTCTGCAGCTGAGTTTGCTACAGATTAACAAGCTGTAGACCTGCACACAAATTTCTGTTGTTGCTGGCTTTGGCATTGTACATGGCATGCTCTGGCTTTATCTCTAAGCTCCTGGAAGGCCCTCATAGTTTCAACATCAAAACCACCTGCAAACTGGAAAATAGAACAAGCAGGTTACTCATCAGCACCTAAAAAAACAGATCCAAATACTTGACCATAAAGTTTGAAGTTTTGGAGTTAGAATTTTACCTGGTGTACTCTGAATGCAAATCTAACACCTTGTACTATCAGCTCTTCTTCTTCGGGACCCCCGCCAACTGTTTCGAGCTCTGCAGATACTCTCTTCATATATTTCATGGCCAATTTCACAGAAGCCAGCTTGATCTGTAGCATTGGGCGTACACTAAATTAAATTCATAACCCAACTTGGACATTAAAAAGAAAAAAAAAAAGTTGTGGGAGTAATTAGTAAAGGTAAAAATTGTACTACTTACACCACATTGTACTAAATAAACATTTATGTGGCAACTGGCGTAACCCCCCAACTTATAAAACTATTGCAACTAACAATAGGTCAATATCCATATAGCTTAAATATCCAATTAATAAAAAGCGAGAACCTACTTTCCATTTTTTAATCAATTTAATTTATCAGTTGGATTGAGGAAGCTCCAGGTCTTTCTTCACATTATTAAAGAATCTATTGCATCTTCCCATATATAGTTTAAACAATTTGGCAATGTCTGAAAAGGTCAACATGGAGAATCTGATTCTCTCTCTCTACTCATAAATCCCCCATTTAAGAAAATAAAAAACGAAGTAGACAAGCAGATGCATTAAGAAATCTGGGAGTTCACATGTGCGCATGCAGGCATGCACATAGAAATTGAGTCAAAAATCTAACCACTCTTTTGTCAGCTAGCAACCACTACACCTAGTTATGAACATGGACATAGTAGACTGTGTCAAAACCATTCCATTGTCTCCGCAATTTCTAAAGTATGACCCGTTAAAGTGGACCATTCAATAGGCATATGCGATAATGTGAATTTCTTATTACTAAATAGGCATACGTGTAGCTTCTTGCTTTCCAAAATTATTAAGACAAATGTGGAACTATATTTCTTGCTTCTACATCAATCCTAAGCATATCAAAGCAATGAAGTTACCTGGGCTACAAAACCAGTATCCAGCATCCAATCCGTTGGAATCTGAAAAACTTTATATCTCTTTGTTGCAGATTCTCTAATTCGGGAGAGATTGTACAAACCATGCTCTAACCTGTAATAACCATATTTGTGGCAAAATTAGAGAACATAATAAGATATACTAAAAAATTAAAGCACAACACAATAGAATCTAATATGTATTTTCTTTAACGATATAAATGGTAATGTGCAAAGTGCAAGACTACAGAAATTTGTGTACTTTTCAAGCAGAGCCTGCATTTTCTTGAGAGCAGGTCCACAGTGCTGGCGGGCATCGTCACGAAAGGTTGAAGCCTCGGATTCGAGCTTCTTGAGATCACAATACCCGAATGCTGCCTCGCGCAGTGCATCCGCTTTCTGCTCTGGCCAATTGAAGTGTTTCAGCACTGCTCTTTCATCCACCTGAAAAGAATACAAAATCATGCATTTAGGCCTCACTCAGTGCAACATTTTACCCCCTTAAAAAAATACTAAAAGTTTAGGCCAAAATTAAAGTAACAGATTCTCTGAGATTTGTAAAGAACATAAAAAAAATGTACCAAGTAAGAGAGCTCGTCGTCTAGCCATTTAACAAAAGGCACAACATCCACAATGTTTGCAAATGCAGCATTCTCGATCTCTTTTATCAGAAACCTTATGAAGTCTCCTTGAGTTTCTACATCTGATTTTATCTGTACAACCACGATTCCAATCAAAACTCAAGTCAAATTCAACAATGTAGGACTACAAAACATAAGTCAGTTAACAAAAATTAAGTCAGAAACAAGGAACATTGTGACAAATCAATATCAGTAACAAAATTAAGAAAGCCACCGTAAAATTTTGAAATTTGATATATAACTTTTTGAATGTCAAGTACGAAATTGCCACTGAACTTGATCAAAATTACACAATCCCATCCCACCCCCCAATGAAATCTCATATCGAATCCAAACAGTGTCTTATCTAGCAAGCAAACAATAAAGACACACTAGGACCAGTCACTCACTCACTGACTTGTCACTGACATAAAGTCTACCCAGTCAGTGTCATACCGTAATTACGACCCATAAATAATATTATTAACAACAATAACCGGTTACCGGGAACTCTTACCGCGAGCAAGTGAGCAGACCGGTTCTCAATCTCGCCGATCATGTCACGGGCATTGGCGGTTGCCGGTGCCACGTCAGAGGCGGCGGAGTCACGGCGAGACTCTCTCCGCATTAAAGAATGGTAAAACTCAACTACTTCCGGCACTCTCCTCACCTTCGCCGCCCCCATCTTCATCCCCTTCGGCGGCGGAGGTGGTGGCGGCGGTGGAGCAGCCATCTTAGGCTGAGGCGGCGGCGGTGGAGGAAGAGGAATATTCGCTTGCTCTGTCATCAAACCACAAGAACCGTTGGATGAACATGATGATGATGAGGATGAGGATGAAGATGAAGAAGGCCTTGGAGGTGGTGGTTTTGGTACCCTAGGAGGGCGAGATCTGAGACTGGACAGAGTTGACTCAGCGAGTTCCTCCGAGTTACACCTTGAGTGCCTCGGTCTCTCGTGTTGATCAGCCTCGTCTTTCTTCGAATCTTGCACTTCAAGTTTCTGGTTATTATTATTATTATTATTCTCGAAGTTCGAAACGGCGCCGTGTTGCTTTTTCAAGTTCTTGATGAGATTTGATTTCACAGCGACTTCCATTAAGCCTTGAAACCTCTGCGAAGACGAGAGCTCCTCGCTTTCTATTAGAATACTACTGCTGCTGCTGCGATCCGACGCCGTTTTCTTCAACTCTGAGATTTCAGCCTCCATTGCCTTCAACTTTTTCTCGCTTTCTTCTCTCTCGTACTCAATCTTCGTCCTCAACTCCTCCAGTTCCATTCTCAACTTTTGGTTCTCAATCTCCAACGCATTCACTTGCTTCGAAGCTCTATCAATCTCTGCGTTCTTGGATGAGATCTCGCTCTCCAGAACAGGAACAATAGCCACCGACTCTTTCAAAAGCTTGTGCCCCAAGAGTTCGGTTTTCAACAGCGACTCTCGCTCGCGCAGATCTTCGACGACGCGAAGCAACTCGGTGACGTCGGGTGGGCGAGGTTGAACCTGAGCGGAGGAGCGTGGAAAGTACACGCCGAAGGAGCGTGAGAACACGGCTTTCGGAGGATCTTTATTAGTCGGACTCGGATTCGGCGACGGCGATGGAGGAGGCTTCGGTGGCGTTTCTCGTTTCGAACTCGCCGGAGACTTTTGTAGCCCCATTGCCATTCTCACCTTCCCAGCCACCATGGCTAAAGATCACGATTACACGAACCCTCTGTTTTTGTTTATCTCAGACAGACACAGACAGATATAACCCTAAAAAGATTACAATATATTTCTTAGGTTTTCGGGGCTATGGTATTTCCTACGAGATAGGGTTACAACTTTTAACCCTACAAAGAAGTCGCTGTCTAAGTATGACTGTCTGTGAGAGAGAGAGAGAGAGAGTCTGAACTTGAAGTTTGTGTTGTAAAAGAGAGAGAAAAATAATAATATAGTATTTTTTTTGTCTTTAGCTTTTTGAGAGAGAGAGAGAGAGAGAAAGAGAACGTTGGGACTTGAGAGAGAAAAAGCAAATTGCAGCGATAACGAGGAACGGTCTTCTTTTCTCGGATCCACAGTTTGAAACTAAACAAACAAAGACCCAAAATTTTTAAAAAGTTGGAAATTAATTAATGAAAGTTAAGGAATAGAACCTTTAGGGCACTTTGGTCTTTTACCAACTCGCAGTATTTCACGCGCTAGGTTTTTGGCATTAGTCGGTTTGGGTTTAAGTGGATCGGACGGTCAAGATTTCGTTTGTAGGGCGATGGAGGACTGGGGCGCGTGGAGGAATGAGGGTTTTACGAGAGTCCGAGAGGGAGAGGGAAATTTTAGAAACTAGAAAGTAGAAAAGTCCCTGCTCTAACGGTCGCCTAGTTATGATTTCTTTTTCAATTCAACAAATTTCTCGCCAATTTATCACGGTTTCTCGTTAGTTTAAATGGTTTTTTTTTTGGGTTGCTGAATAGTTAGTTTAAATGGTTGGGGAATAGGTAGTTGCCTTGGAGCATTTGTGTATTTATTGATTGTTGTACGAAGTCAAATGAAAGTGAATGACACTTTTTTTTCTTTTTCTTTTAAATGTTTTATTTTAAATGAAAGTGAATGACTAGATTAAAGTTAGGTTTGCTAAAACACATAATTACAACGGATTTGATTAGTTTTAAAATAGTAATAATTTTATTTGTGTTTTACTGATTAATATAATTAGGTGATTTAATTTAATTAAAAAGCTTAAATATATAATAATTAAGACAATGTACCTCACTTTTGTCTTTTATTTTTAATTTTAATCCACATGTTTTTCATGGACATTCATCTATGTTTTGAGGAGAGGGTGAAACTAGATTACTTGCATCCGCTTTGTGCAGAATAGCTTGCAAGCAAAATTTTGCCTTAATCTAAAAAATCACCACATTAACTTATATAAAAATGTGCAAAAATTTATCCAAACTTACAGTAATGGTAAATTTTGTACTAACACTATTTATTTTTATTTTTTTTAGGTATTCCAAAGATAAAGGAAGGAATGAATGGTGGGTGTGGAGTGTGAAGAGAGAGGCACAATTAAAAAATCAGGAAAATTTTTAGTTTTTCTTTTTCTTTTTCTTTATGCATTCTAAGAATGAAGGAAGATAGTGAATAATAGTTGTGGTGTGTGGAAAGAGAGAAATAATTAAAATATTAAGGAAAATTAATATTTTAATGAAATTGACTTTAAAATAAATAATCTGATGTGTGTGTTAAAACTCTCTCCCAAAAAACACAAAAAAAAAATATATATATATATATATATATCTAATGTACATTCTTTTAAAAAGTGGTTAAGTAATATAAAATAATCTTATACTAAAATAAATAAAATATACAAGTTGATATGCGAATGCTCTAAGGCTTAGTTTGGTCCAATTTTTATATTTTGAGATTTTTGAAAAGGTGGCATTTTGGAATTATAACTCGAAAGAGGACAATATGATAAAGTATATATATTAAAAAGAAAATAAAAAAATAAAAACTTGCCCAAGACATGTGATGTTGAAATCAAACCAAACACAAAATTTCCTTTTATACAAAATGTTGTGGTGATTTTTTTGGGGTTAAAAAATGGAAACAAACTGGCACTAATCCAATTTAAGCATAATAAAAACGAGATTTAGCAATCCTAACTAAATCATTAGGGTTCTATTGATAAGAAATTTCAGTAGTACCAAATAGTAGAAAAAATAAATAAAAAGATGGTATAAAATACTTTTGTTTTCCCAAAACTGATAAAATGTAAGAATTCTTTTTTGGGAATTTTATGCAATATTTTTCTAGTTTTTTTTTTTTTTTTTTTTTTTTTTTCCTTTGATAACACAATATATTTCTAGTAAAATGAAAGACTATCAATTTAACTATAGATTTTGTTAACGAATGTCCTTAGAATATTTGTTAATGGACAACTTTAGAAAAATTTTGATAATACTTTTATGAAAAATATTTAAAATAAAATTGCCAAAAATTCTTTTACATTTTTCTTTTCTCATAAAAAAAATTTTATAAACTAATACCCTTAAGGCTTTAGATAACTTTTTTCTTTTAAGTATTTAAGTAAGATGTTAATATGCACATAAAATATCTTTTGTTTGAGGTCGTGTAAGTAATCACACTAGAGTAATTTCACTGCATTAACTCACCGTTGCCTTCAGTTAGAGGTTTAGTTCAATTAATTCTAGGAAATTAATCAATACAATGATCGCTTTCTCAATTCATTTGAAAATCCGGTGGCTTTTACTCACTGATCGTGATCTATACCCTCTCTTCATTGGAAAACCGTGTATATGACATACTGTATATGAAATATTTATTTTGGTAAACAAAGTTGATGTAATTCACATTCTTCCCCACATGAATCTTAATATTTTCATTAGGGCACACTTTGGGAAGTTGTATCTCTAAGCCAACAGGGATTACCGATCTAAAATGATATTGTCCATTTTGGAAGTGACATATATCATCATCTCTCAAGGTTTTAAAATGCCTCATATCAAATACAGGGCCACCCTAAACATTTTGGGGCTTTAGGTAAGAACTAAAAATAGAGCATTTTTTATATTTATATATTAATTAAATTAATATTTATTTAATTTTTTTATATTATAATATATATTATTTAAAATCCATTTTTCTTGCCTTTTGAGATGCAAATTGACTAGTTAAATTTTTATATTCAAGTTCTTCTAACATCTATTTTTCAATTGATAATATAGCTAATCCACTTAGGGTTCATTTGGATACAGCTGAAAACTGAAAATAGTGTGGCAAAATAATTTTTAAATGTGTGAATAATGCCGTGAAACTCATTTTTAATAAAAAAAAATTGCTAAAAGGTGAGATTTGTGGGTCTCGTGAACAGTGCACGGGACCTATTAGTGTGCATAGAAATGTCAAAAATCACGGCTCAATAGTGCATGAATAGTACTCAACAGTGCATGAACAGTACACTTGTCCCCTAAAGCTAAAATGCGTACAGGAAAATAAATAAATAAAAAAAAAGAGCAAAAAAAAAAAAAAAAAAAAAAAAAGAGAGCAAAACGCAAACGCAGGTTCATTCAGATCTAAACGCATACTTAATCTTTCAATCAATAATATAGCTTAAATAGATGCATATTTTCTAGTAGACATTTCTAATCAAACAATTTATTTATAAAGATTAAAATAAAAAATAACTTTCAAGTATATAGCAAATGAGAAATAGAACCTAATTTATAAAAAAAATATTGTTGTAGTTTCACTGAACAATAACAAGTTTTTAGCTAAAAGGCTGGACCAGATATTTCTAATTCATCTGAAACTATTTTTTTTCCCATAATACCCTTTCTTTCTAAAATTTTAGGGCCTTCCTTTCACTTGGGGGCCTTATGCAATTGCCTAATTCGCCTAAGGGTAGGGCTAGCCCTGATCAAATAGAGTACAGGGCCTCCATATAAGGAGTGGGACCTTCTCTCACTTATGTGATGTGAAACTTAGTGAGAATTTGGTTCTCCTTCACCTCACTCCACTTAAAAGGTATTTTGGACTTTTGGATCCCTATGATCAACCCCTTCTAAAGGCCATATG
Source organism: Quercus variabilis (assembly GCA_030445155.1). Lineage (NCBI taxonomy): Eukaryota > Viridiplantae > Streptophyta > Magnoliopsida > Fagales > Fagaceae > Quercus > Quercus variabilis. The sequence continues at coordinate 47,556,756 of CP129449.1, read as the reverse complement.
TCCTTGTATGGAACCTAGGTACTCGTCATCCCATTACTTAGAGGTCTGCTCTAATACCATTCTGTCATGTCCCAATTCATTATTGACAATGTAAGGACTAGATTTGGGTTCTTAGTTCATAGGATGGACTAGCTTAGGCCCAAAAAGCCCAATACAATGAATTTGTAGAGAGTGGCATGGAAAACTGGGTTTAATGAGTTGGACAACAAATGAAGTGGGTTCAAATAATAGAAAAGGAAAATAGATTGACTAAACTAAAGAAAATTGTACTCGGCATAGTCCGAGGAGATCAGTTCTTATATATTTTTCTCAAGTTTGATCACAAATTCAGTTCTTTATTACTATAGTGTTTTTCTCTTAATTTTTCGATCACCTTTCCTCAAAGATCTCTTACATTATATATCTCCCTTTGAATGATCTTGGCCCTCCATTTGTCGATCATTCTAGCCATTGCTTGAGTGCATGTCCCATTGGACACCCTTACAAGCCCTCTGTGAGTTGGGGTGACCAAAGCAGTACTGTTCAGGGGTCTTCTCCTCATAAATGCGACTAGAGAGTTAGCTGTAGAGCATTCAATGCGGTGGTTGCAGTTTTTTCTTAGATATTTCTTGGCTCCCATTTGTTCTATTCGTTCGCAGTGCACATCCTTATTAATAGAACTTTCTGGAACATCATTCTAGATGACAAATTATATTTTCTGACCCTTTCTCCATTTAGTTGAGAGGATACTCCTCCTCAGCCCACCTCTCACAACCTTAACAATCATAGCTTGCTCGTGGATTTCAAAGTCTTACTTCTTCCTCATTATTAATCTATTCTCGAATCATTGTACCTCCTCGGACAAGCTTAAGGCCCAATTATATATTTGGGCCTGCATCCCCACAAACAATATATTGTCCTCTTTGAGAATGACAAATACTCTCATCCCTAAGTTTAAATTTTTTATTGGATTAGTAATTTTTGCTTAATAATATTTGCATTTGATGTTTGCATAACCCTACATCTTGTTTTCACATTTTTATGTTTTTGTTTTGATATTTCTGTGTTTTATTCAATACCCAAAAGGATCTATTGGTTGAAATTTTGAAATGATTTAAGCATTCAACTAATGTTCTTGCTGCAAGTATTACAACTACTGCTAATTTGGAAATTATTGTTACTTATTATACCTATATTCTGCATTTGCAAATGTGGCTTTAACATGTCAAAAAAATCAAGAGTTTTATAGCTTAATTGGCCTCTCTTGATATTTTCAATGTAAATATTCAAGTTTTAAATCCCTCTCCTCCATTCTAAGTATTGAATTTTTAGACGGGCCACCCCATTGTTTGGCATATATTTAACAATATATGTATATATATATATATATATATATATATTACTATTATATAACATTTATTTAATATTTTTATTTAAAACATATTATTCTTGCTTTTGAAATGCAAAATTATTAATTAAAGTTTGTGTATTTATGTTTTGCTGATATCTCATTTTTAATTGATAATATGGCAATAATTGGCACAAAAGCCATTAAAAATTAAATATTTGTAAATTCACTAGAATTAATCTTAACCATATATACGTATGGAACCAACATTATAGTAATTATTTTATGTAATTAAAAAATTACTAATAGGTTTAGGATAAATAAATACATTTATTTTGTTATATTAATTATTTTAAGTGATGCATTAATTATTTAAGGATAGAGCTCAAACCCTTTCCCCCCTAAACCTCTAAGCACTTTGTGCATGGGGAGGTGCCAATTAAGTTACAAGACTTTTTATTATTGATGTTATTTTTCTAAGATTTATATGGGAACCAACTGATTTGAATATGGTATTCTTGAACAAATTTAGTTACTTTTGCAACAATTGAAAGAAAATCCAACAAAAAATAAGTAAATTTATTAACGTAAGAAAATAATTGAATAATATTTGCATTTTTATTTATCCAAACGATATTTGTATTATTTGGTGTGGCTGAACACACCGGATGGTCATGAACGATATTTGTATTATTAAGTAGGCATAAAACATGCATACTCAATAATATTTTTATTTTAAGGGGTATACTTCAGTCATTATATCATGCAATTTTCAAATTTATAATATATAGTATGATCAAATCACTATACCCCTCTTATTGTCAACAAAATAGAACAATTAAAATTACAATTTTTACAAGGAAAATTATTGAAGTATTAGAGGAACTGATAACAAGCTAGTAATATTTGTGTCAATGCATATATATATATATATATATATATATATATATATTGCTAACTGTCCTTTGTATGTTGAATTAGTCTCTACCATTTTTTTAAAAATCCTGCTATCACAATTGCATGACAATTGTAAATTTCATCATATTTGTCTATTACACAATAATCTCCTCTATAAATTTCATCTCCTTATTGAATTTTGGACCAATTTTTATAATTGCTTAGACTGGCTAACGAGCAACTGCTAATGGAAGATATTTTTTTGTTATGGGATTGAATGCTTGTAAATTCGTCAATTGTTAATCATTCTTCTTTGTTATGTTGTTGATAAACCACATCATTCTAAATACAAATCTTATGTACCATTTTTGTGTTTCATTTTATGTTCTACCTAATTACGACTTGTTAAGTGTTTATTTATTTATTTTTTTTCCATTTTAAATTTTGACTATTTTATAAGAAAAGTTAAACAAATGCATTGCAAATTGTGATTAGTGGAACATAAAATGGAACAAAAAAAATGGTTTAAAGAATTTTTATTTCATTATTATTTGTTCAAAAAAATAATCACTTTGTCTTTTGTATTGTACTTCGAGTATAACATTGTAATAAATTTTACAAATTTAAAGTATATTTTTTTTCCTAAAATAATTCTAAAGAGGGTTTCAATTATGGCTGTAACCGTAACAGCAAAGCAAATTCTTCATCACCTTAATTTTTGTCATCTCACATATCCTTCACCGAATCCCAATTTTTGGCTATAATCCATCCCCCCTTATCAAATTCTTGGTTAAAATAAATATTTAAAACTTAAAAAATTAGATCAATATTGTATAAGAAAGGTGGACATGACACATGTTCGATACGAACTGATGTATGCTTCCATTAAACGAGATTATTAGTTAGTATAAGTTTGAAAATGACTTGTTTAGTAAAATAATTTACAAAAACGCATTATTTAGCAAAAATGGCCTATAGTACTTTTATTTATTTATTTATTTATTTATTTATAATGTGTGGGGAAAATTAGTGTTTGTAAATTATTAACGCTCTAACACAAAGAGCCAGTATGTCGCATACACATATTCTTATTGTAGTAGGGCCTATGTATACCATTTGCCATCACTTCATTGACTTCGGCGTATCTGCTTGAGTTAAGACCTACAAATGCTACGTAATTTGCACGATATGCACAACAGCAAACAATGTTGCGTTACCTGGAAGAACCGATTGCATTAATAAGCTTAGATACCGAACAGCACAAATAGTCTCACTATCAATTGATTATCACTCCAATTCCATTTATATCTTGTAGACCCTTGAAAAAAGAATAGATGTGATGAGATTATTTTTATTTTCATGCTTACCGACTTAAATGTAATTACCCCCATAAATACAAAGGATAAAGAAGTGCTTAGTGTCTGTTTAGATATTGTTTATTTTACTAAAAACTGAAAACATTGTATCAAAATAATTTTTAAATGTGTGAATAATACTGTGGGACCCAATTTTAAAGTTTTTTTTTAATAAAGTATTTGCGGATCTTGTGAACAGTGCACGAGACTCACTGAAAAAGCATAATTCCATATTTGAAAAGTGAAATGCTATTCTTAGAAGAAAAAAAAGAAAAAGAAAAGTGAAACACAGACGCAGGTGCTTTTTAGCACTATCCAAATGGATAATTAGTTACTAATAGTCTTATATCTCAATTGATTGATATTTTCTAATATTTCTGAATAAAATATATATGTAGAGTTCAAATCATCTCTCCTCCATGCAACTATTGAATCATCAAATATAGGAGGGCTCGGTCGTGCTGGATCCATTTGAAAAATTAATGCTGAAGAACCTAAATAGGACATGAGAAATGAGATGTGCAAGTACCTCATCAGATGGGTTCAACCACGCTCTAAACTTAGCCTTACTAAGGTCCCAAGTGAAACTACATTGCAGTATTGCACCAATAAAAATTCAAATTCAGAAGGTACCAGACATAAACAAACCGCGTGAGACTCTGAGAGTGGGCCTTTGTCACTAGCAAGGCCACTCACCTTATTAGTTGGTATATATTGAAATTTGAAAGTAATCAAAGCAAACACAACATGCATTATTATTGATATTATTATTTGCATAATCCACAGGCACACCTTTTCAATTCATATCCAAGCTAATCAAATTTAGTTTCCTTTTTGGCATTTGGAAACCAGAATGTTGTCTACCTTTTTGTGCAAAAAAAGTAGTTTGACGTAGTCCTTGTACGTTAGTTGTGAACTCGTTTTAACTACTACTATTTTAGTCGAGGCAGTTGTATAAATATGTCAAGGAATGTGATAGAATTGGAATTACATAGATCTCAAGTCACTTTCACTCTAATATTGCTGAGGGTATATGAATAGTATTGCTTAATAGATTGAACACCCATTAATTTGTATACTAGTATTGTGATAGAAAGTGGTGAAAGAAAGGACTTAAGAGTAAGGAGTGGGCGAGGTACTGTAATGTTGTCTAGCTTTTTTGTAAAAAAGAAAAGTTGTTTGACGTAGTCCTTGTACGTTAGTTGTGAACTCTTTTCAACTACTACTTTTTTAGTCGAGGCAGTTGTATAAATATGTCAAGGAATATGACAGAATTGGAATTGCAAGGATCCCAAGTCACTTTCACTCTAATATTGCTGAGGGTATATGAATAGTATGGCTTAATAGATTGAGCACCCATTAATTTGTTACTAGTATTGTGATAGAAAGTGGTGAAAGAAAGGACTTAAGAGTAAGGAGTGGGCGAGGTACTGTAATGTTGTCTAGCATTTTCGTGCAAAAAAAGTTGTTTGATGTAGTCCTTGTACGTTAGTTGTGAACTCTTTTCAACTACTACTTTTTTAGTCGGGGCAGTTGTATAAATATGTCAAGGAATGTGACAGAATTGGAATTGCATGTATCTCAAGTCACTTTCACTCAAATATTGCTGAGGGTATATGAATTGCAGTGCTGGCTAATGGGCGAGCCAAATAGGTAACCGCCTAAGGCCTCCAATAAAAAAAGACACCTAAATTTTTACCAATAGAGATATTTATGTATCAATAAAAGTATTAATTAAGCCCTAAATATTCACCAATAAATAAAAAGTAGTATTTTTTTTTTTTTTTTTTTTTTTTTTTTTTTTTTTTTTTTTTTTTTTTATCAAAGAAAAACCAGTTGTGGGGTTAAGATTTGTGGTCTAAGCCCAAAACAATAGATTTGTAAAGCGTGGATGATAGAGCTAGGTTGATTATGAAATTAACAACGGTTGATTACGACTTCCAAATATAAACCAGCGTAAAAATATAAGTAAAGACGAAATGAATTGAAGTCCAAAGAAGCTTATGATAAATTGGATAGTGATTATAGTTCTTAGAGCTATATTCAAGCCTTTCTCTTTTTTTCTCTCTCTCTTCCCTCTTCATTAGGAGCCTTTCTTCTTTATATAGCATCTTTCCTCATCATCCTCATTGTCCACTTGTTCTTCATCTGTGTACTTACTTGAGTATATGTCATGTTATGTATCTTTCTTTAGCTCTTTGTGAGTGACGGTAGCTAAGGTTACACAGTTCAATGGTCTTCTTCACATAAATGTGGCTAGAAAAGTTGTTACAGTGCATTTAATATGGTGGCAACAGCTTTTCCTTTAGATATTTCTTCGTTCTTATCGTCTCTAAACATACCCAGAGTTTATCTTTATCATTGGGGTTGCTAGGAAGATCATTCAGACCTTCCACACGTTTGATTAATCAAGTCTATTCGTATCCGAGGAGTAAGATCTCTTTGGACCACTAGTAACCTCTTCGGATTGTACTCTTCCATCATCTTCAGGTATCTTTCTTCCAAACGGACTCTATTTCAACCGGTTCCTTCTCTTCGGACACACAGTAATCTTTAAATAAGGCCCTATGCCCACTACGTAAGGTTAGGCTTTTCCTCCCCACACCAGTTAAAGAAAAATATTTTTATTGAGGGTCAATCATTTAATCTCTCACACATAAATGTTAAAAAAAACTCATTAATCTTACACTAGAAAATAAATTTATACTCACATTCTATTTAGAAATATCAAATATATAACTTTATTACAATTTTCAATCATAAATTTTTAGTATTTGGTTACTTCATTTAATAATTAATGTTTATTTTAGTTGTATAGTCATTGAATAATACGATGGGTTCGTTTTAATTTGTAATTTTTTTCTTAAAAAATAGATTTTAAATGAATAAAAAACTAAAAGTTAATAAATATTCTATTAATATTCAAAGTATAAAAATAGATTTTATTTAAAAGTTATCGCCTTAGGCCTCACAATACCTTGAGCCGGCCCTAATGAATAGTATGGCTTAATAGATTGAGCACCTATTAATTTGTATACTAGTATTGTGATAGAAAGTGGTGAAAGAAAGGACTTAAGAGTAAGGACTGGGCGAGGTACTGTAATGTTGTTTAGCTTTTTCGTGCAAAAAAAGTTGTTTGACGTAGTCCTTGTACGTTAGTTGTGAACTCTTTTCAACTACTACTTTTTTAGTTGAGGCAGTTGTATAAATATGTCAAGGAATGTGATAGAATTGGAATTACATGAATCTCAAGTCACTTTCACTCTAATATTGCTGAGGGTATATGAATAATATGGCTTAATAGATTGAACACCCATTAATTTGTATACTGTATTGTGATAGAAAGTGGTGAAAGAAGGGACTTAAGAGTAAGGAGTGGGCGAGGTACTGTAATGGCTGGTGTGAGGTTGACATGAGAAACAAGGGTTTCTCTGAATTCTCTTCCTTGTTTGGCCTATCATTCCCGTCGTTTTGTTATGTCCATGGTCTGTGAACTGGACTGACCTCACTAATTTCTCTTCCATCGCTCTCTCTCCAGCTGTGCAACTGCAAATTACTCTGTTACACACATCTCTTTTACTTTCAGGAAAAAAAAAAAGGAAGAAGAGATATTATTTAGAGATAACTTTTATTTATTTATTTATTTTACAAATTACTCTCTGGATTACTTGTTAGGAGTCGTCAAGTGGTTGGAAGCGGTGAATATTCAGTTTCACATAATCCTATTATTGACACCAATATTTATTTATAATATGTCACTTCTGAAAAAGATAAAAAAATTGTATCATCAGATCGACTTATATGTTAAAAATAGAAAAGAGAGGAGGTTACAATTTGGAAGAGTGTCTTGCCATAAATTATCAAGTGAAATATGATTTTTCTACCAACCATACCAATAGGCTTTTGTTTTAAAAAGTGTTAAGTGATAAGAGACACAATCAATTTCACTTTTCCAGGTAACTTATAATGCTAGAGATACGAATTTTTTTACAAAAAAATTGAAAATTTGTTGATATGATAAGTGATTATTGATAACTAAAAAAAAAATGATGTTAATGGTGAGACTAAATGAAAACTAATAAGAAGTTGGCTACATTAATAGTTTGTAAAAATATTATAAAATAGTTTATAACTGTAGTGTTACTCTATAATATAACATCATTTCACCTAAACCTCCTACAAATACAATAAAAAACATTAATTACAACATGTCATCTTAACAACAATGAAAAAAGTAGTGATTTTTTTAAAAAAAAAATTATATATTTGATAACTAGACTTATTTTTTTCCCCTGAAAAGATGGAAAAGAAGAGTTTAGAAAAAGAAATTTAACTAGAAAAACAGAATGGATATTCCAAAATTTTATATGTCATGTAATTTTGGGGTGGCACCTAGCCAGAGGTGCCACTTTTGCACCATGCAAACTTCGTAAATTGAGCTGGCACCTGAAATAGAATAGCTTCTGGGCATAGGGATCTAATAAATCTGCATTTTCTCAACTTACATTTACATTTATATGCATTGACCCTGCATGTGAAATGTAGAGTCTGCTGTGGAGTAAAAAATGAGTGAAATTAATGAGAGGAGCGGTCTCAAGCAAGAGCACAAAAGGAATGTAACAATGGGTGGGGATAAATGAAAAATCAAAAAAGCCAGTGGTCCTAGACTACTGGCTCCAATCCTAACATTACTTAAAGTCACATATACATGCATTGCAAGGCCAACGAAGCATGAGTTAATGTACATCTCCCTGAGGCTCCATTTTACCTACTTACTTCATTAATTCTCTGCACTTGCGGGTTAGGATTGGCGTTTGCCATTTTCTGTACAGGATTGGGGGTTCAGGGCCGAATCATAAAGGATTGGATTCAAGTTATATTTAATGTAATTCTAACCAAAGTTGTATCACTTAATAACTTTTTTATTAGATTAATTAATACTTCAAAAATCCTATCATTGGATTATATATTCCCTATATTCTTATTAACATGTATACTAAGTTTTGTGTCAATTAGATGCTAATTATTATTCGTTGTAACAACTAATATTTTATGCACAATTTTAGGTACAAAAAAAAATTTTAAAATTTAAATATTTGATTAATGACATGGCAATTGATCTCAAATTATCTTGAAAATTTTGAAAGCATGTAGAGTAAGAGAGGGGGGTGGGGGGGGGGGGGGGAATCTAACAGTAGATTTATCAAAATTCATATCCAATAAAATAAATATTAAGTGGTGTAACATAATTTTGAGGAGTTACATCAAGTGTAGAGTTATATATATATACACACACACACACACACACACACACACTATTAACCTCACCATCAACATTGCATATGGATGCTAGCAATGCAAAAATGTCCATAAATCAAAGTTCAATCAATGGTGTAATTATTCAGCATTTAGGGACTGCAATGACTTGATGATATATCCTATCCTTGCATGAATTGTAGATTTCACTAATTAAATTCATAACAACTAGGATTCACTATTCATATGAGGTAAAAAATAAATATTGTTTATAGGGGAAATTGCACTTACTCACCTATGGTTTGTCCCGTTTTAACAATATTTACCCGTGGTTTGAAATTTGTCACTTAACCCACCTGAGGTGGCCTCCGTTAGACACCCGTTACCCCCACCTTTGCCCTTTCCATTAGAAAATCCTATTTACTATATAAACCAAAATTAGAACCCAATTAGAACATAATTAAAACCCTAAAGGATCGAGCTCTCTCCCTCTCTCTACCTTCGAACCCTCAAAAATCCCATTAACCTTAATCCCTTTCTCTCTTTACGTTGATTGCCAAAGTGAAATCCTCCCCTAACACTTGCAAACAAGGAGGAGGTGTTAGTGTTGAAGCTTGGGTTTTCTTCTGTAACAGTTATGAAATGACTTTCTAGGGTTTACCATTGTTGTGTTTATTCTTTTTCAATGTGTAATGATTGATGAAGGTGATTTGGATTAAAGATTTTCTGTCATAAAATTAGTGGTTTACCATTGGTGTGTTTGTTCTTTTATAGTTGACATTGATGACTGTGGTCCCTAGGAATATTTTGGTTAGATGCATCTTTAGGTTGTCTGTGGTCCCATGGAGACAAATTGTTTAGTTGGTTGTGTTTCTTGTCTCTGACCCTATGTTACTTGGTGTTTAGTGTGCAACTAAAATTATTTTGCTTTTGTCATTGGTGCTCTCTATGCATGTGTTGGTTATGTATTTAATTACTATTATTTGTGCATGTGTTTTAACTCCTGCAGGTGGCTGCTGAAATTTGTTTTGATTTTCTATTCACCATAGTGGGAATTTTAAGTGGAACCCTGGTTTAGAGTATGTAGGTGGTGAGGTATCTACAATGGTTAATGTTGATCCAAATCTACTAAGTCATTTTGAGATACAAGACATTTGTGTTGAGGCTAGGGGACCCATTAACAGTAGGATTTATTATTTAATACTTGGTGGTGATTTAGAGCAAGGGTTAAGGTTAATTACTTCAAATGATGATGTGACCTACATGTGTGAACTATATGCTGGATGGCCAACAAATGAAGTCACACTTTATGTAAAACTTGAAGTTAAACAAATTGCTATTAAAGAACCTATAGTTGAACCAGATCAACCAATTGTAGTAGACTAGTCATGGGAAATGAATGATGAAGATGATGATATTGATTGTAAGGAGGTGACCAATACTGTTAGATCATCTGTGGTTGACCAAAATGATGTTAGTAAAGAACCTGTTGAGGGTTTAAGGGATGGCAGTGTTGGTGGAGTTGTGTATGTGGATGACTATGCTACCCATGGACAAATTATTGGTAGTGAAGATGTTCATGTGGATGAACTTGATTGGCTAGAGGAAGGGTATGAAGGACCAGATTATCCTGATGACATATTTGGTGTTTAGAACAATAAGGTGCCCAATATGAGAGTGCATCAAAGAGATACTGAAAATGTAAATGAGGGAGATAATGTGAAAGAGCAAGTTACAGATAATTGGAAGAGACCAGAAGCTACTGCCAGTGATCAAGTTGCTAGTGATCAAGTTGCTGATAATAATGATTGGGCTGAAAAAGCTCTTGATGATGATGACACTAGGAGCATAAACAGTTCAGAGGATGAGGATGAAAGGGTAAGATGTCTAGAGTTTAATGAGAACACTGGCATGAGTAACCCTCAGTTATGCAATGGTGTGAAGTTCCCAAATAGGAATGTGTTTAGGGCTGCCTTGAGGGAATATGCAGTGAGAAAGCTTGTGGATATTAAGTTCAAGTTTAATGAGAAGACCAAAGTTTCTGTTAACTGCAAGTATGAATGTAGTTAGAGGGTATATGCATCACAGATTGTAGGGGAGTTAACTTTCCAGATAAAGACCATGATTCCAACTTGTACATATAGGAGGGCATTCAAGCATAGCTAGGTCACTTCTACATATGTGGCTAGGAAATACTTGAATGATTTCAACAAAAACCCTGATTGGGCAGTTTCTGGTGTGAAGCATTGAGTTATGCGGGATGTGTATGTGGACTTGAGAATAAATCAAGTGTACAAAGCTAAGAGGAAAGCTAGAGAGTTCATACTAGGTGATGAGAGGTTGCAGTATGGGAAACTTAGGGACTATGCAGAGATGATAAGAATAATTGATGTGGGGAGTAAGGTGATTCTGCAAACTGGGATTACTAAGCCTAACACACAACCCAAGTTCAAGAGCATGTATGTGAGATATAATGCACATAAAGTTGGATTCTTGGGGGGGGGGGGGTGCAGGCCACTTGTAGGATTAGATGGTTGCCACTTGAAGGGCAAGTTTGGTGGACATATATTATCAGCAACTGCAAGGGATGAGAATGACAATATTTTTCTTGTTGCATTAGGTATAGTTTAGCAAGAAAACAAGGATTTTTGGGTGTGGTTTTTACAAACATTTGCAGAAGATATTGGGAGGCCAAATGAGCTGAATCTAGTGTTCATTTCAGATAGGTAGAAGGAAATACAATTCACTTGCTTTTTAAGACTGCTGTTTATTCTTAATCATTACATTTTTTTTTTGAAAGTTTTGTTTTTATTCTTAGGCAGATGGAGTTCATTTTTTTATTGTATTTATGATAACTAGGGATTGATACCCGCCATGGAGATGTTGTTCCCAATAGTGGAACATAGATTTTATGTGAAACATATTTACAACAACTTTAAGTTAAACTTCAAGGGTTTCTAATTAAAGGTTGCATTATAGAGGTGTGCTGCAGCAACAACAATTAGGGAGTTTAAGAAGAGAATGCAAGATATGAAGGAATTGGACAAAGAAGCATGGGAGTATTTAGCAGACATCCAACCAACCCAATGGACCAAGTTACATTTCACTCCAAGATGTAAAGTTGTTATTTACAACTATGTATTTTGTTGGCTTTTATTCTGTGCCAAATTTGATTATAATTATTTTCAATCGTTTATACCCTGTATTTATAGTGGGATTTTTTGTAAGGGTTGTGTGATAGAGAGAGTGTGTTGAGACTCAAACATTTGGAGGCTGAAGGATTCTCGCGAGTATGTCGCGACTTAGCTTCCCGCAAAGTGAAACATGTGCTATACACATGCTGGAATGCGAAGAGTCAGGCCAGGTGGAGACAGCTGTGTCTCGCGAGTATCTCGCGGATAAGGCCTTCCCGCGAGACACCCGCGAGACAATCTGTTCTGTCAGCCTGTACTAACTGACTCACACTTTTTGCACCTATCCTATATATACCTTCATTACCTACAAATGTTGAGGAATACTTCAAAAAGAAAACCCTATCCAAACACACTGGGAATTAGAGATTGTCATCCTCACCTTTCTCTATACACTTGTTTGTGGTATTTCCTCAACTCTTCCCTTTCCATTTCCATACCATTGAGAGGTTGATAGCCCAAACACTTACCTCACCCTTTGAGGGTGTTGAATGACATTTTCGTGCTGCTGGGAAGCATTGGAAGAAGCCTGGAATGGTAGATACAACATGAAGCTTGTTGCGGGATCCGGAGAGCTAGACAAGACACGGTTTCGAGAAGCCTTGTTGGAGTAGGAGTTTGGAGGGCTTAGGTGCATCGGGTAGATTAGGCTTGGAGGGTCTCTTGCTAACTCATGTATCCTAACTAATTGTCTAGTGGATCGATTTTCGCTTGGAGGGCGGCGGAGAGGTTTTTCCCTGAGTTCTTCGGTTTCCTCTTCAAAAACACGTCTTGGTGTTTTCTGTGTTTGCATCTCTCTTCCCTACTCTTTTATATTCCATTATACTACTGTGTTGCTTAGTTTATGGATTAGAGTAGCTTATTTATTCATCCGCTCTCATTTACACTATTCTGCACTTTGTATTAAGTTAGTGTAAAATCTATCGAGTCGTAACTTTCATTAGGGGGTCTAAATTGCTCTTGTGTTTTCAACACATTTCCGAGCTTTCACAAGAGCCATCTCTGATTGTTATGTGAACAATCTTAGTGAGTCATTTAATTCTATGATACTAGAAGCTAGGGATAAGCCTATCATTACCATGCTATAGTGGATTAGGGTTAGGTTGATAACTAGAATGTACAGTAAGAGGACTGGGATTGAGAAATTCACTAGTGACATATGTCCAAACATAGTGCAGAAGCTTGAGCAGTTGAAAGTTGATTCTAAGTCATTTTCTGCTATTCAATCGAGTTGCTATATATATGAGGTTGATAATGAGTGTGAGAGACATGTGGTTAACCTTACAAGAAAGGAATCCCATGTAAACATGGTGTTGAAGCAATCTATAAGAACCTGGAGAGGCCTAAGAATTATGCGTATGTATGCTTTGGAAAGGATGCCTATGTGGCTGCATATAAGGAGATGATTACTCCACTGCTTGGCCAAGATGAATGGGTTGAAACCAGCCAACTTGCCCTTGTTGTTCAAATTGTGTCCAAGCCTCTAGGCAGGCCACCAATGAAAAGGAAGAAAGATGCAGATGAGCCAAACAACCCATACGAAGTCTCTAGGTCATATAGACCTATAAAATGTGGGTTTTGCTATTAGGAGAGGCATAATTCAAGGAGGTGTAAGGCTGGAATAATTGGTGAGACACCATGGCAAAGGAGGCAGAAACTTGAAAGGCAAAAAAAATTTGTAAGTAAAGCAAGAATGTGTTCACTATGACAATTATATTACAAATCTATTTTTGATGCAATGCAATTCTTTTTGTAGGGACAAGAGGGACAAGGAACAAGCAGCCACCCAACCAGCCAGCCAGCCACCCAACCAACCACCTAAGCAACCACCAAAGAGGTTTGCTAGGCAGCCACCCTGGTTTGCTAACCAGGTAGCCAGCTAGCTAGGCAGGCAGGCAGGCAGCCAACCAGCCAACCAGCCAACCAGTCAAGTAGCTAGGCAGCCACCTAGGCAACCACCAAGGAGGTTTGCAAGGCAGCCAGCCACTCAGGCAACTAACCAGGTAACCAATGAGCAAGCAAGACAGTTAACAAGATTAGCAAACAAGAAGGCCAAGGCCAATTAGTCAACCAAAGCAGCAAACAACCAGATAACTAGTCAACCAACAAGTGGGGTAGCAAGCCATTCAACAAAAGAGCCAACCACCCATCAAGCAAGTCAACTAGTCAATTGACCATAAAAGCAACCACTAAGGTAGCCAACAGGCAAACCCTACACATAGCCAACTAAAACATCTGCTTCAGCTTTAAGCAGACCACCACCATCTACAACAGATTCAAGCAGACCACGACCAAGTAAAGTGCCCACTGCCCAATGGTTCTCATGTAGCCAGCCCATCTCTCATACTTCGAAGGAAACATGAGACACAAGAACACCTTTATCTCAAGAATATACACAGACACAAATATAAATACAAACACCACCCTTTATACTTACATAATTAGATCTTGATATGGAGTTTCTATGTATTTTGTAGCCTTGAAGGGGGTTGGTACCACCAAGGGTAGTTGGGAGCAATCATCTATTCTCATATAGGAGAAGAGGTGGATTAAGAGCTGAGACATCTGGTGCAATGTTCTCAACAGGCAGGGGCAAAGGCAAGGACAAGGGCAAGGGCAAGGTATTTGGAAAATGAAGATTGGAGAATGTGTAAGCAAAAACTTTACTTTACTTTTTTTTTTTTTTTTTGTTATTATGCATGTCTGATAGTAGCATGTCACCACTTTTTTGTTTTTTGTTTTATTGTGCAGAACTTTATACTGTAAAGTTATTTTGTTGTTGTCTTAGTGGGGACAGAATTACCTATTATGTAGATGAAATTTGGCAGTGTTTAGCCATTAATGTTTGGTGGAGTCCACTTGTTTTGAACAGTGCTTATTATATATGTATGGAATGGTACTCTTGCTTAGATGAAATTTGGCAGTGTTTAGCCGTTAATGTTAGGTGGAGTCCACTTGTTTTGAACAATGCTTATTATATATGTATGGAATGATCTTACTTTAAAACATACTTCTTTATGCTTCTTCAATTAATGTAAATAGAATCTTGTGAGGTGCATGTCCTTGCTTACCTAATTGATGTACAACATACACAATTTTTATAAAGAAGAACAGATTGCATACCTTATTCAAATTACAAGAATCGCATTATATAAAGAACACATTACAAGGCAGCATTACACACACTACAACAAAATGTATTTTTAGTGACGAATTTTAGTGAGGAAAAATTTTTCGTCACTGAAAACTTACATTTAGTGACGAAATTTGGATTTCGTCACTAAAAATAATAACCTTTAGTGACGAAATTTGAATTTCGTCGCTAAAAATGAAAAAAAAATGACCTTTAGCAACAAAATTGAAATTTCGTCACTATTAGTTGATCTGAAACAAGGGCGCCAAAAGGAAAAAGTATGGCGCGAATTTAATAGTCTATAGAGACGAAATTTTTCGTCGCTGAAACTCTAAGTTTTTTGCGACGAAATAATTTCGTCACTGTAGGTTTTGTTGGGAGATTAACAGTGACGAAATAAATGTCGTCACTAAAAGAACCCAACAGCGACAAAACAAAGTCGTCACTAAAAAATCAGTATGATTATCCTTAAGGCATTTTAGTGACGAAACTCTAATTCATCGCTGAAAGTGGTCTATAGCGACGAAATTCTGATTGGTCACTAAACGTGGTCTATAGCGACGAAAATAATTTCGTCACTAAATGTGTTAATATAAAAGTAACCAAACCCTCATTTTAGTCATTTTTCAGCTTCTCTTTAACTAGTTGCTCTCTCTTGGCGCCGTCACACTCCACGCCGTCGCACTCCACCGTCGCCGATGCTTACCACGCCACCGATCCTTGCCCCGCCGTCATTCTCCACCTTGCCACACTGCCGTTAAGACTTGTCGTTAGCCTCACCACGCCGTCGCACTCCACCTCACCTCGCCGATAACCTCACCACTGCCGCCGTCTTTGCTTCCATCGACAGCCACCGGCGACACCTCAAACGACAGCCACCAACGACACCTTCGACTCCTCCAAAGATCTGCTTCCATCGACAGCCAACACGAAGTCCGACGGTATGTTTCTTCCTTTTTTTATTTTTTATTTTTTTATAAACCTCTTTTTGTTTTTACTTTATATTTCTTATTTATGTTTTTGTTGTTATTATTATTATTATTTTGTAGTTTTGATTGTCATTGTGTCAAAGTAACCAAAACTTTAATGTTACTTTTTGACGGCGCTTGTGGTTTTGAAATGCCTTCTAAATTGTGTGTATACATTTTTTTTTTTTTGTGTTGTATGAAGTTTTTAGAGGTTGGGGTTTGGGGCAAACTTTAGGTAAAAAATAAAGTTTTACTTTTAACTTTTAGTTAAGGGGTAGCAGTAGAGTTTCTATGTAGGTGTGAACTGTGATCATTTCAAATGAGATTTTGGGCCATTTCTGGGATAATTAGATTGAGTGCAAGTGACGGACAATTTACCTTGTTGCCAAATGTGGTGCCCACCAGGTTCCTTTCAAGTATTTTTACTTTTTATATAAGGGTATTACATATTTACATTTTATTTTTCATTATTATTTTGTTCCTTATGTTCACAGTAGAATGCTTAGAAAGTATAGGTTAGTCTATTTTTAAAAGTTTCTCGGTTGGCAACCCAGTATCCTTTATCACTTATTCTTTGTAGTTGGCATGGATTTCTCTAGGGCAAGATATGCTCTGCTACGTATTTTTAGAATTGTATTTTTTTTGTTTTGCATGTGTTTCATGGCTGATACTTATGTAAAGTGCTTTGGTGGGGGAGCCAAACTCAATGCACTCTGTGTTACTGTTTGGAGGTTGATTTAGGTAGCAATATGCTATGTCCATTTACTTCCTTGTTCTTGTATTGGGCCATTGACATCATTTTTCGATGGCATCAAGTGTTTATCAAAGCCTCAAATTGATGAAGCATTCAACGAGTGAAGAGAAATTGATGAGATTGTAGAAGAATTACCCAACTTAGTTATGGTATCATATATTAATTATGACAAATTTTAGTTGTTAATTCTATGGAAGGAATTGAGGTCATCCTTGAAGTCTATGGGCATTGCTGGTGCTGGTCTTGGGGACTTTGTTTTGTATGCCTAATGTGTTTGATTAATTGCCGGAGCTTTGGTGATTATAACAAAAGGATGGATAAATGGTCTAAAATGAGAGGTGTTTGTTGTTGGTGTAGTTGTAGGGAGATGGTGTATATGAAGAGGAAGTAGTTGTGGTGTGCACGTTGGTTATAGTCATGGTGGTTTTTATATTTATTAAAGTGGGAAAATTTTGTGACAAACATATAAATTTTTGGTTAAGTACTGACTTATGGTTATGCTGTACTCTAGCTATAGTTAGCTAAAGATAGGTAAGTAAAAAAGATGTGGTTGCAAATTAGTTTATCTTCTAAATTTTCAATGTTTTTTTTTTAGCTACTTTGAGAGTATAGTCTTGTATATATAGAAAGCCATATTAATATGTACAGCTTGAGATGTTGCTTCTTATGGTTGAAATTCTGGATGCTTAAAAAGCAAAGTTGAAATATATTGTCCTGCTTTTTTTACTTTTTTATTTTTTTAGTATTTTTATTTTAAAAATAATTTAATAGTTATAATAGAAACGAATGATTTGGACCACGTCTTCATTTAATAGTTAGGATCCTTCCAATTTGATTTCACGGAAAGCTGCTGCATAAATGAAGAGTACTGCTTAACAAACCATCACTGGCTCGAGATGTTTGCACTCCTTTTTTGTTTGTTTCTATTTTCCTGTAATTCATTTTTGTTAGATTTTCTTTTAGTTTTGGAGCATTTTTGTTTGATGTGTGATGTGGGAAAATACCAACTGGGTTTTCCATTTGTGTACTGTGATGTAAAGTTCATTACATGTATCTCTATTGACCCATTTGGGGTACATAATTTAAAACTATAAATTTGTAATTAGCTGAATGATTTAGTTTATTCTTTTTTTTTTTTTTTTTAATGAATGTATGATTTTGTCTATTCATGAGGTCAGTGGAGCCCTTAATTGATGAAGCTGTATTCATGGGATAATTGATATCAATCTCATATATCCGTTTATGTTAATTGCATAATAGAGTTGGTGTCCTAATAAATTCATATCGATCATAGAAACAAAACAAAATATTAATTATTAGGTGTCATTATTTAAAAGCAAATATCAATCCATAAATCAAAGAGAAATGGCAGTTCTTTTCCCTTTATTCATGTATTCTATTTTTTTCAATATAAAAATCTTTTTAGAGCAGCTAAGCAAGGGCGTGATTTGGGCTCCATTCTATTGTGAATGTGGAAATGAATCATATAATTAGTCTTCGACCAACTTTCATCATGCTTATTGATAGATTAATTATGATCAAAACTAAAAAAATTCGGTCTTTACTGGCCTGATGGCTGATTCCAATAAGACATAATATGGGCTGGTGGGGTAGGCCAGGTCTGCTTTGTGCACAGTGTACCTTTTCTTTTTTGGAGGAACGTGTGTACAATATACTCATTGTGAATAGTTGCACATTTTGTAAGATGGGCTGCATGGAACTTTTTGTCTTTTGGATAAGAGGACCATATAGAACTAGTTACCTACTTGCCTTCTCAAAGAAAATTTAATAAATAAGGTGACCCAAGAACCGAGGACCATTTTGAGAAATGAATGCATACTTAAAACTAAAAGTTCTTATTAGTTATTACAATAGTCGTAAGTCATAACTCAGGAAGGAAGACCTTGGTTTGTTTGTTAGCTAGATATGTTTCAACCTAATATGCTAAAAAATCTTGATTAATTTTATTTTTAATTGAGAGACTACCTAAGTCTACAAATCTTTTTTATTTTTTTTCCTGAAAGTTGTAAGCTTGGGTTGAGCACAGTAAGTAAATTTTAGTTAAAAACTTACAAAACTCTATACTTGTGATGTTGGAAATTGGTGTGGTGGTATGTTGTGTTGGAGCAAGTGGGTGGCTTGCATGGTGTTATAAGGTGGTTTAAATTCATATTGGGAGTGTTTTTCATTTCTTGCAAATGTGAATGAGTATTGTTGATTAGATGTGATGAATAGTGTTTTATTTGACAATATTGTAAGCATTATAGTCGTGAAGTTTGTGATTGGTTTTGTGGTAGGCTGTTATGTTGGAGCAAGCGGGTGACTTGCATAGTGTTATAATGTGGTTTAAACTAATATTGAGACTGTTTTTCATTTCTTGCAAATGTGAATGAGTATTGTTGATTAGATACGAGACAAAGGCACTTGCTATTAGGGTTGATGAGGAGGTGCGTGTTTTTTCATTTTCTTAAACTTTAGTATATTACATGTTGTGATTAATTAACTATATCTATCTAACACTCGAACTTTAATTAATTAGACAAATAATAATGGTAGTCAAGTTCCTGAATTGGCAAAAATCTTCAAAAATGTTCATTTCAATCCAAATTCAAATATATGGATACACCATGAGGATGAAACGACATATGTATGTGTATCAATCCATCCCTATCATGTTTGTAAAGCTATAACATGTGTAGTATTAATGTTGTGATTGTTTGTTTCTCTCTCTTTCAAATAATAGGAAACTATTCTCAAAGTGCAAGAGGATCATTGTCAAGATCCTAATGCAATTCTCCTTACACAAGAGGAAATCTCAAACTTGGTTTTTAAGAAGAAGTCCGATATTGTAAAAGGACTTGGCATGAGACCTTTCTCATCTCTAGTAACCACCGCCTCATCTAATTCCTCAGTGGAGTATATCCAACGGCTAGAAAATGAGATAATTGAGCTCAAAGAGGCAAGAACTAGGGACCAAGAGGAGCGAGCTAGAGACCAAGAGGCACGAGCTAAGTAAGAAGAGGTCCAAAAGAATATTCTTAACTTTTTGAGGAGTAAGGGTTATGATGATGTTCTTACCTATGGGGGTGGATCAACTTCAAGTTAAAACACTTTTTGGTTAGTACTTTATTTTAGCAATTAACCCACATTACGTGGTGTGACTACTCTTAATGCATTATTAGAAATGTTTCTTAATACATAGTTAATGTTTTTACTTTACGATTTTAATGTAGTATTATTTTTATATTTATGCAGATTTCTTATTGGTGGCTTTTAAGAAATTTACTTTTGGCATTACTTGAAGACATATGAGGACATCTTCCGTTAGTTCTAATTATATTATGCTACACTTTTTGTATTGTTATAAAACATCTTAAGTTATTATATATGTTGCAAACAATTATTGTATGGAAGGAGTTTGAATTAAATACTTATTTTATTTTTTACTTGTGGAATATATGGATCTTTTTTTATAAATGTGTTGAAATAAATGTATTACTCAAATGTGAGGTTTTAATAATGTAATAACAGGTTACAGGTTAATATCAAAGCCATAAAAAAATAAACAAATAATTGTTTTAGTGACAAAATATTTCATCTCTAAATGTAGCAAAATTTTGTAAGAAATGGTTTTAGTGACGAAAATTTTCGTCACTATATGTGCCTAGATTTTCTTAAAAATAGTTTTAGTGACGAACTTTTTCGTCACTATACGTACTCGAAGATAGTTTTAGTGACGAAATTATTCGTCACTAAATATGATTTAATAAACTAAAGTATTTTTAGTGACGAAATATTTTCGTCACTAAATGGTGTTTTTAGCGAGGAAAACATTTAGCGACGAAATGTTTTCGTCGCTAAAAGTTCTTTTTTCTAAAATCAAATCGAATTTTTAGTGACGAAATTTTTCGTCACCAGGACTTTTAGTGACGGGGTTTCAGCGACGAAATGAGTTTCGTCACTAAAAGTCTTATTTCGTCACTAAAGGTCCTTAGCGACAAAAAACTAGACTTTTAGTGACGAATTTTTTCGTCACTAAAAATACATTTTGTTGTAGTGACATTACATAAACAAGGCAGCATGCTCTATTCAAATTATAAGATCACATTACATAAAGAACACATTACATAAACAAGGTAGTATTACATAAATAAGAACAAATTACATAAAGAAGAACACGTCACATAAAGAAGAACAAATTGCATACTCTATTCAAATAAACAACAACAATAAATAGTGCTAAATACATGGAATACACTTGTCAAAAGTGGTAGTACCCAAAATTATACAATAACTACAACAACTTGCCTTCAAGGCAGACACAATGGCTTTGTCCGAAATTCTCCCATCCTACTAGAAAACACATAAAAAATAGTAAAAAACCCCTATGACACAACAAGTGCAAATTTGTACTTTTATAACTTCTCTTTAGCTATCATTTCTCACACCCTAGCTTTTATTCTCTTCACTTGGCTTTGTTTTCCCTCTCAATAGCTGCTTTTTCCCTATCACTAGCCTCCTTTTCCTTTTCCTTTACAACTCTTGCTTGATTCTTGTACATACTGAATCTTGCAAGGACAATGGGTGCAACTTCAGATCCACGCTTACATGTTTTGCCATCCAACCACCTAAGGTATTTACAAGTATGTTCATTATCCTACAAACAAAATCAAATTAGGGTTATTCATAATGCCAACAAAACCAGAAATAAAAAATAAATAAATAAAAAAGGAAAAAAAAAAATATGAAAACCAACTATTACTCACCACATCATAGTAGCTGCACCCATAAAACTTTCTCCTAAAATTTTTTAAGGTCAGAGCAGTCCGTAGCCGACAATGGTTAGCAGAGCATGAATGGTGACTGGAACCCGAGTAATAGCTTGAAGAAGACATGTTCAGATTTCACTTTGGCAATCGGAGTACAGAGGGAAATGGGTTTAGGGATTTTTGAGGGTTCGAAGGTAGAGAGTGGGAGAAAGCTCAGTCCTTTAGGGTTCTAATTGTGTTCTAATTGGGTTCTAATTTTGGCTTATATAGTAAATGAGATTTTCTAACAGAAAGGGAAGAGGTGGGTAACGGGGGTCTAACAGAGGCTACCTCAGGTGGGTTAAGTGACAAATTTCAAACCATGGGTGGGTAAAGTGCAAATTTTCCCTTATTTATATTTAAGGAATACTGAATAATTTTTATTTTTTTTATTTTTTTTATCTATATGTAGTAATTCTAATTTTACGAAACTACCTTTTGAGAATTCATATGATTTTTGGAGGCTTGCATAATTTGCATGAAGCTCTAGTTTATATGGTCGTTCTTTGGTAATAAAGGCCAATTAGTTATTAACAGACATACATTCCAAATTTAGGTACCGATTCATTAAGAGAGGTGTTATGTCCATAATATTTTCACAACAAATCATAGGTGGTTAGTTGTTATTGGTTTTAATTTAAACCTACCACTAGAATTACTTTTTTGTCCCACCAATAACAACCTGTAACAACTTACCACATAGAATTTGTTGGGAAAATGTTGTGAAAATATTGTGGTCATATCATTTCTCATTAATTAATATTAGTTGCATTTCATTTATCACACAATTAAGCTAAGATGTATTCATAAAAAAAAGGAAAAGAAAAGCTAAGATGTTCTTTATTAATCACACACAAGCTAAGATGTCGAAAGGAATGCAAAAAGATTTCTAGCTTGGCCTTTTCCATGCCAAAGTCTTATCTCTTTTACTCTAAAAAATTCACTAATTATGAACACCATTTGTCCCATCTGAATTAGATCCTCTCTATCTTTTATATGCCATCAATTGCTCACTTGATTGATGATACACAATCTACCTAAAAGAATTCACTCAATGGTAGGGTTGTCCACGATTGGGGTTGGATCGGGTTTGGGCTCAACTCGCATCTGACCTAACCTGATTGGGTGGAGCCACCATCAACCTGCTGCCGGCCATGAGGATGATCGAATTGGGCGGGTTAGAGCTTTAACAAATGTCGGGCGGATCCATTGGGGTTGAAGATCTAAAAAACAGCAAGAATCCAGCGATATGAAAAAGGGTCAAAATCTAGCAAGAAAAAGAAAATGAAAAATAGTCGAAATCTGGCAATATCTCGCCAAATTGAGTGATCTTGGCCATTTTCGACAAGATCTTGGCTAGAACTAGCGAAATTTTGCCGAATCTAACCTAGATCTTCCCGAAAATATCCCAAAATTCACTGGATCTACAATATCTTGTCGGAAAAACAAATGGGTTGGTTGGTTCGTGTTTCTTGGATTTGTGAGAAGGAGATTCAACATCCAACTTGCCAATCTCAGTTTTTGGAGAAAGAAACCTGTTGCCAACCACTGAAGCTATCAATTCGGTCGGCGGTAGGTTAGGTTCGATCGGAGGCAGCGAGTGGGTCGGGTTCGGGGAGTCCTTGGACAGACCTACTCAATGGATTGTTTTTCATTCCCACGATAAATTAAGTGAAATATATCATTTCACACTCGTTTATATATATATATATATATATATATATATATATATATATTATTTCCCATTAATATCCATAATTGATAAAAAAAAAAACCCACAATTTGACACATAAAAATGGAAAAAAAGAAAAACATATATAAAAAAAGAGTGTAAAAGAGTATAAAAATCGTAATTTAACTCAAAGGCACTGCATTATGTACATAAAAAAAAAAATGTAATGACTAAAGCTCTCTAGGGATGGCCATTGGCCATATCCATTGGATAATGAATATTCAACCCTACCCAATTCAAATATTCCGAGTAATACCCAGTTCTTAATGGGTAGAAGGAAATTGGGTAGGGTTTGGATATTACCCATTTAACTAATTACTTCTAACTCAAACCCAACTCAACCCAATTATTATGGGTAAAATCTAACCTACCTAATTACCCAGTAATCAAAATTACCAAATTTCCCCTAAAACTTCAAAATAACCAAAGTACTCCTAAAATCCTTTAAAATTTCCGAAATACCCATGAAACCTAAAAATTACTAAAATACCCCTAAAAACTGAAAATTACTAAAATACCTCATAAACCTAAAAAATGACCGAAACAACCCTGAAACCTAAAAATAACCAACATTACCCCTAAATCTAAAAAATGACCGAAATACCCATAAAACCTATATAATGTCATTGTGCACCTATGCTGACAAAGTTGCACTTCATTACTAAATAGTTATTTACTCAATAATGTGCCTGAAATCGTTTGATGTTTTTATTTTATTTTTGACGATAATATATGAGATTTGAAGAATTTGTTTGTTGTTGTAGAGACAGGTTGTTGACTTGAACCAATATGCTTGTGAAAATCTCAAGTTAAACCATCCAAAGACAGAGGTAGATTTTTCAATCCATTTTCTTCAATTGATGTATAGGAAATTCATGCTTAAGTGCAAAGGTTTAATATTAGTTTATCCAGGGCAAATCAGGTCAAAAATTAATCTGCAGAGGATTTTTTTGTTGTTACTAGAGGAGTGGGAAAAATTATATTGTTATTTTTACCTAATTAAAAGTAATGATTTTCCACAAGAGTACACAAACCTATTTGGAATAGAAAATTTTGTTGATGATGGTAGTGGTGATGATAATAATAGTGATGAGGTTGATGGGGATGATAAGGAGGTGTTCGAAGTTGAGAATATATTAGGAATATGTTATGGTGACCCCAAATAGATTTAAAAAAAATATGAATTATATCTTAAGGTATTTGAATTTCAAACCAAAGTTTAAAGTGATTTGTGAATTTTTTTTGTTAAGCATGCTATTTAGAACACGTGTATTAGTCTTTTCTTTTATAACTCATGTGGACTTTGCATTTGATTGAAGGTTGATAACACAAGTATGTCATTGTGCACCTATGCTGTCAAAGCTGCACCTTATTACTAAATATTATTTACTCAATAATGTGCTTGCAGTCATTTGATGTTTTTATTTTATTTTTCATGATAATAAATTTGATTTGAAGACTTTGTCTGCTATTTTAGAGATGGGCAATTGACTTGAACTAGTATGCTTGTGAAAGTCTGAAGTTAAACCATCCAGAGACAAAGGAAGATTGTTTGAGTCTATTTTACTCTATTGATGTGTAGGCAATTTCATTCTTAAGTACAAAGCTATAATATTAGTTTATCATTGGCAAATCAGGTTCGAAATGAATCAACAGAGAACTTTTTGTTGTTGCTAGAGGAGTGGGAAAAAAATATGTTGTTATTTTTTGCTAACTAAAAGTAATGATGTTCCACAAGAGTATTCGGATCTGTTTGGAACATAAAATGTCGTTGATGATGGTAGTGGTGATGATAATTTTAGTGATGAGGCCAGTAGGGAAGTTGAGGAGGTGTTTGATGTTGAGAAGATATTAGGAATATGTTATGGTGACCCTAAAGAGGTTTAAAAAAAAAAAAAAAACTTGAATTGGTATTCGAATTTCAAACCAAAGTTCAAAGTGATTTGTGGAAAATTTTTGTTAAGCATGCTTTTTAGAACACGTGTATTAGTCTCTCATTTTATAACTCATGTGAACTCTACATATGATTGAAGGTTGGGAACACAAGTATGTCATTGTGCACCTATGTTGACAAAGTTGCACTTCATTGCAAAATATTTATATACTCAATAATGTGCTTGCTGTCATTTGATGTTTTATTTTTTACTATAATAAATTAGATTTGAATATTTTGTCTGCTGTTGTAGAGATGGAAAGTTGACTTTACACAGTATGCTTGTGAAAGTCTCAAGTTAAACCATTCAGAGACAGAGGTAGATATTTTGAGTCTATATTCTTCTATTGATGTATAGGCAATTTCATGCTTAATTGCAAAACTCTAATATTAGTTTATCCTTGGCAAATCGTGTTTGAAATGAATTTGCAAAGGAATTTTTTTTGTTGCTAGAAGAGTGTGAAAAATTATGCTGTTATTTTTCCTTAATTAAAAGTAATGACGTTCCATAAGAGCATGCAAATCTGTTTGGAACAAAAAATGTTGCTGATGATGGCGGTGGTGATGATAATGATAGTGATGAGGTTGATGGGGGAAGATGAGGATGTGTTTGAAGTTAAAAAGATATTAGAACTATGTTATAGTGACCCTAAAGAGATTTAAAAAAAAAAAAACCTGAATGATGTCTTAATGTATTTAAATTTCAAACCAAAGCTTAGAGTGATTTGTGGAAAATATTTGTTAAGCATGCAATTTAAAAAACGTGTATTATTCTCTCCTTTAATAATTCATGTGAACTCTGCATTTGATTAAAGGTTGGGAACACAAGTATGTCATTGTGCACCTATGCTAACAAAGATACAGTTCATTACTGAATAGTTATTTACTCAATAATCTGAGTGTAGTCATTTGATGTTTTTATTTTATTTTTGACGATAATAAATTTGATTTGAAGACTTTGTTTGTTGTTGTAAAGATGGGTAGTTGACTTGAACCAATATGCTTGTGAAACTCTTATGGTTAAACCATCCAGTGACATAGGTAGATTGTACGAGTCTATTTTCTTCCATTGGCGTATAGAAAATTTCATACATAAGTACAAAACTCTAATATTAGTTTATCCTCGGCAAATCATGTTTGAGGATTTTTTTTGTTTTTGCTAGAGGAGTGGAAAAAATTATGTTGTTATTTTTTCCTAATTAAAAGTAATGATGTTCCACAAGAGTTTTCGAATTTGTTTGGAACATTAAATGCTGATGATGATGATAGTGGTGAAGATAATGATGGTGATTAGGCTGATAGGGAAGTTAAGGAGATGTTTGAACTTGACATTTTTTAAGAAACAATCGTTCTGTCGCCTGAAGTAATTTTAAAGAATCATCCACATAATCTTTTTCAACCAACAAGATTATCAGTTTCAAATAAATTTTAGGGTTACATGTCTTGAGAAACTAAAAGAAATCAAGGTTAGTACCACAAGAGTGAATAGTTGAAAAAGATTTGTTTATGTAATTGCTATCCATGACAGTAGGGGTTAGTGGATCACACATCAAAGATTAAAACCTAATCAAAGTGTGCCCGCTCTGATATCACTTGCTGGATTATAGATTGACCTTGATTAATTAATTTAATTACCCAAGCAGATTAATTAGTTCAAATTACATGCAAATCGTAGAGGCACCAACAAATCCCCAAATAAACTAAGTGTAGTGGAATTAAATGACGGTGATTTGTTGATGAATGGGGAAAACCTCTTTTAAGGTAAAAATCGTATCGGGTGATTTTTATGTCACCACTTCTAAGAATCCACTATTCAAGAACAAGTGGTTACAAGTATTAGGAACTTTACCACTACCCTGGACTATCCTAAAATACCAACCTATAGTTAAGCATTTACTCCAATCCCCAATTGGACTTATTCTTGTAGAAGACTTCTTCCTTTTTGCAGATCCCAATATGTGACTAACTCCGAGCAACTAATTGATTGTTATTGGCTGCAAAGTTCTTCATTTCAAAGCACGTTGAAGATCTAGAAGCACTTGGTTACAAAACCTTAAAGCGCATAAAAAGCAGTAACTTCTAACAGAGTGTATGAGTTCTCTAATTTTAGTCTTTGTGTCTTTGATGACTTTAAAATAAAGCATTTATATGGTTTAGAGGTTTAGTGAAAGAAATCCTAGCAATCAAAGTCATCATGGGCCGAAATTCATATCTGAGAATTCTAAAATCGTAGTTCTCGATAGATTGAGATAGTGTCGAGAATCCTCCATTAAATCTCGATAGATGCAAGTGTTGAGCTTGTGTTGAGACCAGTGTCGAGATTCATTGTTCTAGTTTTTCTTCACTTATTTCTTAATTTAATCTTCATGTTTTTAATGATACCACTTGTAAAGTAAACTGCACATACTTGTTGATACATCAAACCCAACTTAAATTTACTCAATTACAGGTAAAGTACATTTTGTCAAAGGATAAGCCAATACATAGAAAATATGACCCTAACTGATGTCGCGGAAGCCTGAAGAAGAGCACACAAGATGCTCTCTTGATGAAACAGAAACTAAACTGTTAGTCTCTGGTAGTAAACCTCGAATCCACGAGGGGTTTCCCTGAATCCACAAGGAGATAAAAACTGGAATCCACCAGTAGAGAAAATTGGCAAAAAGTCTGTGTTTATTGATAATAGTCTATTTTGCCTCTGACGGCTACAAAACATATAAATACTGAGCAAAAACGTTTAAAATCCTAATTCGCACTAATTCAGCGTTTAGGTGAAAAAATTACCGAATTTTACCAAAAATGGCAAAATTGAGTTAAATGCAGAATCATAAACTACTGACCTTAAGGGTCGTCCCAAAACAGACGGGACCTTATTCTGACTTTTAAACTAAAAGTTATTAAGGAAAAACAAATATTATTATAAATAGCAAAAACATTGTTTTCGGGGCCTTAACGAAGGAATTTGCCTAAAATTTGGCGACATTCATGGCCATGAATCTGGATCAGAACGCCGTTTCCCTTCAACCTGCCAAATTTCATGCAATTCCGACATTGTTACCTCTGATGGCCCCTACTGGCACCTCCCTTTGATCTTGTGTTGTGACTTCTTGCGCCCTTGCTGCTCCAAGAAGGCATGTGCTGTCTATTCTACATCACTAACACAATTAAATCTTCAAAGCTATGTATGATTCAAAATTATGAGGTGCCAGAGAATTTTTTTTTTTATTAAAAACTCACTAATTGGAGTTGACAACCACAACTCACTAGTCAAAAAGAGGGAAAAAATTAATTCAAATGAAGAAAAATGATTTTTGAATTACTCTTCTCCCTCTCTTTTGTTAAAAATGGACCAATTGCTTTCATTAAAAACTCTAACTTTTTTTTTATTATTATTTTTTTTTTAAGAAAGCCATTTAATCAACTTTCTTGGGATTATTAGGCTAGTTGTTCAATTTCTCTTTTGGGAGGTGAACTACCACCTTTTGAGGGCGAATACCCTTTTTTTTTTAATCTAAAATTTAAAATGTTATTAGAATTATTTTTAAAATTTTTGGGAAATGCCCTTGACCAAATATGATTTTTTTCATTGCAAGAAAAAAAAAAAAAAGAAAAGAAAAGAAAAGAAACATTGAGAAATGAAAATAAGTTAATTCATGAATCTTTTAAATAGAATTATTTTTAAAATTTTTGGGAAACGCCCTTGACCAAACATGATTTTTTTCATTGCAAGAAAAAAAAAAAAAAAAAAAAAAAAAAGAAAAGAAAAGAAAAGAAAAGAAAAGAAACATTGAGAAATGAAAATAAGTTAATTCATGAATCTTTTTAATATGAAAAATTATTTCACATGCAATGGGCTTGAAAACATTGACATAATATTTTTTATGTGTAAAAACCATAAACATAAACATTATAGATAAATACATATGTACATACATAAATTTGTGTGTGTGTGTTGTTGGGGGGGGGGGGGGGTGATAACCAAATAATACTTTCAAGCTTCATAAATCATAATGTGATATATTTATTTTCTTGGGTTCTTTTGCCACAACATCTACAACCATCGCTTGGATGATAACATTTTGTAGGGCTTTAGTCAGTTTTGGTTTAAGATTTGTCACAATTTTCTCCCCACTCTTGGTTTTAGAGAATTCCACTCCCCAAAATTGAGGAACTCTCGCTAGTTTATTGTATCATAATGAGCAACGAGCGATTATATGTCAGGGATTAATTACTAGTGTTGAGTGAGTTTCCACCATTAAGGAACTCTTATAACCAGAAAATAGTAGATATTATTAGGATTTGATCTAAGAATTACTCCACAGTCTAGTTATAAGCTAATTTATAAAAATAGGTTTAATCTTCAAGCTAATATTGATTTAGGTATTCATTTTAATATTGAGTTAGACATTGTCTCTCAATGTTTGAAAAGTCAAAACATTTTTATAAAAATGAATACAACAATAATAAAGACGTGTCAAGGACATCACAGCCACGCTCTCAACTATGTAATGGTTGGATTCCATATAGTAGTGTCTTTTGTGGTATAGTCATATTGAGACACTTGCAATGCTAATGAGATAAGGGCTCTCTTAGATTATTTAATTTTTTTTCTTTATCATCCATATTTCTTATTGCAAAAAAATATATATATACACATAATTTAACTCATTTTAAAAAAATATTACTACATTTTCAAATATGATTATTTTATTCTAGACTTAAGCATTATATATATATATATATATGTGGATTACATAAAATAAACATAAACAAAGCATAAACATATGTAAAATTTCGTAGGCACAATGAGGAAAAAGAAAAAGAAAAAGAAAAAAAATGGATGAATTACATACAGAGAGTCAGAGAGTTTACATATCTAACAACATTGTTTCATTACAAATAGTGTCAATACAATTACAAACCCAAAATCAGAAAGGCCCTACTTGATAATTTCCTAGTTAAAAGCAGAAATTTGAGAATCAAGTGCCTTAATAGTTTCTTCCTTCTGCAGCTCCAAACTGGCCAAGGCAATTTCTTAATACGTCCTCACGTGCTCTGGGGTGCATGAGATCTTACTTTCTTATTATGTCGGTTGGAGTTATTCTATCTATGATAATAATTAATTATATATAACACTTCCAATAGGACATAACTTTATTATATTTAAATAACATAGCGTACTACATAGTATTTCAATAGTGAATGAAATACTTTCCATTACTTAGTTAAATTTTTAATAATTTGAATGACTGAAAAAAAACCAGCCAAACTATATAATGAATATGATAGAAAGTGAACAAGTGAGATGATAGTGTTTATATACATGAAGGTAATATAATCCATATAATTAATGTTACCCATTATAGATTTCCCTGCTAGGCATGGGAATTTTGTAGCCACAGAGAAAACCGTTGCTTAAGTATTTCTGCCATTGCAAATCTTTTCTTGCAAAATAAAAAATGCAGATGCATATTGCATACTTTAGTTTTGCCAAAGGAGAATTGCCCTGCCATTCATCTGCACATAATCATTTCATGCCGGGAGCTTTAATATCATGGCTATAGCAACAAATAAGCTTGTTATGATTTCAACCTTTGTTTTTGAGTATTAGTAATTGGATTCTCCTTTCCATTATAATAGTTGTATTGTTTTATTTTTTGGAAGGTAAACACTGATTTGTAACAAATAACAACTGGGATCATTAACTTGTGGAGCGTGGACAAGAAGTTTGACTTGAATCGGTGAATTCCAACATGGCATGTACTATCAAACATAAACATTATAGATAAATACATATGTACGTACATACATATCTATTTACATACATTTGTTTGTGTATGTGTGTGTGTCATAACCAAATAACACTTTCTAAGTTTGTAATGTGATATATTCTTCTTCTTGGGTCTTTGGCCACAACATCTAGAGTCATTGCTTGGGTAATAACATTTTCTAGGGCTTTGGTCAGTTTTGGCTTAAGATTTGTCACACTTTTTTCCCACTCCTTTTTTCAGAGAGTTCCACTCCCCAAAATTGAGAAACTTTCTAGTTTATTGTATCATAGTGAGCAATGAGTGATTATGTGTCAGAGATTAATTATTAGTGTTAAGTAAGGTTCCACAGTCATTAAAGAACTCTTATAATTAGATAGTGGAGTAATTATGGGCTCAATTTCTAATCACCAAACTACCCCACAGTCTGTTTATAAGCCAAATTATAAAATCAGGTTTAATCTTCATGCTAACATTGAGTTAGGTATTATCTCTCAATATTTGAAAAGTCAAACATTTTGACAAAAATGAATACAACAATAATATAAATGTGTCAAGGACATCGTGACCACACTTTCAACTATATAATGGCTGGATTACATATATAGTGTCTTTTTTAGTATGGAAAAACTATAGTCATATTGAGACATTTGCCAAGCTATTGAGATAGGGGGCCCTCTTAGATTATTTATTTATTTTTTCTTTCTACGTATTTCTTATAACAAAAAAAAAATATATATATATACATAAAATTTAACTTTTTAAAAACAAATATGTTTCTACATTTTAAAATAGGATATATAGTTTAGTCTAGACTTAAATATTATATTGCGTGGATTACATAAAATAAACATAAACATAACATAAACATATGTAAAATTGGTGTCAAATGTAGAAATCATAAAAGACTTCTATAGACAATAATATTAAATGGTCATTCAAAAAGTATATAGTGGGAACTCCCCACCCTACGTGAAATGCATTGCCCTTGGGAGTATGCCTTAGCGGAATGAGCCTAAAAGGCAGAGGGTTGAGAGTTGCCCTCTATTTTATATTTAAGAACCAATTTGAGCCCCTTGTAAAGGCCTACGCACCAGAAATTGTGTCTGGAGTTAGGGTTCATAATGAGATGGTGTTTGGCACCTCAAGCCTTCCCGTCATGTAGGCTGGGCTCCATCCATTGTGTTTTGTTGTCTAATTCTATCAAGCAATCTCCTAACGAGTCCCCCTAAACATACAAGAAGTAAGAGACATACACAATCTAATATAAACCCTATGCTAACCATGCATCACTCCCATCATCATACATCATCACACGCATCATTTATTCATTTATCTCATTATCATTACATCATAGCATGTTAATATCATTCAAGTTCATCATTTCCATCATCCAAGTTCATGCTCACATCTTAATCACATCTACGCATGTATTTAATAAATTAGAAAACCCTAATCATGTTTTTAAAGCATCAAAGGAAGATTATGCATGTTACTAATTAAAAGAAATGACGTTCCACAAGAGTATGCGGATTTGTATGGAACAGAAAATGTTGCTGATGATGGTAGTGGTGATGATAATGATAATGATTAGGTTGATGAGGAAAATGAGGAGGTGTTTGAAGCTGAGAAGATATTAGGAATATGTTATGGTGACCCCAAAGAAATAAAACAAATGCGAATTATATCTTAAGGTATTAGAATTTCAAACCAAAGTTTAAGGTGATTTGTGGAAAATGTTTGTTAAGCATTCTATTTAGAACACGTGTACTTGTCTCTCATTTTATAACTCATGTGAACTTTGCATTTAATTGAAAGTTGGGAATACAAGTATGTCATTGTGCACCTATGCTGACAAAGTTGCACTTTATTACTAAATGTGCTTGTAGTCATTTGATGTTTTTATCTTATTTTTGACGATAATAAATTAGATTTGAAGACTTTGTCTGTTGTTGTAGATATGGGCAGTTGACTTGAACTAGTATGCTTGTGAAAGTCTGAAGTTAAACCATCTAGAGACAGAGGTAGATTGTATGAGTCTATTTTCTTCTATTGATGTATAGGCAATTTCATGCTAACCGCAAAGCTCTAATATTAGTTTATCCTTGGCAAATCAAGTTAGAAATGAATTGCAGGGGATTTTTTGTTGTTGCTAGAGGAGTGGGAAAAATTATGTTGTTATTTTTCCCTAATTAAAAATAATGATGTTCCACAAGATTATACGGATCTGTTTGGAAAAGAAAATGTTTTTGATGATGGTAGTGGTGATTATAATAATAGTGATGAGGCTGATGGGAAAGATGAAGAGGTGTTTGAAATTGAGAAGATATTAGGACTTTATTACGGTAACCCCAAAGAGATAATAAAAAATAAAAAAAAAAGCATGAATTATATCTTAAGGTATTTGAATTTCAAACCAAAGCATAAAGTGATTTGTGGCAAATGTTTGTTAAGCATGCTATTTTGAACACGTGTATCAGTTTATCCTTTTATAACTCACGTGGACTTTGCATTTGATTGAAGGTTGGGAACACAAGTATGTCATTGTGCACCTATGCTGACAAAGCTGCACTTCATTACTAAATAGTTACTTACTCAATAATGTGCTTGCAATCATTTGATATTTTTATTTTATTTTTTACGATAATAAATTAGATTTTAAGACTTCAAATGGAATTATAGATGTTTTTTTCTATGTTTGTCTATAGAACAATTTAGAAAATATTGATTGATATGTCCCAATTCATGCACTTGGCATTCTTAAATTTGTCAATATATTGCTAAATTGAAGTCGACTATCATGTTAGAATATTTACAAGGAGAAGCTAAAATAAATTCAGTCATATGCTTTCCTAAAATGGTAAGAAACTGTTAAATTCAATGAAATGTTGTTTTTTGGTTCATGTAAACATTAAAAAGGGTTGTATGCTTTATTAAGTGGTTGTGGTATATGACTATGATTATTACTTAATAAGTTTTAAACTATATTGTTTGATATCTTATTTGTGTTTGAATTTTCTAATGAACGTAATATTGTAAAATTTAAAGGTAGTGCAAAAGTTTAAAATATGAAGTTTTTTAGAATGTGCAAATTATTTTCCTTTTAATGTTTCATCATCTCTTGTATTTAGGTTCACTAGAAAGGTAATGGAGTTGATGAAGACACTTTGGAGCCAATTAAGGGATTGGAGTATTGTATGGAATTGAATTCTGTTACATTTTTATGGGATATGCTTTTTTCTTATATATTTTTCTAATTATGCATATAGGTATTTTATAGTTACAGTCCATTTTACAGGAATTGTATTAAGACTATAAAAGAATTTATCACTGATGGTTACAAGTCAAAGATCTTACCTTTACTAGTAAGTTTGTTGTAACTAGAATTAGTAAGAATATTTTGCTTATTTTAGAGATTTTAGGGATATTTTGGTCATTTTAGTAATTTTGAGCATAGTTGGTGATTCTAGAAATTTCAGCGATATTTTGGTCATTTTAGAGGTTTAATGGGTATTTTGCTTATTTGAGAGATTTTGAGCATATTTTGGTCATTTTAGTGGTTTTGAGCATATTTGGTGATTTTAGAGATATTGGGGGTATTTTGGTCATTTTAGATATTTCATGGGTATTTTTGCTCATTTTAAAGATTTTGAGGATATTTTAGTCATTTTAGTGGTTTTTGAGCATATTTGGTGATTTTATAGAAATCGGGTTTGGGTTGGGTATGGATATCAATGGATAAACAAACTGAATTGGATGTGTATTAATTGGGTAAGGTAATTGGATATCTATGGATAAACTAATCAAGTCGGGTATGGATATACCCTAACCATACCCAATCCATGGCCATCCCTAGCTAAAGCAATCTCTTACGCTTTTCATACAAAGAGAAAAAAGAAGTAGGTCTAGTTCATATTTTTTCAATTCCAACAAAATAGTAAATAATTAATAAATTATAGTGGTGCCATTTATTTTATTAGGGAAAATGTTAAAGTTATTATCAGTTTTACATAAAAAAAAAGTACAAAATAATGTGTGACAATATAATTATTATTGCTTTAATAATTTAATAAAAAAGTTTTTAAATTATTTTTTGTCTTGCATTTAACATTTAACATATCTATTGGTAAACCTATGAAATTTCAATTTAGATCATAGATAATTTAACTAACATATTTTAATTTGATTGATTCACTTAGTGGTTATTAAGGTAGTTAATTATCACAAGATTCAAATCACAATTAAATCATGGATTGATCATGTATAAACAAATTGAAAAGAATAAATAACAACAAATACAAGTAGAGAATGTAATTTTTCACAAACCCCAAGGCAAAAATACTGCGAGGGCAAGAACCACAAAAACTAAATCTATTATAGAAAGTTGTTATAATACATATTGTACTCACATGACATCCTCGTACATGTAGGCAAACATTGTACTTGAACTCCTCCCCCGTAATAGCAACTTAAAACTTCTATTTTGTGCCTTTAGTGTGATCCACCTGGAAAACGATTGCTGCTTGGAGACTAATCTGTCTACCACGCCAAGAGATTCTTAAAGATTTGAAGTCATCTCTATGTTTTAGTGATCAAAGTCTAACACAGGCAATCGGTGATCAAGTTGTTGGATCAAAGGACTTTTCAATGATATTCAAGGTATAGGTTGAAAGACAACGAATTCTCCCTGTACGGTTTTTCTATCTATTTGCATCCATTTTACTTTTAAGGAATTAGGGTTAAATTTAGGCTTTAATACATGTAGGGTTTAGGGTTAAGGTGGCAATAGGATCAACCCTAGAAGGAAAAATCTACAACCTTCCATAATAGGATTAGCTCAACCAAATGTTGAGTGAGTTTCTATCGAAAATTTTTGCTTAAACTTGATTTTCACTTGATTGAGCTTTGGATTTAGCTTGAGCAACGTCTTCAGTCTTGCACAATGAACAACAACTTCAGTCTTCAATTCTTTTTAGACCTATAAAAATTACATAGCAAATAACCCAAAATTAATAAGCTTTTTGTCATGGATTAGCCAACATTAAATTTCCTAACCACATGTATAATAAATTAATTAATGGTATCCTACATCACTCTCTTACTAATAACCTATTGTTAGGGGCTGTTTTTCATTGCGTAGCCATGTGTTGTCCGTTGGAGAGATGACCTTACTAGACCCAGATTTGTATGAGGAGTTGTGTTTGGAGCTCGACATTGGGCCAAGTAGTCCAATGGCTTTTGGCGTGTTTTTAGGCTTGAAAAATGAGTAAAGCCTAAAGTCTAAGAATCATGATAATGGTTGAAATAATAAATAATATGCGTTTGATATAATAGATTTGATCAATAGTTGTAATAGTAGATAAAATAAAGTAATATGTATTTAAAGATGAAGTAATCATGTATTCAATAATGTAAATTTAGAGATATGAAAACGTGGTGACTTATATTTGTATGGTTTGTAGCTCCAGTTGCATAGCATTAGTGAGTTGATAGCATTCTAGCAGGATGACTCTAGTGGTAGAGAGGTAGTTTGCTATGATAACTTCAAGATTGAAGGGGGAAAATGGGTGTAACTAAAGGGAGAGAGAGAGAGAGTATATCCAGTTGTGTGTAGAGGTTGGTTAAGTTTGTCCCCTTTATGATGCACTTAAATGAATTTCCCACTGATAATGCTCTTTTAGTTATTGTGAAGCTATGAATAGTATTGCCTTCCATGGGAAAGGCTTTTATAAGATAGGTTTGTGTCTTCCATGAGAAGGGCTTTTGTAAGAAGTACTTGTGCCTTTTAGGAGAAGGGCTTTAGTATTAGAAGTTTATGCCTTCCATGAGAAGAGCTTTTAGTATGATTGTTTGATATCTCTTAAGAAGTATGAAGAAGGTAAAAGATATAGATGTTTTGTGGGATGTAGTATTTGTAATTTGTAAGATACATGGAAGTATGAGAGATATGGATGTTAAAGATAGTAAAGATATGAGATTATAGCAGCTGGAGAAGTTATAGTGATGACTTGTGTTGCTTTCTAAGAGGAAAGATTTTGTAAGAGAAGATTTTTTGTAAGAGAAGTGAAGAGGGATTTGTGTTTAAAGGATATGGGCAACAAGATGGATGTATTTTCTAAATACGAAGAGTGACAAAATGAGCATAAGAAGAGTAATGGTGTTGTAGTTTGTTTAGCAATGTTGCTTAGATTTTCTGCTGGAGGATGGATAAAGGCTTATAAGTAGAGATATGACGGACATTTATGAGCAAAGGAAATATGCAATGTTAAGGTGGGTCAGTTGTGCCATATGTTCTGAAATAGCTGTCACAACTGTCTGAAAAAACTGTCACAACTGTTATAAGACAATTGTTGCTTAGGGCTGAAGTAGATGAGGTCAGTTGAATGATGTCAGGCTGCTGGAGAGAATATTCAGAATTTATTTCATAGATTTAGTTGAAAATGGTAATATCTCTTTTAAGGGTATCTTGCTCTTTTGTGTATAATAGCTAGATGCTAGGATTGAGCATTAAATGGATGGTGATATCACTTTCAGCTAAGTGTTAAGTGCTAAACACACTGTTGGTGTTCTGCTGGAGAGGTTTCCTCTTTTAGGTATTTATATTTTTGGTACAAAATTCTATTACAATACATTTTTAGTAAGTAATAAAATGATTAATTGATAGTTAATAAAACTTTAGAGATCTAGTCAAGGTCTCATTGTGTTGTGACTTAATCTTGGTGAGCAAGAAGAGCATTTAATCCTCTGTTCTGGTAGCTAGCAGGGGAATAGTTGGTTTAATTATGACAGATGGCAGCTAGGTATTAAAGATATTATGAATATTTTATATTTGAAGATTAAAGATAGTCAATCAAATTTAGCCATGTGTTTGAGTTGAATTTTTACTGAAAATAGTAATATAGTTTATGTGGAATAATATAATTAGGTTTCCAAATTTGTATAGGAACAACTAGAGATAGAATGAATAGTTATTTTCTCAGCATTTAGATGGCTAGAGATATTGAGTATTTGTCATATGATGAATATTAAGTTTTAGGAAAAGAGTAATGGGGAGTTTTATTATTTTAAGTGTTACATGATAAGAGAGGTTTACCATATGTTACCCGCTACATTGACTCGTTAGAGTTTAGGGAGTTGGAGAAGACATGCCAAGTAACATTTTTTTTTAATCAACTTTAAATTGCTAGAGTTTTACTGAACATATCTCTTAGCCCTTCAACCCACAACTCTCAAAGTTCCCCCAAGGAGACTTATGAGCTTGGATTATAAGTTGAAGATGAGATGATGTACTTTAGGCTTTGTTGTCATTTTGTGCAAATATGAGTTTTTGTTGGAGAAGCCGCTTTTCACGAATATGAGAGGTAATATGGGCCGTGAGTTTTGATTCATTACTTGAGCCCGATATGTATACTAATGTTGATGATGTCGTGGGTTATGAGCCCGATTGATGAAGAGGAATTGTGAACTATGAATCCGCCTCTTGAGTTGAAGATGGTGTAGGCCATGTGAGCCCAATTCATGTAGTTGAATGAGATATGAGCTTATTTTGGGCTTAAAAGAGATTTATCCAAAAAATTAATAATATGTTGGTGTGGCGTGGGTTGCCGATAAAGTAATGCCATGTGGCGTGAAGAAAGAGCCCTCAACACCTATTAAATATATGTCTTTATTATTTTAAATTGAGTGATTTAATTAGGGATACTACAAATTTTATTACACAAGTCATACAAACTCATGTGTCACTAGTAACAAAAAAGTAATTAAGACATTTATTGTTATGTTGTTAGAGTCTATCAATTTTTTGTTATATCAATTTGCAATTCATTTGTAGTAACTTTAGCATTTTCCCTTTAAATTGGGTGAAGAACAAATGACACCATTATGTATAATCAATTTTCCTAATTCGTAGGTTCTAATTAGTTGCATTGGTAAATTTCTTAGAGTTGAATAAGGAACTTAAGATCAAATCCAGTTTTTTATTTTTATTTATTTTTATTTTTTAATTAAAATACTAATTGGCATCATAGCATGATGGTAAAGAGCAATTGTTATGGTGCAAACATCATTCTTTATAGAACAAATTCCACTTAATCCTTTTAAAAATTTCATTTTTCTTTGTTTTAGAACAAATTATATTACAAAATATTAAGTTAATTGAATTAATCATTTAGATTTTATGGGTCTTATTTACCTTTCTTCAAGTAACAATAAAACCATCAGGCTTGACTAAGAAACCCATATTGGAGACTCCTCCTAGTAACCATTCCCGAAATCTAAAGAAGTGTTCGTGAAGAGATGGCATGCTCCAAGCTTACACCCTTCTATACTACCAAATCATAGATCCTAGATCAAAGTGAATGAACTCACTCGATTTGTGTTTGATCCCTCTACTACTAGAAAAAGGATTTAATGAATCAGTTCGCTTGACTAACCTGAGCCTTCGAGCCTCTAGGCTTTTTTATTTTTCCAACAACCTTTGATGGCCGAAAATATGGAAAAGAAAAGGCTACCCAATTTTCATAAAAAAGAAAAAAGAAAAAAAAAAGAAGCTATTCAAAGAGAGAAGATGAGAGAGAGAGAGAGAGAGAGAGAGAGAGAGAGAGAAAGGAGTTTCTAAAGAGTCCAATTGCTAAAGATTTGTGTTGTGTAAGTGTAAACCTCTATTGACATTTTTTTCTTTTTTTGATGCAGTAAACCTCTATTGACTGATTCTGAAACTAATCACAATGTTACAAACACCTCAAATAATCGGTGAAAATGTATCTATAATATTAAAGCATTCACATTAGCTCGCATAAAATTTTTGTCTATTTTAGCATAAGAACCTACTTTTTATTTTTATTTTACAAACTCATTTTTCAAAACATTCTATATTAGATTATTTATTTTACACTACATTTTATTAATATATCAATTTTCTTGATTTTTTTAATTGTTCATCTCTCTTTACACATAACAACTACCATTCACTTTCTTTAGTCATCATCGGGATTTGTAAAAATAAAAATAAAAATAAATGTGAGATAAATAGTGCCCATATAAATTTAGATGGTTATTATAGTAATTTTACAAATTTACATATTTTTAACTTGATAGATATGTGTGATTTTAGACTTAAAATGTGTAAAATTACCTTTTTCTGTTTGGCATGTGCAAACAGGGGCGGAGCTATGTTCAAGGGTAATTTTGAATATATATATATATATATATAATATTATTTTAATACTTTCAAAATTTAGTCTACGAAAATAAGAGTTCTCCTCATCCCAAGTATTTGAATTAGTTTAATGATGTTTTTTAAAAAAATGTTCTAATAGTTATAGAGACATAACTTTATTTTTTGAAATTCTATTTTTTATTGTAAAATGTGGTTTTATATTTGTTAAATATTTGATAAAATTTGACATGAAACATGTTTGAATCTATTTTTTTCAACCCGTTATGTGGTGATTGACAAGCCATTAACTCATTAAAAAAAATCTTGTCACTAAAACTATCTATGAAATGTCTCTTTAGTTACCACATAATAGGTTAAAGTAAGATAGCTTCAAAAATATTTAGAGCCTAATTTATTTCTTAAAGTTTTGGATCATTCATGTTTTTAAAAATTTCATTAGTTCAATTGAAATATTTTTTACTTACTTTAGTTTAAAATTTGATCATTTGTATAAAAAATGAAACTTTTTAATAATTTCACTATGAAAATGGTAAAAATGAATTTTATTTTATGAAAAATCATCATTAAACATAATTTTGATTGAAAATATTAAGTTTTTTTTTTTTTTTGGTTGAGTGTTTGTATATATAATTTATCAATTAAAAAATTATGTATATATAATAAAAAAAAACATGTGTATATAAATGTATGTGAAATTGTTTTAATAAATATAATGGTTCTGCATGACCCCAAAACAAAAATTTCTGACCCCGTGCCTGTGTCCAAATACTCCTACTCTCTCAATTATCGGTCACGGCCTTCACTACTTTAAAGAGCTGCAAAGTAGGGCCATTTTAGTTCCTGGAATTCACAGTCGTCACAGTGTCTTTACTTATATTGTGGACATTGATTGATGGGACTCGCAACTCAAATTATATGCCAGGAAGTTGGTATGCATCCAATAGCAAACCTGAAGAACAGCTAATATTGTAAATTTGTAAATCCCCCATCGGAAAAAGAAAAGAAAAAAACAGCTACTGGACAAAGGAAATTACAAAAGCAAAATGTTAGTCTACTTTTTCTCTCGAATCCAGCAATCGTTGTCCGCTCTAAGATTTGGAGTCCACCCTTCACAGGGACCTAAGTTTTCTAGGGCATAGACACGCAATTAAAAAGTGGAGGCCATATCATATAGGGGGAAAAAAATTACTGTGAAGGCAAGTAATTTTTCACAGCTATGGACAACCATTCAAAAAACCGGATTTCAAAACTTGTTTTTCCTGGCTCTCGGAAGTAGGTTAAGTTGATAAAGTTCGAACGCTTTATTTAAAAAGTTCGAGTTCTGTTGCAAGTAATATTTTTTTGGTGGACAATGTATTAGTTTAATGTAAGCCATCTCTAAGGCTTGTGACTTGTTCTAACTTTGGCATGAGATAGCCTCCCTTCACCTAAACTTTTTCTTTACTTAAAAAAATTGTTAATTGTATAATTATGAGTAATTGATGAAAAATGTTAGATTATATGAGTCATTAGTAGGCGAAAAATATTTATCATTCACAATCACACGAGTCAAGAAGTTATGAAATTGAACTTACTCTATTTATTCTATATGTAATATGTGAGAAAGGTCTACATTGAGAGTTTCACTGATTTTTTCCCTCATCATTTATGTGTTTTTGTGCTGTGATTGGGTTTAGTTAGTTGAGCACTATCTCAAATATTATGTAACTAATAAGATGTGAAAAATCAATTTTTTCGCTGGCCATAAGTCATGTATGTGCTGGGCAGCTGTGGTGGCCCCCAAGTGAGAGCATATGCGCCAGAGTATTGAAGTCCACTGTATTGAAAATGCAAGAGGTATTGAGAGTGTTCACAAAAGTTTTCACTCCCTTCTCATACTTGTGATGTAGTAGGCCTATGAGAGAAGAGTGAAAGAGAATATATATATATATATATATATATTTGGAATCGAGCAAAGATTGAGTCTAGTACTGCAATGTATTAGATCTATTGTAATAATGATAAGTGTCCATTTTTGGCTAACTGTCTTCACTGTAATGAATTTTAGAGGTGCACTAGATCCAAGCTAAGTCCTTTTTAAATGTCTCTATTGTGACTCATATGATATTGTTGTTAGGGTGTGTTGTCGCCATTCGATGCATATACCAAAGACTTACAGTATCAATATCTTGTTCATTTCAAATTGATCAATTTTATAACAAAGTTTAAAAATTACAAATCTAAAAGTGTTTTTTAGTACTATATTATTTCAAATTTTTAAATAACGTGACATTATCAGT
The DNA here is from genome assembly GCA_030445155.1 of Quercus variabilis. Lineage (NCBI taxonomy): Eukaryota > Viridiplantae > Streptophyta > Magnoliopsida > Fagales > Fagaceae > Quercus > Quercus variabilis. The sequence continues at coordinate 47,514,177 of CP129449.1, read as the reverse complement.
GCTATCAAATTTTATCTTTTAAAAGATAAAATGTTCACTATGAAATAAACCTTCTTGATTATAATTTATAAATGAAATAGAAGATCCTGATCTTCCACTTGAAGAGCATAGATTTGGCCAATTCAATGCATAGACCAGGATGTGCAGGTTTTCCTAACTAGTGAGGATACAAACACTGAGGGCATTGTGGATACAAAAAAAAAATGTGATTCCATGGATATGCGGGAGGGTGATATATAGGCACAGATTTTTCTTGAGGGGTTTAGTAAATATAGCCATATAGGCAGAGACTTATTATACAGAATGATATAATAATTTCTCAAAATTGGCTCCATGCACGAACAAAAAGTGTGATGAAACCAGTGAAAAATGAGCTGGTTCCTGTTTTTATCTATGATTGAATCAATCTAAATGTCCTTGACCTCAGGCTTCAGGTGTGTGTGCAAGAGAGACAGAGAGATAGAGAGGTGAATAAATTATAAATACCATATATACTGACCGACCCCAACGAATCGCAGTGACATATAACTGTATAAGTCCTACTCTTCCCGTGAGCAATGTTTTGGACGAAACTCGTCACGGGCTTAGATGGAACTCATAATTGGTGGGAGAAAGAAAGTGGAATTTTTTTTTTTTTGATAAGAAAGTGGTAGTTCTCATGTTCATATTTCATAAAAGGAGAATGTTAACCAGCACCGCTTGGTGCTGGTTAAGTGCAAAAAAGACAAAAAAAATTTTGTGAAAGAAAGTAAAAAAAATCTGAAACTGTACCTGCAAAACTGAAAAAGTGACATAAATTGAAAAAATAGACAAATATTGTGTCAAAAAAGGTGTGCTTAACGGGCATTGCACGGTACCCATTAACACAATCCTTCATAAAATTATATGCTAACATCATCTTTTTTTCCTTCTTCTTTTTTCTCCTATTTTTTTACTCTCTCGAAATAGATGATTGATGTGATGGACCAACCTTCTCTAAAATTATAGTTTTATTTTTATGTTTTTGGATGAATAAGAATAAGAGGAAATTGCACCTTACCCACCTGTAGTTTGGCCCGTTTTAAAAGTGCTCACCCGTGGTTTAAAAGTGTTCACCGGTAGTATAAAAGTTATTACTTAACTCACTTGAAGTGACCTCTATTAGACACCCGTTACCCACCTCTATCATTTTCATTAAAAAAGTCTCTTTTACTATATAAGCCACAATAGAAATAGAATTAAAAGCAACATATTGAAGAACGACTTCTCTCTCACCATTATAGAAATCAAATCTTCAAATCCAAATCCTATATCGTGACCCGAATCTTGTTCAATCAACACAATAATTGGTTTCCTCTTGATGTATATATTACCAACAATATACATCAAATCTTGTCTTAAAAAAAAGAAAAAAAAAAAAGAAGAAGCTTAGGTTACAAACCTAGATAGCAAGAGAAAACAAAAAGGAACCATGTTTTTTTCTTTTTTGATTGGAAGGAACCCAGAAGATTCTCCATCTTCTTTTGAAGCCATAGATAGAATAAATATGCCAAATCCTAAAAACTCGCAATAGGAAAAACTAAACTAAACTAGAAATCCATTACACTTGCAAATCCATTAACCCACAAATCCATTAAACCCAAAAAGTTTGAACCCACCAACCACAAGGAAATTTAAACCAACCCATAAAATTTGAACCTACAAATCCATTAACCCCAGAAAATTTGAATCCACCAATCCACCGCTCTTCGTTGCTTCGATCTCAACCGATCTAGACAATCAGGTTGCTCTGCTACTCACCATTGCTCCTATCTTGTGAGTTGAATGCCTTCTCTTCTCACGATTTCATTTTTCTTGTTTCTTTATTTTTGCTTCCCAATCTAGGGTTTTGGGCGGTGGCTAACAGCGGTGGTGGTGTTGGAGGTGGTAGTTTGGCGAGGCTATAATTTGATGGTTCAGTAAGTTGGCTGTGGTGTTGGATTTGTTAGATTGCTAGTTTTTTATTTTTTATTTATTTTTATTTTTTTACTTGTAAATTTGGGATGTTTTTAGAGAACCTAGCAAAAGAGAGAGGGTTAGAATTTTAGAGAGAAGTTTTTTTTTTTTTTTTTTTTTTTTTTTTTTTTTTTTTTGTTGTCTACCCTCTTTCATAAAACTTTGTGCTAATTATGTATATGAAAAATGATGAAACAAATTTTATCATGACTTGCTTTTTGATATTTTTCTTTTATATTTTATGTGAAGAATAAGAAGGAGAGAAAAGAGGATAGTGACATAAAATATAATGAAAAAGCCATATTTACCCATATTTTTAACGGTGAAAAGGGAGAGGTGGGTTACGGATGTCTAACGAGGGCAACTCAGGTGAGTTAAGTGATACTTTTTAAATCACATGTGGCTTAGTTAAAATCGGTCAAACTACGGGTGGATTAATTGCAATTACCCCTAAGAATAATTATTGCTATTTAGCCAAGTTAAAAACAAGAAATACCTCCAAAACAAAGTCCTGGACTTGTGTTTTCTCTCTAAAATACCCAAGTTAATTACCAGCACATCTATTTACTTATTGAACACATGTGGGACTTCCGCGTGAGGGATCATGCAATAGAAACCTGCACTGCAATTTTACGACAACATCAAGTTAGGGTGAACTATAAAAGCAAAAGTGAGAAAGGAAATTACAACCAGAGCATCCAATTTTACGACAACATCAAAAACCTCACAAGGGAAGTCCACTGCTACAATTATTGCCACTCCATGTATTGCGTGTTTCCATATATCCACAGTACAAAATGGTCTTGGATTAATTCAATGCCACCCGTTTGCCTTATGTTCCATAAGGAGGAATCCATGTGTTCAGCTAAGCTTAACTCATCCTTATCTTGGGGCTTAGGCCACTTGACCAAGGCCAATTCCAACACACACGGTTTAGGGACTTCCCCGAGATTGAATAGAATTCAAATGAGACCCAAAAGGTTGAGACTCTAGGCAGAAGATCACTTTGTTCCTTTCAATGTCATAGAGGCCAAAGTCCAGAAGGAAATAAAAATGTTCCTAGCTAGGTAATTGATGTTTATGGAATGTCGCTACTAACTTGCAATTGCCATGTCTTATAAGAGCTAAGTTGAAGAGGAGTTAAAGCAAAGCATGTATAATTAATTTATTCTACAAGGATTTAGAAGCCCGACAATCCAAAGTATACAAAAGAGATACTCTGAAGCGCTTCAGTAATTAGTTTTAATAAAAACTTCCGCAAACTTTTCAATTTTCCTAAATGTTGGACCAATCACTCGTCTAATGCCATGAAAAATAAAAGCCATCCATATAGTTGCACCTTATATTTGTCCCAATGTCAAAGCTGCTCTATGTTTTTTCATTCGCTGGAATTTTTTTTTTTTTTTTGTTTGGAATATTAATTTCATTTCTCACAATGTGGCCCGCACTGTACACACAACGCTAAGTTATATATATATATAGAGAGAGAGAGAGAAGAGAGAGAGAGAGAGAGGCTACTTTTGTTTCCCTCTGAAAATAGGTCCAATGGCAATTCAATATCCTTTTGGGAAAATAGGTCCAGTTGAACCCATTAGTCATCATTAGCACACTGATTCAAGGACCTTCTGTTGCCATTAAATTTTGACCGCTGATACAATCACCATCTTCTGTCACTGTCTCCAATTATGTGGGAATTGGAGAGCATCCAAACTAGACCCACTGTTATAAATGGACAGAATCGGTTTTGGACTGGCAAAAAGCTCAAAATCATAAAATCTTGACGGTGAAATGGAAACAAGTTATCTGATTTGAAATGAAGACGATCTTATTTCGTGCCGGGTAGGGTCAGTTATGGCATACCACTTGGAGAGGGCAAGTAAAGAGAGAGGGAGAGAGAGAGAGAGAGAGAGAGAGCTGGTACACTTGCAAAATATAAATGGAATACCTACATTATCTACAACTAATTAATCATATTAACAATTTGAAAGTAATTTGAATTTAAATAACAACAAAAGAATCGTAATATAACTTAATGTAACTTTCTACAGATGTCAGATCCAACAAACTCGAGGAATAAGGCACAGAATTTCCCATCAATTGAACTTGGCAATCACTGTAATGCTAATGAGAAGCCTGTGTAATTGGCATAAGACACATCACATGCCAAATCATGCACCAAATTTTCCGAACTCCGTACTGCCCACAGACGTTAGAACCCGGTACCAATTAATCTTTGATCAAAGGAGTTGCCACTCATCCTCATGCGAATGGCCCTCAGCATCACCAATGGACTCGAGACCAAAGGACTCATCCTTTTGAACTCCATCAGTATCAACTGACACTTCAGGGTGACTAACTGGCTTTGACAAATTATGCTTCTGAGCCACAGTAAATAATGGAGCACCATTTGACTCATCTGCCAGCTTGGAAGCCCGAAGACAAAAGTCATCAAAATCATCTGTCAACCAAGAAAAACACAGAAAACCAAAGTCAATAAAAGATTTTCCCTGAACTATATAACCAGCAGAACCATGAAATTCAATCAGGCCCAGTCAGCAAACCTTTGTCTCGGCAATAAAATCCAAATGCTAAGGATGAATCAATTGAGTCTAATGATATGTGTCGTATGATACTGAGAGAAAGAGAGAGAGAGAATTAGAGAGCAAAATAAAGAAGAAACCAACAGCAGAAAATACTCAAGTGAATAAAGTCTCATAATCTTACTTGCAGTGGTAAGATGAAGTATCAGCCTCTAGATCGTTTCTACCAATACTAACTACCTGATAACAAAAAAAAAAAAAAAAACACTAGTCAGTCGTGAATGCAACCACAACTACATTACAATTAATATCCATCCTAGAAAGTAGATCACCAGTATATTAAGCATATTTCCTGCATATCAAGACAGACATACTGGCACTTAGACATAAGAAGAGAAGAGGTGGTGAGAAATATACATATATATATTTTTCCCAAGGTAAGTTACACATGCATTTGGTGGATCTTGAACCCACAAGGGCACAACCTCACCCTCTACCTTACTCTCACAAGGAGAGGTAGTTCTAGTTGAGAGCTAGAACTCATTGGCCATGATATTAAAAATGATTTAGAAAAAAAAAAAAAAAAAAAAAAAAAAAGCACAACTGACAAAGAAGTTGGGGCTATGGAAACCCAATGATACAGTAAATCCCAAGTTCTAAAATAATAGTCATTTTTCTCAATTGAGCTCTTTCTAGGACCATATTCTCCACAATAAAAGGTCATCATGTTGCTTCAAATAATCTGCCTCTCGTTCCTGTAGTATCTTACAACTTAAAATACATCAACACTACTTTTTATTATTTTTAGTTTCATTAAGTTTTTTCATAAATTATTATTTGGTAAGTGTTATTTTCAATATATTCTTATCAATCTAAAATATCTAATTTGTACATATGCAAGTATTTATAGAAAGTAATTAATTATAGTTATGCTACATACTGGTTGAACGTCATGTGGATCAAGGAAGAAAGCCTTTTCATCTTGCACACCAATGATGTAAGTTGAAGCCCCTGGCTTCCCACCCACGATGCCAAGGCTTTGTGGAAACATAAAAGTTGCCCTCAATGATGGAATATACCTGGAAAGAATATAAGAAACATTCAGCAATTAACATATATGGTAGAAAACAGAATTACTTATAAAAATAAAATAAAATAGTTAGGATACAGTAAATTCTAAAGTGCACTGATTTTATTGTCAAGTCAATGTCTCCGTAGAATTTTCTGTATAAACTTATTCTACAGGCCATTATTAGAAAATATCTCTTGGTCCCACTAATCTATATGTATAATACTAGGTAAAGCTGAGAGAAAATCCAATTAAATTTCAAATTGGAATTAAATTAGAGTCTAATTTCATGCCATGTGTCCCATCCAATCTAAGTTTTTAATTTTTTGTGCCAAGTGAGTTAATTCAATGTAAAAATTAGATTTCAATTAAAGTTTAATTTTGTGCCACGTGTCCCATCTAATCTAAGTTTTTAAATTTGTGTCAAATGAATTAATTTAGTGTAAAAAACGAGGAGTCCAATATAAGTAAACTACAAAAAATATAACTTTTGAATAATTTTATATTAATGAGCCTTTTTTTTTGTATAACTAAAAACAATTCAAGTTTATATATATATATATATATATTAATAGCCAAAACTAAGAAAAAATCTAATTAAATTCTAAATTGAAGTCTAATTTTGAGCCATTTGTCTCATCTAATTTTTAAATTTTTGTTTCAAGTGAATTATTATGTGCAAAAAAAAAAAAAAAGTGTCTAAATTTAATTAGATTCTAAATTGAACTTTAATTAGAGTTCAATTTTGCGCATGTGTTCCATCTAATTTTTTAATTTTTGTGATAAGTAAATTATTGAATGCAAAAACAGAAGAGTCTAGATCTAATTAGATTCTAAATTATATATATGTAATTATGATTGTTTTTAAATGTATCCGTGCATATGCACAGAGTTACACACTAGTACTAGTAAAACAAGAGATCATCACGAATGTCTGCTCATGTTCATGTGAAATGAAGATATGGCAAATCAAGTTTATGCTTCTTCAAGAACTAATTGTTACCCCAATCGTCTTTGGACCAAATGGCATCTGCTCTCCCCTAAAACAAGCGGTAGAACCGTAGAAGGCATGTCACCGAGTTTAGTCTTGTGTGGATCCTGAGTTGTGTTCATGTCTCTAACAAACATTATAAATAACTTTGAAGAGCACAGAGCACAACTCCTATTTATCTCACCCAAAGCATGCCATCTTCTACTCTATATTTTCTCTTTAGCTTAACAATATGTGCTTATGAACCACAACACCCATCCTAGCATATGCCTACCTAGGTGTTCCACATAAAACCAACCACTTTTTACCTAAAACCAAAAAAAAAAAAAAATGTGCATGTGATGTCCTTGAAAAAAAAAAAAATATACATATATATATATATATATATATATATTCCCTCCACCCCAGATTGTGAGTCTTCTATTCCATTGTTGGGATGTCTTAAAATGAAGTCCTCTAAATCTTTCACTAAAGTTTAAATTAGGGATATTAGTTTTGGGAACCTGTACTTTTTTATGTAAAAGACAATACATTAAATGATATTCCCTTAAAACGTTGGATTTTCTAAATAGGCTTGACAATATGTGGAGGAGAGAGTACTATACAAACCCAAGTGTAGGGCAGATAAAACATTGCACAACTCAACCTGACTCATCCCAACATTGCGCGAGCAGTTTCAAGACATGGGCAGATAGGCTGTGGGTTTAAAGATGGTAAAACTCAGTTTGATGGTCAGGTGTAACAAAACCCAACTATCAAAATACCTTGGTGACATGCCTTCTACAAATACCAGTTGAGTATTTTGTCAGGTGTAAGAAAACCCACCCAGCAGAAATCAGTTTGGTGGTCAGGAGTTAGTATATATTTTTGATAACTCAATAGTTACAATGGAGGAGGGGTGATTTGAACCCTGGACGTTTTCGTTGAAAACACCAGAATGTGCCATGCAGTTGAGCAATAAGGCTCTTGGCAAGTCAGATGTAATATAGTATACCTAAAGTAAACATAAAATATAGCTAAAATATATAACATGCCTAAAAATATTAACTAACTAACTAAAAATATATAGCCATAAGGGATACTAGGTGTTCCTTGGAATCTCCAATTGTCCATTGATTTTCCTAAATATTCTAAAGAGCCCTTTGGACGCAAATGGTTTCCCTTTAGACGGTAAAATCTACGAGCAATTGACCCCACTTGCCAAAACCAATTGCTAAGTAATCTAGGGGCATTCATCCCCGAAGAGTGAAACAATTTATGGTCATGAAGAAACTGCAGAAGTCTTCCTAAGTTCCTGGAAAAAAGTATATTATCTGATGTATACACTAAATTCTTTTGATAAATAATTTATCAAAAACACACTGATTCACATAATAATTCACAATATTTATTATCAAATATATATATATATATATATATATAATATAGGTGCAGTTCAAGCCTTTTGGCAGTGGTATGCAAAAATGGTGAAAAGCAAAGCCTCGTAGGAACACCTAAAATAACCTAAAATGCATATCGAATAATAAAAAAATCAATCAAGTAAAGAAGTAACAACTAAAGTTTCAAGATGTTGAGGAGCTAATAAATGCAACCTCATGGCTTGCAATATAAGGAACCAAGTGGCTATAAAATCCCAGCTCAACCATAACTAATTACTACCATACCACAGCTTGAAACAGCTATGCTGAATTAGATTCTACAACTTCCCAAGACAACCTAGATTGAAGATAAGGAGAAATAAGTACAAAATTCTGTAACTTTACGAACCTGGGATTGACCTTTTCAAGTCCAAGAACCAAAGGAACCAATAAAAGAATGGGCGTCCAATCAACTTGACCTCTTGAAAACTCAAAACAATGTCTTGAGGCATCATCGATGCAAAGAACTGGAGCTCCACCTCGCTCCCCATCTTCATCTCCAGAAACAACATAAACAGCCATGGGAAGTTGCTGGTCCTCAAGGTCAGTTGACTCCCTTTTACATCTGGCCAGAGTTTCCCACGTGCGACACATGGCATAAGGACCCACCCATGACCCAGCAGCAAGGTTATAAGCCTTTCCAGCTAAAAGAAGATTGTGGATAGAGAAAGGCGATGCCTCAGAATCACCAAAAAAGTGCAGAATCTCAATATATTCTTGATTGAATGGCTGCATATGATACAAAGGAAACCATAAATAAGATACATACTAGGTAACTAAAATTGATTTGTATCACATTTCTATACCATTCACCTCACCTTTTGCAGAGGTTTTCTCCAGGATCTCCCTAATCGATGAAAAACCAATGCCTGCACAGATTAAAACCAGTCACATAGACCAACTACAATTTTTATTTTTATTTTATTTTTTATTTTTTTTAACAAAGGGCATTATTATAACAAGTAACAATATCATGGCTAATTAACCTGAATAAGGAAAAAATAAAGCAGAACCATACCTGAGCAACAAGCATCTGACTACTGCGAAGCATGCAACCCCAGCTTACATCACTGGTATACTTTGATTCTCCAATAGCATCGAAACCTGTAGAAAAACAGAGATTAGTAGTTTCATTCCAATGATTCCAATTTACACAAGCTTTCTTTCTAGATACATCAAAAAAAGGATAATAATCTATTAACCAAACCTTTTCGATATGTTGTCAAAATTCGTGATGAAAAATCTTGTTCAAATCTGGCTAATCCATTGCTAGTATCAGCATCTCCAGATGACTCATCCTGTGACATTCTATAGCACACACCTAAAAGCCATATGTCACTTGTTGAGCTAGAGATGCCAGTCCTACTTAACCCTAGTACACGCTCCTGAATTCTCCTCATTGAGCCACTAGCCACAGCTTTTCTTACAGCTGCTGTCCACCCATTCTGTTTAGCATGAGCTGCCTTCTTTTCACAAGCCGATGAACCACTAAGAACTGCCTTGTTATCACAAGGTAACGCCTCACTATGTGTTTCAAATATTGAGAGAGCGGATGAAACGAAATTTGACCATACGGAGGCCTTAGTGAACTTACTATCACTGGATTCTGGGTCTGAACAAACAGGCGGTGGACTACTATTTGAGGTATCAGTTAAACTTTTAGAAGAACATTTTGAAGCAACAGCTCTCTCACAGAAACCCTTCATTACCTAGTCATGAAGCGTCGTACAATAATGGAATCGGCTCATAGAAGCAACCCAAATTTTAGTCTTTATCTGCAATCCAGAGGTAAAAATAGAAATAATTTCCAAAAAAAAGCCCAGAGAACTGGAATATATGCAAATAACATAAGGAAGCAAATCCATAATTTTTAAAACTGGAAAAAGTATACATTAAAACTAGTAAAAATATGTGTTCTCAAGGTAGTCATAATATAAATATTAAATTAAATTGGTCAGGTTCAACCATCTTAGGTAAGAATCTATACCAAGAATAGGAGAATGAACGTATGGAAATAAATCATTCCACATAACGACAATGACCTGTAGCTCACCTAGCACTTCCTCCCCCCATGATAATGGAATGGAGGGTGAGATCGTGGGCTTAAGACCACTGGGAGAGTGTAACTTACCAATAAAAAAAAAAACCCACACAACAAATTACATCCACTAGTATAAGCCAGAACTCCAAAGAGTACAAATTCCTCTCATTATTATTTAACAACTTCAATTTCCAAAATTGTGCACTCTGAATAACTTCTTCTTTCCCTATCTTGGTGGGAGCACCTTAACTTAAAAAAGCCTTAACCCCAACAAGACGGGTTGACTTAAATGAAATGTTTCCCATCAAACTCAATCTAAATTCTAACGTCATTCTTTTTCAACATTTAGCTATGTTAACCCATGTTGTTTATGGCTTTGTCATTTAGCAACTTCAACTTGTATATCCAAACACTTTATAGACCAAAGTAGTAGAATTAATGACATCTATTCTCAACCAGTTACCAAACATTTAGCCATGTGTTAACCTATAATCTTTATGACTCTAGTAAGGGCATGCAACCTCCAAATAGCTAACACGGCGGCCAACCAATTACCAAATTCTAAAGTTACATAGAAAAACCCAACTCTACTTTTTTTCTTTTAGACTCAAAACACCTGTTTTCTCGACTTCCAGGAGAATACTTAAGACTCTGAGTAAGAATATGAATGACTTACACCCTTGACAATGAGTCAATGACTGCATAAATATTCTATGGCATGAACAATTTGTTCAACATCGTGAACATAAACTTTCTATACCTATCAAAAAAATAAAAAATTCTATAGCGTGAATATTGGGCATTGGCAATGCCCTACTAAATTCTTTTTTGATAGATACATTAGATGTCCAACATATTCTTCATCTGGGGTGGCCACAAACGTCACGGTTTGTAGCATTTTTCTACTAACTAACCAATTAAATTGCCTTGCAACATCCTCTCAGTAACTCCACCCACAGCAAAGCCTGCCCTTCCAAATTTACCATTATATACATACAAAGATAAACTCAGTCGTACACCAATCGAGCAGTATTTATCGTGACCACTACCTGGGATTCATTGAGAAACACAAAGCCCACACCTTAATCCCTTGAGCTCACTTTCCTAGGTTCCCAAATAACACTAATTCCTCAAAACTCGCAGAGATCTGATATACATATACTAATATTTATTAACATAAAATTAAACTAAATAGAACCCAGAAAAAAAGAGAGTGATTAGGATCTGAAAGCGTCATAGCAATTGCCAGAGAAACTGATTTTAATTATCCATTAAAATCATCTAATTCAAAGACATAATGAAACAACAAAAGCAAAAAGGACAATCCCAAGTTATTACAAGCAGGCAAATAATTTAATGACCCTATAATTCAAAACCAAACATTAACATAAATAAAATCCCATAATATATAAGAAAGCAGAGAAAATTTAGGAAGAAAAGGAGTGGTTACCTGAGAAATTTTTTTCTGAAACTGAATCTTCTAATAATAACGATTGTGATTTTGGGATTTAGAATTGAATTAGATAGATGGGTGGGTTTTATTGTTAATCGTTTATTCACATAGAAAACCAAAAAGCCAACAGAAAACAAAGTTCAGGTTGAGTTCGTGTTGTGTTTTGGAATCTACCTACGCGACTTCGGAGTTTGGAAACTCGGGAAGAAGCAAAAACCAAATAATCTTAATCCCTTCGCTTCAATAATTATAAAATGCTATATGCTTTTTTTTTTTTTTTTTTTTTGGGTATTTTTGGTCACGACAGAGGACAGACACGCCACTTCAATTAAAAAAGAAAAAAAACAAAGAAAAGGATAGAGACCGAAAAGTGAAGCTGAAGCAGACCTGTTGGGCTTTCATCTGGGTCCAGGCCTTTTCAATATCTGGGCTTCAACTCTTGGTTTTGAGTCCAGTTCTGTTTCAATAACTGCCTAACTTTGCTCAATTCTCGTTGAGTTTGAAAATTATTACGACACTTTCGTAACAATTTCTAGATATGATGTTGCCACTGCTATAAATATGCCCCCAAAAAAAAAAAAAATTATTTTTTTAAAGAGTTTCAACTTATGATGTCTTTTTGATGATAGTTTTTTTATCATTAGATTAAGAGACTAATTGGTTTTTAGTGTAAGTGGAGATTGAATCTCAGATCTCTTATTCAACCATCAGAGACTTTATTAATTGAGTTAACTACAACCCACAAAAAAAAAGTAATTTAATTTGTAGACTTAAATTAGAATTCATAACAATTTATTATCTAGAATTTACTATGAAATTGTTGCGATTGTAAACTCTTTTCAAAGTTGGTCATTCTTTCGTACCTTTAGGCAAGACAAGCAAATGCTTTAGATAGAAGCTGCTATGTTATCTTTCTCTTTTTAAGTTTGGATTGAGTCTATTTCTCCAAACATTGTTAATTTTGTTAACAATGATTTATAGCTATTTGTATAAAAGTTTCGTACATCTTTTTCTTTATTATTATTTTTTTAAAAAGTAATATTTTTATTAGGATAAATTACATATTTGATCTTTAAACTTTAGGATATATCTTAATTTAGTCCATAATCTTTTAATTATGTCAATTTGGTCAATAACTTTTTTGTATTGTGTCAAAATGGTCTCTGTCGTTAAGTGATGAATAAAAAATGCTAACGTGACTAACAACTAAAATAAAAAATAATTTTTTGTCACTTAGAATGCCACGTGGACTACCACATGGCCTAAAACAAAACTCAATCCATTTAAACCAATACAATTGGGATTCAAATCCCTGAAATCACAAGGAAACACAAACTTGGCCATTACCACTCAATTGAGTTGATAAATTGATATGCACCCGCGAGTCACAAACAAAATGAAGGTTTTGGGGGTGTTTGGTATATGCACTTAAAAACATGTGTTTTGTTGTTTAAAAACATGTGTGGAAATATGTGTGAGTGAAAAAGTGTGTGAAAATACATGTAATATTGTTTAAAAACTGAAAACATGTGTTCGAGTGGGTGTACCAAACAGGGCCTTCATTTCGCTAAAACCATCTTTACGGTCTATGCTCTCTTGATAAACAAATGTAACAATTATAAACATTTGCTTTTGTTGGTATGGAATCCTCACATCTTGCTTCAAAAAACCACACAATCACACAAAAAGAAACTAGATGTGCCAAAAAAAAAAAAAATTACCTAAAGTAATTGGGATAAAGTTTGGCTACAAACTTTGTTACAAACTTGGTTATACTCTAAGGCTATAGCATCATTCAATATCTTTTTATTGGATATGAATTTTGACAAATCCATCATTGGATTACATTTTCTACTTGTATTCTCCTTGCTTACAAAATTTTAAAAAGATTATTTGCATCTCATACAAAAATCACAACGGAAGCAACACAAGGATCTACTTCATTCATAAGAGATAACATGTAATTTTGAATTCTAGAACAAAGAAGAGAAAGTGTACCTTGGTGCAGTAAAATTCAAAAACAAGACTTGAGAATACCTTCAATCTTTGCTACTACCACATCTCCTCGAGTCACAATGTCTCGAATTATATGATACTTTCTTTCTATGTGCTTTCTTTCTTGTGATTCCTTAGATCCTTGGATTGTGCAACTACTCCACTATTGTCACAAAACAATGTGTTTGGAACTTGTTCCATTCTCATAACACATAGATCAGGAATGAATTTCTTAAGCCAAATAGCTTCTTGTGCTACTTCACAAGTAGTAACATATTCAGCTTCCATGGTAGATTCAGCAATACAAGATTTTTTAACACTCCTCCAACTAATGGCTTCACCTCCCAAGGTGAACACATAATCTGAAGTGGACTTTCTGAAATCAAGATCTGACTGAAAATCAGAATCTGTGTAACCAATAGGTATCAAATCTTCACAATGGTAAACAAGCATATAGTCCTTCGTTCTCCTTAGATACTTGAGAATATGCTTTACAGCCTCCCAATGTTTTGGTCATGGATTTGATTGATATCGGCTGACTATGCCAACTGAATAACAAATATCTGGCCTAGTATATAGCATGGCATACATAAGACTTCCCACTGCTAAAGCATAGGGAATTTGTCTTATCATCTTTTCCTCTTTAGAAGTTTTAGGCCTTTGGTTATTAGACAGAGGAACTTCGTGCCTGAAAGGAAGTAATCATTTTTTGAAGTTTTGCATGCTAAACTTTACTAGAATCTTATCTATATATCCAGCTTGAGATAAGCCTAATATCCTATTCTTTTGATCTTGCCAAAGCTTGATCCCTATGATATAGCTTACTTCACCCAAGTCCTTCATATCGAATTGGCTTGACAATCAAATCTTGACTGATGATATTACCCTCACATCATTCCCAATGAGTAGGATGTCATCAGCATAAAGCACTGGGAAAATTACTACTTTGTCTTGATGTCTCTTGTATATACATGGTTCATCAAGATTTTGTTCAAAATCAAATGATTTGATTACTTGATCAAACTTGATGTTCCATGACCTAGATGGTTGCTTAAGTCCATAAGTGCACCTTTTTAATTTGCATACCATATACTCTTGGTTCTTTGCTATGAATCCTTGTGGTTGCTTCATATAAATTTCTTCTTCAAGATTGCCATTTAGAAACGCAGTCTTGACATCCATTTGCCAAATTTCATAATTAAAATGAGCAGCAATATAAGAGAATTCTGATAGATTTAAGCATAGCTACTGGCGAAAAAGTTTATTCATTATTTATAATATAATGTCATACATAACATCGTACAATAGGATTTTAGGGTACTAATCCTAACAATCTCCCACTTACCCTTAAAGATTATTACGTACCAATCTAACTCCCATTCCCTCTAAATGTGACTCAAAAGTTCTCCGGGTCAAGGCTTTCGTAAAGGGATCTGCCAGATTATTTGCACCATCAAAAACACTTCTTGATTTTATAAAAGAAGATTTATAGATCAAACATTAAGGGTTTCAAGATCAAGATCAAAAACCCTAAAATGCTAGGAACACTATAAATCATAAAATCCTAATCTCAAAGTTACATCACGCCTATATTAATATGTATAATCATGAACTGATGTGAAAAACCAGTAGTTAGAAAACAATAGTTTATATATCAGCACATGAATCTATACATATTCATTTAATCTAAATATATAAAAGCATGCAGATAATTCAAAGCACATAATTCCATAAGTATATCAGTATCATAACAAGGATTCTAGTGCTTCAAGTATTAAATGATAAAACAAAGTAGTTATATCATATCTTAATAAACCTAGAATCTCATTAGCGGTTTGTATCTCTAACTATGGCTTTAACGAATCAAGTTGGTACCCAAATAAAATTATATATATATATATGCGAGTCTGAAGCCACAGTATCCGTAATTTCAATAAATATATCACATATTTCTATCATAGCACATAGGTTTATTGAACAATAGTGCTAATGTTGAAAAAAATAGCATGGAGTGAATAAGAAATTGATGGTTTCTATGTTCACTTGAAAATGTTATTATAAGTAATGAAAATCCTTGAGTCCCACATTGGAAATGATAGAGAATATAGGATTTGGGTTGGATATTGGGTTGGGCTTTAGGCATGTGTGGACTAGGCCCACTTATCCAATTAATAATAATATTTTAATTATTGAGTCAGTTAGTCTGTGCACAGCAGTTATAATTAAAACAAAGTATCTATTCAGTAACGTATAAGTTTTAAGTTACGTATAATTTCATTGTCCAATTTCATGAAAAAGAACTTTTCAAAGAAAACTCACACAATGAGAATATTTTTGTTCATTCATTTTGTGTCAAGAGAGAGAAAGAGGCATTGAGTAGTTCACAGAGCACGACCTTTTGTGCTTCGTTTTCGTGTTGAAGATCATTTTATCCTGGGAGGTAGACATCCACAAGTCTCAAAGCACCACAGTGATTGTGTGAGGGGCGAAATTTGCATTAAGGAGATTGTGTAAAACACAAGACTTGATCTCAATTGTTCATCCTTTCCCGCATTTGATCAGTGAGTCTTTAATTATTTGCAGATTTCTATTTATATATATATATATATATATAGAGTATTTGTTAATTGTATTTACCTTTGATATCTATTTATGTTATTGCTTATTCTTAAATTTGTGTATTGTTCCTTTTGCTTTATCACAAAAGTAAATTGTTGAATTATATCCAATAGCTAAAACAAAATTATGTAGAAAAATTACTGTAGAATTTTGGAACATCGAGAAAATGGTTTTCTTAAATTCTAAAACTCAATCACATATTATACAAGCATGATATTGAACTTGGCTCTGATACCAATTATTGAAAAAACTGGTTTTACATCTCATATAAAACACACAGTAGAAACAACACAAGTATCTTGTTCATTTATGTAAGATAACATGGAATATCTAGAATTTTAGAAATAAAGAATTGAAAGGCGTACCTTGATGGAATGAAATTCAAAACAAAAGAACTTCGAACTTGAGAAGACCTCCACTCTTCACCCCAATTCCATAGATGCCTAAGATGTGTGGTCTCTCAATCAGTTATGTATGCATTTATTAAAGAGGGAATATATTTTTAAGGAAACTGTATTGTTTCTCCTTTTATCGTACGAATGTTTTTTAAATTGTCAAAAGACAGTTAGTTTATTTAATAACTCTTATTAAATAAATAACTAATTACATAATTGGGCTAGCCTTAGGCTATAACTAAGTTTGTAGTCAAACTTTGTCCAATTAATTGGACATATCTTCTTCTCTAAATGTACTATCAGCTGGGAAGGTCAAGTAAATCTAAATTCACAATCTCAATCCGTTGGATGAAAATTAATCATTACTTTCAAGTGGGCACTACGCAAACTTCTGAAGCTCATCCCCGTCATCAATGTTACTGCTAATCTGTAGCATTATCAGAATGGCACCACACAGTCTGCCAATGAAAGAAACAAAAGGCTAAAATTTTGAAAAGCAAAGGATAGCCATTGCCATCTGAACATTGCTTTCTTCTATTAGTATCTAGTATCTACTTAGCCTTCTCACCTGCACCAAAGCCAAAGTAGATTTATAATCTAGCTAATATTTTGCTACTATTCAAATAAACTCTAATTTGTTATCGTTTGCCTTGAGCTTTCTTTGTAACCAAACAAATCATAAATTTCTTTTATTGTTTAAACAAAAAAATTAATAGAATGGAACCTGTTGCTCTAAGAGAGTGGCTTGCAGTCCATGAGTTGTGCGATTTGCTTGTCAAGATCGTTGCTAAATGTGATGGTTATGAATTGACGCCCATCTTGTTCTACTGATAAATGGAACCTGTTTTTCTTTTTCTTTTTTTAATTGTCCACATTACATACTAGGTGGCACAAAAATCAAATTTTATTTTAGCTATTAACTACGTCAACATTTTTTATTCATCACTTAACAACAATGATCATTTTGACATAATACTAAAATGTTAGAGACCAAATTAACACATTTGAAAGGTCAAAGACTAAAATTGACATATACCCTAAAAGTTAGAGACCATATATATAATTTACCCGTTTTATTAATTTAACTAGAACTTAAAAAAGGGAAAACCATACTTTTTTTAAAAAAATATTTAAATAAAGTAAAAGGAAATAGAAAGAAATTCTTCAAACTTATTCATTTTTTAATTTTATTTTATAAACCTATACATTTTTTAATTGTATGTGAATTAATTTTGAAAATTAGATTGCATTTTCTTATTATATCTTTTATGATTGCAAAATTTCAAGAAAATTAAAGATTAATAGCTGTGTCATCAATCAAATTAATTTTTTGTAGTCTTAAATTATGCATAAAAAATATGTTTATTGATCGAATAGTAATTAACATTTGATTTGAGCGAATTTGACATATATGTTTAATATATAAAGAACATAAAATTCAACGATTATATTTTCAAAACATATAGCCATATTAATGTTTTAGTGGGAGTTTGAAGGGTTTCAAACTTTATTCTAAAATAAACCAGGTCCATGCATGCCTAAACATGCATATGCATGTTCATAAGGATGTGTACACATGCACAAAACATACATGCTCATCCTTGCTCAAAAACATGCAAGCAAAGAGCAAACGAAACAACAACCAAAACTAAAATTAACCTAACCTAACATGCTCCTAACTATAAAAAAGCAATAAACCCTAACTATAAAACATGATTGAAACTTAAAGGAAAACAAGAAAAGGTGAAGGACACATACCTCACACAAATAGCTCTTTGAGCTTGATTTTGACCGCACTCCTTCGTCAATCTAAAAGACAAAAATCCTTTTTCTTATATGTTTTATTTGCTTTATATATATATATATTGTTATGATTGTTTCCTTTTTCATCATATGCAATAAATCCAAAATACTCAAAAGATTTTACTTTCTTACTTTCTTTGTATCAAGCCCTAATGCACTCTCTCTCTTCTCTATCACCCACTCTCTAATTCTGATTTGAATCTCATGATTAGAGAACTAAAAGATTTAGAGATAAGCAAAGAAAACCTCTCAACTCATAACGGCTAAATACTTTTCTAAAAACTCAAAGTCAATACTCAATAGTCTATTACTATTCATCAATTCCATTTGGAAATTAGTTGACTATTCAAATATAAGGAAATCATCTTGACAAGTTTTAAACCAATTAATTTTATCATCTTAGACTTAAAAGTTAAAACAAGTGAAAATACATTCTACAATCCCTGCATGAACTCTGTAAGAGTGTCAACCATACAGGGCTATGGATTCAAACCATGAAACTCAATACATAATATTCAAAATAAGGGGCTGTCACTCTATCTTTTTTTTTTTTTTTTTTTTTTTATAAAAAAATCCTCCTCGCTCTCAACTATCTACCTATCCAAAAAAGAAAAGAAAAGAAAAGAATAAGGGCTGGTGGATCAATAGCAGTGCATGCCCAGGAATGCTTAACCTTCAATTGAACAGCAGCCCTTTCGAGCCAAAAATCCAAAGTGCACCATGCCCTAAGCAGACCTTTCCATGCGGCGAAGTATGTACGTGCGCCACACACGAGTAATGTACTCAATTTTATACATTCACCTTTTAACTTTCTTGCTCAACATTTTCAATATTATTTCATCATGTTGATTGACCATATTGCTTTGGATTCATCATACACACATTAATAATGCCCCTTTGAGACGAGTCAAATTATAGTGCTGATTGCGCAACTCACTTTATATATTATTAAATGAATGGTAGCTGCAATAAATTGAGCCTATCAATGAAAGCTGAAAAAAATTACATTTTCCATTAACATAATAGCTCCAAGGAAATTTCTAAACCTTCAGCAATGGCTTCATTGATTCCTTTAAAAATTAAATAAAAAAGATTTCATGATTAAAAGTTAAAAAATCATTTTTTTTTTTTTAAACTTTGAATGCAGAACAGTCAACATGAGATTTGCAATCACCTGATTGGTTTCATCTAGATCTTGAACAATATCCTCTACAATTTCTACCTCACAATCACCTACTGCAATGTAATTTTCACCAACTTTATTAAGAACATCCATCTTTTGCTGCACTGATTTCAAAATAATTTTTATGCAAGTTATCTTCACAAAAATTTTCAACTTGTGATAGAAAAACTTGATTTTCCTCAATCTCTTCAACATTTTCTTTAGAAATAGACATCATCTTGTCAAGCCTCAAACCTTTTTCTTTTCTTGACACATGAATTTGGATGTGATGATTTTTTATTATGTGTTTGGATTTTCATGTTTTGAACATATATATTCCTCTTCATATGAATATACAAATCTATAATTAACACTTGTATAATCTACTATATTACAAACAGGGACGGAGCCAGGATTATGATTAAGGGGGAGTGAAGTATGAATAATAATAATTTTAAAATCCATACTAACATCCATTTAGTATTGACAACTATTAGCAAATGAAAATATACAAAATAATTATTTTTTGATACATTAAAATGTATGATGCACTAAAAATATTCATTACCTCATCATATGTCTAATTATTTACCAAGTAAATAAGAATTTAAGAATGCGGCCAATATGCATTATGCACTAATTATAAATTTAGTACTCTTCAATTTATAAAATTATTAATTTTCCATTTATAAATTTATTTATTCTTAATTTATTATTTCCAAATAATTATTTAATTTTTTTTTGAGGGGGATTATTTAATTTTGTTACACTTTTATCTTATCATGCAATTAATTATTCAACTAAAGTAAAAGACAAAATTCACAACCCCCTTGCCCACATGACACCTACCGTTCATTTATTGCTCTCATTGTTACCACTAATTTAACCAATTATATGCTCCAAAAATCCAAATATTTACCCTTTTTTTTTGTAATTTTATTCTTTGGCTCAAGAGTTTAAGGACCCGTTTGGTACGTGTGTGTAAACAACATTTTTCAGTTTTTTTGAAAATACGTACGAGTGAAAAAATGTGTAAAAATACATATGATGTTGTTTAAAAACTGAAAATAAGTGTTTAAATAAGTCTTCCAAACAGTCCCTAAAGTTTCGTAGATCTTCTACACTTTTTTAAGTTCTACTGTTAAGTTGAAATAATGCTTTACTGTCTATTAATATAAGTTATAAACAACTAGTAAAAGAATTCAAAAAGTAACTAAGCTCATAGAGACAGTAGTATAGCACCACTTGGTCGTCATGTATCAGAGAGTTAAAAATCACTACAAAAAACGCGGCTATAGCTAACCTATTGCTGCGTTTCTAAGAAACGCGGCTAAAGCCTCAAGTTCTAGCTACATTTTTCAAAAACGCGGCTAAAGCCTAAAGCTATAGCTGCATTTCTCAAATGCGGCTATAGGTCCAAGCTGAATAATTTTTTTTTAAAGGGGACCTATAGTTGCGTTTTCTAAAACACGCGGCTATAGTTGACCTTTAGCCACATTTTAAAACGCAACTATAGGTAAGCTATAGTCGCGTTTTTTAAAAATGCAGCTACAGGTCCAGCCAAATAATTTTTCTAAAGGAGAACCTATAGTTGCGTTTTTAAAAACGTGGCTATAGCTAACATGTAGTTGCGTTTAAGACGTGGCTATAGGTCACCTTTTGGTGACATGACCTATAGCCGTGTTTTTAAAAACCCCGCTATATGTAACACTAAAAAAATTTTTTTTTTTTTTTGTTCAGCTTCGCACGTGCCACCCCTTTCCCACCTGCATCCCCACCTACCCCACTTTCTTCATTCTTCACTCACTCCACCGTAAGTCTTCAGGTCTTCTTTCTTTCCTTTTTTTTTTTTTTTTTTTTTTTTTTTTTTCACATCTAGGTAAATTTTTTTTTTTCTTTGTTTCTTTGGAGCTGCTGTTTTTTTTTTTTTTTTTTTTTCATCTCAAGCACACTGATTTGTTAATAGATCTAGGTTTTTTTTTTTTGGTTGCATTATGTTTAGTTAGCAAGAAAATGGAGGAGATGCTGAAAATTTTGAATGAAGTGGATACTCTAGCAATATTTGATTTTGAATTTTTTGAATCTGTGCTTGAATTTGTGCTATTGTGTTGCTGATATTGTGATTATGTTTAAATGGGTTTGTGTTCTTATATTTTGGAT
This sequence comes from Quercus variabilis, assembly GCA_030445155.1. Lineage (NCBI taxonomy): Eukaryota > Viridiplantae > Streptophyta > Magnoliopsida > Fagales > Fagaceae > Quercus > Quercus variabilis. The sequence continues at coordinate 47,492,557 of CP129449.1, read as the reverse complement.
TACGTTATGTTTGATTTTGAATTTTCTGAGTGTGTTTGTATTGTGAGTATGTTGTGTTTGATTTTAAATTTTTTGGGTTTGTGTTTGATTTTAAATTTTTTGGGTGTGTTTGTATTGTGAGTATGTTGTGATTAATTTTGAATTTTTTTTAATTTGAATTTTGAATTTTCTGGGGAAAGAAAAACCCAGATTTTTTTTTTTTTAATAATTTTGATATATATATATATATATATATTTTTTAGAGAGAATCATAGTTAGAGAGGTGCCTTTGCCCAGACTAGATAGTGAGAAATACCATGTCAATGCCGTGTTGCTTTGCTCAAATATGGTGGCTAGTGTCATCTCGCCTCTGCTTAGTTTCACTACTTTGCCCCACGTGGTCACGCTTCAGTCCTTAGGAGTCACAACTCATAAGCCGTAAGTGTCTCTAATCTCCCCTTTTTCTCAATTAGGTTTTATTTTTTATTTTTTTTTTTTTTTTTTGGGGGGGGGGGGGGGTGGGGGTGGGGGGGAATTTGACGTGTGAAATTAGGTTGGTTTTGTTTAAATTTTATGGGTTGGGTCTAAAATTAGTTGATTGGAAATTTTTTTTTTTAGCTTTTATTGGTGATTTTGTGGTTGGACTAATTTTTTTTTGAGCTTGCCAATTTGTTTTCTTCGATTTTAAATTAGTTAAATTTTTATGGGCATTTTCATTTTGCTTACGTGGGACAGTGATGATGTTAAGGGAGGCAAATGTAATTCATTAAGCAAAATTACTATAATTAATTACCAATATATATAGGAGTATTTTGTTTTTCAATTTTTTTTTTCTTTGTGGTTGGACTAATTTTATGAGGAAACTATAATCAATCAAAACTTTTTCATTCTTTGGTCAGAGCAAATTGGATGCCTACCTTAATGATTTCTATTGATTTGAATGTCTTCTTGCCATTCCTTTGCTTTCCCCCTTCAATTTGTTAAATGCTATATGTACTTTTTCTTCATCATAAATCTTCCAAAAATTAAAATATTCTTCAAAATCAAAAAGAAAATCAATAAATTTCAACTTGTCATCCCATATATTAGGGTCATATTTTCTATGTAATTAGCTAATCCTTTGACAAAATACATTTTACTTATAATTGGGTATATTTAAGTTGGGTTTAATGTATCAAGAAGTATGTTGTTCAAACATATCAAGTGGTATCATTTAAGATATGAATGTTGATCTAAGAAATAAGTGAAGAAAAGCTGTTTCATTAAATCTCAACACAAGCTCGATAGATGCTGCTATCGAAGATTAATGAAGAAGCTCGACACAAGCTCGATCTATCGAGAACTATGATTTCAGAACTTTTAGATTTGAAATTCGGCCCATGATGACTTGGATGATTAGGGTTTCTCTTCTTACAATCCTAGACATATATAAGGCTTATTTTATAAGTCTATATACATGGAAATAGAGATCTAGAACTCATATACTCTGTGTGAAGCAACTATGTTTGTGCTTCATAGGTTTTGTAATTAAGTGCTTCATAATCTTCATAGTTTATGAAGTGAAGAACTTTGCAGCTAACAACAATCATTCAAGTTGCTAGAGTTAGTCATGTTGGAAAAATATATGTTTGCATCGCATACAATACATACGCAATGGAAAATTAATGGATCTACTTTATTCGTAATTGATAATATGTATTATGTAAATTTCAGAATATAAGAATAAGAGAGTGTACCTTGGTGTAGTAAAATTCAAAACCAAAAATTAGAAGTACTTGAGAACACTTTTAATCATCACTCCAATTCTACTAGATGACCAAGAAGTGTGGTCTCTTAATCAGTTTATATGTATGTGTTCAAGGGAGAATAAGAAAGTGTCCAATACTCACATACAAACCATTTCATTTTCTTATAAAATTTTGTATGTATATCTTCTTATAATTGATTATTTAATTAAGTTAACCTCTTGGGCCATTCCAATTGGACTTTAGTACATGACTTGGAGTGGGACCAAAAGGGAACAAATAAGACTCTAGCTCCAATGTGCCTTGAGCTTTTCCGTCAACTCTTAACAAGTCCAAAGTTACCATTAATTATATTTAATACCACTATATAAATATAATTGTACTCTAGACCTTATTAATAAATTATGTCCTAAGACTTTATTGTATATGCAACCTCTTCATGAAATATTCATAGTAATACAAAGTCATAGATGTAGACTACCACTTTGAAGATTACTACATCTTAATCCTTGAGTACCCGATTTAATCCTTTAAGTTATTCACCATATATTTATGAAATCCAGTTTCATAAATATATATTTTAGTAACTCCTTACTAAAGTAGTTAGACCTAACATTTTGAATAACTAAACCCATTAAACTTATCTCAAGAAAATATTTTATATCTTCGTTAAGAGAGTATGAATTTCATCTTGAAAATATATGTTCCATCAACACTAAATGTGACTGCCCAACATACTGAGGTTTTGATTGTGACTTTAGATCTCACTCCTGATATATCAAAGTAACCTACGCTTCATAATCAAGTCCATTATTCTTTCAGGATTAAGAGTTCATGTAAATAGAAATCGTGAGATTTATTATTCATTTGACAGTCATTAGGATAATAAATCTCACAGCGGTCTAGTTCAATATGTCTTAACTCTTAAAACATATTAACATATCAACTAGAAGTCTCTACTTTTATGATAAAGATAAATTATCTTAGTTGATATGTTATAGTCTTTGGAGATGAAATGTCCAATTTCATCACCGATTACAAACTAAAATTCTGAGTTTACAAAGACCTTGTGATTTATATCTTCTGTGACTAAATCACATACTATGCATTTCATGGGCTATATGATAATGTCTAAATATTTATGTTACTATTATTTTAAATAATAATAAAACAACTTTATTAATTACAACATTAAGTCATACATAACATCATACAAAAAAGATTTAAGGGAATTAATCCTAACAATCTCCCAGTTGCCCTAAAGACTATTGTGCACTAATCTAACTCCCATTCCCTCCAAATGTGACTCAAAAGTCCTTCAAGACAAGGCTTTGATAAAGGGATCTGCTAAATTATTTGTACTTTCAATCTTTGCTACTACTATATCTCCTCAAGCAACAATGTCTCGAATGATGTGGTACTTCCTTTTAATGTGTTTTTCTTTCTTGTGATTCCTTGGATCTTTGGATTGTGCAATCGCTCCATTATTGTTGCAAAATAATGTGATAGGAACTTGCTCCATTCTCACAACACCAAGATTAGAAAGGAATTTCTTGAGCCAAACAACTTCCTTTGTCGCTTCACAAGCAGCAACATATTTAGCCTCCATGGTGGAGTCGGCAATACAATATTGCTTAACACTTCTCCAACTTATGGCTCCACCTCACAAGGTGAATACACAACCTGAAGTGGACTTTTTGAAATCATGATCTGATTGAAAATTTGAATCTATATAACCAATAGGTATCAAATCCTCACACCCATAAACAAGCATATAATTTCTTGTTCTCCATAGATACTTGAGAATATGCTTTATAGCTTGCTAATGTTTTGGTCCTGGATTTGATTGATATCGGCTGATCATGCCAACTGAATAACAGATATTTGGTCTAATACAAAGAATGATATACATGAGACTTCCCACTGTAGAAGCATAATGAACTTGTCTCATCATATTTTCTTCCTCAAGATTCTTAGGCCTTTAGTCATCAGATAGAGGAATTCCATGTCTAAAAGGAAGAAATCCTTTCATGGAGTTTTGCATGCTAAATCGTTCTAGAACCTTATCAATATATCCAGCTTATGACAAACCTAATATTCTATTCTTGTGATCTCGCCAAAGCTTGATCCCTAGAATGAAGTTAGTTTCACCCAAATCCTTTATATCAAATTAGCTTGATAACCAAACTTTTACTTATGACATTACCCCTACATCATTTCCAATGAGTAAAGTATCATCAACATAAAGCACTAGGAACATTACTACTTTATCTCAATGTCTTTTATGCACACATGATTCATCAAGAGTTTGTTCAAAACTAAATGACTTGATTGCTTGATCAAATTTGATGTTCGATGACCTAGATGCTTGCTTAAGTCCATAAATGAATCTTTTCACTTGCATACCATATGCTCTTGGTTATTTGTTATGAAACCTTCTAGTTGCATTATGTAGATTTCTTCTTTAAGATTGTCATTAAGAAATGCAGTCTTGACATCTATTTTCCAAATTTCAAAATCATAATGAGCAGCAATGGATAAGAGAATTTTGATAGATTTAAGTATTGCTACTGGTAAAAAGGTTTCTTCATAATCAACACATTCTTTTTGTGTATACCCTTTCACTACTAGCCTTACTTTAAAGGTTTCAACCTTTCCATCTATCCCTCTCTTCCTCTTGTAAACCCATTTGCAACCAACAGGTTTAATGCCATTAGGCGCCTTTACAATATCCCAAACTTGATTGGAATACATTGAATCTAATTCAGATTTTATAGCTTTGACCCAATGATGTGCATCTATATCATTCATTGCCTTTTCATAAGTATAAGGATCAGATTCAGCCTCTTCTGGGATAACTTCATAAGTTTCTCCTAGACCTATAAATCTTATAGGTGGCCTGACATTCCTCCCACTATGACGAGGCACTTATGTACTAGTCATCTCATGAGTAATATCTTGTGGTGTATCTGATACAACCACATCATCCCTAGTTTCATCCATTAGTTGTTCAATTATAGGTTCATTCATTTCAGCCAAAACAACTCTACTTCTAGGAGTATAGTCACTCATATAGCCATTTTTCAAAAAATTGGCATTTGTACTAACAAACACTTTATTATCTTTAAGATTATAGAATAAACCTCCAACAGTTCCTTTTGGATACCATACAAAGAAAACCACTTCTATTTTAGAGCGTAACTTGTCAGACTTTCCTTTTAACACATGTGTTGGACAACCCCAAATACGGAGATGTCTCATACTAGGCTTACGCCCAATCTACTCTCTACAGATGTTTTAGGAACTGACTTCAAAGGTACGGAATTCAAAAGATATATTGTAGTATTTAAGGTATATCCCTAAAAAGAAATTGGTAAAGTCGAATAACTCATCATGGATCTAACCATATCTAAAAGAGTCCTATTTCTTCTTTTTACTACACCATTTTGTTGTGGAGTTCTAGGTGCAGTCAGTTGGGATATAATCCCATTTTTAGTTAAGTAATCCTTGAAATCCCCAAAAAGGTATTTGCCACCTCAATCAGATTGAATGACCTTTATGCGTTTACCTAATTGATTCTCAACTTCAGCCTTAAATTCTTTGAACTTTTTAAAGGTTTTAGACTTCTGTTTCATTAGGTACACATAACCAAATCTAGAGTAATCATTAGTGAAAGTAATGAAATACTTATAGCCACCTCTTGCTTGAGTTGACATAGGACCACATACATCTGAATTTACTAGTTCTAGCAAATCTTGGGCTCTTCTACCTTTTGCACTAAAAGGTCTTTTGGTCATTTTGCCCTCCAAACAAAATTAACAAACCATCAAAATCTAATGGCTCTAAGAGTCCATCTTTGATCAGTCTTTGAATCCTATTTGAATTAATATGACCCAAATGTAAATGCCAAAGCTTTGCATCACTAATAGAAAGAAACTTTCTCTTTAATGATTTCACATGTGAATTATTATCTAATTCAAAATTATATAATTTATGCTTATTAGGAGTTAAAATATAAAGACTATCAACAATATTGTCAGAATAGATAAACACTTTATCCTTCTTTACTACAATATTGTATTTCAAGATAATACAATATCCATGTTTACCTAAATAAGTTGCAAAAATTAAATTCCTACGAACATTAGGTACATATAGATAGTATTCCAATATTAAAACCCTAGAATCAAAGCATAAATTAAACACTCCAATAGCTACAACTGAAATTCTGCTTCCATCAGCTAAAGTAAGAAACAATTCCTTTTGATTCAGCTTTCTATTCTCTTGGAGCCCCTTTAAAGAATTGCAGATATGATTAGTACAACCTGAATCTATGTTAGGACATATATATTTTCACTTGTTAAGAACATATGTCACTTATTTATGTATATTAGCTAATCCTTTGACAAAACACACTCTACTTGTAATTGAGTAGTTCTAGGTGTTTTTAATACTTCAAGAAACAAGGTTTCAAGGCCAAGTGTTGAAGTCACCAAGTCTGTCCAAGAAAAAGCAAGCTGAAGTGCAATTTCATTAAAGCTCGACACCTGCTCGACAGCTACCTCGACACCTGTTATCTGTCGAGATTTAAAAACTCAGATTTCCAATCTGATTTTCTTGGGATCCGTGAATATGTTTTTGGGCTTTCTTTTCTTCTAAGCCTAAACATATAAAATGATTGTTTTAAGAGTCGTCAAGTGTGACACAAGTTGCAAAATCATTGAGCAATCCCTGTTCAAGCAAATTGTGAACAAAAGACGAAGTTCTTGACCTAGTTCATCTTCCTTCAAGAAGTTGCTGTGTATTTGCACTGTAGGGTTTTGTAACCAAGCATCTTACTGCTATTCATCATAAAGGATGAACTGAAGAACTTTGCAGCCAACCTTTCTTCTTAAGTTGGTGTTCTGAAGTTGTGTACTGGGATCCGCACATTGGTTAGTCACGTACTTGGGAGCCGTGCATCAAAGGCGGGAACTGTCGCTACAGATTAAGTCCAATTGGGTATTGGGGTAAGGGTTCAACTATAGGTTGGTAAGGTACTTGAGATTCCTTTACTTATAATCGCTTGATTTGATAATAGTGGAGTTTCGGGAATGATGACCTGAAAATCATCCGGTGGGGTTTTTGCCGCGAGGTTTTTCTCCATTCATAAACAAATTACTATGTTATTTAATTTCCGCTGCATATCTAGTTTTTGGTGATTTGTTTGTGCTTCCACTCAATTGCATGATAAATTGATTAATTAAAAACTTGGCTAATTAATTAATTAGTTTTATCACAAGGGGTCATTCAGTTTGTGGCCTATCAATCTACACACCAAGAATCCGTGGGATTTTGTACTAAACATATTTTAAGAAGAAATGAACTTTTCATATCCTTATTCTGCAACTTTAAATACTGGACAATTCCTTTTCCAATGACCTTTCTAGCCACAATGAAAACACTTTGCTTTGGCATACTCCTTTTTCTTTCCCTTGTTGGCAACTCCTAAGGCAATTTGTTTACCATTTTGCTTGGTGAAGTCCTTCTTCTTCTTCTTTTTACCCTTACCTTTCGACTTAGGTTGAGAAGTAGAAGCTTCAGCCATATTAGCATTAACACTGGATGTACCAAGAATGCCTTTTGCTACTATCAATTCATTCATTAGTTCAGACAATAAATAAATCTTTTTGTTCATATTATAATTAAGTCTGAATTCCTTGAATGATTCTGGTAGTGACTGCAGTATCATATCCACTTGGGATTCTCCATCAATATCAGCACCTAAAAATTCCAATGTATTCAGATTAGAGATCATCCTAAGATAATACTCCCTCATTAAAGTACCTTCAGCCATTTTGGTATTATAAATTTGTCTCATAGTTTCTTGCTTAGCAGAACAACCTTGCTCACCAAACATCTCCTTCAAACTTAACATTATATTTGAAGCTAGTCCTACATCTTGCATTTGATGCTGTAGTACATTTGAGATAGATGCTAGGATGTAGCACTTGGCCATCTCATTAGATTTCTGCCAACGATCATATTGCTATTTTTCCTCAGGAGGAGCATCTAATGATGGAAAGTTAGGACAAGGTTGACTAAGCACATACTTGTGCTCTTCAGTAGTAAGAACAATGTCCAAATTTCTTTTCTAGTCAATATAGTTGGATCCAGTTAATTTGTTTTGATTAAGAATAGCAACAAGTGGGCTAAATGATGCCATGATTAAATATGAAAACAATAAACATGAATATAATAAGTAAATTAGACATTATCAATTTAGCATATAAACATATAGTATGGAATCTCAATAAAACCATAATATAAAATATGCAACGACAACCTAATCCCATATTTAATATCCCTCAGCATAGAGTGAACATTAAATATTATGATTGATTGAGAACCATTCTCATTATTAGTGCCATCATGATAACTCTTATCAAACACTAATAATATTCCATTATACATTTAGCCTCTAAATAATAATAGTAAGAACTCAGCATAACGGATATTATAATATTTTGTCTAGAATCATGTGTAGCCACATTTCTTCTACTATTAACAAGTTCACCTTGTAGTACCATGATTCAAAACACCCTCCGCACGGAATGCAAAGGTCAAGGCTAAGACAAGGTGTTTGATCAAACCACTATAAACCAAGAAATTCAATCTTGTAGTGCCATGAAATAAATACACTCCGAAAGGAATGCTAAGCTCTAAGCAAAGACAAAGTATATATTTTGTACTACTATGAACCGACAATGGGGGCTGTGAGATCCAATCCTTGTATCTCTCTTCCACTAGATATTTTAAAAGTAAGGTTTTTTAATTAGAAAACATGGGTAATCTCATTACATATAGCTTGCACTTTATCTATGTGAAAACATTTAGAAAAATTCAAAATTCACAGCTTTCGGTCGATCGAATGCATGTCTTGATTGGTCGAAAAAATTAAAAAATTCGTACTTAACAATTTGCCTAGCTCAATTGGTACTCGACTGTTGCTCAATCAATCAAAAAATAACATTTGATCAATCAAATATCAATCAAATCAAATAGATCGATCACATTTTCGATCGATCGAAAGTAATTTTCGATCGATCGAAACTCGTGAAACTAAAATTTTTCAGAATTTTCTAAAGCAACTTTCAACGGTTTTTCATGAACAAGCAACCATCATATGAACATAATAGACAGAGATTGATATCAAAACTGAATTCCATTAAGACTATAGCCTTAAAGTTTAATTTAACATACTTAATATCAAATTTAAACAAACATCATAACATCAATATAAGTTTTTATCAAAACATAATTTCAATCACCATGCAGAAAATTAATTGCATAGTCTTTTAACATCATGAAACTATTATCCTTGATTCCAAAATTCACAAAACATGCTATACAAATTTGAAATTGAAGATTGCTCTGATACCAAGTGTTGGAAAAATACATGTTTGTATCGCATACAAGACATACGCAGTGGGAAATTAATGAATCTACTTCATTCGCCATTGATAACATGTACTATGTAAATTTTAGAATATAAGAACAAGATAGTGTACATTGGTGCGGTGAAATTCAAAACCAAATATTAGAAGTACTTGGGAACACTTTTAATCTTCACTCAAATTTCACTTGATGCCCAAGAAGTGTGGTCTCTTAATCAGTTTATATGTATGTGTTCAAGGGAGAATAGGAAAGTGTCTAACACTTACATACAAATCATTTCATTCTCTTATAAAGTTTTGTATGTTTTTCTCCTTATAACTGATTATCTAATTGAGTTAGCTTTTCGGGTTATTCCAATTGGACTTTAGTATGTGGCTTGGAGTGGGACCAAAATAGAACAAATAAGACTCTAGCTCTAATAAGTCTTGGGCTTTTCTGTCAACTCTTGACAAGTCCAAAGTTACCATTAATTATATTTAATACTAATATATGTATATATATATATATATATAATTGCACTCTAGGCCTAATTAATAAATTATATTCCAAGACTTTATTGTACATGCAACCCCTTCATGAAATATTTGTAGAAATACAAAGTCATAAATGTAGATTGCCACTTTGAAGATTACTACATCTTAATCTTTTAGTACTTGGTTTAATCCTTTAAGTTATTCATTATATATTTATGAAATCCAATTTCATAAATATATACTTTAGTAACTCTTTGCTAAAGTAGTTAGGCCTAACATTCTGAATAACCAAACTCATTAAACTTATCTCAAGAGAATATTTTATATTTTCATTAAGTAATTATGAATTTCATCTTGAGAATATATGATCCATCAACATTAAATGTGGTTGCCCAACATACTGAGGTTTTGATTGTGACTTTAGATCTCACTTCTGATATATCAAAGTAACCTACATTTCATAATGAAGTCCATTATTCTCTCAGGATTAAGAGTTCATGTAAATAGAAATTGTAAGATTTATTATTCGTTTGACAGTTGTTAGGAGAATAATAAATCTCACAGCGGTCCAGTTCAATATGTCTTAACTCTTAAAACATATCAATTATCAACTAGAAGTCTCCACTTCCATGATAAAGATAAATCATCTTAGTTGATATGTTATAGTCTTCGCAGATGAAATGCCCAATTTCATAACTGACTACGAACTAAAATTCTGAGTTTACAAAGAACTTGTAATTAATATCTTTTGTGACTAAATCACATAAATCACATACTATACATCTCATGGGCTATATGATATTGTCTAAATATTCATGTTACCATTATTTTAGATAATAATAAAACAACTTTATTGATTACAAGATTAAGTCATACATAACATCATACAATAGGATTTAAGGGCATTAATCCTAACAAGTCACATATTGGGATCCATGCTAAGGAGTTAGTCATAGATTGGAGATTTGTGCAACATAGGAAAGACGGCTACTACAATATCAAGTTCAATTGGGTATTAAAGGGAAGGTTCAACTGTAGGTAGGTATTTTGGGATAGGCTAGGGTATTGGTAAGATTTTTTATACTTGTAACCACTTGATTATTGATTAGTGAATTCTTGGAAGTGGTGACCTTAAATTCACACGATGAATTTTTGCTTTGCGAGAAGTTTCCCCATTTGTCAACAAATCACTGTGCTAATTTAATTTCCGCTACATTTAGTTTATTTAGTGATTTTTTGGTGCCTCTGTGATTTTCATATAATTTGACCTAATTAATCAACTTAGGTAATTGAATTAGTTAATCGAGGTCAATCTATTTTAACCCAACAAGTGGTATTAGAGCAAGCACACTATAATTATGTTTTAATCTTTATGGTGTGATCTATTGATCCCTGTTGTTATGGATCATGGACAATCATTAATTATACCTCCTCTATTTGCTGGTACTAGCTATGCTACTAGAAGGTACGCATGAGAGCTTTTGAGTGATCTTTAGATGAAAAGGTATGACTTGCTGTCAAGGTTGGATGGACCAAACCTATTGATCTGCCTGCATCTTGGGATGATAACAAAATCAAAGCTACAAATTTCAACAATCAAGCATTGAATGCCTTGTTTAGTGCTATGACTAATGAGGAGTTTAAGAAGATTTCACCCATTAAGAGTGCCAACGAAGCATGGACAATCCTTCAAAACACTTATGAAGGTATCAAAGCTGTAAAAGACTCCAAGCTTCAAAGGCTTACCACGAGCTTTGAATAAATAATGATGGATGATGGTGAGGTATTCAATGAATTCAATGCCAAGCTCAAGGACATAGTGAACTTTGCCTCAACTTAGGTGAAAAGATTCCAGAGCCTAAAATTGTGAGGAAAATCCTTAGATCTCTTCCAGAGTGATTCCATTGATCACAGTCATAGAAGAATCAAAGGACACTGACACCATTCCTTTAACAGAGTTGTTTGAGAATCTACAAACTTATGAATTAGGTGTAGTAAGGATTGGCAAGGGAAGCAAGAGCAAAAATATGGCTCTGAAAGCCAAGAATTATGAAGAAGATGAGTTGTTTGAAAATGAGAATTCAAAATTTAAATCTTACCTTACCAGAAAATTCAAGAAGTTCATCAAGATTGCTAATATCAAGGCATATGACAAGGATCGCAAATAGTCTGGATTATCTCAATTTAAGTCCCAAGATAAATTCCAAAGAAGTTGGACAAAATAGCAACATTTCGGTAGGTCCAAAATGCTATGGGTGTTAAGAGTACGGACATATGAAGCAAGAATGTCCTACTTATCTTTAGTCAATTGGCAAGAGCAAAGCCCTAGCTGATACCATAAGTGATACCGAACTAGAAGTTGATTTAGAGGACAATGATCAAGAAGGAATAGTCAACGTCTTCACAACTACTATTGAATCTTCTAAGGAATCTGAAGAACTGGTTGATGAGGAAGAGGGTCTGATGGAGTCCAAGTTTAAAAAGATGGATGAAAAAAAATGATATCCATACTGTCTACCCAAAGCTTTACAAGAATTCTAAGAAGCATGAAAAGCTTTATAGGCTTGCCACAAGGAAGCTGAGTGAAGTGTAGTTGGAGTGAGAGAAACTCTCCACTAAAGTTGAAGAAGCAAATCAAACCATCGGAGCACTGCGGTTTGAAAAGAACTTCCTGGCTAAGAAGACCAAGAAACTAGATTCAGGTTAGAGATCAATTGGAAAGAAATTCAAGTGCTAAATTGGATGAAATGTTAAATTTCCAAAAGGTTGCATCTGATAAAAATGGTCTCAGGTATGATCACTTTCTCTCTTCTTGTAGTACTTACTTTAGTGATTTGAATAATGTTGTTTTTGTTTCTCCTGCTTCTAATGCTAAACCTGAGATAACTGGAACTAAAATTGAAATTGTTAGTGAGGATAAGCATTCTAAGGGTAAATCCATTCTAGCAGCACCCCCTAAGTTTGTTAAGAAAGAAACTTAGTAGAACAATCATCGCTCCACTAATAGGAAGTCTCAACCGAAGAAATCTTACTTCTGTCATCATTGTGGAGCATCAGGACACACTTGTCCATATTGCTATAAGTGGCTTGCTACTCAACATAGCAATAGTGTATCATCTTCTGGAAACCAAAATCAACTTCAAAACTCTTTGGCTCCTGTTGGGGAACATTTAAAGGCCGTGTTGTTCTTGACAAATTTCAATGGGTTTAATCCTCCTGCTTATCCACCTAAGTAGAGGTCTTAGAAAAAGAAAGCTTCTTCTCCCTCCAAATCTCCTATTTGGAAGGAAAAAGACTCATTTAAGTGATTAATTCACTTATCTTGCATCCCTTGTGTGTTTCTGTTGTTTTGAGTCAGTGTAGTTTTATTGCTTTTTGATATGTTTTTATTTTTATTTTTTGTTTGTTGCTTTCAATAAATAAATAAATAAAAAGAAAGAAAACATTTTTGAAAAAGACAAAAACTGTGTGTTTGTGTATACTGGTACTTGTGTACCTTTAGATGGCCATTGAAACAAGATTTCTTAACTTTGTATCTCTTGTAGCTTAGATGATTTATGCACAACTAAGCAATGTGAGCTTTGTGGCTTGATTATGTGATTTGTATGATTTGGTTAATCTTTTATCATTCATCTCTTTATCACTCTTTTTGACGATAAGGACTAAAAAATCCAAAGAGAAAGACATAAATAACCATTTTACCACTAACACTTGTCGATCATAAAATATCTGTGTGCAACACATAAAAATCGTGCTCGGCAAGGTATAGCACTTGCACAATAAGAAAAAGATTTTGACTAACATTATTGGGTATTTTCTTTTCTCTCCTATATGCCCATGTTTGATATGCCTTTTATATTCTTAAAAGAAAAATATGCAAAGCATGAGAAAAGAAAAAAGAATCAAGATACTTTTAAATATGGTTGCAAGTGTGTTTCTAGGCGATGTGGGAGTTATAGGATGTACCTCAAAGGTGATGGTTTCCATTAAACGTTATGATTGTGTGTGATTGTTCTTGAGTAACCTATATCATTATTTTGATATGATGAGACACTTATACTTTCTTGCAAAAGTTTCACACACAACATGCAACTCTTTGCTACTATTGATACTATTGTACAGGTAAAATGTGATTTGAAATTGGTTTTAAAAATAAGATTGGTTAGACTTGTTTAGCTCATTTTTGGATCTAGGAATGCTTTGCATCTAGAGTTTTTGAAATGTTTGAGCTCTTAACATGCTTCTTTGATGATTGGGTTGGTGTCTATCTTGTTTGCATTCTTTTCATGTGTTTTTTTTTCACTTAAAAACCATGCCTTTATTTGCTCGACACTAGTTCGATAGAAGTGTAGACACTGCATTTTGTACTCGTTAATAAATTTTGGTCTCGGGCTCTAATGATGAGCTTGACATATGTTAACTAAGGGTAATTAAAAAGTTCACAATAATTTGGAATTAATTACAACTCAAAAGTGCTCAAATTACTTTGAAATCAATAATGAAAAATGACCTTTGATAACTGTTTTGACCATAACATTTTATCCATGAAGAATTTTTGAGTGAAATTCATTTCATTGGGAATTAGATATCCTGGGCTTCAATTTGATCACAAATTTTGACTAATTTGGATTTATATTGAGTAAGTTATGACCATTTGATGTTGGGCCAACTGAGTAGTTTGATTTTATGGGTTTTAAAGCTTCATTTTAAGGGCCCAAAACATCATGCTTTGATGTGGACTGGCCCTTAGACCCTTGGAATGTTAAAAGACCATTTAAAGCCCTGAAAAACCCTAATTTTAACTTAAAAATACTCATCTTATGTCTCCAGTCAAAACCCTAGTTAGAGAGAGTGGTTTTTTGCCTCCATCTTCTCTAAAACCCTATTTTCTCTATTCAAAACCCAAGGGCATCACCTTAGCACGTTTTTTACAAATTAAAAACCTTTTTTTAGTTAGTTCTAAGGTAAAAACTATTTCTCTAAATTTATTTCTCAAAATCTTTTGTTCTTGAGTTGTGATTACTAACTATTGTTGTATTTTTTTAATCATTCTTGTCCTTAATCTGATCTTTGTGTTGTAGGTATTGAGGGGTTGACTAAATAATCTCAAATCTGTGATTCTAAAGTAAGGTGAGCATCTTTCCCATGATTTCTCACTTTGCTACATAGGATTCACATGGTTCTTAATTTGTTTTATTTGTTATACATGCTTAGAAATATGTTTTGTTTTGTTTGATTTTGTTTTGTTATGTCTTACCATGCTTTGAATGAATGGTTGAATTGGATATTAGAAGCATGCTAGGTTTTGCTTCATTGTTATTTTGTTATTGCTTTAAAACTGTGTTTCTGAGTGTATATGCATGCACATGCTTTATGTATGCGTATTCATACTTTAGGCATGCGTATGCATACTTGATGTATGCGCACGCATACTTTTACCTAGAAACGCAGATTTAGGGTTCTTGCTATTTTGTGTATTTTGATTAGTTTAATCCTCTATTTAAGTCTTGTTAAGTCTAGCTTTCACATGTTTAGGTTTAGGGTTAGTAGAATAACATGTTTCACATGCTTGAATTGATAGATTGATGATTAGGGTTTATGCTTTGATGAATCACATAAACATTCATGAGAATTTGAATATGCGTTGATGCATAGGTGCTGAGGTGTTATGGTGCAATGAGGTAAGTGAGGTAAGTCATGCATAATTACATGAGCATGCATTTGACATAGTTGAAGAACATGATGAAATTTCTTGATTGATGAACATGATGAAAATGCTTAATTAATGCCTTGTTGATGTTAATGTTTTGTGATGTGCTTGTTGCCCTTGGATACATATTGTGATGTAATCTTTAATATGTTGTGTGATATTACCTTAAGTGCATGATGTATGTTTAGGTTAAGGATTAAGGTTATCTTAATAAACTCTTTAATTAAATATGGCCTAGCAACACATAATGGAGGCCAGTCCACATTCCCAAACCGTACCCAAACACCGGACCCATAATTTAGTATGTAGGCCCATGCATGTAAGTGATTGGTCTAATATGGTTCCTAGACCTAATCTAGGTGGTGACTCCACTTTTCTCTGCTATGGTCCATTTGGCTGGGACGTACTCCCTTTTGCACCCATAGTGGCGACTTCATTGGGGATAGAGATGAAGTTTAACTCTGACGTGTTGTTAGGCCATAATTAAATAAAGATTTTATTAATTGAGCCCAATCTTGTTTTATTTTGCTTTTCACTCACTTCACTTGGTTCTTTTTGTCCCTTTCACCCTAGTTGGTGATGAGTAGGAAGGTGGTGGCTCCATTCGGGCCAAAATCTTTCAGAGTTCATCCCACCAACTCATAATCTGTGCCATTACTTATAATGGGGTTTGAGTATGTTAACAATTTTCCACCAATCTACAATGGTCCATTTAGGCCCAAGATTGGAATCATGGTCTACCTAGTTGTGTGTGACCTACAGATCTATCCCTTTAGCTTTAAGGAGCTTATCCACATTTAGATGAGCTTAAAAGCCAACCATGTAGGGTTACCCAATTATGTGTGCATGTGTGTCCTTTGTTTGAATTGTTTGTTTGGTTGATAAAGTGGGACAATCTTTTTTAGTCTTTTATGTTTTCAAAAAAAAAAAAAAAATTCAAGTTTTCAAGTTCTCTATTTTAATAAAAATTAAAAAAAAAAAAAAGTGTGAAGTTTTCACCCAAAAAAAAAAAAAAAGTGAATAAATTTTCAAAAAACAAAAAGTGTGAGTTTTCAGTTAGGTTTTTTTTTTTTTTTTTTTTTTTTTTTTTTTTTTTTTTATATAAATTCCCAAAAAAAAAAAAAAGAAATTAAAAAGAGTGAGTTTCTTTGTAATTTTTTTTTTTCAAGAAAGAGTTACTTTCAAAATAAAAAATTTTCAAAAAATAAAATGTGAGTTTTTAGTGAGATTTTTTTTAAAAATTTTTTTAATATAAATTCCTAAGAAATTTTTTTCGAAAAAAAAGTGAGTTTTCTATAAAAAAAAAAAAAAAATCAAATTGAGTTTTCAAAAAAGAGTTTCTTTAAAGATAATTTTTTTAAAAAAGGCTTTGAGCTTTCCATGTTTTGTTTTGGGGCCTCAGGCCTTTGTTGTGTTGTCTAGGGTTGTTATCTTATCTTATCCTTTGTTTGGGCCCTAGGTCAACTCTTGTTTGTCTAGGGGCATTAGACTTGTGGGTTGTCAAGGTTTGTCATCTTTTTAGTGTCTTCCTTATTGGGTCTTCAAGTTTCATTCTCTTGGATCTTATCTTTCTTGCGCCTTGTCTAAATTTTGTGGTCTCATTCTAGGGGCAAGGTTAAGTGGGAATTGAATGTAAATTTTTTTGTTGGTGATCTTCATGAAATGTTTCTTATAAGGATACGTCTCTTGTAGGTGACCCATCATTACTCCTAAAAAGTTTATTGCACAACCCTCTTGGTCTCAAACCTCTGATAATCACCTTATAAGAACCAATCTTACTTCTGTTGACCAAATGGCGTCAAGTGACAAAGATATTTTGAAGAAGATGGAAGAAATGATGACAAGGATGACTGCTTATATCATTGAGAGGTTTCACCATCTTGAGGGATTGTGTCCATTTCCTGATGTCCAACTCCCTCTGAAGTTCAAAATGCCAAAGATGGATTCTTTTGATGGAATTGGAAATCCCAAGTATCATTTGAAGTAATATGTTCTTGCCATGAAGCCTCTAAGTCTTACCAAGGAGCAAATCATTTTGTGTTTCTCTCGAACTCTTAGTGGTGTAGCCCTACAATGGTATCTCTTATTGGAAAAGGCTAGGATGAATGATTGGAACAAGATCATTGAAACTTTTGCACAACGATATTCATACAATGTTCAATTGGATGTGAACCTTAGAGACTTGGAGACTACAAAGCGATTGAGTAATGACTCATTTTCTGATTTTCTAAAGAGGTGGAGAGGAAAAGCTTCCAAGATGCCTAATCGTCCTAGTAAGAAAGACCAAGTGACGATGGTCATGAAGAACATTCTACCTACTTACGGGTGCCAACTTGCACCAATTCCTTTGAAGACCTTTGTTGATTTGTATGATGGTGGTATTCAAGTTGAGGATGCTATTAATATTGGACTTATTGAGAAGAGCGATGCAAAACCTCAAAAGAAGTTTGGGGTAGGGTATTCAAGTAATAATGATAACAATGGTGGTAAGACAAGTGAAGTTAATGCTGCTAACGTTCAAAGAGAGTTCACTCTGTTGGGAATGACTTTATTCCAAGCACTTAAAAAATTGTCAACCAAAGCACTCATCAAGCCAATGGATCTTGGAAGGTATACTCCAAACACCTTTGCTCCAAACTACAATGCAAGTGAGTATTGCAAGTACCATTAATACCATGGTCATTCTGCTGATAAGTGCACTCGTCTCTGTCATGACATTGAAGACCTCATTCAATCTGACAAGGTTCCTTTGCCACCCATCAACCTCCCAAACGTTAAGACTAATCCTCTTCCCAACTACCATGGTGTGCCTTCTCCTAATTGGGTTAATTGATCGAGAATTTGTCTTTGTTATTGCATTCACAAGAGTTTTTATTTTTTATTTTATTTTTTATTTTTAATCTCAGTGTGTCTTTCAGTTCAGAAGTGTCGTTGTTGTTTCAATTCAATATGTCTTTGTTGTTTCAATTAAGCAAGTCTTTCAATTCATGTTCTTTTTCTTAACTCATCAATAAAGTGGTTTACAATGATTTGAGTGTTATGATAAGTTCTCAAAGTTTCTAGTTCATTTGATTCTCAATATGTGATATTGTGTGTTTGCCTATTTGAAAAATGGAAATTGGGATGAAGAGGTGTCATTATTCTGCCATCCTAAACACATTTCCCTTTTCTCACCCTGTTAAGCCTTCAAAGTTATTTTCTTTCAAAGTAACCCTTGTCAAGGATTAACCCCAACACTAGGGGCAAGATGTGGAATAATATGGTGGAAGTAGAAAGAAAAAAAAAGTTAAGTGAACTGAAGTGAATCAAAATTGAACCAAAAAAAAAAAAAAAGTAAAAGAGTAAAGGGAAGAGAAAAGCAAAAAAAGAAAAACAAAAAAGAAAAAAAGAAAAGTGAAAGTGATGGAAGAGTAATCCTTGACCAAATTGTAACCCTCAAGGAAGTAAGTTTGAGCCTTTGTTATCTATTTTTTTGTGAGCCAAGAACCTAAGCCTTCATTATAAGCCAAGTAAAAGTCCTTTGTGATCAATTGAAGTTGTTCGTGTGAACTACGTTAGGATTAGTCCCTTTTGGGTATGTAGGCAACTTTGTGAGGTGCAGCCATATCACATCATATAAATTGTGCAACTCATGTATTGAGAATTTGTGTTAGGTTCTAAGACTTTAGGAACTAATATATTAGAACTTCAATTTGTATATGTTGGCAAACCATGATCAAAACATTTAGTCTAGGTTTAGACTTGCTCAAGGTTTGGCTTAAATTAAGTTTAGAATCGAGTAATTGCAAGAAATTACTATTCAATTTCTATAAGGCTCGATCGATCGAAAATTAGATTCGATCAATTGAAAGTTGCAGATCAGTAAAAATTAGCAAATGTAAAAAGGCCATAACTTGACTATTTGATGCCCAAATCGCAAGCCCCTTTTTCCAGTATTTAAAGGACATTATAAGCTAACCCTAGAGAAGGTTTTTAAAGTTTTTTAGAGAGATTAAAGTGCATCTTGTGCCTCTTTTGTAGATCTAGGGTTTTGAACCCAAAAGCTTTCTAAGGTCTTTGTTGAGTTGTGTGATGAATCTTTTGTGATATCTGAGAGGTGTTTACCTTCATAGACACACATAGAGCTATCAAGGTCAAGATTTGCATCAGGAACTTGATGGTGGTTTTAGTTGTTGCATAAAAAACTTTCAAGAAGATCTAAAACCTTTGAGTGGAGCCTCAAAGTCACAAGTAGGAGAACTTGTGGTTGTTGCAGATCAAGGAAAGAAGTAATCCATGGACTTGGAGCTATCATGGGGTCATGGTAGTAAGTTTTCTGCTCAAGGTAGCAATAGAATGTTAGTGGTCTAAGTTCTATTGTACAAATTTCAATTCTTTCATAGTGGATTTGCTTTTTACCTTGAAGATAGTTAGGTTAAATCCTCCCTAGGTTTTTTACTGGTTTGATTTTCTTGGGTGATCATATCATTGTGTTCTTTATTTTTCGCTGCTTTACAAGATATGACTTTATTGTTTTAACCTAGATTTGAATAATAAACCTAAGTATTCACTTGGTTAATTAATTAGATTAAACAATCTAGTTTACAGGGATCTAAAAATGTACAATTTGAATCAACAAGATTTTTTTAGGATAAGTCGTAGCACTTGTTCATTACATCCTATTTGTTTGTTTCTTGTAAAAGTAAAAGAGCCCACTAGGTTGAAAACCTGCAAGGTTGGTCTAGGCAAAAGTTAGGGCCTTAAAAATAAGAGGAAAAAAAAAAAAAAAAAAGGAAAGGAAAAGAAAAGAAAAGAAAGTGAATCAGTCAAGCTAGGGGCAAGGTGGACCCCACAAGGTGGATGCATCCTAATGTTTGAACATTTCAAAAGTTATCCATAATAAATCAAGGATTCGGTTCCTAATTTTTTTATCATGCCTTTTAGGATGATCCTGTTTCGTGTCTTCTTTTCTTAGGGTCTATTTAACCTCATGTTTTGTGTCCTTGTCATCTTTGTTATCCTTTGTTTGATGCATTTATCGCTTCCTTAGAAGTTGTTGTGTCTATCCCTGTCTTTGGTGTCTTCATGTTTGTTTGCAATCCTTACCGTTGGTCTTTGATCTTTGCTGTTTGTTTTTATATCGTGTGTGTTTATTTGCTTGTTTGTATCCTTGTTCCATCTTGGACCTTAGGCCTTTCCTTGCTTTATGTCAAGCCTTAGGCTCATCCTCATTTTGTCTTGGGTCTTAGGCCCATCTTGTTTAACTTTTTATGTGTTTGCATGCTTTGTTATGTTTGTGTGCTTGCATGCTTTGTTATGTTTGTGTGCCTATTACGTCGTTGTGTTCATTCTTTTGTTATCTTTTGTGATCACATGTTTGTTTGATTTTTTATGTGAGTCTTTTGTGTTTGTTTTTTCTTTTCTTATGTGAGTTATGTGTGTTTATGTTTTTCATTCTTGAATGTTTGCATGAATCTTGTGTGTTTTTGTTTTTTTGCTTAACTTTTGTATGTGATTGTATGTTTGTGTGAGCCATGTATGACTATTTGTGTCTTTGGCATAAATGCTCATTTTTGAGTGGTCTGTTTGTGTTTGAGCATAAATTGCTCAGTCGAGTGGTCCCTTTGGCGTAAATTTTTGATTCTTAAGTAGCTTGTTTGTGTTTGGACGTAAATTGCTTGGTCGAGTGGTCCCCTTGGCATAAATTTCTCATTCTTAAGTGGCTTGTTTGTGTTTGGACTTAAATTGCTCAGTCGAGTTAACCCCATTTGGCATAAATTTCTTATTCTTGAGTGGCCTATTTGTGTTTGGATGTAAATTTCTTGTTAATAGTGGTTTCCCCAACTTTAGGTAGAGTCCTTAAAACTCGAAGGTGGAGTCCTTAAAACTCAAAAACATCCCAAATTTTCTTATGGTACATTTCTTGTTTGCATGATTGCTTGCATGTATGTCTGTCATGAAGGTAGAGTCCTTAAAACTCGAAGGTAGAGTGAAAACATCTCAGTTTTTTTGTTTTGTTTTTTTTTTTCACCCTTCTTGTTGGAAGTACACCAATCACATTTTTTGAGCACACCCCCATGTTTGCATGTTTATGTGTTTTAATCCACAAAGAATTTTTGAGTGAGGTTTATTTCATTGGAACTTAAAGATCCTAGGCTTCAATTTGAACACAAATTTTTCCTAATTTGGATTTATATTGAATAAGTTATGACCATTTGAAGTTGGGCTAATTGAGTAGTCCGATATTTTGAGTTTTAAAACTTCATTTTAAGGGCCCAAAACATCATGCTATGAAGTGAGCTAGCCCCTCGACCCTTGGGAATGTCCAAAGACCATTAAAAGCCTAGAAAACCCTAATTTAGCCTTATAAATACTCATCTTATGTCTCTAATCAAAACCCTAGTCAAAGAGAGTATTTTTTGCCTCCATCTTCTCTAAAACCCTATTTTCTCTTTTCAAAACCCAATGACAGCACCTTAGCACATTTTTTACAAATTAAAAACCTCTCTTTAGTTAGTTCTAAGGCAAAAACTATTTTACTAAATTGATTTCTCAAAACCTTTTTCGAAATCTTTTGTTTATGAGTTGTGATTACTAACTATTGTTGTGTTCTTTTAATTATTCTTGTCCTCAATCTAATCTTTGTGTTTTAGGCACTGAGGGGTTGGTTATACAATCTCAAATTTGTGATTCTAAAGCAAGGTGAGCCTCTTTCCCATGATTGCGCACTTTGCTACATAGGATTCACATGGTTCTTAATTTGTTTTATTTGTTATACATGCTTAGAAATGTGTTTTGCTTTGTTTGATTTTGTTTTGTTGTGTCTTACCATGCTTTGAATGAACGGTTAAATTGGATATTAGAAGCATGCTAGGTTTTTTTATTTATTTATTTTTGTTTTATTGTTGCTTTAAAACAATGTTTTTGGGCGTGTATGCGTGCATATGCTTTATGTATGTGTACGCATACTCTAGGCATGCGTATGCATAGTTGACGTATGTGCACTCATACTTGTACCCAGAAACACAGATTTAGGGTTCTTGCTAATTTGTGTGTTTTGATTAGTTTTAATCCTTTGTTTAGGTCTTGTTGAATCTAGCTTTCACATGTTTAGATCTAGGGTTAGTAGAATAACATGTTTCACATGCCTGAATTGATAGATTGATGATTAGGGTTTATGCTTTGATGAATCACATGAACATTCATAAGAATTTGAACATGCATTGATGCATAAATGCTGAGATGTTATGGTGCAACAAGGTAAGTGAAGTATGTCATGCATAATTAGATGAACATGCATTTAACTTGGTTGATGAATATGATGCACTTTCTTGATTGATGAACATGATGAATATGCTTGATTGATGCCTTGTTGATGTTATTGTTTTGTGATGTGCTTGCTGCCCTTGGATATATATTGTGATGTGATCTTTAATATGTTGTGTGTTATTTCCTTAAGTGCATAATGCATGTTTAGGTTAAGGATTAGTGCTCTCTTAATAAATTCTTTAATTAAATATGGCTTAGCAACACATAATGAAGGCCAACCTACAAGCTGGATGGTCTTGGGTGCCTAACACCTTCTCAAGACGTACCTAAACTCCGAACCATAATTTGGTATGCCAACCCATGCGTGTAAGTGATAAGCCCAAAAAGCCAAATATGGTTCTAAAACCTAATCTAGGTGGCGACTCCACTTTTCTCTGCCACAGTCCATTTGGTCGAGGTGTACTCCCCTTTGCACCCACAAGATGCTTGATAGATCTTGATACCTCTTGATACAAGCTTCTTCTATTGAAGTTTTCTGGGTTTTCTTGATACCTCTCGATACATAGCCCGATCCATTGAGCCATTTTTCTGAATTCTCTATTTGCTCGATAGAAGCTCGAAACCTCTCTTAATACATCGAAGTTGTTAGTTGTCGATACCTTCTCGATACCTCTTGATCTATCGAGATTTTGTTCTTGACACCTCTCGACACCTTTTCGATCGATTGAGATGTCCAGATCCACATATATTTGAGGGTTAACTCGGTTTCATTTTCACTTAGACATCTCAATACCTTTCCGTGTTCTCTCGATCCAGACCTTCTTTTTTTTAACAAAATCCTTCTTCCCTTCAAGATTTTGGCCTCTTCCAAGCTTAAATCCTTCGGTGAGTGGTCTTAATCTCTTCTTTTCCTCATCTCTCATGCATTTCATGCACTTAGACCTAGGTTTTCATTATGTTGGGAAATTTGGGGTTTTTGAGTTTTTGTGAAAATTTTTTAGATTGGGTTTTGTTGAGATGCTATCACATGATCATGCATTACATTGCATTCTCTAGCATTATAATCATGTGTTCATGCATTCTAGGATTGTGTGACTGATTATATATTGTGAGTACTGTAGTTTGGATTGGGTTTTTGCCCATGATGTTTTTTATTTTTTATTTTTGCATATTACATGCTCATGCATTACCATGCCTTGTTCCTTTCTTCTTTATCTTTCCTGAGTATTGTTTCTTGTTGTGCCTTCTATTTGCTCTCTTCTTTAGCTTCCAGCCATGGCACCCAAGAAATCTGCTCCTTCGAAGAACCTGATATCTCATCATGGTTCTTCATTTTCATCTTCTCTTCCTGCTAGAGATAGGTTTTGTGATTTAAAATCCCAAAAGGATTTTGATGAGAACTTTTGTGACCGGGTGATTCATTTGGAATGCAAAGTCATTTTGTTTGATTTTTTAGACATACCTTTTCCTAGTGTGCTTAGCTCTCAGGGTTGAAAATCCCTGCAAGAAACCCTTGAGGTGTCCCAGTGTGTTTATAGAGGAGTTCTACTTCAACATACACGCTATCGATTCCTTTGTTCCTCAGTTTACTACAGTATTTAGAGGAACATGTATCATAGTTACTTTGGAGCTTATTTTTGAGGTACTATGTGTCCCTAGGTTAGCTCACTCAGATTATCCTAGTCATCCTTGTCTCTGTTCCATCTCTCGAGATGAGTTGGCCTCACGATTTGTGAGAAAGTCATGGTGTGGGGTGATCTTTTTAACTTCATCACACACAACTTTGCTAAGGTTCCAAGGATCCTTAACATGGTGATGATCTTTGGTCTCACTTTACAGTCTCATTATAACACCATTACTGAGCCTCGTGCTCGTTTTCTTTTTTGTTTCTTAGAAGGTCTCTCTATACACTTTCCTTCACACATGATAGTATCTATGATAGATATCTATCAAGACATTGCTACATGTGATAAGCTAATCTGCCCTTCAGCTATCACATGCATTCTTACACACATGCATGTTCCTATTCCTTTTGCTCATCTCTTCTTTATCATGGGTGCTATCAATCAGGGATCTATACGAAGAAGCAATGCACAACTGGCCTCCAAGGCCAAGTGGCCTTGTGAGGAGTTTACTTCCGCCCAACAGGAGGAGTGTTAGGTTCTAAAGGTTTATGAATTTATGTATTTAGAACTCTAATTTGTAATATTGGCAAACCATGATCAAAACAATCTGTTTAGTTTAGTTAAAGTGTGCTCAAAGTTGTTTAATTATTGTAAAGTTGGAATCGAGAGACTGTAGATGCATTGGGGCATTTCGGTCTGGCTCGATCGATCGAAGAATAGATTCGATCGATCAAAAATCAATCAGATTGCGTTTTTCTGCAGTTTTCCAACTCAGCCCTAACTCATTAAACATTTAGGGTTTTATGTTTTTGCCCTAGGTATATAAGGCAAAACCCTAGCCACATTTTTAGAGTTGCTTCAGTTGTATTGTTGCTTATACATTGCTGTTTTGTGTAAATCTCTTGTGAGATCTAGAGGAGCTTTCCTTTACACAAAGCTTAGGGTTTTCTAGATGGAGATTACTTCAACATCTTGATGATCAATTTGGTTGCTACCATTGAAGCTTAAAGAATATCAAGCGTGGGTGCTTGTAGCTAATTGAAGAATTCAAGAAAGAAGGAGTCCGTGGATTCGGAGCTTGCCTAGGGTCATGTCAGTAAGTTCTACTGGTAGGTAGCATTAGGAAGTCGAGTGGGGAGCTTGTTAGTCCTTTTGTATGAACTTTGATTCTTTCATAGTGAATTCTGGTTTGCCTTGAGGATCGGTGGGTAAAATCCTCCCCAGGTTTTTTACCGATTTTGTTTTCTTGGGTGATCATATCTTGTGTTATTTATTATTCCACTGCTATATATTCTTGATATGATTGTTTGATTGTTTTAACTTAGAATTGCTTAATTTGACTAAGTAACAACTTGGCTAATTAACTACGCTACTCAATCTAGTTGTGTTGTAAGGGGTCTAAATTTCCATCAAGTGGTATCAGAGCATGTAGCTCTTTAGTTTGAGATTTTTTGATCTCTGAGCTGATCCTTGACCCCTGTTGTCATGGAGCATGGACACTCTCTTGTTGTTCCTCCTCACTTTGATGGGAATAACTATGCTTATTGGAAAGTAAGGATGAAAGCATTCCTGAAATCCATTGATGAGAGAGTTTGGAGTTCCATTGAGTACGGATGGCAGAAGCCCACTACTCCTGTGAGTGAGTGGCAAACTTCTGAAAAAGAAGTAGCAGGCTTCAATAGCAAAGCTATGAATGCCATCTTTAATGCTGTTTCTATGGAGGAATTTAAGAGGATCTCTAATGTTGAAGTTGCTCATACTGCTTGGAAAATCCTCCAAACTGTGCATGAAGGCACAAAGGCAGTTAAGATAAACAAACTGCAGCAATTAACTTCTAGGTTTGAGAGCATTAGGATTTTTGATGATGAATCCTTTGATGAATTTTATGCCAAACTGAATGATATTGTTAATTCTGCTTTTAATTTGGGTGAAATCTATGATCAACCTAAAATTGTTAGAAAGATACTTAGATCGTTAACTGAAGACTTTAGACCCAAAGTGACTGCCATTACTAAGAGCAAGGATGTAGACTCCATCCCTGTTGATGAGCTTGTAGGATCTCTTCAGTCCTATGAGTCTAACTTACCCAAAACAAACAAATCCAAATCAACGGCTCTTAAGTCTATTGATGATGTTGAGGCTGGTGGATTTGATGATGAGCTCTCTGCTACAGAGATAGCTTACTTTGTCAAGAATTTTAGAAACTTTCTAAGAAATACAAATAGAAGGGCAAGAGGTACAAACACTATTGAACCTAGAAACTTTAAGAAGAATGATCCCACTAAGGTTAATAACTTTGAAAAACCTAGAGAAAAAGTAGGTCAATCTTCAAACAATTCTTTGGGTGCTTAGTGTTTTGGTTGTCAAGGATATGGTCATGTTAAATCTGAATGTCTTACATTCTTGAGAAATAAGGGTAAAGCTATAGCTGTAACCCTTAGTGATAATGAGGTTTCTGATGATGAGTCTGAATGTGACGAGGATGGAGACTTCATTGCTTTCACTGCTACTGCAGTAGTCAATGAAAGCATATCTGTTGAGGAGAACCCTTCTGATGGGGAACTCTCTGAGGATGCAGATTTTCAAGAGGCCTATAATAAACTTTGCAAAGTTACTGCAAAGGATGCTATGAATGTTGAACTTGGCCTGAAGAAAATTGATTCTCTTGAGCTTGAAAAGAAAAATTTGCCTATTAAATTATTTGATGCTAATGATCTTTTGAACCATGTGAAATCTGAGAACATGATTTTACTTGATAAAGTTAAAACTTTAGAACATGATTTATCTGTTGCTAGAACTGCTAGTTCTAAACTTGATCACATGCTGAATATTCAAAAGTATCTTTCTGATAAATCTGGGATATGATATGTTGAAAGCATCTCTGTGTCTACTCCACATTTCACGAACTTTGTTCCTTCATCTTCTTCTGAACCTTCTGTGAGTGAGGTTGTGAGTGAAACTGTCAAACCACCTGTGAGTGAGGTAGTCAAACCTGTAGAAGTTTCACCTCCTAAGAAGATTAGGGTTAATCTGAGAGAAACTAAACCTACCCTTTCTAAGGACAAGATGCATGGTAAACCTGTTTGGGTTTGTCATTACTATGGAAAGTCTGGACACATTCGTCCTAACTGTTACAAGCTTCAAGTTGCTAAGAGAGCAACTAAACCAAAGGTGCCTGTGCCTTAAGCACAAGATCCTATGGCACTTATTGGTGAATTGGTAAAGGCTTTGAATCTTTATTCCAATTCTGGAGTTGGAAATCACTCAAATGTGAATAGGAACTCCAATGCTCGAAGTGCATCTAAAAGGCTTTAGATGCAAAAGACTCGACCTAATTGAGTCTTTCTAACATGGTCCTTGTGCTTCATTGCTCATTCCTCTGTGACCATTGTTCTTTGGTTTTTTGTGTTTCTGTTTTTTTCTAGGACTTGCATTGCATTACATTCATGCATTTCATTCTAGGATTTATTTGTTTTCTCTTTTGAAAAAAAAAAAAAAAAAGGAGAAAGCAAAAATGTGTTTAACATTGTTTTCTTGGTTTTTGAAAAATGAGGTTGGTCAATTTATTTACACATATCATGTCCTATGTACCTTGTTTAGCTTTGATGAGCTTATTTATTGCACTTGACTAGTTGAAGCTTTGTAGTGCATGTTGTGTGGGAAAGATGTTTATGGTGTTTATCATTTTGTCTTGATCTTGAAGTCATATATTATTTGACTGTCGGACTTGATCCTTTTGAGAAAAGTATAAATAACCATCTCATCACTGTTCACTAGCCAATCATGTACACCTTAGTGCATATCATAAGATTATGTGCCCGAGAAAGTGTAGCACATGCACAAAAAGAATATAAGGTGTTGCCTCGGCTTAATTGCTTAATGATAAAATTGGTGTGTACTATTAGGCTTGATGCCATCTCACATAAATAAAATTGGTGTGTACTATTAGGCTTGATGCCATCTCAAAAAAAAAAAAAAAAAAAAAAAAAAAAAAGAATGAGGCAAAAATACAAGAAACTTACATGATTGCAAGCTTTTGTTCTAGGAGATGTGGGAGTTATAGGATGTAACTCTTTAGGTGATAGTCTCTTTTAAATTTTATGTGATGGATTGTGTAGACTTTGTGATTGATTGCTATTCACATATCACCTCACATGTTTCTCAAAGTTTTTGCTAGTTGCACACACTACACAAGTTACTCTTTATTAAACTTTGTACATGTTATTGTGTGTGTTTTTGGTCTGACCAACCAAGTTTGAAAATACTTTGAGAATTATGCAAAACATTTTTTTTTCTTGAGAATTTAAAAAGAGAATGGCTGAAATTTTCTTTGGAGAAATTGGGATTAAAATTGGGTTTTTGAAAAAAAAACATTCCATCTCATACTCATGCATTTTGTTTTCATTATTTAATGCTTTGAGGAGTTGTTTTCAAAATGAGGTTTGTGTTTTTCAAAACTGCATTTTTTTTCTCAAAAATTTTGTGAGCCTCTGCCAATTTCGATCGATCTATTCTGATTTTCGATCGATTGAAAAAGTGCTTTAATTTGTTGAAAAATGACTGTCTCATTCGATCGATCGAATGTATTTTTTGATCAATTGAAAGTCGCGAATCAGGTTTTAAAAAACACTGTTCTTGACTTTTTCAAATACTTTTTCAAAAGTTTTTCAAAGTCTTTTCTCTCTCTCCGACTTGGCAAGCTCAATAGTTCAAATTTTTGTCGTTTTCCTTCGGATTTTTTTGCAAGAATTCTCTTTCCTCAAGCCGGTATGTCTATCTTACCCCTCCTTTTTGAGTTTATTTACATATTTCATGCATTTTTTATGCATTTATGCTCAAAATTTCGGACCCTTTACTTTTTGGGATTTTCGATGATTTAAGCCTAATTTTGTGTAATTGATCAATGGGTTTTTGTGGGGACATACTATAAACATGTTCTTAATTGTTTAATTTGATCAATTTTGGGTTTTGTGAGAAATTGAAAATCCTAGGGTTTGTAATTGATCCGAATTAGGGATTTTTGTTCAAATTGGGTTTAATTGATGAAATTGGCTTGTTGTTTTGATGAAATTGGTTATTCTAATCTGTTTTCAACAATGTGTGATGATCAATTCATCAATTTGTTTCAAAATTATCAAGTGGTTTTTCAATTTTTTTTTTTGTTTTTGTTAGAAACTCTATATTCGAGCCAATTTTGTGAAATTGAACCTAATTCGAACTGTGTTTACTGCATTAGTTCATGCATCACAACATTGTTATTGTTCATGCATCATATAAATTTTTTATATGTTTTTATTGTGCTAACTTGTAGTTTGCCCTTGGTTTTGTTTTATTTTGGTCTTTTGGTTTTCTCTTTGTGTCTCTGTCCTTTCCTTAGCATCATGCTTAGGAAGACTAGAGCCCGTAAGACTATTCCCTCCTCTTCTCCATCCCCTCCTTCTTTTGACCGTGAGAAGTTTCCGAGTGAGAAAAACCAAGAGATTTTTGAGAAGTTAAACATTAAGAGAAAGATTTGGGTTGGGTTTCTGTTCTCTTAAATGAACTTGATCTTGCCATTAGGGCAAACTTTGAGCGTCGGGGCTGGTTACCCTTGGTGTATATTTCTGATCCTCCTCCACCTTCTGCCTTGATTAGAGAGTTTTTTTCGAACATCTCTATCCGCATCTATGATTCCAACACTTTGGTAAAGAGTTGGATATGAGGCGTAGAGTACACCATTACTCCTCGAGTAATGGCTGATGCTCTAGGGGTACCTTTGGTCCAGAATCCTGTCTATCCTTATGATGAGTCTCCCAAGTTGAGTGATGTCTTGTCTTATATCACTGGGACTTCAGTCCAATGGGGTTTTGATCTTATGATCACTTCTACTGAGCTCTCCGAGTTGCACTATCTGTTCTTTAGGATAGCCTGTCATTCTATCTGGCCCATTTCTCATGTTCACACCATTCCTCTTACGAGGTGTGTATTTTTGTACGCCCTGGTTACTGATGCTCCTATTAGTTTTCCTCATCTCTTTCTTCGTTCTTTGAACAATGTTTATAGGAGTTCATCTACTACTCATGCTCTTGTGCATCCTATTTTCATTCATAGGATTTTGCTTTATCTTGATCTTAGTTGCTTCCCTTCCTCTGAGCCCGTTCATTTGATTGCTCCCATAGGTGCATCTTTTCTTAGACAGAGGGCCGCTCATCTTCGAGCTGGTTCTAAACACCCTAGGTCTGAGCCTTCTGGTAGCGCACCTCCTCCTTCTTCTTCTACAGGTCGTACTGGTGAGGATGTTCCTGATCCAGTTGGTGATGATGCTGCTGCTGCTGCTGATGTTCCTCCACCTCCTTCGACCGACTTTGATGTTCGTCGTACTCTGGAGATTGTCATGACTGTTCAGGCGGCTTATGGTCAAATTTTGGTGGACTTGCTAGATGAGATTCGTGCTCTGTGAGACGACTTTGTGCGTCTTCATTCACCCTCACCACCTCCTTTTGATGGCGACTTGTGATTGCCCTTTGGCATTCCGTCACAAAAAGGGAGAGTGGAGTTTTTGACTTGTAAAGGAGTTTTTGTAGTTAGAGGGAGATTTTTTGTTTTTGAGGAGCTTGTGGAGTTTTTAGATTGTATCTAGGTGCTTCACTTTGTATATCATTTTTGGGATATTCATGTTAGGGGGAGTAACATTGATTGATATACATGTTATATTCATTGATTCTTGTTGCTGTGTGATTCACTGCTTATTGATTTATATTTATAAGTTGTTCATTCATTTATGTCTTTATTTTGTGTTGTGTGAATCTTACAAGAATGTTATACCTGTTGTTTTACTCTTTTCTGTCACATATGCGTATATGCGTTTGTTGAGTATTTCAGGAATATACAGGTTGATTCAACTAAGCTGCTGTCTACACTTGCAACCAATAGATAGTAGTTAGGGTTGAATTTGAGTTTATGAGCATTATTTTTGTAAAGGGCTTTTTACTTGTAAACTTTGAGCTTTTAATTAGGGTTTTGTCACGGATTGCCAAAGGGGGAGTTTGCTAGGTTCTAAAGGTTTAGGAATTTATGTATTTAGAATTCTAATTTGTAATATTGGCAAATCATGATCAAAACAATCTGTTTAGTCTTGTTAAAGTGTGCTCAAAGTTGTTTAATTATTGTAAAGTTGGAATCGAGAGACTGTAGATGCATTGGGGCATTTTGGTCTGGCTCGATCAATCGAAGAATAGATTCGATCGATCGAAAATTGATCAAATTGCGTTTTTCTGCAGTTTTCCAACTTAGCCCTAACTCATTAAACGTTTAGGGTTTTATGTTTTTGCCCTAGGTATATAAGGCAAAACCTTAGCCACGTTTTTAGAGTTGTTCTAGTTGTATTGTTGCTTATACATTGCTGTTTTGTGTAAATCTCTTGTGAGATCTAGATGAGCTTTCCTTTACACAAAACATAGGGTTTTCTAGATGAAGATTACTTCAACATCTTGATGATCAACTTGGTTGCTATCATTGAAGCTTAAAGAATATCAAGCATGGGTGCTTGTAGCTGATTGAAGAATTCAAGAAAGAAGGAGTCCGTGGATTCGGAGCTTGCACGGGGTCGTGTCAGTAAGTTCTACTGGTAGGTAGCATTAGGAAGTCGAGCGGGGAGCTTGTAAGTCCTTCTGTATGAACTTTGATTCTTTCATAGTGAATTATGGTTTGCTTGAGGATTGGTGGGTAAAATCCTCCCTAGGTTTTTTACCGGTTTGATTTTCCTAGGTGATCATATCTTGTGTTATTTATTACTCCACTGCTATATATTCTTGATATGATTGTTTGATTGTTTTAACTTAGAATTGCTTAATTTGACTAAGTAACAACTTGACTAATTAACTAGGCTACTCAATCTGGTTGTGTTGTAAGGGGTCTAAATTTCCATGAAGGAGGTTGACATTCAAGCTGCTGAGGATGCTGCTTATGCCTTTTGACCCTCTTTTTCAGCTGCTCCATCTTCTTTTGTTGAGGATGTTGTAAGGGGTTTTTTCAACAGCTCATGCGTGCAGTTTTTAGTAGTCATCTTGACCATCTCTCTAATGAGATATGTCAGATGAACACCAAGATTGGTGGCTTTGCTCCTTCTCCCTTACTTGATCCTTTTGAGGAGTCTTCTAATAGTTGAGATGATGAGAGTGATGATGCTTCTTTCTTTACTCGTGATGATGAGATGACTGTTTTTCCATGATTCACCCTTTGCCACTCATGACAAAAA
The DNA here is from genome assembly GCA_030445155.1 of Quercus variabilis. Classification (NCBI taxonomy): domain Eukaryota; kingdom Viridiplantae; phylum Streptophyta; class Magnoliopsida; order Fagales; family Fagaceae; genus Quercus; species Quercus variabilis. Next base: position 47,460,104 of record CP129449.1, on the reverse strand, counting down.
TGGGAAGTAGTTTTGGTTATAAGAGAGTAGTCATGTTGTTATGGGGAGAGCTAGACTAGTGATAGGGGGAGAGTGCTTTTGAGATATTTAGTGAAGTTTTTCTTGTATAGTTTTATCATTACATGTACCTTGGTCTTGTGACCATTTTACATACATTGTACTTCTTTTAATATATATGATAATGGTGTATGTGTTTCACCTTTATCTCACATGTATTGCTTCTTTTCTCTCTTTATACATATGTTTCTTAGTTTATATAACTTTTCTATATTTCACACTTGATACTTTGATGGATCTTGTTTAATTGTTTTGGCTAAGACAAGTTGCAAGTCTTTCATACCATAATCTCTCTTCTTGCAAAGTTTTTCAAGAGTTTATAGTAGTAGTTAGACTTATGTACTTTTTGTGTAATAGCTATGGAGATTGTTGTTTTACACGTCTCTCATAATTATGTTTGTGGTTTTGTCATAGATTGCCAAAGGGGGAGATTGTTAGGGTCATATTTTCTATGTAATTGGCTAGTCCTTTGACAAAACACAATTTACTTGTAATTGGGTAGATTTAAGTTAGGTTTAATGTATCAAGAAGTATGCTGTTCAAACATATCAAGTGATATCATTAAAGACACAAAGGTTGATCTAAGAAACAAGTGAAGAAAAGCTGTTTCATTAAATCTCAACACAAGCTCGATCTATCGAGAACTACAATTTCAGAACTTCTAGATCTAAAATTTGGCCTATGATGACTTGGATGATTATGGTTTCTCTTCTTACAATCCTAATTATATATAAGGCTTATTTTAAAAGTTTATATACATGGAAATAGAGAACTAGAACTCATATACTTTATGTGAAGCAACTGCATTTGTGTATTGTGGGGTTTTGTAACTAAGTGCTTCTTGATCTTCATTTCTTACGAAGTAAAAAAATTTGCAGCCAACTACAATTATTCAAGTTGCTGGAGTTAGTCACGTACTGGAATCTGTGCAAAGAAGTTAGTTATAGATTGGAGATTTGTGCAACAGAGGAAAGAAAGCTACTTCAATATCAAGTTCAATTGGGTATTAAAGTGAAGGTTCAACTTTAGGTTGGTATTTTGGGATAGGCTAGGGTAGTGGTAAAATTCCTCATACTTATAACTGCTTGATTATTGATTAGTGGATTCTTGGGAGTGATGACCTTAAATTCACTGGTGGGGTTTTTGCCTTACGAGAGGTTTTGCCCATTTGTCAATAAATCAATATGTTAATTTAATTTCCGCACCATTTAGTTTATTTGTTGATTTGTTGGTGCCTCCACGATTTGCATATAATTTGACCTAATTAATAAACTTGGGTAATTGAATTAATTAACTAGGTTCAATCTATTTTAACCTAACAACATCAAAGAATAGAATGTTTTTGTACTTAAGAATGTGTCTTTGAGTATATATAAAATGACCTTATATATATATATATATAAAGTCATAAATGTATATACCATCAACGTATTAATTTTTACTATTAGCTTTTTATTAATACTATTTTAATATACAATTTTTCTACTCATATCAACTTTAATATTTAGAAATTATGGAGAATTTAGATTAATTGCTTTTAATTATTGAATTGAGATTTACACTTAACTTTTTTTTCAAATATTTTTATGGATTCTTTCTAAATATTGGATTCATATATATATTTTTTATCATATATATACACTCACAAACATTTATAGCATGATTTCTACTTTCAATTATATAATTATCGTTAATTTAGATATTAATTTTTAATATTTTTTTTTCTATTTCTTTATTCATTTGAAACTTGAAATTTTTAGTTTGCTTTTCTTTTTGTTTTTTATATTATCTTGTAACCTCATGCATATGCATGGATATACTTAGAGATATACAATAAGGTGCATAATATAGTTCCTATATATATATATATATAATTTAATATTATTGATAGTCATTTTTATATTTTGTAAACTCTTTAAAAAATTTTGTAAGGATATTATTAGGTATAAAATGTAAATTGTCATTTTTTTTTAAAATTATTGTGAAGCACTTTTTATTTATTTTTTATTTTTTATAATTCATTTATTCTAGACTCTTTAGTTTTTATACTTAATAACTCACTTGAACAAACGTTTATGATGTGGTTCCACATTTGATTCTAAAATTAAGAAATAAAATTCTTTAAGAATAAATAATTTAGGACATATGGTGCAAAATTAGAACTCTAATTTGGAATTCTAATTTGTGTTTCTCTTAGCTTCATTTATTATTATTACTAGTCACTAAGTTGCTAAAAATAAGATCAACTCCAATATATATATATATATATATATATTGTATCATACATAAAATTGTTGGATCCAAAGCAAGTTACAAACTATCCAGCTTTACAATTAGAATCATTTGCAAGTTAGACTATAAAATTGGGTAAAAGAATCAATTACACATTATGAACTGTCCAGCTTTTTATTGGTAGCAGAGTCACTTGCATGTTCGAATTTGGTCTCAATGGATCAAGTGAAATCCTTCATCTAGATATTCTAGTATCAAGATAGATGATATGTTTTTGATAGGTAAGAATTAAGATAAATAACAATTACACATATACACATAACTCCAAAAAAAATACAATCATTTATTGAAGAAGCTCAAAAATGTAAAATTTTCCAAACAAAACATCACATATAACACGTAAGCACACATCTACATACCTTTTGAATCATCCAAGTACAGCAACATTAGAAGCAACCTGTAGGTTTCTTTCCTATTTCAAGTGTCTCCTAAACAAAGTCCTTTTTCCTTCTTAGTTCTTTTCATCATTCTACAACATAAAAATCACAATCAACATCTATACATCTCATAAAATCCGTAAGCCTTTTTCCTTTATTTTTATTTTTATTTTATTTTTTTAAAGAAAAAAATTCCTTCATCCTTCTTAGTTTGACTACTGAGAAATCAAAGTGAATAAAAAACTTTTTTTTTTAAATTAATAATTTAAAACTAAAAGGTCAAAGTTTACTTCTTTACAGTGTTTCACATAGAGTAGGTACATAACCATGTTTTTAATAAGAGTTCAAGTTAATTTCAAAACACAAACAGGTCCAGTTCAATATAATGCAACAAGAACCTTTGAGAATGAAACTACTACATACTTCAAATAATTGGAAACTTGTAAATGCATAACCTCAGTCATGATTAGAAAGACATTATCATGAATGAGCTCTAAAGTATAAACTACCAAATAAAATTGAGTGGCATCATATTAGGATGATAGACTATCCTACATTATTTATTTTTTTTTTTTACTTAAAAAACATTCCATTGACAAATTGAAAGCACTCAAATAAAAATTTCATCAACAGATTCTGAACTATTGATTCAAAATCTAACTATAATCATTCATGTTGACTTCTAAAAGTTCTACAAAATGATGATGTTACAATAGCAAACAAAGAAACAATGTCACCATGATACCTGAAAACAATGATAAACAAAATGCTAAGTACACTAAAGTAATCAAATATAAAGGTAACAGAAATACCTTGCAAAGAATCTGTTTGTTTCTTTAAATATCTTATTCTGATGTCATATCTGTAAGCTCAATAGAATTTAGCAGTGTATGATCTAAATCAAGAACCAAGTATAGCTTCTGATGATGTAATAAATTCTTCTTGTTCGCTTCTTTCAAATTGACAATTTCAACATTGTGAACGAAAATAAGATCATCACTATACTTATGCTACTATAATTCTTGAATAGGAATGGATTTATAAGTTCAAATTTGGTTTACATCGTGTGACCACTGGCCATGGAGGAATCCACTTAGCCTTGTAGTAATAAGTGCAATCGAATATCCAATAATGAAAACCCAATATGCACTTTGAGATATTTCATCTACATAAAAGTAACATTCTAGGCAGCAAAAATCTAAACACTAAAAAAAAAAAAAAAAAAAAAAAAAACAACAAATGAAATATGACAAACATCAATTTACCCTGCCATAATTCAAAATAAGGAGCACAAAAACAAATACCCAATTAAAATCAAAAGAAGGAAAAGTTTCATGTACCTAGCATATGTCTTCTTAGTCACAAGTTCATGTTGCCTTTCCCACATTGCTTGTTGAGTTTACACATCCTTGTCCTTCTCAAAACTCATTCTAACTTGAAAAACCTAAGTAATTCCAACTAAAACAAAAAATATATGTATGAATTTCAAAAATATTTGGTGCAAACAAAAATTATTTGCAAATCAACAGTTATAGCCCAACTGAAAACAGAAAATTAAAACCTATAAATTACAATTTGACACAAACCAAGACAAAAAATATTATATTATTCATTGAAATGTCTTAAAAAGACGCAAATAGATTTTTTGCTATATAAAAAAATCATTAATGTAAGCATATATTATATACATTTAAAAAAAAAATAAAATCTTCAAGACAAAGTAAGCCTTGAGAGTTGAGTCATATTTATTTCATTTTTTTGGGTCAATGTTAGATTTCTAACCTTGCTATAAAAGATAGATAAAAAATTAAAAAAGAAAAGAAAAGAAATTGAAGTCATATGGAATTACCCCTCCATGTGCAAGAGCAATGGCCATGATAGTTGCAGTTGACCACATATATGAGACATATAACTTTTCATTAAGCAAAATCCATCAAGGTTTGTAGAAAATTCAAGAAATTTCATTTAACATGAAGCTAGAACCATCCAAAATTACAATGAAAGAAGTCCACAACTCAGAGATAAACAGCCATACAGAAACCCCAGTTACTTTGTCTTGATAAAAATCTTTCATTAAGATCAAGCCATATAACACCAAGGGCCAGCTGAACATAAAATATACCAAGAAAATGAGGGTTCCTTGTTCATGAAAATTTTTCCTTAAGGCTTCTAATTCAAACAAATATTTGGCACTAAAGAACAATACCTTTAATACCAGCCAATTTACTTTTGACTACCTAATTGAAATATGTGAATAATATACACAAAAGAGAAAAATAAATGAAACACATTTACCTTGCTTTCTAATGTTTACAATCAGAGAATAAAATGGTTGGAAGCAAACCACAATACATGTAAATAGGGAAAATATAAAGAACATAAGAAAAACTATATTTAACATAGAATTGCGCCTTTCCATCATAATGCAAATCATCTTATTAAATTTTTTGTCAAATCCATCATTTCACTATGTTCAAAGTATTGACAAATATAGTCTCTAAAACATAAAATAGCTCAAATTGCAACAAACGCATAAATTGCCTAGTGTAGTTTAGTAGGAAGAGATGGACTTGCTCAACTAATTTGAAAAGAACAAAACACAATTTATCCTTATGAAATTTTACTTCAGCCTAACAATCAAATTATGGGTTTGCTTTGAATTGAAAGTACTTGCAAACTGCTTAGCAACTTGCTTGAGGAGCTCCAGATCACCAAAGATCACTTGCTAAACTCTGTTTCAAAAATAACATAAAATATTCCAACATTAAGATCAAATCAGGACACAACTAACAGCCCTAATGTTTTTTTATAAGGACTTGTAATTATTTGCACAAAGCTACCCTTTATAACAATTCCTAAACCAACAACATCAGTATTTTGCAGAAAATGAATAGCCCAATATACTTTAAATCATATAGCAGGTGGTGGATTCCATCTACTCATACCCAGCATTGGTAATAAATTAGTTTTGCAATCTAATTGTGATAGCCACCACTATAGTAGAATGTTATAAGTTATGTGGAAACAAGGACCTTTTTTTCTAGTAATAGTATCTCTCTATTCCCCCCCACCCACCCCCCCCCCCCCCGCCCCCCCGGCGCGGGCCCCAATAAACTACAAATACTACCCTTTAAACAAAATGATGCATATCAAACAAAATCAATCTAAGCCATCATATATAGTAAATAGAAGCATTCAACTTTTATATTTGATAATTAAAATCATAATTTTGTTATCACATAACCTAAAAAAATAAAAATAAATAGAATTGATTAAAGATTATACCTTAGCACTTTGCCGAACACTTAGGGTAATGGGGTTGCTTCTATTCTCTTCTCATGCGATGAAGAACTATTACAGCCTACTAGTTTCTGTTATTCATTTCAAGCATTCCGCCATAAAAAATATATCTTGTAAAGAAAAAAAAAATGAAGACATTCAGGGGTTTGACGCTGGCAGGAGGTTGGACAATAATTTGGCTGTGCAATGGCTTGAATCGACCATGAAGCAAATTAGTGAAAGGCCAGAGGGAGTTTTGTGTTTAATGAGACTAAAGAGAAAGAAGAGGATTTGTCAAAAAATAGTCGGTGAGATTGAGGAATGAGCCCTAAATGTGCTTATTTTATGTATTGTGCGGCAATTCTACAATCCAATGAAAGAATAAAAGAAATTACAATGAGGTGTAAAAATCACATGCCCAAACCTAAGCCTAAGCTAAAACCAATTCAGATAAAAAAGATGTTAAGAAAATAAACTTTACCGACAACTGTGTGGAACTGGAAGATGGAGGGAGACTGGTCTGATAGTGAAGATGGCTTCCTTAGATCTCTCTCTCCAACTATTTCTGCATCTTATCAAATTTCTCTTTGTGTCTTACGGATGCTCTCTAATCTTGATTGATATATGTACACTTATATCTCTCTGGCAGTTTATTTTTATTTTTTATTTTATTTTGTTATAATATATAACTTATGCCAATAGGTTAGGAGATCGTGAAACTTAATAGGCAAAACTGAAAGATTCAATTGTTTGTTCAGTGTTTTTAAAAGGAAATATGTCGTACATTTGCCTAAATGAAGAGACATAATGTTTTGGCATTTTTTAATATAAATGTGTCAATAATTTGTGTAACCATGTGGCGTAATGAGGCGCGGTTAACAAAAAATCAAATGTTTGGACTATTAGAACGTTGGTGTGAGTAGCAACACTTAGAGCTTTGGTATGATTCCTAATTGACCAAGTCATCTATTAAATCTAATGCTTTTCTAACATAAATCATGCATGCCAATTTTTAAGTCAATTACCAATTTGTTGATACTATTTTTGCTAAAAGAACTCATGTTTCATTATAATACATTATGAATTATTATCTACCATGAATTTAGGAACTTACCTATTTTACAATGAATTGTCTAGGTCTTCATTTCCTTTGCCTTTGGCCTCAACTTCACCCACCACATCTTTCTAAATAAAAGAGAGAACCAATTGTGGTAGAATATAGATGCAAAAATAAAAAGTACAATGAAAAAAAATTAAAGTATTAACTGTATGTATGAGGATTCTGTAAAGTGTAAATAATTGATACATAACATGATAGAGTTGAAATATTAAATAAAGCCAAAAAGTTTATATGCAAAAGAAATGAAGTTATTGTAATCAGTAGATAGATACCCAAAGTACCAATCCATTAAAACTACAAACTTTGAAACACAAATTGAAAGAGATTTCAATAAAGGGAAAAATAGACCTAACCATACCCATTCTTCTTAGACTTTGGGTTGCCTCAAAGGCTTGGCCTTTCCACCTACAAACCCATAAATAAATAAAGAAACATAAACAAAGAGTGCAGTCGAGATTGCATAGTGAATTTATACTTGAAATAAATTAAGAGAGAGTCAAAGGAACCTACCTAATAATGACTCTGGCGGTGCGACGATAGAAGAAATAAAGTTTCCTTGTGGTTGGAGGTTAAAGGTAGTGCCAGCCTTGAGATGTTTGTCTTTCTCCCCTATGCCTTAACAATGCATCCTTTCAATAATTTCTCTCTTCTCTGTTAAAATTGAAACCAAATGTAACCCAAATACCTAAATAAAAATCAATCCAACCAAATTTCTTAAAACTAATTCATATTTCATACCTACATCCAAGAAAGAAAGAGAAAAAAAAAAACCGATGTTAGTTCTTTCTATCTACGTATCTCAATACCGGCATGCACCTTTAGGTTACTGGTGTCAGTTCCGGTGGTCTAAGTTTCGCAAGGGATGGTGATGGCCGGCCGTATGAACTGTCTTTCCCTTGTATCGCAACTTGCAAGCTTTTTTTTTTTTACCCAAAGACTATCAAACGATGTAAAGGTTGTAAAGCAATATAATTTATCGCCTCTTAATTGTGAACGTGGTTGAAAGTTAGATGGACATTTTTCCTACATGGCAGCACCTCCATAGTATATGATATGACTAGTAGTAGAAGGGGGTCTCGGGTTGGGCTAATTTAACTCACTTAATGGAATACTTACTGGATCGATTGTGTTGGTCTAAGCTTGGCTGATTTGGAATCAAAGAAACCGGGTTGTACATGGAGGGAAGTTCCATGATCTAGGATGTTTGATCAATTGTGCAAGGGAGCTGTTAGAGGAGTTTCAGATTGCACAAGAACAGATGGGAGTTGAACAAGTGATGTAGCCTGCTCGGGATACGTGGCAACCTCCTCTACAATTGGTCTTCAAGCTTAATTTTGATGCAGCAATGTTCTCAGGCCTTAACTGATCCGGATAAGGTGCAATTATGCGAAATGAGAAAGGTGAGGTTATGGTAGCCATGGTAGCTAAAGGACTAGAAGTGTTTTGCAGCGAGGAAGCTGAACTACTTGCATGTAGAAAAGCTATTGAGTTTGCAGTGGATGTGGGCTTCTTTGAATTAGTCATTGAACGAGATAACAGTTTTTCCATGAAAGCTATTTCAACTCTGAAGATTGATTAGTCAATGCTTGGGAATGTGATTGGGGATATTCAACACTTGATTAGAAATTTACATTAGGTAAGGTTTGATTGTATTAGGAGAGAGGGGAATCGGGTAGCTCATGTATTAGCTCAATTTGCTAAGAATATTATTGAGGATATGTATTGGATGGAAGATGTTCCTCCAATAGCTAGAGAAGCTCTATACCAAGATGCTACTTTTTCTAATTAATTGAATGATATGCTTCTGTTTAAAAAAAAAAAAAAAGTAGGTGGGTACACTAGCGATATGGATCCAAGTGCTAATAAGGCTTTGAACTAAAGTCAGGTACAAATGATTATGTAACTCTAGTGGTTTTATATCTAGCTTCTCATAAAAATAGTGTAACATTTAATTATTGTTTCTTAATAAAACCTATTATCCTATAATATTTTGACCAAAACAATCTTTTGAATAATATAAATACATAAATTTTTTTTATGAACTTTTCTTCTCTTTTCTTTTTTATTCACATTTATTTTTCTTATCCTAAAATCAGTATTATTGGAGAGAAGTCACAATTTTTCCGCTTCTGCTTCCACCTTTTTTTTTTTGGCTTCTTATTCTTCTTCTTACTTCATCCGTCCCAATTGTTTGACTTGTATTCTACTTTGGGATGTCCCAAAATTAAGTTTGGTTTGAAAAGTCAAACCCCATTATTTAGTAGCATTCTCATTATACCCCTGTATAATTTACCAATAATCATATTAATATTTGATTTGAAGATAAAGATTAGGTTTGGATGAGTTTGGTAGCTACATAATTTAGATTGAAGATGAATTTGTAATCTACACCCAATAGAGTTTGTAATGTAAGAGTAGTACACTAATAGAGTTTGTAATCTACAATAACTTTGAAAGTTGCATGGTAGAAAGGTTTTTTTTTTTTTTTTTTCCTATGCACAAGTGTTTAAATATTTTATGAGGGTAATTTAGCAAATTTCTAACTTATTTTTAAAGAGATAAGACATTTACGCCCTGTTTGTTTCAATGTAAAATATTTTCCGTAAAATATATTCCCATTTTTAAGTGTTTGATTGCATGTAAAATATAGTCAATGTTGTAAACTTTGGGTGTAAAAACTTGTAAAATATTTTACCAAAAAAAGAAAGTGTAAAACATTTTACAAAAATCTCATAGCCTCACACCCGACTCTCTCCCCCTTTCTCATACTTTACTTGTCCTCTCTTACACTTGCCCAAACTAGCGACAACACCCACTGACATGCCAGTCTTTGCCTCCACTCCTCTAGCACCCATTCGCTACTCTTTGCCTCCATTCTGGTGGAACCACCATAAGATCTTGGCATGTTTTGGTGTCGGAGAAGTCGCCGTGAGAGGCCCGAGGTGAGCCTTATTACTGCCACTTTGTTGCTCATTGCTCAAATCTGGCTTCAAATCTAGAAATACCGCCGCTAAGATCTTTGATCTGGAATCACTGAGAGTGGATATTTTGCTAACATTGGTAGCACCAAAGATCTTGTGAATAATGGCAAACTTGTGGGTGTCATCAGATGGAAAGTAAGGAGCAAAAATGCAGTCTTTGGCCCATTGGCACCTCAGTAACCATTAAAAAATTGATGAAAAATGCAAGCAAAATTGGGGAAACTTTTTTTTGGAATGGTCTGCATTGTTCAATGTTTGAAAATTTGAATTTAGCTTTGGTGTTTTTTGTGCATAAATGTTTTAAACTTCAATTAGTTTTTGTCAAAGCAGCTCTATGAGTGCACAAATGTTTGTCTGTTTGGATGCACAGATACTGTAGATTAGAATTTATAGACATTTTATTTGTTTGTGCATTCAAGTTGCCATGGAATCATTTGAGACCTTGTTGGCATTGGTAAGGTCTTAATTTTTGGCAATTTTACATTATTAGTAAGATTCATTTTAAAAATGATGGCATCCACTTTACATGGTCAATTTCGGGAATAAGAGAGCAAGAGCTATGAGAAGCCATCAAACCTCCTTTTGGTGGCACCACCACCAGATCTCAGCCTGTTTTTTCGTTCCTTCATGATTTCAGTTTCTGGGATGGCTTGGAGGTTGCAGTAGGTGGCTGGCTTTTGTTGATTTTTTCTCTCCAATTTGTGATTTAGGGGACTGGTGACTGTGGTGATTGGGTTTGTGGTGGTTGGTGGTTATTGGTTTGTATTTGCATTTTTTAGTATTGAGGTCAATCCAAACACTAGAAATTTTTTTTCTTGAAAATATTTACATGTAAAATATTTTACATTTGAAAATATTTTACGTTGAAACAAATGGAACGTTAAAGATGTTTTTCTAAATAGTTGAGATTTCTAAGTAGGCCAAACAATTTGAGACGAAGGGAGTAATGAATTTTTTTTTTTAAAATTTTATTATCAACTTTTCCTCTAAAAATTTATCAATTTTAAGATATATACAAAATTTTTATTTACTACTTTATCAATTTTTGGGATAAATACAAAAGCTTATCAATATTGAAGCTAAATTGGATTGTTAGAAATCCTGGGCACCAAAGGAATGAAGAACACCTGCCCCACCAAAAAAGGGAGGGAAGGGGTGGGGAAGCCATCTCATCCATACATGAGAAAGCCCCAAATTCAATAATTAAAGAAAATAAATAAATGAAAAATCGAAAGCAGAATAGGGAACAAAGAGAGACATTGATCAAATAAAATTGATATGGATTTCCTTGTAAGAAAAACAACAAATTCCAAGGAATTAGCTTTGCTAAATTTTTCCGTAGAAAACCTTGAACAAAAAACCCATAGGACATCTATTTTTATTATTTTTTTTTAAAGAAAGAACATGATATTTCATTTTAAAAATTTTATCTTCCTAGAAAATAATTTTCAAAACTTCATGGCATTGCATTAGAAAAATCTTTTTCCTTAAAAAATGTTTTCCCAAAACTCCATTGGAATTACTCTTTGAAAAAACCCTTTCCAAAAACCATTTTTGAAAATAATTTTAAAAAAATGATTTTTCAAATATAATACTAAAATCAAAATTTTCCCAAAAATAGCAAAAATCAAGTTAATATGTTTTCGAATTTTTTTTTTCCCAAAATACCAAGTCAAATAAAATGTTTTCCAAAACAAAAAGTTAGTTGGTTCTGGTCACACATATCAGAAGTCCAATGTAATAAGTTGACTACAGCCAATGAAAGCCAAATTAAATGTTAAAATGTCAACTACGAACTTTGGAAGATCTTAATAATCGCTGGTCGATTAACACTTAGATGGGATTGGCAGTAGGTCTTACTCGAAACTTAATCGCCAGAACTTAGGAGTTCATTATTATTCTCCACTAAGAACAATAGCTAGCCACACGTTAGAGTCAGCAGTATTACAGTCTGTTTGATGTGCTAAAATTAATTGTTGAAGTCACCTTTGACTTGCCCAGCACACTAAAAAAAGGGGTTGCTTCCTTCCCAAGATACACGTCACAATGAGGATGCTCATCTCCTCTCTCTCTCTCTCTCTCTCCATATATATATATGTAGGGAAAATGTATCCTTTCTTCCTTGCCATCTATCAATCTTCCGAAACCATTGGCAGAGAACCCTTTCTGGTTTGTAAAAAATGGCTTTGATACAGCGAAAAAAACTTATCATAGTCATATTTTTCATTCTAGAAACTTTTATATCTAGAGCCATGTCCCGAAATTTCCCTAAAGCCCCCCTTTATGGGAGATATGAGCAATGGATGGCTCAGCATGGACGCAACTATATAGACAGTATAGAGCAAGAAAAGCGTTTCAATATATTTAAGGACAACATAGAATATATAGATAAATTTAATAATGAAGGGAATCGCACTTTTAAGCTAGGTGTCAATAAATTTGCGGACTTAACAACTGAAGAATTTCTTGCCTCTTATACTGGATACAAGATTTCCAACCAACCAAGTTCTCTCAATGCAACAAGGTTTAGGTACGAAGCCCTTACCGAAGAAGTTCCAGCGACTATGGATTGGAGAGAGAGAGGAGCTGTTACCAACGTAAAGGACCAAGGATCATGTGGTAAGAGGATCACAGTACCCAACACTCATAAGTTTAGCTTCAGTTCCCGTACTAATTGTTATCATAAAAATATTTTACTTACGGTTGATTCTTATGCACGCAGGAGCTTGTTGGGCCTTTTCAGCAGTGGCAGCAATAGAAGGGGCCATCCAAATCAAAAGTGGCAACTTGATCTCTTTGTCTGAGCAACAACTAGTGGACTGTTCCAATGAGTTAGATGGCAATGGTGGCTGCCAGGGTGGTTATATGGATAATGCCTTTAGATATGTAGAACGAAATGGAGGAATAGCCACTGAAGAAAATTACCCATATCGGGAATCGGATGGAACTTGTGACCAGCAAAAGGCATCTATTATTGGAGCTAAGATTATTAGCTTAGCAGGTGTAACTCGCAATAATGAGGAGGCAATACGTCAAGCAGTGACCTCCCAGCCAGTTTCAATTGCCATTTTGGCTAGTCATGACTTTCAATTTTATGAAAGCGGAGTTTTAACGGGAGAGTGCGAGTCGACCAGTTTTAGCCATGCCGTTACTGCAATTGGTTATGGAACGAGTGATGATGGTATCAAGTACTGGTTAATGAAGAATTCATGGGGCGCCGATTGGGGTGAGGATGGCTATATAAGGATTCTAAGAGACTCCGGTGCTCCAGAAGGTCTTTGTGGCCTTGCCAAGTTGCCTTCCTATGTAGCTGTTTAGGTTTGGTACTCCAGTGGTGACATATCAAGTCACCTATAAATTAATAGTACTTGGTCTCTCTTTCACTATATATATGTTATATTTGTTATTGTTGTGAAAATGTATTCGTGTATTGCTACTTGTAATATCAAAATATGAACGTTGTATATATTGAATAAACCTAACAGTTACTGCTTGTATTAAGTAATGTAATGATAAATAATAAAATTCTTCAGGCCTCCTTAACCAATATGCCTGTTAAATTTGTTATAGTTGTGAAAATGCCTGTACGGCTACTTGTAAGTTGTAACGTCAAAATATGAATGTTGTAATATATAAACCTGACAGGTATTGATAGTTGGGGGTAGACAAATCAGAACATTGTAATAAATAAACTTGATAGTGTGACAAAATGATACTCGATAATTTGATAGCTGATAATAATCTTTAGAATTTGGCATATTAAAATGGTTATGAGACCTAAGTTGGGTCTTTCAACAAGATGAAAATCTATTTGATAATTTGATATTTGGGGTTGGAAGGATTTGAACTTTAGATGTTTTTGTATAGAACAGTAAGAGGTACTAAACAGTTCAGCTATAAAGTGTTGGTACAAGATGACCCAATTTGAAATGAATGACCCAAAAATAAAACTTAGGTACAATTTCATAGTTTACCTTAATTGTTATGTTATAGTTATAACTTAAATTCCCCAATTAAATTCAATCACATGGTTGTAATGACCAATGAAATACAAATAATGTCACATTTTTCCAAAGACAATAAACTTAATCATGTGGTTCATTGATCAATGTAATCACTTGGTTGAATTTTTTTAGGAAATCTAAGATATAGTACCTAATGATCTAAATGGATGTAATTAAGTTTTGCTCAAAATAAAAACATAATGCTTAATGAAATGACAGTAGTTAATAGATAATTAAGAAAAGAAAAAGCTCTGAAAACAAATCTGATTAGCTAAAAGATTTCTTTCAAATATTTGAAGTTAATAATTTAAGAGATATATCTGTTTAAGATCTACGCAAATGTATAAATTCAATCAAACAAGAAATAAATGAATCAAAACAACAAACATTTTAAATATTAATTTTCCTACATTAAAAGGCTTAATCCAAAAGTATCTTTCAAAACGATTTCCAAACTTGTTTTCAAAAGTAAAAAAGGTTTTTCTAAGTATAGACATATAAATTTTCAAAACATGTTTTATTAAAATATTTTTCAGGCAAGGTTTCTTTTAAAAATCTCATTCAAATATTTTTCCTACAAAATTCTTTCCAAAACATTGTAATTTTTCTTGGAAAAATCTTTTTTCCTAGAAAACTATTTTTTAAAAAAACTCATGGGATTCAACAAATATTTTTCCTAGGAAACTCTTTTGTCCAAAAACCATGATATTTTTTTTTGAAAATATTATTTTCTTAGGAAATTCTTTTCCAAAAATTCTCAAGATTTCCTTAATAAAATATTCATCGTCAAAAAATAATTTTCTGTACTATAACATGTTTTGCTTTGGTCGTTTGATTCATTTCCTTCAATTTTCTGCAAATTTGTAAAAATCCTAAAATCTGCCTCTTGATGCATATGCCTGAAACCAAATGCGTACGCAATATCATTTTTTGTGTGAGTACACATGTTTTGGTTGTTTTTTTTTTTTTGGGGAATCTGTTTGAAGGCTAGATGTGTACATTGGCAGAAGAATGCATGGAAGAAGGATGAATGCGCACCTTTCTTATAGCATGCGCCACTTTGGACAGATGTCGAATTTCTTTCATTTTCAATTTTATTTCCTTTTACTTTGGACAGATGTCATATTTTACTGTTTTTCTTATATGTTTTTTTTTTTTTTGCTTTAAATGTATATATATATATATATATATTGCTATGATTGTTTCCTTTTTTTATCATTTGCAATAAATTCAAAATACTCAAAAGATTTTATTTTCTTACTTTCTTTGTATCAAGCCCTGATGTACTCTCTCTTCTTTCTCACCCACTCTCTAAAAGATTTAGAGATAAGCAAAGAAAACCTCTCAACTCATGACAGTCACATACTTTCTAAAAACTCAAAGTCAATAGTCGATTTATATATATTATATTCCATTTGGAAATTAGTTGACTATGCAAATATAAGGAAATCATGTTGACAAGTTTTCTTTCTTAAAAAAAAAAAAAAAATCTTGACAAGTTTTAACGCAATTAATGTAATCAAATGAATAAAAATACAATCTACAATCCCTGCATGAGCTCTATAAAAGTGTCAACCATACAGGGCTATGGATTCAAACCATGAAACTCAATACAATAGTCAAAACAAGGGGCTGTCATTCTATCATTAAAAAAAAAAAAAAAAAAAAAGAGAACGAGGGGCTGTCATTAGACCGGTGGATCAATAGCCAGTGCTTAACCTTCCATTGAACAGCAGCCCTTTCAAGCCAGAAATCCAAAGTGCACCATGCCCTAAGCAGACCTTTCCAGCAAAGTATCCATGTGCACCATACACAAGAGTAATGCACTCAATTTCAGGAAAACTCGACATTAGCAATGTTAGATTCCACATGGGTATTTTATTAAATAGTTTCAAAACATGAATATTTTGCTACATAATTTGTAAATTAGGAGCAAATGTCCGTTTTCCCTCTAAATTTTATACATTCGCCTTTTAACTTTCTTGCTAAACATTTTTAATATTATGCCATCATGTTGATTGACCATCTTGCTTTGGATCCATCATACGCACATTACTAATGTCCCTATGCGATAAGTCAAATTATAGTGCTGATTGCGCATCTCATTTTATATATTATTAAATGAATGTTAGCTGCAATAAATTGTGTCAATGAAAGCTGAAAAAAACCACATTTTCCATTAACATAATAGCTCCAAGTAAATATCTAAGAGCATCTCCAACAAATTCATCAAATTTTTATATTTTGTGGAAAATGAACAGTAACTTTTACCTTTTAGTTACCCATTTTTTTAAATACACTTTTCAACAGATTCTCTATCTCATTATCTATATTATTTAAATATTATTTCTTTATTTATTATTTATTCTTTTTTTAATAACTACACGTCTTCCAACATTTTTTTATTCAATACTTGATTATTATAATTAAAAAAAAAAAATTGAAGAATGAACAATAACCCATCAAATTTGATAAGATACTGTTCATGAGCAAAAAAAAAAAAAAAAAATCCAGGTATAAAGAATCCATTGGAGACTATTTTTATGGTCCCATTCTCTATTATAGAGAATTTTATGCTTTTACCTACACAGTTGGAGATTCTCTAAACCCTCAACAATCGCTTCACCGAGTCCTTTTAAAAAATAATAAAAAAGATTACATGGTTAAAACATCAATTTTTTAACTATGAATGCAGAACAGTTCTGCCACTCATCTCTATTGGATCCAAAATTGTTCTTGACCTCAAGGTTGAATGAAGAGTTTTGACCGTTAGGTAAGAGAATGAAGAGACACCAAACAAGGGGTAATAATAAATTAAAAAATTGTAAATCTGGTAAGGGAAATAATTAAATAAATACATGTAAGAGTTTATAACTAGCAAATATATTCAGCCCTGTCTTTCAGCAAGAAATTTCAATAAATCTTTGTAATCATAAAGTATAAGAACATACCACAGACAGAAATTGCCGTGTCTTTATATCCTAAAACTGTAGATTTGTCCAGTCCTAGAAATTAGTCAAGTTCTCAAATTTGATAGTCAAGAAAATTAGGTTCTAAGGCGACCAACTTAACTTCAAAATGCTGAGGGATGATTTGATAAATATTAATTGATCCCACGCACAATTAAGTGCTAACTGCACACAGGCTTTTTTTAATTAAAATATTCATCCAAGTAATGACAAACAAAAAAGATATACGATAATAAAAGGTTATTATTGCTTAGTAATTAATATAGCAAGTGATTGAGCATAAACTAAGATGAACATTTCCTCTCCTTTCTCACTTCTCCAGATTGCAAGACCATCCTAAGTAAACTTTCCTATTTTTAACTCGTAACCACATAGTGACTGTCGTGTAAAGGAAGCCAATATTTTGACCACCTAATACAGGGTGAACGTGCATTACTGTTACCTAAAAAGCAAAGGAAAGAGAGGGTATGCACACACATTACAGATGACAGGTCTCTCTCTCTGGGTGTGTGTGTGCAAATGGGTTGTGCAAGTATTTGTGTCCATATGAGTTCCAATGCAAATTAACACAAAGGGAAAACAATACAACATGTCAACATACCACATGATGCTATCACTGGAAGCTCCTGGTGTGCTTGGCTATAGATCTGATGCTTCCAGAACATTTGCCCAAAAAGCACCCCAACAATTTCCCTGTAACAAGATGCTTTCATCATTTATGGAATTACAAGAGAGAAAAATCTCAAAAATTCAAACGAACCAATGAAAAAAAATAACATTAGCAACATCTAGATATCAATTTTTAACATCTACTATAATGCAACATGATTAAGCTCAATCCAAAACCATGTAATAGTTACCAACAATACTAAGTTGACCTTAAATTAAGTAAGGCGGATTAAATTTTCAGAGTTAAAAATGAGTGATTTCCTTGAATCAACGTGCAAAAGGACTTCTGTCTAGACATAAACAGACATATGCCAATCAATTGTGAATCCACAATTTAGAAAAAAAATTATAAATCTCTACAAAAGGCTTGGGTTCTATTGCATTGAAAATTCAAAACTGAATTAGGTTTTTACCTGTGGTGATCAAGCTCATCCCTTATATGATCCCTTGGCAGTTTAAAGCACACATAATGTTTGATACGTGTAACATAAAGTGAACAATTGAGATGAAGCCAAAGAAAAATATCATATTGTTCATAAGTATTAGATGCCTCATCTTTTGGATCTAAAACTAACATAAGGAAAACATTTTTCACAGATCAAACAAGCATCAAGGAATGCCTGTCAGTTCATATATCCCCACCTGAGCATACATGGTGGAGCCAGCATTTAGCAATGCATATATAAATGAACCCCGCAAGAACATAGGGAAACAACACCCCCCCTGTGAATATAAAACTTGATCACCTTAAAATATTAAATGCCAATCTACATGAGCCAGGCAATACAGAAAGCAATGCTATTTTTTTTTTTTTTTAATAAAAAACAATGAGAGACTTTCTATTGAAGAAAACTAATTGTGTAAATAAGCAGAACAAATACACAACCAGAATACACTATAGGAGAATGTTAAATCTGTCGTCCACACAAATAGAATATCAACTTTATACATGATGGAACTACAGTCACCTGTGCGCATGTCAACAGAAGCAAGGTCACCACACCTATTCCCTACATAAACTGTGTAGCCATTTAAATCTTCAGCTATTGCTTTGATAGGGGTCTCCCAAAAATCAAATGAGATAACAGGTCTTCACTGAGTAGAAATACCATAGAGGCAAACCTGATACCAAAAAGAATTATTATTATTATTATTTTTAGTGGCAGGGTAATTACAATTGCGATATAGCTACTAGAGATTAGGAACTATAAAAACCTCCAAGAGATCAGCAAGGGCAAATATGTTAAGAAAGCATTTCAACTTCTAAAAAAGAACAGTAACTGAAAATAACATTTATATCATAGAACCAAGTATATAAATGTAATTGACATTTTCTAAGCCCCAAACAGGAGATAAAAAATAAAAAAAATTTCATCTGTGGTTTATTGTTAGTCATTCTTAGTTTAATGGCTCATGATCAATAACTTGTAGAACACAGATCTTCTCTCTTGTGAAATAAAATCTGATAATATCTCAACTAAAAAGAACTCAAGTACAAGATAGCTGCGTTTACTAAAAACGCGGCTATAATTGACCTATAGCCGCATTTGTACGTGTCTTTAGCTGCGTTTTTTGTTATAGGGCCTATAGCCGTGTTTAAAAAACGTGTCTATAGGTCCAGCCAAATTATATATATATTTTAAATATAATATACAGCCAAATAAGATAATTTTTTTTTTTTTTAAGTGGACCTATAGCCGCGGTTTTAAAAACGAGGCTATAGGTAACACCAAAAGATGGCCTCAAATTTTTAGCCGAATAAAATATTTTTTAGAAAGACCTATAGCCGCGTTTTTAAAACGTAGTTATAGGTAACACACAAAAACGGGTGGCCTGAGATATATTTAAAAGGAGGACCTATAGCTGTGTTTTTAAAAACACAGATATAGGTAACACACAAAAAAAAAAAAAAAATGGATGACCTGACCCCCCACCTACCCCATTTGCTCCCTACCACTCAATTCAAAATATCTCTTTTCTCTCTTTTTCCGGCCACATATTTTTTCTTCTTCTTTTCTTTTCTTTTTCTCTTAATACAACACACATGCACTCATCCTCTTCCTCACTGTCCCACCGGCCGGTACACTCCATACCACCATATTCTTCATTTTTCTGTTAAGGATCACCGTAAAACTTCATAGGAAAAACTAAGGCTCACTCATCTCTACTATTTGAGATAAAAAATTTCTAATCTTTTTATGGGTATTGTACTTTTGCTAGAGGTTATTTTTTATCTAAGCTTTAAAAATAAAACCCATGTGATTTCTGAGCATTGGGAGTAATATTTATGTGTTTATATGTATGGGTTTTACATTGGTGGAATTATTTGATTTTGAATTGTTTGAATATGTGCTTGAATTTGTGCTATTGTGTTGTTGATATTGTGCTTATGTTGAAACGGATTTGTGTTCTTGAGTTTGTTCTTTTGTGTTTCTAAGCTTGTGATTCTGTGTTCCTTGAATGGATTTAGTGTTAAATTTGGGTTGGTTTTGTTGAATGAGAGGAGATTCATGGATTTGTGTTGTTATATTTTGGAGCACATTGTGTTTGTATTGTCAGTATGTTGTGTTTGACTTTGAATTTTTTGGGTGTATTGTATTGTGGGTATGTTGTGTTTGATTTTGAATTTTCTGGGTTTGTATTTAATTTTTAATTTTTTTGGTTTGAATTTTTAATTTTTTGGGGAAAAATCCCAGGATTTAAAGAAAAAAAAAAAAAAAAAAAACCCTTAGCTGTGTTTTAAACGTAGCTAGGTCTAAGCCTATAGCCGCATTTTTAAAAATGTAGCTATAGGTCCGTAGCCTATAACCGCACTTATAAATGCAACTCAAAGTGGGTCTATAGCCGCGGTTAAAAAACGCAGCTATAGGTCTGACCTTTAGCCGCGGTTATAAAAAACGTGGCTATAGACTTGTAGGGGGCTATTGCTGCATAGTATACACCTGCGACTATAGGAAACACAGTTATATCCTATAGCTGCGTTTTTGGGGTCTATAGCCCCGTTTTTGAAACGTGGCTATAGACCCCTTTGTTGTAGTGTGAAAACCCCTAATTCTATCAGTCTCAAGCACCACATGCTCAAAAGACAGTAGAAAGTGGAAAAAATTTCTGAAAAAATGTTGAATTCCCAGAAGCTTCTAGTATCCAGTTATTCATTCCAAAATGAAATAAAAATTTTCCATATGAATGATTACCTGATGGCTGTTGGTGCTAGCCACAATTTTGCGGTGATCATCCTTACTCAGGAATGTTGATGACGTAAACCAAGTTGGGGTAAAGAGATCAAGACTAGTCTTAGGAGGCTGCACGAGGTAGAAGCTATTAAAATAAATGCAAGGAAAAATGTTTCAAGATTTAGTAGATAATGGAAAGGCTCACAGGTTTGGAAGTCTAGATTTTAGTACAATTTTCAAGATCCCACGTGTCAATTTCAACACCCTTGCTGAGATGGAAAACAAGAAAATCATTATTTCACAGACAAATAAGCTAGTACATACCATAACATCCTAGTACTGAATGGAGATTAACTTAATTCTCAAGTTTCTAATCTAGCTGTGCATTATGAGAGCACTCACTCCAAATGTAGAATATATTTCACTTCCATCCACTTTAGAATATAAAATATTGCTAGAACCACATGCATTCCATGTGCTTGATGAACCATTAGAGGTAGAACCTGCAGGTGAATTAGTAACTTCAATGGACCTCATACTTGCATTTCCTTTTGTTGTGCAAGTAAGCAAAGTACAAGACCTAACAATGGACAACAATTCAAGAAATATCGGTATTTGTATTCACATAGGAAGACAGCAGTGGCTGGCAACCAAAGATGTAAGCACCTATCTTGGAATCAGATGTTAAAATCCAGAAAGTAACAATTTTCCTGTACTTGGATGTCAGCTCCAATTTCTATCGGCAAATAAATGCTATCCAACAACAGCATCATCTTCAGGTCTAGGACCACCACCATTAGTATTAGAAATCGTGCATTGAAAATCCCCGTTTGTTGCGCTAGAACCTCAATATGTAGTATACATTAAGAACACAAATATTGAACAGTCTCTTCAATAAGAGCAAAATTGAAAACCAAAACATGTATCCATATATTCATAGCCCCAAACAGTATCTCACCAAACCAATTTTTCTTGCAACTGCTAATAATTGCAACAAAAAAAAAAATTAATTATAAAAAAAGAATACTTTTAACAACATCAAATTTCAGAGCAAATGATGGAAGTACTTTTGCAAAATAAAGGATTTAAGGGCCTTAATTATATTTATAGAAATGGATTGATGGAATATTTGAATTTATACACATATGTAAAACAAAAGGATATATTGTCCAAGTTCAAGTTAAAAACTTTGATTTAGGCAATAACTGAAACTTGCAAGTTACTCTTTCAGCAATCGAAACATTACACATTATCACAAAATGTACGCAAGGGAATAATTAGTGCAGCCAATCAACTGGTTGCAACAAATATTAGGACTTGTTTCTCTTAAAGGATGATACATATAAGTGTTGGGGATATTACACAAAGTACTAATGGAAGAATAAGGTTAACACAAAAGACAAACAGAAAATAGATAATTTGGAGGTACAATATCAAGACAATATTTGCCCCCACACTATTGTTGCTAAAAGTTATCGCAAATTTGTCCTCATAATACAACCAAGATGTTGGGTTCTACAGATAACAATTCTGGAGAATGACTACAAAATTTCTTGTGTTTCTCTCTAACTTACTATTTTGTGGAGTGAACATAAGCCTCTATTTATACCTATAGGGTTATAGTTCATAAAAAAGCACATATGAAGAGTCAAAATGTTTCATAAAACCATTCACAAAGCTTGATACCTCTTCAAACATTCAGAACAATTACAAGAAAATTTTGCAGAAAATCGTGCTTTACAACTTTCAATCAATTGAGTGCTCTTTTTGATCGATCGAATAGGAATTGAATAGCAATCGATTCATCTGAGGCTCAAAGATTATTTTCTTACTATTTCAATCGATCGAGCCAAAGTTTCGACCAATCGAAAATGCTAAATTTCAAATTTTCACTTAGAAAATTCCAAAACTTGAATTTTCATTTTATGAAATAATATTCTCCAAACTCAAACATCACTATTACAACCTATCCATGTATATACCTATATATACAACAATAAGTTGTCTTTCATTTCTTCAGAAAACAACAGTAAATACAATGGCAATTGAGTACAATGCTTTAAGTTCCAAACTTCATGAATGATTACAAACTCAATCTATAATGTGCATTGCCAAATTTAACTCAAAATGCAAAGGCTCATATTGTTTGTTCAACTTATTAACTTTAATTGAACTTTTATTTTTATTTTTAATGAGTGTTGGCCCCAAGAAGATGTTAATGAGAGATTCAAACTAGTGACCTCCTCTTCATGAGGCATGGCCCCCAATCAATTCTATTACCCCTTGGGGCAACATTAGTTAAACTCTATTAGCTGCATAACAAGCCATCCAAACCAAAAGCTTCAAGCAGCAAAAGAAACCCAATTGAAATCAAAACATACTATCGATATACAAATGCTTACAAATGCAATATTCATTTTTGCGCACGAAATCCTTTACACATTCAAACACTCTCCAAACTTCAACCAACCACAATAAACTAACAATTGGAACCAAAACAAAAAATTTAAAAAAACAAAAACAAGCACACACAAAAAAAAAAAATTTGAAATATATTGCCAACAAGAACACACATTCTTAGAATTCAAAAATTCAATAAACTTAAACAATTTGTAACACTAAACGCATATTGGGTCATCTTTACGGTCATTGATAGAAGCAGCAAGCCCACACTTTGATGAGTCTGACTGTTAGGACACGTGTTTCACTTGTTAGAAACATATGTCACTATTTTATGTAATTGGCTAATCCTTTGACAAAACCCACTTTACTTGTAATTGGGTAGATCTAGGTGTTTTTAATACTTCAAGAAACTGTGTTTCAAGATTAAGTGTTGAAGTCATCAAGTCTATCCAAGAAACAAGCTAAGAAGTGCAAGTTCATTAAAACTCGACAGCTAGCATGTGTCGAAGTTTAAGAAGTTGTCCAGCACCTGCTCGACAGATCCTATCTGTCGAGGTTTAAGAATTTCAGAATTTTGATATGATTTTCTTGGGTTTCGTGAATATGTCTTTGGGCCTTCTTTTCTTCTAACCCTAGACATATAAAAGGATTATTTTAAGGGTTTTCAAAGAGTACACAAGTTGTACAAGTTTTAAGAAAAGTCCGTTTAAGCAAATTGTGATTGGAGACAAAGTTTCGCCCTAGTTTATCATTCTTGAAGAAGTTGTTGTGTATGTGCACTATAGGGTTTTGTGCCCAAGCATCTTCTTGATCTTCATCGTGTGGATGAACTAAAGAACTTTGCAGCCAATAATCTTCTCTAGTTGGTGATTGAAGTCACGTACTGGGATCCGCACAATTGGTTAGTCACGTACTTGGGAGCCGTGGATCAAAAAGAGAAATATTCACTATAGAACAAGTTCAATTGGGTATTAGGGTAAGGGTTAAACTGTAGGTTGGTATAAGATATTGAGATTCTTTTACTTGTAACCGCTTACTGTAATAATAGTGGAATTTCGGGAGTGGTGACCTGAAAATCACTCGGTGGGGTTTTTGCCATGTAGGTTTTCCCCATTTGTAACCAAATCACCGTGTTATATTATTTTCCACTGCATATGTTTGTTATTGGTGATTTATTTGTGCTACCACGCATATTATATGTTAATCTATTTAATTAATTAACTTGGCTAATTAATTAATTAATTCATCACAAGGGGTCAATACGTTTTCGGCCTATCAAGTGGTATCAAAGCAGGCATACTCTGATTAGGTTTAATCTTTACTATGTTGATCCATTGACTCTTGTTTGTCATGGATAGAGGACAGTTATTAATTATATTTCCTTTATTTGGTGGCACTAACTATGCATATTGGAAAGTACGCATGAGAGCTTTCTTGCAGTCTTTAGATGAGAAGATGTGGCAAGCTATAGAGATTGGCTGGACCAAGCCAAAAGAAGCGCTGGCCGATTGGGATGAAGCCAAGATCAAGGTGGCAAACTTCAATAGCAAAGCATTGAATGCCTTGTTTAGTGCAGTCACAAATGAGGAGTTCAAGAAGATATTCCCATTAAAACTGCTAAGGAAGCATAAACCATCTTCTAGACAACCTATGAGGGAACAAAGGCTGTCAATGATTCAAAGTTTCAGAGGCTCACTACAAGCTTTGAAGAAATAAAGATGGAGGAGGATGAGTCATTTGATGAGTTCTATGCCAAGCTTAACGACATAGTGAACTCAGTTTTCAATCTTGGGGAAACCATTCCTGAACCCAAGATTGTGAGAAAGGTGCTCAGATCTCTACCTGAGAGATTTCATGCCAAGATTACGGCAATCGAGGAATCAAAGGATATTGATAAGATTCTTTTGATTGAGTTGGTTGGAAACTTGCAGACCTACGAGCTAGAGTTAACAAGAATTGGCAAGTCAGGTAAAGGCAAGAGCATGGCTTTGAAGGCCAAGAGTAGTGACATTGATAAGTCTTCAGATGATGAGGATTCTAAGATGAAGTCCTACATTACAAAGCAATTCAAGAAGTTCATGAAGAATGCCAATAGGAAGGGCTTTGATAAGGACCGTAGACAATCCAGTTCTTCTTAGTTCAAGAGCCAAGACAAAGGGAAGAAGGACATAAAGGATGGCAGTCAGTACACTGTTCCCACAGGACCTAAGTGCTTTGGGTGTCATGGCTTCGAACACATGAAACAGGAGTGTCTTACATATCTCAAGAGCATTGGGAAAATCAAGGCACTTGCTACAACCTTGAGTGGCACTGAACTTGAGAATGATTCCAACAATGAAGATTACAGAATCTTGAATGCCTTTACTACCACAGTAAATCCTATTGAAGGGTTGTTGAAGATGTAGGCAAAGAAGAAGAATTGGTGGATTCTAAGTGTGAGTAGATAGATGATCAAGATGATATCCATACCACCTATGCAAAACTATACAAGCTATTTGAGAAACACGAGAAACTCTATAGGCTGGCCACCAAGAAACTCAGTAATATGGAACTTGACCATGAAGAGTTGTTCACAAAGTTTGATGAGGCTAATCAGACTATTGAAGCACTGAGGTTTGAGAACAATTTCTTGGCTGAGAAGACCAAGAAGCTTATAGCGGAGCTGCTTCAAGTTAGAGCTCAATTGGAGAGAACTTCAAGTGAAAAGCTTGACGAGATGCTCAACATTTAGAAATCTGCTTCATATCAAACATATTTAGGGTATGGTCTTTCTTCCTTTAATATTGCTTCTACTAGTACTATTATTTTGCTCCTTTTGCTAATAATGTTGAAATTGAGAATAATGATGTTAAAACTGATTTAGCTAATGAGAACATAGACAAGGGTAAATCCATCTTAGGAGTACCTTCTAAGCAAGATAAGAAAGATGTTAAAAACCCTAGAGCTAAGAAGGCTAACTCTCAAAAGCCTAAATAGAAGAAGCAGCGTCTTTGTCATCATTGTGGTATTGTAGGTCATACTCGACCAAATTGCTATAAGTGGTTTGCCACTTAACAGAGCAATGGCATGATAGCATCTAGAAGCCAGAATCAGCTTCAATCCTCTCTTGCTCCTCTTGGAGATCTTCTCAAAGCCCTCGTGTTCCTTTCGAACTTGAACGGTTTCAATTCTTCCCCCTTACCGCCGGTTCAAGGGTTTAATCAACGAAAAGGTTCTTTCAAGGTGTGGAAGGAAAAGGGCTCTAAGCGATTCTATCACTTTCTTCTCTTTCTTTGTGTTTTTGTTTTTGCATAACTTGTGTGTTTTGCTTTACTATATGAGTCAGTTTAGTTTTATACTTTGCTTTACTTAACATGTTTTTGTTTTTTTATTTTCAGTTTTGTTTATTTTTGTTTTTCATATAAAAATAAAAAAATAAAAATTGAAAAATCAGAAAAATACAAAAATAGTGTGTATTTTGTGTACATTGGCACTTGTGTATGTTGGATGACCATTGAAATAAAGTTTTCTAAACCTTGTATCTCTTGTAGCTTAGATGAGCATATCTATGCACAACTAAGAAAGTGAGATTTATGGCTCGTGTTTGTGATGAGTAAGGTTAAGTGGTCTCTTGTACTTAATACTCGTATCACTCTTTTTGACAGGTAGGACTAGAAAATTCTAAGAGAAATGCATAAATAACCATCTCACCACTATTGCTCGCCAATCATAATAAGACATTTGTATGTTTCGGCATAGCAAAAGTGTGATGTCAATGACATTTGTGTGCTTTGGTATAGCAAAATTAGAATGTCAAATATCATTGGGTATTTCTTTTCTTTCTCTTATATGCCCATGCATGATATGCTCAATAAAAGAAAACATATGCAAAGAACAATAAAAAGCAAAAAGGTCAAAAATGCTTTAAATATGATTGCAAGCGTGTATTCTAGAAGATGTGGGAGTTATAGGATGTACCTTAAAGGTGATAGTCCCCATCAAACAGTTATGATTGTGTGTGGTTTAAAGTGATTTTCTCATATTTCAAATCGTCATAACATGTATACACTTATGCAATCTTGCGATATTTTTCACACACAACACGCAATATTCTTTGCTACTCTTGATACATGTGTAGGTACAATGTAATTTGGCCATCACAAGGTTTTACATGTGTTAATGTATGCTCACTAAACTGCCTTAACTTGTTTTTGAAATATGAAATTGATTAGACTTGTTTAGTGTGTGTGTGTGTGTGTGGGGGGGGGGGGGGATCCTTGTACTTAAAATTATTGTTGAGAGATGATTTTGTGAGCTTAATATGTTGATTGGATCATTGGTAGAGTTGTATGTCTAATTGCATTTATGTCTATGTTTTTCTCTTCTTAAAAATATGTTTTTAAAAGCTAGCTTGACATCTCCTTGACACCTAGCTATCTGTCGAGCTTCTTAAGTTTTTCCTTATCACAATCTCGACAGCTTCTTGACAGCTGGTGGATCGATCGAGAAAGTTCCTGTTTCCTCGATAGCTCCTCGACAGTTGGTGGATTGATCAAGCTTATATTCTTGTGTTTTTGCTTTATTCCTTGATACCTTCTCGTTAGCTTTATCTATTGACGTTGTTTTTCTTGACACCTTTCTCGACAGATGGCTTGACACCTCTCGACACCTTCATCTATTGAGCTTTACTGAGGTTCTATATATTCTTCCTCGTGCGATCTGAACCTCATTTCTCTCGATCTTTCTCGATACCTCTATCTGTTCACCTCCCAAACCTTTCTCACTTACTCCAAACTTGTTCCTCAATTTTTTTTTTCCAAGTTTTCTTTCACTTGGTAAGCTTCTATTCTCTCATTTTCATGCATTTTCATGTTTTGAAACCTAGGTTTTAGGGTTTTTTTGAAAAAACTTCAGGGTTTTTCAAAATTGGTGAGTTATTGTTGAAATTTTGGGATGGGTTTTCACTTAAATGAGTTTAAAATCTCATGCATTGTATCACATTAGCATTATAACAGTATTATCATGTATTTAGATGTGCGCAAGTTGATTGTATGCTAGTAGGATTGGATTGCGCTGAGCCTATGATGCAATTTACTTTACATCTCACATGTTCATGCATTCCCCATGCATACGTACTCTCTTTTCAATATACTTGCTAAATTTGAACTGCTTTGGATCTTTTCTAATTATCTCTCTCTTTCCCTTTCTTTCTGTTTACGTTAGTCGTGTCTATGGCACCTAAGCGTAAATCTGCTCTATCTTGGAACCTTCTTCATTTTGGGGCACCATCTTCATCTTTTGATCCTACTCCACCACTGATTTGGTTCCATGATGAGGATGCTTGTAAGGCTTTCTTGGAGAACTTTTCCTGACGAGGCAATCATTCGAAACGCCAAGTCATTCTAGCGGACTTCGCCAACACTGACCTTCCCGATGTCATTTGCAGTTAGGAATGGTAGTCACTGTGTGACGTCCCAGTCACCTGTCCTCTCATGCTTATCTAGGATTTTTACTCCAACATGCACGAGATTGATCGTTCTGTACCTCTTTTCTTCACTCGCATTCAAGGTACGCACATTCCTGTCACACCACAGCTTGTTGCGGATGTGCTTTGGGTTCCGAGGGTAGAGTTTCTTGACTATCTTAGTTGTAAGCGTCTGAGGACTGTGTCCAAGGATGAGCTCAAATCTATTTTTTTGTGAGCATCCTTCCAAGGATGAGGATGATGATGATGGTGATGACGATGATGCTTCTGATGATAATGATGGAGATGCTAGCTCTACCGATGAGATGTCTACTTGACACTCTACCCTTTGTCACTCGTGACAAAAAGGGAAAGTAGTTTTGAGATATGAGAGTAGCCATTCTTAGGGGGAGAATTAGTATAGGACTATTTTGTTAGGGAGAGTGTTGATATTTTTGAGGGATGTAGTGAGGAAGGTACATTGTTCTTGTACCTTTAGGTCTTGTGACCATTTATTAACATACATTGTGCTTATTCTTTTCTATATGTGGATGTATGTTTTTCTTTCACCTACCCCTTACATGTGTTGTTTCTTTTCTCTCTTTATGCACATGCTTCTTATTACTTGTATGAAA
Source organism: Quercus variabilis (assembly GCA_030445155.1). Classification (NCBI taxonomy): domain Eukaryota; kingdom Viridiplantae; phylum Streptophyta; class Magnoliopsida; order Fagales; family Fagaceae; genus Quercus; species Quercus variabilis. The sequence continues at coordinate 47,430,702 of CP129449.1, read as the reverse complement.
TTTATTATTTCTGTTTCACACAAAGATGCCTTGATAAGTTTTGTTTAAAGTGTTTCAGAAATACAGGTTGTTAAAGTCTACTTGCCATAAACTCTCTTCTTACAAAGTTTTTCAAGAGTTTGTGTTAGGATAGATTTTATTGTATTCAACAAGTGAATATAAGTTGAGTGATTTACGACTTCTCTCATATATTCATTTGTTTATTGTGGTTTTGTCACGTATTGCCAAATGGGGAGATTGTTAGGATATATATGTTTCACTTGTTAGGAACATATGTCACTATTTTATGTAATTGGCTAATCCTTTGACAAAATGCATTTTACTTGTAATTTGGTAGATCTAGGTGTTTTTAATACTTCAAGATACTGTGTTTCAAGATCAAGTGTTTAAGTTAAGTCTATCCAAGAAACAAGCTGAGAAGTGCAAGTTCATTAAATCTCGATAGCTAGCATGTGTTGAAGTTTAAGAAGCTATTCAGCCCGTGTGCTTGACAGCTACTATCTGTTGAGGTTTAAGAATTTTAAAATTTTGATATGATTTTTTCAGGTTCCGTGAATATATCTTTGGACCTTCTTTTCTCCTAACCCTAGAACTATAAAAGGATTATTTTAAGGGCCGTCAAAGAGTACACAAGTTGCACAAGTATTGAGAAAAGTGTGTTCAAGCAAATTGTGATTGGAGGTAAAGTTTCGCCCTAGTTCATCATTCTTGAAGAAGTTGTTGTATATGTACACCATAGGGTTTTGTGACCAAGCATCTTCTTGATCTTTATCGTGTGGATAAACTGAAAAACTTTGCAACCAACAATCTTCTCTAGTTGATGATTGAAGTCGCATACTGGGATCCGTGCAATTGTTAGTCATGTACTTGGGAGCCGTGCATTAAAAGGAGAAATTATCATTATAGAACAAGTCCAATTGGGTATTGGGGTAAGGGTTCAACTATAGGTTGGTATAAGGTACTGTGATTTCTTTACTTGTAACCACTTATTGTGATAATAATGGAATTTCGGGAGTGGTGACCTGAAAATCACCCAGTGGGGTTTTTGTCATGTAAAGTTTTCCCCATTCGTAAACAAATTACTGTGTTATTTTATTTTTCGCTGCATGCTTTAGTTATTGGTGATTTGTTTATGCTGCCACGCATATTGTATGTTAATCTGATTAATTAATTAATCCATCACAAGGGGTCAATACTTTTTTGGCCTATCACTGACTCACCCCGCCATGCTTACTATTAGCTTCAATAAACTATTGCCCCAAAAATATAAACACAGAGTAAAGCATAAAAAACCCAAATATATAATCCCAAAGTAAAGCATAAATTAAAAAGGTATTGCAAAATTTGATAAACTAATTGCTAACTTGTGTTGTACACGGGTTTGATCAATAAAAATTAAATATTTATTTTGCATGAAGAGACATCAACTTGAAAATGAATGGAAAAAAAAAAATTAAGTTCAAAAGTACAAACTTCATCTCGTAATGCCATTTAAAAATTAGACTTTGCTCATATATAATTGGGTAAGAAATACAATTAGAGAAAGATTATTAATTAGCCTTGTGCAATTCATCTAAAGTAATAAAGTTAAAATAAATTATCTATACTCTTGGAAAGGTAATATTCATGAATTTAAGTCATACAAAATGTGCAACAAATGCTCACAAAAATAACTACAAAGGAAATTGATCATGCAAATACATATTTTACATCAAGATTAATCTCAATTTCCACCACAAATCTAGTATTAAATTTTTTGAAATCTCATAAAAGTAAGGTCAAACACATTAACCAAACAAACGGATAGTAGAGAACAAAATTTGAGGTGCATAAGCTATCTTTCACTTACGTTATACAACTATTTAATAATCTTATTAGATCTTAATGATGCTCATAATCCTCTATTTTATTAAATATTGGTAAAACATATAGGTTTAATAAAAACTAACTTTTTGGATCATATATTTGCGTTAGCTTCAATTCATTCTTCAATCTATATTTATTCACTTATAGACAGTTCTCTAAACAACCTTAATTTATATTATAAACAAAAGTGATATACAGAGAACATCATAATAACATATAAAGACAAAATAAATTGTTAGGTTCTAAGAATTAGGAACTAATGTATTAAAACTTCATTTTGTAATGTTAGCAAACCATGATCAAAATGGTTTTAGTCTTATTTAGACTTGCTCAAAGTATGTGTTTTTATGTAAAGTTGGAATTGAGTTACTATAGGATTTACTATGTAAATCTGCCTACCTCGATCGATTGAGAATTAGACTCGATCGATCAAAAGTCGTGCAGATTGTTTTTTCTGTAGAATTTCCAACTCAACCCAAGCCCGTTTGAGGTTTTATGTTTTGTCTTAAGTATAAAAGGGAAAACCCTAACCACGTTTTGAGGTTACTCTTTATGCTGTGTGTATGAATCTTTTGTGAGATTTAAAGGTATTTGCCTTCACATATACTTAGGGTTATCAAGAATCAAGACTATGTCAAGAACTTGATGATCAATTCAGTTGCAGATTCAAGAGCTTAAAGATACACAAGCGAGAGTGCTTGTACTTGTTGGGAATCCAAGAGAGAAGTAGTTCGTGGACTCGAAGCTGTCACGTGGTCATGATAGTAAGTTTCCTACTCAAGGTAACAGTAAGATGTTAGTGGTCTAAGTCGCTATTGTGTAAACTTCAATTATTTCATAGTGGATTCGGTTTACCTTGAGGATAACTAGGTTAAATCCATCCTAGGCTTTTTAGTGGTTTGGTTTTCCTGGGTTATCATATCTTTGTGTTCTTTATCTTCCACACTTTACATTGATATGATATATTTGTGTTAACCTAGATCTGATAATTTGACTGAGTAATAACTTGGCTAATTAACTAGAACTCTTCATTGGCTATATCAAAGCATTGTAATGGTTATGACTATATTAGATATTCTTTTCCCAATTCTCAAACCCTTTCTCTCCCAGACCTCCAAGCACTTTATGCATGGGGGAGGTGTCAATTCAATTACAAGACCTTTGACATTGAATTTGGTCCAAAGAGAATATGAAAACTGAAAATGTTACTCCTAAAACTGTCCAGAGACAGCAAGTCGATTTTAAATAAACTCATCCTCTTTGATATCAAATAACGTAAATACTACATATAGATATCCCATCAAGCAATTATTGGGTCAATAATTTTAAATCGCGCTCTAAAATATTATGGTTTCAATTAAACTCCATGAAATTATAGTAGAGATTTAGTTACACTAATGATGTAAATATAAATACACATGATGGAAACAAAATAATGATCACATGAGATTGAGGAAAAACCTCTTATATTGGAGGAACGAAACCCCAATCACATAGAGATTGAAAAAATCCCCTTAACATAGGAACACATCTGAAGATTAACATTGCTCAAATCTCAAAGAGGTAGTAGCCACCAATTAACATAAAGTCTTGTCATGAGAACCAATTAAGCATTCATATCACAATTATACAATTAGAATGAAATCAAATAACTTGGTTCAATATGCAAAGTGATCCGACATGATAAATTGATTCAATATGCAAGGCTAAATAACCCCTAATTCAGGAAGTTGATAGATTCATACATATATATTTTTGAGATGACCAAAGGAACATATTAAGAGGAATTAAATAAGTATTGTAGCTCAGACAGCCAATTTGTATTTTTTCGCTCTTTGAATCAAAATTAGAGCAAATGCAGTGCTACTAGGTGGCTTTGATGCATATGATTGTGACCAAAGCCTAAGGTTTTCAATTGAGCCTAATGTTAGGATCTTTATGGTTTTTAATTTTGGGAGGGTCGGTGTTTCAAAGACAAAACTTGTAGTCGGGATTTTCAAAAGATTGCATGTAGTATTTAGTTTAAAATTTTAAATAATTTTGTAAAAATTAAAATAATATGAAAAATTGTGGAGACTCCTAAGCTTATGTGGCATAATATGAGGAAGTCAACCACTAATTAAGGGATTCAATTATATAGTATTTATAAATGAACAAAAGGGTACAAGAAAAAAATAACCTTTGATGAGGCCAAGCACATCAAAAGCCCAATACCCTATAGTTCTGACCAAACAAAAGCCCAATAATTAATAATTATTCCATTTCCTTTCTTTTTACCCAGCCCAAAGTTACTCATGAAGTTTACAAAATTTTGGCCTCAAATCTGGAATCATTTATACTACAATTTAAGTAGCTTTTAAGCCATTTAAGTCATGGACTCTAAGATATGAACTCTAAATAAAATCCCTAAATTTTAGGTAAATCTAAAATTTAAAAAAAAAAAAAAAAACGTTTTTTTTTTCTTTTCTTTTTTACCACGTTTCTTTATATCCCATAAAATTAGGCACTGCCTTTCCTTATTCTTTCTAATTTGTTTTTATTTTTGATAGAGTTAAACACGTACAAGAAATAAAAAGGTAAAAGAGAAATAAAAAATGAGAGAAATACATTTTTTTTCCCTTAAATTAACATGTTTTTTTTTTTTTTTTTTTTGGTTAGAAAATTGATATGAACATTATTTCAATTTAAAAAAAAAAAAGAAAAAAAGAAAACACTAGTTTATATTACTATTTAAGGTGCTTCTAAGATGTGGATTCCAAGCTATGGACTTCAAGCTGGCTTCCAAGCCATGGACTCTAAATTTGCCAAAAATTAGAACATTGTTTATACCTATAAGTTACTGCTACCAACTATTTGGTCCAAAAATTTATTTTTTTTCAAAAAGAAAACTACCGGCCTCATTCCTTAACCACAAAGAAACGTGCAATCCTACTAAATTGGTAATTTGTTTTACAAGACTGACCTTTAAAAGAAAAAAAAATCATAATCAACTCAACGGCTAAAATATCCTTTAAAAAAAATTAAATAAATAATGGGCTAAACCACTACATTACCTATTAAAACACTCTCTCACAAACCCATATCTTCAAAACAACTGTATTTATCGGGAAGAAAAAAAAAAAAAAAAAAAAAAAAAAACCCCTTATCCTTCCCACGAAAACATACCCTTTTTTTTTGCAAGATAGAAACCTCTTTTAAAATCTCCTCTTCTTTTTTTTCCTCACTTTCTTAGAAAAAAAAAAAAAAAAAACCCTTATCCTTATCCCATCATTTATGTAGTTTATTATTATTATTATTATTATTATTATTATTATAATATATTAAGAGGATTCTAATAATTAGTTACCTCATATCTCAAATCTCTAAATTACCCCTAATATTTTCTTTAAGCAAGTAATTTAAATTACTTCAGGGTATTCAAGCAATTTAAATTTAATAATTTGATGTAGAAAAAAAAATCTAGGACCACAAATTTTGTCATAATTTTTGCCACAACTTATTCATATGGCAAGTTGTGAGTAGAGGAGTAAAAGTGGTAGGTCTACAACTAGCAATGTGGATAAATTATGGCAAAGTTGTGATCTTAGTATTACTAAAAAAAAAAAAAAAAAAACCCTACTCTAGTTAATTTTTTTCCCACTCGTGTTCTCCACCCACACCCTCAAAAATAGGCTCCACAATTAAAACACACAATTATCCGAATTACCAAAACAAAAATAAAATAAAATAAAATAAGCCAATCTGCTACAACATATCTATAAACCAGCATTGATGTTTTCCAAAAAAAAAAAAAACCATTTGATGAAACTTCCTATTCCCACTACAAAATGAAAACTTCCCACTAAACATGGCCAAAAACTACTTTTGGATCACCTTCAACTTCTAGCCAAATACAATAACTAGACTCTCCCACAGTTCTTCCTCCACCATTTCCTACTTCTAGCCAAATTCCATAACTACATTTTGCATCACTCTCCTACCAGATTCAGTTCCTACTATTTTTGCCACTTTTGGCCTAAAAAACTCCAATATGTTTCAAGGAGAACATTCACATTAAGAATGCTAAAATGCAAAAAAATGCTAATTTAACAACCAACACAATGAAATACTACTACATCAAACATGTCAAATGCTAAAATTTTTGACACTCAACTACAATGAGTTACCATCTCTAGCAGCTCGTTGTAGCTGAGTGTCAAAACCAAATATTATTTGTTTAATCCTCACACATGTGCCCTTTTCTTGTTTCTCTCTTTCTCACATGCTGCCTCCTCTCCTTTTCTTTTTTTTGGTTCTCCCTTAACCCACGACTATTCCCCTCAATTCATGCCTCTATCTCTCTCAATCTGCTTGAAGTTCTGGTCCACTTGAAGCACCTAAACTCTAAATTCAAATCTGGTAGAGATGCCATATTCTAATACCACCACTCGACCTCATCACCTTTTGTTGACCAATTAGTTCTCTCTTGCTCATGCCTCTCTCTCACTGTTGTGCCTCGTAGGTTTTGATGTTTTTATTTTTATTTTTTGTTTTTCTATTCTTCGTGGGTTTGAGTTTGTAAAATTTGTTCTTGATGGTTCAATAGTTGTGAGTTTGAGTTTGTGATTTGGTTGTGACTGAGTTTGTGAAATTTGTTCTTGGTGGTTCGATAATTGTGGGTTTGAGTTTGTGATTTGATTTTGGGTTTGTGATTTGGTTTTGGGTTTGTGACTTGTTTGTGATTTTGGTGGTTGGGCTTTGAGGTTGTGGGTGGTGGTGGCTGTGGCAGTGGATGTGGATGTAGTGTGGGCGGTGGTCTCTAGTGGTAGTGGGTGTGGGCAGTGGTAATGGGTTTTGGTTTTGTAGTGGGTTGGGTTTCGGTGATTACGGTTTTATAGTAGGTTTCGGTTTTGCAGTGGCTTGGGTTTTCTAATGATGATGGTGGTTGGCAGTGGTCATGAGTGGTGGGTTGGTTGTTTTTGTTTGGCAGAAGAGAGATACACAGAGGAAGAGAGAGGAAGAAAGAGAGAGATGTATTGAGAATAAAATAATAAATAATAAATAATAAAGAAATAATATTTTAATGAAGTGGAAAAAATATAAAACCTTTGATATTTGGTATATTACAAATTGTGGTGTTAAAATAGATAAAGTAGTATTTTGAATTACTAAAAACTATATTTTTTTAGCATATTCTTGATGTTAATGCTTTGACAGATTAGGCATATATATTGTAAGCATGCGCGTAATATAGAAGCATGGACTTGGTAGTGAGGTCAATGACTCTTTGTTTAAAACAAAGTAGGCGTGAAAGTTGGAAAACAAGTTCATTGTCATCAATATATATATTTTATACTAGCCTCATCTCCACGTATGCATGAGGGTTTTTTTTTTTTTTTTTTTTTTTTTTTGGTTTAGTGTCATAATTTTCTAATCATATTATGCATTTGAGAACTATTGATGCAGCCAGGAGTGTCATGAGGCTAGCCACAAAGAAATGAACATCGAAAAAACATTGAAATCATATGTTCATGTGTGAGTGTGTTCTTCTTCTAGAGCTAGCCTAATGACACACATGGTTGTATTAGTAATTCTCAAAATGCATGATATTATTGAACATACACTTAAACCTCAAATGGTAGTATTGTATTAGTAAAGGATTTAACTAACCACCGGTAGCCCAGATGGTAACTTCCCCATGCATAGGGCATGGGGGGTTTCGGTTTGTGCTCGAGGCCTCGAGGGGATTGGGGTGGGGTATATTTAGTAAGTATATATTTCTAAACCAATTGAGAAAAAAAGAGTAAAGGATTTAAATACAAGAGTCTTAAGTTAAGAAAGTAAGATTCTTTTGATATGGAGTCATTTGGATGAGACAATTCTTTTAAAGGTTTCTCTAATTATTTTTTATCCTATCATTCTAGGAAAATTTAATATAGCATTGATTCAATTACAATGATTACTTGCATAAAGTATTTTAATTTTATGCCAAATTAATATCAAATTTATTATTGTCTTTTCTTGTAGTTCAACTTCTTGCATCTTTTTGCATTTTTAATGGAGATATTCAGGTTCAAATTTCACCACTCCTAACTATTGAATTATTAACCAAATAATAATAATAATAATAATAATAATAAATAAATAAAAAAATAAAATTGAATTTTCCGTTTCTTTAGTGATGTGTGGAATTTGGTAGGACTGATTGCCAGATTGGCAAAAAACCTTTCTTCACAGATGTGGATATTAATCGTATTCATGTAATGGAGTGAGCATGAATTGGGGGCTAAGGATAACATATCGAATTTGGTGCTAAAAATTGGCATGAGATTTGAATCATAAAATCATGCATGCAGGAGATCGTTATGTCTTGAAGATTTTTTTTTTTTCTTTTTTTGCTACAAAAGGAGACGCAATATGAATGTGAGAAACCTAGCTCGGAAACATGTTAGAACATGTTGTTTAGCACAAATGACTATATCTCTTGTCAACCTGATGAAAAATATTCAGTCATCCATGTTGAAGAAGGGAATATTCATGGACTTGTTCCTCGTGAACAAAGCTCACATGTTGCCCTTATAAAGAAGAGTAACTATTGCACAAGCTGTTGAAGCAGATATTACAGCTAAGTCTGGGGTCTCACATAAATCAGCCCGAGTTTATGAGTAGAGAAGTACACAAGTAAGGAGCTGAAAAAATGTGGATTATCTTTTTCTAGATTATAATTATTATTTGTGTTAAAAAAAAAAAAGAAAAAAACCTATTAAAGACAGAGATGCAAGAAGCTTGATGAGTTTCAAAAACAACAAGCTAGCTGAGAACCCTTTTTTTATTCAATACAACTAAAGGGACAGGACTATGTACAAGAAGAGGGGGGCTGAGTCCCCCCCCCACCACACCCCCCCCCCCCCCCCCCCCCCACATTTTAAAAAAAAAATATTAAATAATAGCTATATATTTAAGATTTTAGAAAATTAGTCCATGAAAAATTATATTTGCCCCTCTTAAGAAAATTATATTTGACTCCCTCGACTTTGAATCTTAGTTCTGTCCCTAAATACAACCAGGGGCGGAACTATGTACAAGAAGAGGGGGGCTGTGGGCCCCCCCCCCCCTCCCCCCCAAATTTTTTAAAAATATTAAATAATAACTATATATTTAAGATTTTAGAAAATCAGTCTGTGAAAAATTATATTTTCTCCTCTCAAGAAAATTATATTTGCTCCTCTTGACTTCGAGTCCTAGTTCTGTCCCTAAATACAACTTGATGTTGATGACCTAATAACCAATGTCATACCAACTTTCTGGCTTGTATGCTACAGAAATTTTTGTTCATAAATTGAGTTGGGTTCAGTTAGGGGTATTTTCAACCCAAATTTGGGCATTGTTGGGTTGAAAAATCTCATGTTAGTTCTAAAATCTAAACTGATCCAACCATACTGATTGAGTTGGGTTGTGATAATTTTGGATTGGTTTGGGGATAAAAAAAAAAATTTTTAAAATTTAGAAATAAAAAACAAAACTTTTCCTAAAGTTTAGGAAACAAAATAACATTTTTCCTTTTTATTTTTATAATCAAATTGATCTTATTACTTGGGCTGAAAATTTAGTCATCGAAACCCGACTCAACCTAAGCTTAAAGAAAACACCCGTCAGATTGGTTTAGTTGGTGGTTTGAATACATACATGAAGTGGATAAACTTAGAAGTAAAAGATGAATTATTTCTACGAGATCCTCAAACATCTTCATATTTTCCACATATGTTCTTTCCATAACTTCAAAGCCAGACTGCTTGTGTCTTGAGGTGGTTTAGATGAACCTGCAAGAAAAACTTAACAATCAATATTTGTCGTCGAGAATAGGTAGTTCCGCTGTCTGCGTCTAGTCTAGAGTGAAGATGCAAACATAAATGGAACATGTTTGACTATGTCTAAAAAAATCAGACCATGGAAATCTTCCTTTCAGTACCTATGAACTATTGTTTTCAAACTGACCTCTCTTCATCCCTTGATCAGGTTTCATGCATGAGATTTCACCTACTCCTTACTTTGAATAATACACTGGCTTCTCTCGAGTTGAAAAGTATAATACAAAGGATACTCGCAATATAATTCGTTATAGATATATTTTTTTTTGATAGGCGTTATAGATATCTTAAGTTCACCTAAACACATTTACTATAATTTTTTAAATGTATGACATACTATTTCATTATTTAAAAGTACAATGACCATTGAATTTATATTTAATAATCATTGTACTAATCCAATCAATTCGACTATTCTGACTTATTCTTATTTAATGCATTGCTACTCATTTACATAAAAAAAAAATTTAATTGTTTTTCTATTTTGAAAAAATTAACTCAAATTTCTGAAGCATTTCGCTTCTTGTGAGGAAGAACGTAATTATTATAAAACATAAGATGGAAAAATTGAAAAAAAAAAAAAAGAGAAGCAATCAAAGATCTAACTATATATTTTGAAAAGAAAAAGCCTTTTTCCTTGTTTTGTTTTGTACACTAATGAATAAATTAAATAATTTGATAGCCCCATGGTTTATTGTACCTTGACCCTTGATCGATCATCATAGAATTAATATTTTTCTCGTGGGGATGGACTTTCTGGGCTCCATAAAAAATTAGGTGAAAAAAAGTGGGAAGGCCTTTCAATAAGCCAATAGAATATGGGCAGTCATCGTCAACTAACTTGGATTAACAACTCGGCCGGGCTTACAAGTTGCAAGATTTAATATTAACGTCAAACTTGGGAATTTCACTCGTGCATGCTATCTTGAAGAAATATAAGCTTGTTTTGGAGTTGGCGTGTTGTTGTATATTTGTGTGTTATTAAAAAAAAAAAACATGTGTTTGGGCTTTGTCCCACATCGCCTAGTTTGCTTGGTATGCGTGAGTATATCAACAGCTCTACCACTCTAATTGCCTCTAGTAGTTTTGGAGTTGGCGTGTTGTTATATGTTTGTGTTATCCAAGAAAAGAGAAAAAAAAAAAAAAGAAATATGAGCACGTTTCTTGAAGCATTAAATTAAGAGAAAAAATTTAGTTACAAATTTAGTTGTAGCATAAGATTACAATTTTATTCAATAAAATAAATATTACTATATATTTTGAAAATCTAACTATTAAATTGCATGCTCTTTACACTTTTAATACGGCCAAAATGAGCATTTGCCCTTTTTGCCCAAAATAAGTAGCAAAATGCTATTGTTTTGAAACTATTTAGCTATATGCCCCTATTATAAACTCGATTTTCTAAAAATCGATTTTCAACGAAAAACTCCATTTTTAGAAAATCAAGTTATAAGCAAAAAACTTTTTTTTTTTTAAAAAAATGGAACTCGAGTTCATGGAACTCAAGTTCCATGTAACATTTTGCAAGTAACTTGATTTTCATTAAATCGAGTTTTTTTTTTTTTAAATCTAGTTTCTAAATTGGGGTATTTTGTTAGATAGTTTCAAAATAGGAGCATTTTGCTACTTGTTTTGGGCAAAAGAGACAAATGCCCATTTTGGCCCTCTTAATACACATGTCAACTATATGATTTATAAGCTTATATTTTATGCATAATTTTAAATTACAAAAACTTTTAATTTAAACAATTGATTGATGACATAGCTATTGATCTTTAATTTTCTAAAATTTTTGTAAATATAGAGGATAAAAAAAGAAAAAGTAATCCAACGATCTATTTATCAAAATTTAAATTCAATAAAAAGATATATATTAAGTAAAGTTGTAGTTTAAGGTCACAACTAATTTTATTACTAAACTTTCTCCTTAAAGTAAATCTTCAAAAGTTTAAGAAGTATCAAACAATTGAGTTATAAAACTTTTAACAATTATTTTTTGAATTTAATGATCATATAGTTGTCTAGGCTTGTGGGTTCTTATCAGCTCAATTGATAGATGATTGAATAAAATATTTGAGGTTCAATTCCTACCTATACAAAAAATTGATTAGTATATTGGTTCAATGATAAAGAGCTATTATCAAGAATGAACATCATAGGTTGTGAAATTCTCTAAAGAAGAAAATTACTGTTTTGACCTGATGATGAAAAGTGATTATCATAGAATTATAAGTTGAAATTCTATTGTATCTATAAAAAAAAAAAAAAAAAAAAATAGCATAAAGTATTATTAAGACAATAGTACACATGAGATCGATGTACCAGATGAGCCATGAGTATTTGACAAGTTCTTTGAGGTGGGATTAGGTTGTATCTGTTGACCCAGAATTATTTATAAGATTTACTTTTAATATATATCATTTGCATTTTGCAGTGGTAAGAAGAGAATTTGAAAAATTAATTTTCATGTGCGAAAGATTATTTAACATTATGGTGTCGCTACCTAACATGTGTCTGTTTTTATTTAACTTAATGATATCGCTCAGTAATAACGATTTATAATTTGGAAGTTATTGCACAAATAGAGCAGATTTGACCAGTCTTAAGTGCCATAGATAAAAATAATAATAAATAATCCGCACAAGAATTTATCATCGTTTTCAGCCAACTATTAAGGTTGCTAAACGAAGACAAACTTCATTCTCACAATCTATAATATTTAATTTTAGTTGTAGATTCAAAGGAAGAAAACGTCAGAGATGATGAAGTTGATGTTGATCCAAATTTGGCTCTGTATTTCAGACGCAGTCTTTGATTTCACAAACGGCTATATAAAGCATGCTTTTGTAGTACATCCTTACAAAGTGTAGCTAAACATGAAGAGAACAAAGGATTGCATGGCCAAGATGTGGAAGAGTCTTAGTGGTCAAAATGACTGGGAGAATTTGTTGGAACCCCTCGACATTGATCTTCGCCAATACATAATACATTATGGAGAAATGGCTGAAGCTACATATGATGCCTTTGACAAAGAGAAAATATCTAGGTATGCAGGAAGTAGCCGATATGCGAAAAAGGATTTCTTCTCTAAGGTGGGCTTAGAGAATGGCAATCCTTTCAAATACCGAGTGACCAAGTTCTTGTATGCAACATCAAATATCAAAGTCCCCAATGCCTTTATCATGAAGTCATTATCAAGGGAGGCATGGAGCAAGGAATCGAATTGGATTGGGTACGTCGCGGTAGCTACAGATGAAGGGAAGGCCGAGTTAGGAAGGAGAGATATTGTGATTGCTTGGAGAGGAAGCATACAAGCCCTGGAGTGGATTGATGATCTAGAATTTATTTTGGTTTCAGCTTCCGATTTACTTGGAGCTGAGCATGATCCTAAGGTGCACCATGGTTGGCATTCCATCTACACTTCTGATGACTCCCGTTCACCCTTCAATAAAACTAGTGCTAGAAACCAGGTATATTTTGATACTTTATTTGTCTATTATAAGTTTATAATTTAATTCGGAGGGTAAATTGAATTGCTTCCAGGCTAGTCGGGTAGGCAAGTGCGGAGTTTATATACCTTGTGAAGTGTCTTATTTCGAATAAAAATTTATATTTAAATTTTGCTTACATAAAAGAACTAATTAATTGTTGTCTTAACTTCAATGTATAAGTTTCTCAAAAAAAAAACTTCATTGTATAAAATAATTATTATAGAATTAATACCAAAGGTTTCAATCATATTTTATCTATGTAAAAAACAGGGTGAATGTCTTATTGACAAAATATAGTAGATGGAATAATGTTAAGAAAATAGTAATTAAAATAAGGTTCGACCAAATTCAAGGTTTAAATATGATAATTAAAATTTTATTTGCTTTTTTTTTTTCTTTTGTCATCCAGGTACTTAGTGAGCTTAGTAGACTAGTTGAAGAATTCCAAAATGAGGAAATCAGTATAACTGTTACTGGCCATAGCTTGGGAGCAGCACTTGCAACTCTGAATGCGATTGACATAGTTGCCAATGGATTTAACAAGCCCAAAGACCAGCCGGGGAAATCTTTTCCAGTGACAGCAATAGTATTTGCCAGCCCTCATGTGGGAGACTCCGGCTTCAAGAAAAATTTCTCTGAACATAAGGATCTTCGAGTCTTGCGTATACGTAATGCTCCAGATATTGTTCCGAAATATCCATTTATAGGCTACTCTGATGTTGGAGAAGAGTTGGAAATAGATACTCGCAATTCGAGTTACTTGAAGAGTCCTGGAAATTTATCAACTTGGCATGACTTGGAGGGTTACCTGCATGGAGTTGCAGGAACACTAGGGACTCAAGGAGGGTTCAGGTTGGAAGTTCCTCGTGATATTGCACTCGTGAACAAGAGGATAGATGGTTTGAAGGATGAGTACCTTATTCCGGCTTCATGGTTTTGTGTGAAGAACAAGGGTATGGTTCAACTAGCTGACGGTTCATGGAAATTGATGGATCATGAAGAAGATGAGAGGGATCTTTAAATGTTAATATATGTGGTTGAAATTACTTGTAGAATTCATTTCATTACTTGGTTTAAGTTGCTTTTTGTTGCTTATTAGAACTTTTTGGTTGTGTTCTTAGATTTAAGAGTGGAATAAAAAATATGAAGGGTTGTTTGTTTGTAAAAGGAAAATAAAGAAGTCTTCCAGTGCGAGTTATAATGACAATAAATTCATACAAGATTCGTTTGGTTTACTCTTATTTACCCCTTAATTTTATTGCAATTACCCTTTTTATTTTTGTCTATTTTTTAATGAAAAAGAGGAAATTTTATCACCATGCATGTAAGTGTAATGCTCTTATTTATTCTCCAATATACTGAATAAGTTTTTCAATAATGGAAAGTATCAAAGCCTTGTGCCATTTAGGTAATGACCTAAAGCCCCCAAATGGAAAAAGGTCTTCAATACAATTATAATATGTTATATTTATTTTTCTTGTAGTATATAGAAAAATAATAATAATAATAATAAAAGAAAGCCCTCTGTGTAGTAAAAAATAAAAAAAAATTAAGGCCCCTATCGGCCATTGTTTATTTGTTTACAACATAAAAATTTCAATCAAGATCCAAAACTTTAATGAATCAATTTTTTTTTTTTTTTAAATTGTTCTCTTTTCATATGTTGTGAACTATGTTTGTACATTTTACATTGTTTGTGGTAGTTTAAGAGTGTAAACATTTTCAATCTCCCAAACACATTGATGGCGAATAGATTCTTTATCTCTTTTTATATCAAAATTAAAAATAGAGAATTAATAGTTTTCCACAAGAATTCATTACTAAAATCCAATGTCCAATAATTAAAGTTCAAAATTGTCAAAAGAGACAATAACTATTTCTAAAAATAATATTTATTCTAATAATAATGGTTTATATTTATTTTCAGAATTAAAAGTTTTAAGAGAAATTTATCATAAATGAAAATATTCCAATTAGCATACGGAATTATATACTATATAATAAAAGTTAGACTTAGAAGCCATGATTGTACTAAGTGACTTCACCAAATTATAACAATATTTTAGATAAAAACAATTTTTTAAGTAGAGATCGACAACGACTTTTTTTTTTTTTTTTTAATTTCTTTAGATAAAGTGTTTTAATAAAATATGCAACATGTATCTAAGTTTCAATTCATAGAGACAATAAATTATTTGTTCTTATTAATTTCTTTAGAGGGAAAAATGCCCACACACCCCCTGAACTTTGAAGTAGTAGCCAAAACACCATCTGGACTTTTTAATTAGCCAATTTACTCCATAAACTTTACATATCTGCCAAATAAGTACCTCGGTTAGTCTACCATTAAAAAACAAACAGAATAGTCACGTATATCTCATTTGAGCTTAAAAAAAAAATTAAAAAAAAAAAAAAAAAAAGCTCAAACCCAAAGAAAAGCAAGGCCTCCGTGATGTAGAAACCAAGGGCCTGTTTGTTACCGTTGTTTAAACAATAGTTTTCAGTGTTTAAATAACATCACACGTATTTTCATATACTTTTTTTTACCTATATGTATTTCCAAAAAATATGAACGTTATTATAACAACATTACCAAACAGGCTCTTGTGGTTTTAATTTATATTGAGATTACCTACCCCATAGATATGTTGAAACAAGAATGAAGTTGTTTATTTTATTTTTATTTTTTTTGTTGAGATAGAAGCTGTTAAAATATTGTTGGGCTTGCCAAAGCTTCAAGAAGCAAGAACTTGGTCTGGGTATGGTTTTTCAAGAAGCAAGAATCTGTTAAAATATCGAAACTTGTTCACCTAAGTGTGATCTTTTTCTTAAAAACAAAAAGTACCGGGTATGGTTTTTCAATAAGAAAAACTAAAGACTTAATTTTAAGAAACCAAGAAGTTGGTCTGGGTTAGGCTTTTTGAACCAAGAAAAGCTTAAGATTGTAAGAAACAAAGAACTGGGTTTGGCTTTCAAAGACCTTGCTTTTTTTCTCTGGGTTGAGTGCTTCCTTCTTCTTCTTTTTTTTTATTTTTTTAACTCACATGGGAGACACATGACTATTCCGTTAGTTTTATGACAGTAGACTAACCAAGATACTTAGTATGTTTGGTAACTGTTTTTTTTTCCCCCCTTATTTTTTATTTTCAAAAACAATTTTTTATTTTTGAAACTAGAAAACTTGTTTGCCAACTAAAAATGGATAGAAAACAAAAAATATTCTCAAAACTCAATTTGTGAAGAAAATTAAAAACATGCAAAAGACTGTTTTCAGTGTCTGGTTTTTAAAAGTCAAAGAAAATGTGCATTTGGTTTAATGAATCTGTCTTATTTAATGAGTTAGCATTAGAATTCAAATCCTATTAAAAACACATTTTAGTGTTTTTTTTTTCTTCATTTAAAAAAAAAAAATTAACTAACCAAACATGTTTTTGATTTCAAAAATACAAGAAAATTGTTTTTTCTTTATATTCCTAAAAAAAAGTTTTCAAAAATAGAAAACAAAAGCTTTTACCAAACATAACCTTATTTGGCCAGTATGTAAATTAAAGTTTATGAAGTAAATTGGCCAATAAAAAAGTTCAAGGAGTGTTTTGGCCACTACCTCAAAGTTCAAGGATGTGTGAGCATTTTTCCCTTCTTTAGATAAAGTAAAAATAAGTGTTTTGCATGCAACATGCAACATGCATTTTAGATAAAATAACAGTAAGTGTTTTAACAAAACATGCAACATGCATCTAAATTTCAATCAATAAGTGTTTTAACAAAACATACAACGTGCATCTAAGTTTTAGTAAATAAATGTTTTAACAAAACATGCAACATGGATTTTAGATAAAATAACAATACTTGTTTTAATAGAACATGTAACATGAATCTAAGTTTCACTTGATAGAGACACTAACTTATTTGTTCTTTCAATTTCTTTTCTTCAAATAAAGTAACAAATAAGTATTTTAACAAAACATGCAACATGCATCTAAGTTTTAGTTGATAAAAACAACAACTTATTTGTTCTTATCAATTTCTTTAGATAAAGTAACAATAAATATTTTAATAAAACATGCAATGTAACATACATATAAGTTTAAGAAATTTAAATCTTACTCCAACTAAAAATCTATTATCAAAATTTCAATACTTATATACATTCACCAATGGTCTTTCCATAGAATCCTTTTTGCACCTTATGTTTTTGTTTATTTATTTATTTCCAAGTTGCAACTTACGCATATGTATTTGTATATGATATTTTTGATTAAATAAATTAATCTTACTTATTGTTATTTGTTTCTAAATTTTCATGTATGAATATTGTGTTAAAGGAAGCCTGCTATAAATAAGAAAAAAAAGGGACACCCATTTAAGTTCTTAGTTTCTCTTAGGTAAGTTTTTTATTTTATTTTTTAAATTCTTAACTTTTGAACTATTTTGTGTGTTTTAGGTTTTGGCTATTCTATGTATTTAGTTTGCAAGTGTTTTGATCTTTTCTAATTGACTATCAATTAGAAAATTTCAGTTCAAAACATGTCTTACATGTGTGCTGTAGTGCAATCTGATTCCAAGTTACTTTTACTTATTGATTGTTAAAACTTTATAAATGTTTATCTATTTTTATATTTTAAAATTCTATTTGTGCTTTGTGTTAATTTCTTAGTATGCGGAATTCCTCCCATATTTCTTTGAAAGTCTAACTAAATTCAATTTATAATTCCTCCAATATTCTTTTAGATCATAGATAATATTTGGTTAAATTATATTCATTGGTCCAAATTTTTATGTAAGTGTATCTTTACTTGATTTCTTTTTCATTTTGTAAAAAAATAATTTGGAAATTTGGATTTTTTTTTCAGTGGTTACAACTTACAATAGCAAGGGTCATGGAGTAGTCAAGAAATTTGCAACTGAGTCCCTCTATTATGATGATATTGTATGTTGGGTAGAAGACACACTTGTGTGTGACTTTGACTTAATAGTTTTTGATGTACAACATTAAAGTTTTTAATAATATTTTTACTATCACTTTTACTTGAAATAGAAATTGATAAAATCCTATTTTACATCAATTATATCATAAGAAAGATTAAGTAATTAACCATATTCTAAATTGAAAAAATAAAATTAATTAACAAAATTTAAACACACAAAAATGTAATTAGCAGTAATTGTATCTTAAAAGACAGAAAATAATTTTCTCAAATGAAAAGCAAAATTAAAATATAAATTTTATTTTATTAATATTTGTATATAAGTGAAGAACCCAATAGCCATGGCGGAGTTAACTCGCTAGAATCAAGAATTGAGAAAGGAAGTTAATCTCAGAAGGCAACGACATGAGGCCTATGGAGAAGAGCATGGACAGAACCAGGGAGATGGAAGAAATGCAGAGCCAGAAAGCCAATCAAAGGGTACTGCACCTAGAAGAGTACCACATTTGGAGAGAGAAATAGACCAGATGAGGAAGGTTATGGATGAGATGAGGCAGAACATGAGAAGGGTAAACCCCGTAGAAGATTTAGTTCACAGAATTGATTCTCCCTTTACGGCTTCCATCAAATGGCCATCCCTTGCCACCGAAGTTCAAGATGCCTTCTTTAGATGCATATGATGGTACTCGTGATCCCTTTGACCATATCGCTACCTTTAAGACTACCATGCATCTTCAAGGGGTTCTAGATGAGATAATGTGTAGAGCCTTTCCAACTACCCTCAGAGGGCCTGTGCGAGTGTGGTTCAGCAAGATACCCCCAAACTCGGTAAGTACCTTTAAAGAATTGAGCAAGCTATTTATTAATAATTTCATTAGAGGACAAAGGCACAAACGTTCTTTGCCTTTGTCCAGCTTGTTAACCATAGAGCAAGGAGAAAATGAGAGTTTGTGGTCCTTCATTACTCGTTTCAATAGAGAAGCCTTGGCAGTAGATGAGATGGACGACAAGCTATTGTTAGTAGCCTTCCACAATGGGATCAACTCTGACCTATTTATCCACAAGCTTTATGAATAGGAGCCCCAAACTATGGCTGAACTCATTCATTCAGTCCAAAACTTCATGAATGCAGAAGACGTAATTATTGCCAAGAAGAGGAAAAGAATGGAAGAGAATGCTCAACGCCACTCCGAACAAGGTCCTCGTCCAAAGAAGGGACGAACAGAAGATAGGAAAGACCGAGACAATAAGAAGGCAGGTCCTTCAGCGCGGAATCAATAATATACGCAGCTAAACATACCGCTGGAGCAAGTCCTTATGCAAATCAAGGATGACCCTTCTTTGAAGTGGCCAGAGAAACTGAAGGGAGATCCTAACAAGTGCAGCAGGAACAAGTATTATCGCTTCCATAGAAACCATAGGCATGACACAGATGAATGTTTTGATTTAAAACAGCAAATTGAGAATCTCATTAGACAAGGGAAATTGAGGAATTTCCTTGGACGAGATCACAAAGACGAGAAGTTGAAAGGGAAAGTAGAAAAGTCGTCGCGACCTCCACTTGGAGAAATAAGGGTAATTATAGGTGGTACAACAGCTCAGTTGTCTAAGTCAAGAAAGACATACCTGAAGGTAGTTCAGAATGTTCAACTCTCTTAACGATCTCCCAGGACGGGAAACACAAACGAGCAGGTGATCACTTTTACAGACGAGGATGCGAAGAGAATTCATCACCCTCATCACGATGCTATTGTCATCACCTTGGTTATTGTTGATTACACGACCAGAAGAGTGTTGATAGACAATGGAAGCTCAACAAATATTCTGTATTATCCAGCTTTTCAGCAAACGAGGATTGGACAAGACCAGCTCCATCTAGTACACTTGCCTCTAGTGGGTTTTGGAGGAATGAAGTTACAGCCTATAGGCACCGTTACGTTGCCAATAGTAGTGGGGGCATATCCGCAGCAGGTAACCAAAGATGTAAATTTCCTTGTGGTAGATTTCTCATCCTCTTACAATGCTATAATTGGAAGACCAACTTTAAATAGTTGGAAGGCAGTCACATCCACTTACCACCTGTTAGTTAAATTCCCTACGGAGCATGGGGTAGGACAAGTGCAAGGAGACCAGCTGGCAGCAAAGGAGTGTTATTTGGCCATGCTCGCCATGGACGAGTAACAGCAGACGATGAGCATCGAAGAAAGGAGAATTGTGGCTGAACCCACCAAAGTGTTAGAAGATATTTCTTTAGATGAGAGTAGCCCTAAGAGGTGTACCAGGATTGGGGCAGATTTAGAAGAGAAGATTAAGAAGGACCTCATCCAATTTTTGAAGAAAAACACTGATGTATTCGCTTGGAGTCATGAGGATAAGCCAAGCATAGATCTTAGGGTCATCACCCACTGTCTAAACGTATGTCCTTCCTCCAAGCTAGTGTGACAAAAGAAAAGGGTGTTTTCCTTGAGAGAGATAATGCCGTTAAAGACGAGGTTCAGAAGTTGATGACAGCAAAGTTTATATGAGAAGTGTACTATCCAAATTGGCTGGCCAATGTAGTAATGGTCAAGAAGGCGAACGACAAGTGG
This sequence comes from Quercus variabilis, assembly GCA_030445155.1. Classification (NCBI taxonomy): domain Eukaryota; kingdom Viridiplantae; phylum Streptophyta; class Magnoliopsida; order Fagales; family Fagaceae; genus Quercus; species Quercus variabilis. The sequence goes on along the minus strand of CP129449.1, from coordinate 47,409,979 downwards.
AGGATGTGTGTAGATTTTACTGATCTAAACAGGGCTTGCCCCAAGGACAACTATCCATTACTACGCATTGATCAACTGGTGGATTCCACTGCAGGCTATAAATTACTTAGTTTTATGGATGCTTTCTCAGGATACAATCAAATAAGGATGGACAAGTTCGACCAGGAGAAGACATCCTTTGTTACTAGTCAAGGCTTGTTTTGTTATGAAGTAATGTCCTTTGGTTTGAAAAATGCTGGAGCAATATATCAACGGCTAGTCAATCACATGTTCTGTCCTCAAATTAGACGAAATGTAGAAGTCTATGTGGATGACATGCTAGTGAAAAGCCTGGACGAGGGAAAACATCTAGACGACCTACAGAAGACATTTAATACACTCAGGCAGTACAATATGAAGCTGAATCCCACCAAGTGCACTTTTAGAGTAGCATCAGGAAAGTTTCTTGCTAGCTAAATCTGTGGAAGCAAAGTCAATACTCGTCCTAGGAGATTCTCAGTTGGTCATGGGTCAAATAAATGGGACATATGAGGCAAAGGAAGAACGAATGAAGAAATATTTAGAAAAAGTGTTGCAGCTTATGAAAAAATTCAAAGAAGCTAACTTTGTTCAAGTTCCAAGGGAGGAAAACGTGGAAGCAGACACATTAGCGAAGGAAGCCTCAGCGATAAGAGCCATGGACGAGTTTGATGAAGTACAGTATATCCCAAGTATAGAATTTCCCGAAGTGCAGCAAATAGAGAATGAAGAAAATTGGACGACCCCAATACTATCATACTTGAAGGATGGAAAACTTCCAAAAAGGAAAGATGAAGCCAGAAAACTCAGGGTTAGAGCAACCAGGTATATCCTTATAGACGAGGTTTTGTACAAAAGAGGTTTCTCTCAACCTTATCTCAAGTGCCTAGCTCTAGATGAGGCGAACTATGTGTTAAGGGAAGTTCATGAAGGAGCCTGCGGAAATCATTCAAGAGCCAGATCACTCATTCACAAGGTCGTCCGTGCGGGGTATTACTGGCCAATTGTTCAAGCTGATGCAAAAGCCTATGTCAAGGTATGTGACCAGTACCAACGATTCAGTAATATCTTCAGACAACCATCAGAGTATCTCACCCCGATGATGGCCCCGTGGCCATTTGCTCAATGGGGCCTAGATATCTTATGTCTTTTTCCTTTCGAAACCAGACAGATGAAATTCTTGGTGGTAGGGATAGACTACTTCACCAAGTGGGTGGAAGCAGAACCCTTAGCAAATATTACGCAGCAGAATGTGAAGAACTTTGTCTGGAAAAACATCTTATGCAGGTTTGGGGTGCCCAGAGTGTTGGTATCTGATAACGGACGACAATTTGACAATACCCTTTTTAGAGATTTCTGTGAACACTTTGGAATCCAAAATCATTATTCCTCCCCCGCCCACCCTCAAGCCAACGGTTAAGCTGAGGTTACAAACCGATCCTTGTTGAAAATTATCAAGACTCGGCTTGAAGGGGTAAAGGAAGTATGGCCAGACGAGCTACCTGGTGTCCTTTGGGCATACAGAATGACGGTGAGAATCCCTACAGGGGAAACTCCTTTCAAGTTAGCCTATGGGAATGAAGTAGTTATACTCGTGGACGTGCACATGGCCAACCATAGGGTGACGATGTATCAAGATAAAGAGAACGAGGAACAACTCCGTGTACACCTCAATTTGATGGATGAGGTAAGGATGACGCAGAACAAAGGATGGTAAGGTACAAGAACCTCATGGCTAGGCAATATGATGCAATGGTAAAGCCAAGACGATTCAACATAGGCAACCTCGTTCTGAAGAGAGTTTCTCTAGCCACTAAGAACCTAGCTCATGGAAAATTGGGACCTAATTGGGAGGGACCCTACAGGGTTATCAACTGGAAGAGACAAGGATCCTACTACTTGGAGGCCCTAGAAGGGAGGAAACTGGAACATCCTTGGAATGTTGAACACCTGAGGAGGTATTACCAGTAGTGCCCACCTGGACGAGCGTTACCCTAGACGAGCTTGCTTAACCATATAAGGAGCTTGTTTATCTACATATCTTTAGTATTATTTTATGATGTTATTTTATTGCTTTTATGATGTGGTTATGGACAAAATTAAGAATTTTCTTGTATTTTGTTTAACTTTTAAGAAGGCGCTAGTTCATGAGCATGTGCCTCATCTGTGAACAATATTTATGCTATGTACATAATGTTTGTGTAAATTCATGATTTCCATACTACTTATGTTCAAACCAACTCATAAGAAGGCTGAAAAAGCCCAAGACGAGAAAGTTCTCTGGATGCAGAGAATTAACGTCAAGCTTTCCTAAAAAGCAAAACAAAATATCATTGTCCAAATAAAGGATGAGGAAAAAACTAGCTTCACTAAATAACAGTAAGTTCAGAGAATATCTCTCCATGTAACGGATGAGGTAAAATGTTATGCACGTCCAACCCATGGACGAAGAAATGCATGAGCACATTTGATAAAATGCCTGTTGAAACAATCCAATTTGTGGACAAGTAAAAGGTTTTATCTTCATAAAGAATGAACCAGCTAAGTTTAAGGACGAGTAATGCTGGCAATCACTATTACACAAGGACGATGTTATACTTTGCAAAATTCTAAGTATGACAAGAAAATGCAAGTCCTCTAGACGAGTAAAAATTAAAAGTAATTAGAAAGAAATCTCGTTCATACAATAATAGATAAAGGGCAGACAACCAATGTCCAAACTCCCTCATAATGTTCAGTAGCTCGTCCTGAAAACTATGGACGAGCTTAATGTACTTGAATTACATTTAAAAAAAAAAAAAAAAAAAAAAGAGTACAACTTAAAAGTCTCATCTTTAAGCAAGAGGGGCATCATCCTTGGGTTCGTCCTAGGGAGGTAAGGTGCTAGCATCGTCTTCAATGTTCACATCCTCTGAACTCGCCTGGACGAGGAAGCTTGTGGCAGCACCGAGATTGAGCTTTATAGAGCTGAAGTCAAGGTTAGGGAAGTTCTCCATGGCGTCTTGCCTGAAGTCCTCAAACCCAGCTGCATAATTCCTGTCAAGTGTATCAGTAAAATTATTGGACGACTGAAATTCTGCAACTGCATCCTCCTTGGCCTTCTCAAGAAGAGCACTTAGCTCATTGTTCCTCTTTTGGAGGTCATCAAGACGAGTGTCCTTCTCAAGGATGTCACTCCTAAGCTCTTTATTGAGATTCATCAACTCCTTAGCCTCGTCCATAGCTTTAGTAGCCACCTCAGCCCATTTCTTGTTCTCGTCCTTCACCTCTTTGATCCTCTTTTGCAACAAAACCCTCGTCTTGTCTAGATCAGTTGCCTGCCTAGACGCAGCAATGAACTTGTACATTGCCTACAAAGGTGAAGATTTGGTTAGAACCAAACAAATACATATTCTAATAATTGATAAAGACGAAACAAAAAATGACTACTTACCTTGAAAAGATCATGAACACCAGAATGCTCAAAATCCTTCAGGGACATATTGTAGCAGGCTGTCACGTCCGTGTCAGTCACTGCTACTGTAAACCTCTCCCAAGCCAAGTCCTCATTCCCAAGAAGGTGTTGAGGAACTTCTTTCAAAGGCTGAGACGAGGAAGGAGTATGAACTGTGGACGAGATCTTCTTGGACGGAGGATCTTTGGGCTCTGAGCTAAGTATTTGTACCGGGGGCTTTGAATCAGGGACGAGAGGAGTAGGTTGAACATCTTGATGCTTAGACGACTTGCTTTTCTTCTCCCTACTGCGCCTACTTAGGAGATCACCCAAGTTAACCCTCGATGATATCTTTTTTCTTTTCTCACCTGCTAATGGACGAGTTTGAGGTTGCACTCCCTACTTAATTGCCTCGTTCATCACCCCTTTGTTTTTGTTCTCTTTCATCGTGGCCATTCCTAAAAAGTAAGGACGTAAAAAAAAAAAAAAAAAAAAAGGGTAAGAGAGCTTACGTTTACGAGTTGTAGCCTCATGTGTAAGGGCTTCAATAGAAGGCTCAGGACCTAAACCCCAAATAGCAAGACGTTGAAGACTTACTAAAGAATGGTACGCCCTATCAGTGTACAGACGAACCTTCTGGATGCGTTCAATGTAAGGCCTACTTAAATGAGGTCATCTAGCACCTGAAAAAAAAAAAAAAAAAAAAAAAAAAAAAAAAAAGCATTGAGTTAGAATTTTTAAACAATTATAAACAAAAATGAAAAAAATGAATAGCAAGGATAGGATGAGCATACCTTCAGGATGAAGGTTCCCTAACTCCCCTGTGTAGGGAGGAAATGGGTCCCTGTCAACCTCAGTAGGGTGTCCAGCCCAGAAACCTGAGACGAAGAAGAACTCCAACTTCTGGTTCCTATCTGAGGAGACTAAAGACTTAATTAGTCTACAATCTCTTCCCTTGGCAATGAATTGATAAAAGTTAAGGGATTGGTTAATTTCTGAGGGCTTGTAGCAATAAAGGAACACGTCCACAGTGAGAGGACAGTTCCCCTCAAACACCTCTCTCCACAAAACTTGCATGGAGACGACTAACCTCCATGCATTAGGATTAAATTGACAAACTCCTATACCTAACCTAGTCAACAGCTCCCTAGCAAAAGTATTCAGAGGTAGCCTAAGACCCCCTAAAAGATAAGCCTCGTAAATACCTATCCCAAGACGAGGCTGACAGAACCATTCTCCCTCGATGGCTAATCTAGGGTTAAGCTCGTCTGGGATTTGGTACCATCTCCGAAGTAGATTTAACTTACTATTATTCGTCCTAGAAGCTACCCCTATGGCACAACTAAAAACTACCTCAACCTCATCTTAACCAGTAAACGAGGGGGCGCTTGTCCCAGCCTTGAAACCTGAGTCAGATCTCGTCCTAAGTTCTTCCTGAAAAACTTCCAAGGGGATTCCAGGAAACCCAGACTCATATTTGTCTGTAGTGTTCCCTTCACTACTACTATCACTATTACTAGAACCACTA